>OY744559.1:10518608-11718608 GCA_963556235.1 Cryptophagus acutangulus | reverse complement strand
GAACATTTACAATGATTCTGATAGAAAAACTTGAAGCTATACTTTTATATTGTTTTCCAGGTAGTATTTGCATATTCAATTAGTAGTTGATACGATATCTCTGAAGGTTTTGTTGTTTATATGCATACTTTGCTTAGATAAGCTAAAAGTTCCTACCAGATCAACTAAAAAACTATTACAAATAAGCTACTTGATCTAATTTTAGTAGGAGATCAACAATTGATGTTCAAAATACCGGAATATAAGAAATAAAAACATCTCATCTTAATATATCAAAATTTTATTCCAACAAAAATCTAGTACATCCTTAAATTGCCCAAATTCTCACATAATCAATTTGCATCACGGAAGAATCAGTTTCCCTTTTCCAAGTGGGCAACCATTGGTCTTTACCTTCCCAGAAATCAGCAGAAGCTCTTGGTGCGCCATTTACCCACGGTTTTCCCCCAGGATTTTCAGCACTATCTGGGAAGAAACCATTACCACCTATAGCCACATTAATGATGAAGAAGAATTCTTCATCAAATGGTGCCATTAATCCGTGACCAGCCCAAGGATTTGGTAATCCGCTGCTAGCCAGTTCGCCCAATTCCCAGAATCCTCCTGCTGGTGGAACAATATCGCCTACCAATACATCATCGTAGGAGAAACTGATATGAGTTGGAGTCCATTCCACTTGGTACTTGTGGAAGTCTGTGTCGTACCCAGCCTCGTTGATTTTTTCGAAATGAGTTCTAGGATATTGATTTAATTCAGGGCTTGGTCCCCAATGCATAGTAGTACCCACTCGTTGGCTACCGATGTTTTGTCCTTCGTTGCTAGTATAGTTCCGATTACCTCGACTTTCCATTATGTCGATTTCGCCAGATGCGGGCCATGGAGTGTACACGTTATCTTTGGGCAGCATCCAAATTGCAGGCCAGATCCAATCTCCAGCTGGATTCTTAGCGTTTACTTCAACTTTGCCGTATTTGAAAGCCAAGGAGTCAGTCGTACTGACTCTTGCGGTTTTAATAGGATTGATAATATGATTTTGACCGCCCGTTCGGCGACATCCATCATTGCTGGAGTCAGTACATCTACGAATTAAATTAAAAATGAATTAAGTGCTTTGGGGATTTTTAAATTAATTAACTCAGGGCCAAGGTCCACAACACCAGAGTACAAGAAATCACTGCCGAATTGCTCAGCAGTAAGTAATGGCTTGATACAAAGTTTACCATCGTTGATGTAACTGATGGGTCTTTCGTTGGTGTACCATTGGAACTCAAGGTTCTATCAGAAATCTATGTTAGCTTTGAAGACGGTATAAATTGGTACTTACTCCTCCACCAGCCATGGTAATTTCGTGTTTCCATGTGTTGAGATCTAATTGGTCAAAATTGTCTTCGAAAATTAGATCTCCTGGACAAATTTTGCCTTGGGGTGCACGAGAACCACTAGCTGTGGTTGCACTGGGTGTTTGGCAATCAGCATTGATGCTGATTGTAAAGAAGCACAAAATGAGGAATAGATTTAAGCAAATCATTGTAAAGATTTGCAATGATTCTGATAGAACAACTTGAAGCTATTCCTTTATATTGCTTTTTTATTAGAATATTCAATTAATAGTTGATACGATATCTTTGAAGATTTGCTTGTTTATATTTACTTTGTTTAGATAAAACCCAAAAGTTATTAACAGATCATTTTATTTTAACTAAAAACTGTTACAAATACGCTACAATATCAATATCCTTAAAGAGCCCAAACTTTCACATAATCCACCTGGAAGATGGAAACATCGGTTTCTCTTTGCCACGTCGGCAACCATTGGTCCTTGCCCTCCCAGAAATCAGCAGAAGCTCTGGGTGAGGTGTTCAGCCATGGTTTGCCACCGGCATTCACAGCATTATCTGGGAAATAAGCAGTACCACCTACAGCCAAATTGATGAGAAGATAGAATTCCTGGTCGAATGGTGCCATCTTTGAATTACGCGCCCATGGATTTTCGATTCCCGAATTACCCAAACCGGCCAACTCCCAGAATCCACCAGCTGGTGGTGTAATAGTACCCAAAGCTTCATTATCAATAGAGAAACTGATACCTTCTGGAGTCCAGTTTACTTGGTAGGTGTGGAAATCGGCGTCGTATCCTGCACCATTATTTCTATCGAAGTGGGTCTTCTCGTATTGGTTCAAACCGGGGTTTGGTCCCCAATGCAAAGTAGAACCAACTTGTTGGGTACCAATTTGCTTTCCATCGATTGTCAGATCTCGGTTTCCTCGACTCTCCATGATGTCAATTTCGCCAGATGCGGGCCAAGTGGAGTATTGGTTCCATTTGGGCAACATCCAGATTGCAGGCCAAAGCCAATCACCAGCTGGGAGCTTAGCTCTAATTTCAACTTTGCCGTATTTGAAAGCCATGGAGTTTACAGTACGTACTCGAGCACTTTTGATGGGGTTGATAACAGTGTCAGCACTGCCGCCACGAATGCAGCCATAAAATTGAGGATTGGTGCATCTTTAGAATGGAAAATTAATTTATGAGACATAGTAGACGTTATGGTACTTACTCATCAGCAGGAGATCCTCCATTGATGTCCAAAGTACCAGAGTATAAGAAATCATTGCCGGCTTCATCAGCCAAAAGTTGGGGTTTGATGCAAAGTTTACCATCGTTGACGTAGCTGATGGTTCTGTTGTTGGTGTACCATTCAAACTCCCAGTTCTATGTAAGAGTGTTGTTAATAAATTTATATTAAAGAAGGAAATTGGTACTTACTCCACCACCTCCAAGTGTATTTTCGTGTTGCCATTTGCTCAAGTCCAATTCGTCAAAATTGTCTTCGAAGATGAGATCTCCGGGACAAATTTTGCCGGCAGGTGCATGAGTACCACTAGCAGTGGTTACACTTGCTGTGTCACAGTCAGCATTGATGCTGGTGCAAATGCACAACAAGGTGATGAAGATGGGTAAGTAATTCATTGTAGTATGCAATGATTGCTCTGGATACTTATTTGAAATTAATCACCTTTTATACCTAGATTTTCCGCTAATTAAACATCAAAACTGTTAGTGTTTTGATAAGATATCTCGGTTAATCTGCTAATAAACATTTGCATAAGAAAGAAGCAGCTATAAGTACTTACATATTTGGAATTTTAATCGCTAATCTCTGATGCTGGCAAACAGATTTAAATTAATAGACACAAATTGGATTAACAAGGTACAAAAGGTAGCATTAAACGCACGATTTAATCGGATTGAATTTACTCAATTATTTTGCACGGTTGTTTAATTAGCAAAAGTAACTTATGAAATATGGCTTTTCCAATGTACAATTTTGTCCTTTGTTGTTGAATAAAATATCTGACTATTGTAAATATTTTTAACACAGGAAATTTTATTTCCTGGAATAATTAAATTTATCTAAAAAGGGGAAATTTTAATTCCAATTTCCGATTGTGTGTGAATTTATAAAATTATATTCGTGAGTATTCGAGCCAATCAATATTGATTAATTATACACGCATGCAATTTTAAAAACTACTTCACTTTATTTTAGGAAAATAAATTTCGTTCTCAGAAATCTACTCAAAAACTTGTTGACTAAAATTTTGACTTGGGATATATTTTTTATTTATTATTGATAAGCGTTACTAGGGAATAACATATTTTTAATACAATCGTATCACTAAAAATTAATGTTTTAAAAATATTGAACGGATTAATACAAATTAATTTGGAACATCAAGTTTCAACAAGTTTGTTTATTTAATTACACAGTTTTTAAGATGTTTAAATATAAGTTTATCACGTTTATTGATAACATAATATTTAAGATGAGTATCAGATTTTGAATCATTGTGTACTCCAAACAACCATTTAGGGAATTTTTTCCAAAACTACCATAAAATTTGATAAGATTTTTTGGGACAAGAAGATAAATATTAGCCACTTGAATATTTGTAAACAAGCAATTGATATTTTAACGAATTTCGCAATGTCAATTTTATGTTTGTACTTAAATTTTTATCGTTTTTGCCATCCAATATTATTTTTAAGATTAATTGATTATTAATTCTAAAAAGCATAGCAACAGTAAATAATCTTTATAGATAAATATATAAAATTATTTATAGATAAATTCATTTTATTTATATTTTAAAAAAATACATATGTACTTAAAAGAAAATTCACCCTGTAAGTATAATCGAACTCAATTGAAAATAAATTTAAATTTGGCGCTTTGGTATAGGCAACCATACATACACACTGGAAAAGATTGCGCTAAAATTTGAATCTACTACAAAATATTTATTTATTTAATTGTACTATATAAATATTATAAAACTATGACTACACCTCTTATATCTAATTAAAATGCATAATTAAACAATAAACATTACCAGAAACACACAAAAATGAATTATAGCGCTCATAAATCATATAAATAAAATATTACCTCGAATATTACATTGCGATATGAAGTTCTATGCGTTTTTCCTAGTTTTATAGCATATTTAGTGTTTATTATTACATTGCAATGCCATAAAACAAATTGAAAAGCATCTTCTGCAGGTTATGACGTGCTGGAAAAACTTTTTTGAATAGCGTGCCGGCTGTTCGAGAAGTCGGGCTAGTCCATTCCAAATGGCAGGAGGAGCAGCTATATAACCACAATATTTTTGTTATTATGATTAAACAATTATTCTAAGATGAATTATATGCAACAATTTAAAAGTTATCGGTATCGCTAGTTTATTATACAATCCTAGCAAATTAAATCGATTTTTTTCGATTTAATTGATATTAGTGACAAATGCCTGAAGTAAGTGCTGACAACATAACGCGCTTAAAAATCACTTAGTTATAAGACGATGTGAAAACAGACGGGTTTCTACAACAAATCTCTCAAAGAAAATGCCTTTTTATGTACAAAATGTTGAAAAGGTTGACGGTATTCAACTACTGGTTTAGTGCATTAAACATATTGTGAAACTGCTTTCTTTTAAACTCATTGAAACTTTCGTGTTTTGTGATTTTGTGGACTCAAAAACAATGGAACTAGGCGATCGTGTTTATGCCGCCGAAAGGATTATTAAAAAACGAGTTCGAAAGGTATATATAACGAACTATTCAATTAATTAAGCAATCCCAATCACTCTTAAACTCTAGCCAATACAAAAATACTGTCAAAAGCATTATTTTTGTTGGGGTAAATAACCTAAAATCCAATTTCCTTTATTGTGGATGTTCGCAGCAAAACATTGGGGTAGGCTTTTATTCGAACCGATTAACGAATATTTAAAACCATTCATTTATTCCTTTGTTTACAATTTGTCGTTAAACACAGGGTTTTCCATTGGGAAAACCAGTGATGCACTGGTGCGATTTTGTTGTGCTGCGAAAAATGGCAGTGCAAATTTTTGGGGCCAAATATTTAATTTTTTTTTTTAATTTATTTAGGGCATAGTAGAATACTACGTGAAATGGCGAGGCTGGAGCCAAAAGCACAACACTTGGGAACCAGAAGAAAACATCCTCGACGTACGCCTGATCGACCTATACGAACAAAAGCAGAAAGACGACGGCGGTTCACACAAACGCGGCCCGAAAAAGAAAGAAAAACCCACCCCGCAACTCATTGAAACCGAAGATGAAGTGGGCGACGAAAGTCTCGACGAAAGCCAACCGTTATCCACGAAATCCAGCAAAGCGGAAGCTGAAACCAATGTAGACGATGACGAAACTCGAGCTGGCTCGGAAGAACCATCGGATACGACGTCAATTCTACCAACCGAAGCGGGAATCGACAATGAGAATTCGAATAGTTCGAGTAGTGATGACCGAAGGCCTTTATTATCTCGCATGGATTTGGTGGGAAGCAAGCGAAAAGCGGAGGTGTTGTCGAAAGAGAGTGGGAAAATTGGGGTGACTATTACGAGGAGCAGTCCCAGTTCCAGTCCACCGCCCAGCAAGGTAAAATCATCGGTAAACACACATTTTTATTTATTACTGAATTAATTACTTGATAGCGAATAGTTGAATTAACGTTATATAATTTCTAGAAGCATCATACCCCGTCAGTACTACCCAGCCGACCAAACGGCCGCCAGAATCCCCCGAGTAGTGCCGAAGACGAGTCGTCTGCGATTCCTTCGGCTTCCAGTCCAGCTGCTTTGACCGCAACAGCGCCACGAACCAGCACAGATAAACGGCCGATTCCAATCGATGCAACGCTTCCGCATTCGTCGACCAAGGAACCAGCCTCGCCGAAACCAGTCGCTTCGCGAACTGACGATAAACGTGCGGTCGATAGCAAAAGCGAGCCCGCGAAAGCTGTCTCGTTGAATGGGCATAGTAATAATAACAATAATAATAGTGATATGCCTGTGCTTACCAGTCCCGGTTCAGACTATTGGTTGAAAAGGAATCCGGTCGCCGATCAGGTTTTTATAACTGACGTGACTGTTAATTTGAAAACGGTCACGATACGTGAGTGCAAAACGGAGAAAGGATTTTTCAAAGAACGGGATGATAATAATAGTCGTCCGAGTGATGTTGCTTAAGCTTGATTATTCAGATATTTTTATTTATTTTTTTTAATTTAGTCTATTCATTTCATTAGTAGTACAACTATTTTTTTTTTAAATCATATTTGCAAACGACGTGTGAATATTGTACAGGGTAGCTCAGTTTTTCGAGCATTTTAATAATGGTTAATATGATTTTATTAATGATTTCTGTTGCGTATTTCTAACAAGATCTGATGATGTGTTCGTTTATTTTGTACTTGAGTTGATTATTCAAACTTGGTGCTAATTCTGATTACTTTTATTTGGTACGATGGTGTCGAATGGGTTCCTTTGTGGCAAATCTCAAAATCAATTTTAATTGTATATACAAAACTCAGACAATACAATGTTAAGGATATCATTTACAAAGGAAACGGAACTCATTTCGCACGATTGTATCCGCATATCTCGTCGCTTACACTTTACACTGCAGTATATGAGAAATAAATGGGATCAATTATTCATTGAAATTACATGTTTTTAAAATTTCACACTTTTAAGTAAGCATTTCATTCCATAAATTATCGTTTTTAAAAATATTGTAAATATTTACATGTACTATAACTATTGTATAATTTTTTTAATCTTTTATTTATTTCTTGTAAACTTAATTTATTATTGAAACTATAATAATGCTTATTCTCATTGTATTTTGTTCCATAATGTAAGATATTTACTTATTTTTTTTTTAATTATCATTGAAGCTTTGTACATAATACTGTATAATAGTTATCTCGACGTAAGTATAGTTGTTTTTCTGTTAATAATTAAGGTATTTTTGAATAAAAAGTAGTATTGAAAAATCGCGTTTACTTATAATTATAAAATTTATTGCACTATTTAATTAATTAGATTATAATCGATAAATTTACAAGAGCTGCTAGCAATAATATAAAATAATTCCAATAATATATTCAAATGGTAATAAAAATAATTTTTATACTCTTAAAGCAGGTACATCGCATAGAGAATTAATCCTACAAAACTTCCGACTCTTCAACTGCTGTATGTTTTCACTAAGTGATGAGCGATGCGAGAAGAAATCAACCAAAGGCTGCGAGTTCAAAATAGAAGCTAGAAACTGTTCCACTGTGATGTACCATTGAATCTCCATTTTCGGAGTGGATGGATTTCCATTTTTATCGGGACTCTAAAAACACCATAAAAAATACCACACTACACAACGTAAGTAGTATTCTTACCCCTTCGATGGTACTCCCCAAATTACAAGCCGCCGCCGCGGAAACCAAACTATCCTCCGACTCTTCGCGACTTACGAAAAACTGCTTTCCAACATCCCCCAGTTGCAGCAAAAGCGTCCCCACATCCGCAATCGCTTGATACAAATCCTGCTTAATAAAACAAACAAAAAATACAAACAAATCGTCAACTCAAAGCAAACCCATACCGAATCGTCCGGTTGCGTTTGGAAAATATCGAAAACCGATTTCCACAAAGTGATAAAATGCGGCTGCGACATTTTCGGCACCGACTTCAAATTTTCCTCGATTTTCTTTGACTGTACCATATTTCGCAAGTTCGTCAAACTCTTCACTTCCCAACTAACCGGCTCTCCAGCTCCATTCACTTGACTAGTCAGCGAATTATCCATCGACACTTGCGAATCAAACGACTTCCTACAAATAAGAAAAAAAATCATAACTTTCTCGCGCAACCGGGAAATGAGCCTCTTTGAGTCGCATGTCGCATCGGGTACTCCTAAAAAAATCAATCAATCTCCACTACTGCCAAAGCGAAAAAGCAACCTTATTGACTAAACACGGCGGCGCCAAATTGGTGCACTTCTCAGGCGACTTCAATATTTTCAAACACTTTTGAATCGCGCGAAACTCGCAAGTCGATTTCATCTTGTAAAACCAACCCTGTCCCGCAAACGGGGCATTTTTATTCGTCGAAATATGAAGTGGTTCTTCAGGTTTGCCGCATTCAAACTCCTCACTTGGTTTACAACTACTACTACGTTTTGTCGAATATTTCATGCGATGTATGATTTTTCTTGCGATTTTTAGTACCATAATGATGACTGCAAATTTTGATGATGAGTGATTGATGAATAAATGACAGTTTTGTTTTGAAACTGTCATTCATTCATCCATCATCATGATCATACCGAAAATTCGCCGTTCAATCGCCCCGAAAATCATCTCAGGCATCGGATCGTGCAGATACAGCAAAAAATGCAGCAAAGCTCCCCCGAAAAAGCAACAAAAACGCATCGAAGCATTCATAATGGAGAAAAACTGCACCCCATGCATCTTCCACTGCTGGAAACCGATAATCCCGAAATTGGGCTGCCCACCCGTAAGCCTCCCAAGCAAACAAGTCTGGGAAGCGCGCAAAGAATGCCGCGCCGGAATGGTACTACCCCCCACTACATGCAAACGAAAAGAAATGGCAAGCAAATGTCAACAAGATTTAGACCCGAGAAAACCGTGCGATTGCACCAAGCCTGAAATTAAACCAGCTAAACCGGCTGCACCTATTGACCGATATATTGTTCCTTTACCCGATTGGGATCCCGACTGTTAATAAACAAAATATAACTTACTGCCATGAATAATTCGCTGTAGGAGACGCCTCATCCGAATGCACGCTGATTCCATCAACGGTAACACTTTGCTCAATGCTGGTGAAGAAGTCGGTGGCTTCGGCTGCAATTTCGGTACCACTTTCGTTCTTCGCCGGCGACTCAATGTCCATCATGTTCAATAACGGACTTAAATGTATTGTATATAAAAGTTTCAAGCGATGCGCTGCGTCCGCTGACGATGTAAGGCCAATCGCTGCTACTAGTTCGCGGAAGTTTAGAAAACCATCGCGGTTACTATCAAGAAGCTACAAAATAATAATTAATGAAATATTTGTAGTGGAATTAAATGTGCGTACCGTAAAAATTCTAGCAGCCAAAGATTCGGCCGTTTCGCCTTTTCCCCAAGGCGAAAGCGCGGCAAACAATATTTTAAAATAGTCGAAATCGATTTTGTACGCTTCGTACGGTTGTAAACTAGGATCGTGTTTCTCTGGAATGTATTTCTGTTTGCTTAGAATTTCCTCGCGGACTAAACCAAGCAAATCCTACAAAATAATTCCAAATAGTCCAACAAACTTAGCACCCCAAAATAAAATACCTGCAGCTCTTGATGGTTAAAAAACCCATCGTTTATCACATATCGCAAAACATTCCGTTCGGACGTATCTTCCAACTCTTGCACCACGCGCAATCGATGCTTCAACCGCAACTTCTCAATCTGCCCGGTAGTTATTCCGTTATAGTGCCTATAAGCCTCATCCACCAGAGTTTGAATGGAAATACTCTATATAAAAAAAGCGTCAGCCAAGCAAATTAAATAATAAGACTCTAATTGGAAAGCAATCAGAGCCTTAAGCGCCATACTGACTTGATTTACTTTCTTTTGCTCGTTGAAACTCTTCCGTATGGCACCATGTCCATTCTGGTTGAAGACGCCGCTCAAATACTCGGTCAATAATTGCATGGCTTCACCTTCGTCGCGACAATTGAGCAACTTTTCTTCGTTCCACTTCAACACCATCAAAGCCACGCGAAATATGACTTTCGCGCCATCGTAGAAAAAGCAATCCATTACGTTCACCGCACTTTCGTACGGCATCACGCACAGGAAAATCGTCAGGAACCAGGACAAGGAGATCATATTCGTCATACCTTACAATAAATTAAATTTAGTTAGTTAATAAATTAGAAACGAAATTAACGAACCAAGTGTGTTCAACTTTTCATGAATAGTCGGCAAATGCTCCAAAGTCAACTCGTCCAAAATTCCCTGATCCACAACCGCTCCAACCACCCGCGTGTTATAATAATCGGGCAGCAAATTCTCGCAAAGTGTCGCCAGCAACCAAAACGCTTCTTCTTCCGAGCAATAAACGAGCAAAACCGAAGCGACAATATTCATCGCTTGGCAATACCCAATACTCGGATTGTGCAACGCATACGCGCATAAAACCCGCCGCAAAGCCGAGATGCCAACCGAGCTTTGAAACGCCGGATGCTCCGGCAGGGATCTATGCAAATCGCGTTCGATTTCATCATTGGCCGTCGACTTTTCCAGCAACGCGCGATCGACTAGCGATCGATAGTACCCGGAATGCGACGCCTTTTCATTAGCCGCGCCCGAATACGCCATCCAGATATCCATCCGTAAATGGTCGGGAATGCCCGATAGGACCAGTCGCGCAAATTCGGTTGTGCGATACATCGAGACACCCCGTCCGTACGTATTGAAATGCATCTCCCAAACGCCCGACGTATTTTTCGAGGTGTGCGGTGGATCGAGCGCGAATTGGATCATTAACGCTTGCTGGCATTTCCACGGTTCGCCCGGTGGAGGCGAATCTGGTTGATCTGGTGGCGTGTTCGTAATAGTTTTGACTAAAAGTTCGGAAAACTTTTGCAGTAGGAAATCGCGGTCGACGATTTGTGCGAATATAAAGTTCGTCCTGTTGATGGCATCGCCGGTTGTGATGATGATGGCTTTGTCTAGAGCTTGGTTCGAGGCGTGGTTCTCTATTTTTTCGGCGAGTCGTACATCGCGTAGTGGGATGACTAAACTTACCTGATCTTTTACTCGACTTTCAAAACAAATATAATTCTGCGAAAGGAATAATCGGCCGGCGACGTGCCGTTTATTGTATGGTGTCATTAAAGTGCAATCAATTGAGCCATCGAGTTTTTCGACGGCTGGTAATCTGAACATTAATCGGTATGCTTCGGATTGGAGGCGAGCATCCAGATCGCGTTTTAGAAAGGACGGCTTTTTTGGAACGTTTTTACTAAAATTTCCTAACTTAGAAAATTATTTTACTAATATTAATAAAAATACCTAAGCTTGCTCAATAGTTCCTTATCTTCGATAAAGCTTTGTTTATCATCAATCAAACTATAAATAAAATTCTAATCAGTCGACATATTAATATTAATTTAATTAGTTTTACCGCTTCATCGCAAAATCAACAAGTTGCTCCATCAAACTAATTGTTTCATTTTTACTAATAAACATGCTGAAATAATACCCTTTCTCCCTTGTACAAATTTTAATTGAATCTGGGAAAACTAAACTATTCTTTTTGCATAATTCGGTCACTTCCGACCATCGGATGCAAACTTTTGTGTCTAAACCCAAAATAAATGCATGGAAACAACAGTAATTTATCGACAAATACATCCAGCCTTGTCTTGGAAGCTTTCCCTTCCAGTAACTGCAATACCAAACCTTTGGTATTCACCTTTAAAAAATTTTAAATAGTCACTCACCTACAAGAATAGTAACTCACTAGTTTTTCGTCTTTCGGAAGGTTGAACAGCCTCAGACATTTGTCGCTGGTTACTTTAAACGACGAAGTGTCTTCTTCTGCATTAAATTAAAATTACCAATCAAATATAAAATTAATATAACGGTATACCTTCAGTTTCAGCTTCATGCCTA
Organism: Cryptophagus acutangulus; assembly: GCA_963556235.1. NCBI lineage: Eukaryota > Metazoa > Arthropoda > Insecta > Coleoptera > Cryptophagidae > Cryptophagus > Cryptophagus acutangulus. The sequence continues at coordinate 11,706,561 of OY744559.1, read as the reverse complement.
GTAGCGACAAGTGACTCAATTTTGCACTTAACGAAATCGGTGATATCGTCCTCCTTATCGAAAGAATGTAACGTTTCGGATACATTACTAAACAACCAATCCCAATCTTTCTGGATCTCTTGTAGAGTCATTGAACATGCTATCACTAAATAAACAAAGCAAAGTTTAGTGAAACTACTACATTAATTCCGCGTAGGGCAACAACTTACAATAATACACTTCGGATGAAGGCGTTTGGTGTAGAATCCTATAAGGTGGTGGTTTAGTATCGAAAATACTATCAATTGTACCCACTAGCAGCGATCCTAGACTTTTAACCGAGCCATGTCCTTTGCGATGTTGCAATAGGAAGTAAATGGAACTGTCTCGGGTTTCCCTGTAAACATATCGGTGCTACACGGTCATATTATTGTAAAAGGGATTTGAAACTTACCAAAACGCATTAGCTATTAATACCTCTTGAACTTTAACAAACATTTTCAAATAAACACTAGGATCTATTCTAAAATACCATCAAATTATCAGAGATTGTCGGCGATGATCTGACAGCGTATTTGCGTAAATACATGTCTGAATATATGATATTCGCATTTATTTAAAGTTGTTTCTCTCTGTTTAATTAATGCAGATAACAGGAAAAATGTACACACAGATAATAAATTATTACAAAAAAAACTTTCTCTGCCTATTTTGTCTGACAGATGTATCTGACAGCTGATCCTTGCGACATCTAGCGTGGAACTAAGAAAGATAGTATTATTAATTACAAATTTCTTTTAATTAATTAATGATGGATATATTCTAGCACTATGTGACTCTAGTTAGATGTATTTTATTATTTAAATTCCCGATATTATCATTTATACGCTTTAGTACGGATTTTATTTGAATTTTAAATTAGAAATTGTTACAGTTTGGAAAACCAATTTAAAAATCCGCTTCTAGATTAATTATTAATTAAACATAAGTTAATTTAGCAATTAAATATTAAACTGTTTTTATTAATTTATAATACTACCAAAATTAGTATTTATTTACATTATCACTAAAATTTTGACATTCAAATACCTAGTAACATGTCATTTATTTTGTTGGTACCAGTGATTCAACTAACTTTCGCGATTGAAGTAACGCTCTTCAAAGTTGAATGTTTTTCGCTCGGTTTTTAGTGAAAAAGTGCAGTGTTTGTGTTAAATTTATGTGTAATTAGTAGATTACGCATTGCTTTATTGCTGTAAGTATTTGCATTAATCATACCTAGCGATAAACAACCAATTTTGATGTTTGTAATTCTTTTTGAAGGTGGCTGCGCCATTTGTAAAATCAAGGCGCTTTCCATTGGCACCGCAAGTGCGTACTTAGTGTATTTGTGCCCTTTTTGGAATTTTGGATAATAAAAATCGTGGGAAAGTACAACAAATAGATAAACAACATACAAGGTAGGATTATTAAAATTTAAAACAATTACGTCGTAACTCTAAAAAGAAAGACATTTGTGTCGTAAAGAATACATTAGCTTAGATTAGGGGTGATAAAATTAATGAGATGTCCAAAAGAATAAATTGAGGTATAGGAGTCCCAATTGAACTAGAATTAACCACACATTCATGTACTTGATGTTGAACTCAATCAATTCCAAAGATACAAATTCGCGTCATTAATTTAACCACTGCACACATATTAAGTATCGATTGAGATTTGCACACGAAAAAGTTAAAGGGGTGGCATCCTGCTGCCATAATATATTATTGTATTACATTTATGTTTTATGTACGGTTTGAAATTCGAAAGGAAACTACATGCAGAGCAATAAATACATCACGGCGATGTCTGCTCAGATTTGCAAAGATCTGTTCAATTCAACCAAAATAAGGCCATTTATATGTGTTCTGCAATCTCGATCAAATATTATTGATATATGTTTAACCCGGTATCGTAATACGAAAATAAAAGCGAGCGACTTTATTTATATTTAAAACCGATTTCGTAAAAGTAAATTTTTTCGTGAGCGACAAGATAATTTGTCGGGGCGAATTAAATTAGCATTTGACCAGCAGCGTTTTTGGATGCAAACGATACAAGAGAAGCAATTTATCTTTTATAGTACACAGGAAAGCTCAGTTCACCTTGATATAGAGCTACTCGTACTTTTGTTTAGATTTGTATGTGCATGACAAATGTTAAGATTTACTGAACAATGTATGTACTTTCCTTGGCTCAACTTCAGGAAACATATATACCTGAAAACAGTTTCCTGAAAACCCATCACTCGCAAGATTTATTTCGCAGTTAACTTCACTACTAAATTCTGTCAGTTATCCACCCATATACATGATATTTGACAAGATCAACATCTCTGAATCTCATACTGCTGAAAAAAAATATTTAAACATATAAGCTGCACTTTGAATTATTGCTGAAAATTCCTGAAATAAATCGCACTATTTATAAATTCACATATAAAGTATGCAAATAATTTAATAATATGGTTTTGCTATTTATGTTGCATTATTTATTGCATTTGCATTATTTATAATTTTAATTAATTACTAGTGAACACAATTTTTGAATTTGTGATTAGAAACGCCTTCTTATAGAATACGTTATCATTAATTCCACGTTGCGTAAAATAGTTTTTATTAAATCGTTAATTTATGTCCTGATGGTGCTAGGGTCGGTTTTGATCCAGTTTTAGATCTGGGGGTTTCGAAAAGCGGAGTGTCTGTAACGTTATCTGGTCCCTTCTTGTCTATTTGGGTTGTAAAGCAGCTGAGTTATTGTTTCATGGTGTCACAAATTTGATATACGGGCCATCAAAAGCGTCGCTACGTTTTTAGTTTCCCTGCCATTTCGGGGCTTTTCTATATATTCTCCATACACACCACCTCCCTTCAAGTGTCCCAATCTTGACGTGCGGGGTGATATATGTTTCATTAGTCATATAGTTTATTCACTCACTACTTTGTATCTACATATACAACGGTTGAGTGTAAATCAACACTACTTTGTGCGATGTGGAGACCCTTTTATGGATTTTCTTTCAAATTTTGGATTTTTCGATTGAAAGTTTTATTTTTTTGACTTGAAAATGTTTTCGTAAATTTGAAATATTTGTTTTGAAGTTAAAGAGCGACTGAAAATCGTTTTATTGTCTGATTGAATGTGATCAATGATTCAGTTCCATATTTATTGAGACGTTGAACACGGGGGGTCCACCTTGGGCCCACAAATCTAACCGCATCCCAGCTTGCAGTAGATTACTTATGCAGTCCGTACACTGGTATTCGTCGGCTGTAAATCTATACTGTCAATCAACTCTTTCTATACATTTGTTTGGTTTTGGTTTCTTCCTTTTCTATACTCTGGTAGGAAGAAACATGGAGTTTTGTATACGGAATGAAAATGGCCGACGATTTAAATGATAAAAATGTAAATGTTCTGGCGGATAATTGCAGTAGGTATTATTATCAGTGATTCAGCGAGTATCAATCCGTATATTAAATCAATTTAGCAATTGACAGATGCTAAGTGGAGTGTTTGCGTTGTCGAATCGAGCTAATAAAATGCACAATAAAGGACCCTGTTCAGGTTTCATCCTTTTTCAGCTGAAGGCCCACTCGCGGTTTGTCTTTTTTCCACGTTCAGGTGAGGAGCCTTGTGGAATGCCAGCGTACATTATGCAGTGCCCACTTTCAACCCAATTACAAGTACGACATTCGCTGGTGTCATCTTAAATAAGTCCAGGCTGATACAGCACCACACCTTTTCACATACATTCAATAGTTTAGTGGCCTTTTCGGGTCCATTGTTAGAACTCTTTACTCGCTTTCAACCACCTGCGGTAAATGATCGCAATTATGTGCTTAACCATTATTGTAATTGTACTATCAAGAGTGCAACTATCGTTCAGATGCTAATTAATTACGCTTGCCTTTTTTCCGATTCATTATGATTGTGTATTCATGGACCAGAAGCTATAAATGTATAAGAGAACGAATATTAGTTCTCATGAATAATGCAATCGTAACAATGTTTAATTTAGATTCAAGTGTACATTCTGTTTTTAATTAAACGATAATCTGCATGTGCTAGATCTATTATTATACTTATATTGTATTTGCCAAGCCAATTTCTAAAATTGTCATCAAAGGACCAAAAAAATAAATGTTTTTCTTTGCAATTATCCCCTATGGGGGATGGGGCCCAAATGAAAGTTCAACAAACTGGAATGATATATTTTATGGGCGTATAAGTTGAATGCAAACATTGAAAAACATTATTATAATAAATATAAATATAGTGTATATTTGTAAAGTGTGTACATGTACAACATTGACAATGATTGGGAAGAGAGAATGTTGTGTGGCGTATATACAATCAATACAAGTGAATATAGTTTGCATAATTCTCCACTAAAAGTCCGACTGTTTTAAAGCCCGACGCGACGTAACTGTCGCTGTCAATCGTCGTTGTCATATCCAATCCTGGCGACCTGATTATGCAGACCTTGTTTCACTCGGCAATAACCATCACACTTAAGAATATATAAATTGGCATAAAATTTAATTAATGGAAAACTATGAAATATTATTCGCATTCAAATAAAACCATATACATCAATTAGCTATTTATTCGCATTATATTAACAGATCATGTTTGGAATTATTTATTTAGACATAAATCAGGAATTTTATGAATTTAAAGCGCGAAAGTCTAGCCTTCAATTTATTCTCTCACGTAAATTTTCTATATTTTAATTATCATAATTAAATTGTAAAAAATACTCGAGTTAAGGGTGGAGTTAAGGGTGGAGGTAAAAAGGATAGTTTGGAATGAGTTCGAGCTCGCTTGATTAAAGATTTATGATTAAACAGAAGAAGATGCGGATACTGTGGTTTGATTAGTGATTAGTAGTTGTCAGATGGCGTGTCGATGGGCCGTAAATCAGGGTGCAAAGATGGCGTCCCTTATTCTCCGTAAATCATACGCAACCTATAATCACTACCCATAAATACCGTCCAGCTGGGCTGACGATGCCAGCCCACAACCCCTTTACTCATATTTTCATTATATTCCTTTTGATTGATATACATTTATATGTTGGAATCGATTCTGTTGCCAGAGTTTAATTTATTTTTCGTATCAAAACTATAATTTATTGAAAGTGTTCCTGAAACAAGGTATCGCCGACACTTTGGAACGGCACCAGAACGCCCGATTCCTCAACGTCGTAACGTCCGACTAGATTCCACGAATCGGAATTTTCAGCATTGACAATTTCTTCTTTCGAAATCACATACATTGGTAGCATTTCATCCAAATTCTTATCGCGGTATGATTGCGATACAATCGGATCGACGTCTGTTTTTAGGGTCATGATGTTGTAGTTGGTGCGCTCAATTTTTCTCGTTTCGGCAGCTGGGTTTGATGAACTGCTGACAAAAATATCCGGAAAAATTAATGTTTCCTTGAATATATTATTCAAATCGTATACCTATTGTCTGAGGGTTGCACTTCCATGTCGTCGAAATCATTTAAATATGTGGAATCGGCTTGCATGTCGAAGATTCCGGCAACATAAGTGGATGCCTCAATGCTACTTGCAAACATTTCAGCATGCTGTGTGACCAAATGAACCTTAAAATCTTTTGCAAAGTTGGTCTGGAAATGATCCTCATTGCAGAACTTGCATAGGTAAATTGATTTGCCTTGATGTTTGTTTGTCGACAGGATGTGTTTTCTTAAATTCTCCTGCAAATGAAAATATCATATTTTTCATCAATAATAATAGTTTCGAGAAAAACTTTTCAAACTGCGCTGCTGCAGTTATTCACTTACAATGGAAACACACTTGTATTTACAATGTGGACAACTGTATGGTTTCGACCCTGTATGCAAGCGAACATGCCTTTTCAAATGTCCCGATATTCTGGCGGAAAATGAGCAGTGTGGACATTTGTATTTCTTTATTGTTTCATGGACAGTCATATGTCTGTCGGAAATAAATATTTTTAGTCGTCGTCGTCGTCGTGTTTACAATCATAAATGTTGGCATAGTTTTTTCAATTTATTTATTTGTCTATTCGGAGCTAAAAGAATTATTTCACTTGCTCATCTCAGTTAATTTGAGTTCTAAATTTACCTAGTTATGTTGAAAGCGCAGACAATTTAAATTTTGCTCTTTCAATTTGCAATTTTCTGTAATATGTTAATAAAACTGTACAATGTATGTAATAATGATTGCAAAGATTGTAATGTGAGATATGGTGAATTTATACGATATGTTCTCAATTATTATATCGTAAAACTCTCATAATCGTATAAAAATATGCAGTTCTTTTAAACCTGTTCCATTCCGTTCGGCGTTGTTCATTCCGCTTAGCTCAGAGTAGACAAATAGAGACAAAATTGATAGCTACCTGTTAAGTTGTCGCTTAGTTTTTCCAGCGTAATCACAAAGAGTGCAGCAAAACTGTTTGATATCAGTGTGATATAAATAGTGTTGCTTAATTTCGCTGATTTTCCTTGCAGTGTAAATGCAATTAGGATAGGGACATTTGCATAGTTTTCCAGTATGTATTTGCATGTGCTGCTGAAGAATGGATCTGTTCAAGGGAAGACAAACAAAAAAGCACCTAATTAAATTGGATAAATGAGATATTGCGGTAAATCCAAGATGCCTTGTTTATCCGAATGGGTATAGCGCATTTAGCGAAAGCAAGCTCATATATTGTCATGGTGTGTGTGTGTGTGTGTATATTTAAAAACAGGTTTTCGCATACACTTATAGCATCCCCTTGTCATAAGTCACTCATTATGGTCCAGGTAATCTCGCAGTAGTGGGCTGGCTCTCATACTCTGTCACCTGACCACTCACATATCTCATGTCCTTAATAACAAATTATTATATAAATAACATCAGTTTTTTATCGCCGTTTTGTTTAATAAACCCCGTGGGTTTGTCACAAGAAACATGAATCAGACTCAGCTATGGAACGGTCATTACTGAAATGTCATTCCTATCCTTACTAATTGGTATTATTAATTCACTCTTAAATATGTCACAGCTCACTAGAATACTCGTTTTGTATGCAAGGAATTACTTGATAACTGATACTGAATATATTATTTATTTTACAACTGTTATTAATATTATTTTCTTGTCTCTTTAGCAATTACAAAATATTTACAATATTTCGCTCTGGCAAAATAAATGAACAAAAATTGTACATAAATTCTTTCAGAACGATTCATAATGTTCTTTATTCCTCATACTGTACTTAATAATCACAAGCAAGCAGTCAAGAACGGAAAATATTAAACACTATAATAATAAATTTCAATTACCTTCAATTACTACTACTAGATCGATGATGTAACTAGTATTAGTAATCAAACATATTTGGCTATCAAAAGTTGTGTCATGATTTATGGGTAGCGATGAGAAAAAAATGACAAAATATTAATAAATGTGAGTCGTGGCAAATGGTATCTGTCTGTAATTTCCTCTCGGATTCATTGGTAATTTACGATGGCTGATGGGCGTTCTACTCAAAAATCTGGACACAGGGCGGCATCTCTACCGCGTATAAATCTGTCAAAGCGATATTGTATTGCTGTTATTTATGTAGAAATCAACTGTTCACTTCATTCTCATCAATCTAGCTCACCATGACCAGCCAGAGTTGACTACACACCTCTATTTCTGTCTCTGTTCCAGTCCCAGTCACAACTCACCTCTTTCAAATCGAAACAGTCTATTAACTTCAATATAAATCTGTAATGGACGAATTTGAAAAAAATTAAACCTACAGAGAATTGCACCAGTTTGTTGTGGTTTGTTTGTTTTGCCACTTTGTATGGTAATGTTTTGATTTTCACATTGACCAGACTAGAAATATTGTAATGGCTACAATGAATTTATGGGGCAATTTTTTAATTTTCTCCTCTCCTTGATACGAGCAGTTTAATCAAAAATAATAATGAAACGAATAAAAAATAAGAATTAATCTTTTTAAAAAAGAAAACACTTTATGACACTGAATCTTATACGTATTCTCAAAACTGACCAACATAAAACGTTGATTTTACGACTATAGTGTTGATTAGTTGATTGGACTCTCAACGGTAAATTATTTTAATAGTGCTTCGGCTTCAGATTTACCTTTCCGCTTATAAGATATAAATAGATATAATGTATAATTATTACATACATTATAAGCCGATAAATTTTTGTCTAATCTACCTTCAACTTTAATTTAACAAGGAAATCTTGGCCAATTTTAATTAACTATATTATCCAACAATAATACCAATCAAAATAGCAATTATACAAAGAGGATTCATTAATTTCTTATTGGAATGACTAATTACCATACAGCTGAAGAAGAGCCAAGATGGCTTGGCATATGGATAGATATATATAGTATACATCGAATCATGCCAATCTCCGGCGGCGGGAGGATTTTTAAGCCGTCTCAGGATTTATTGCACACTTTTAAGCCTCTGGCGGCCGTAAATTTGAAGTCTCTTTTTTTACGACGTCACCCTGTGATGCATGGATGGGCGAGCGTTAATAGTACCCCCCCACCCACAATTTAACCAACACTTCAGATGCAAATCTTACGATAACGACAAAATTATGTGATCCTGAGGAATATTCACCGTGCCAAGATTGTGTGTATGTATATATATGGGGGTTGCAGACAAATTCCGTTTGCTTATTTTCAAATGCTTTCGAGATAAAACCGAAGAAGGTGGTGATGGACTCTTTTCAAAAGGAAACGGCCTTTTTGTGGACAATCTTACGACCAGGAACTTCCATGAAACATTAATGTATAATAAAAAAGAGATATTTGAAGAGACCTCTTTTGAAATATGGGTTGCAGAGGTAATTACGAAGATTTTCTGATCCAACATTTGCGATATGGATCAGATCAATGTTTCTTCGAGAAAAGTGGAACTAGGAAACTGAAAACTGAGAAAACTGAAAACTATGGAAATTGTCTCAAGAATATTAATTTACATATATAATAGTTGTGAATGGTAGTAAGATAAATCAAAGTGCATATAGAACCTGTAAAATAATTTAGTTTTATGGTTATCCAGGAGTTCTTGGTATACATGGAGGAATACTTTGTTTGATTAAATGTAATGTCACTTTGAAAGTACATTAATTTTATTATAGTAGTATGTGCAGTATAACAATACATGCTTTGAATTAAGTGTAATATATTGCTGGGTGTTAACAATTAGTGCCTAAAAACTGTTGTACGTGGACCACTTGATGGCAGCCAGTGAGGTAATGCAACCGTAGCCAGAGCATAAATCGGACACTGAGCATTTGCGCTGGTAATTTATGTCTCATATTTTCCACTAAACGTGCAGTAATTAGAGAATTGTGGTATGCGTGAAATATAGGTGAAGGGCTGGGGTCTTTATGGGTGACTCTAGTCTAGAGTGTGCCTTGAGGTGCTTTCAGCAGCAACCCCTTCCCACACGCCACGCCACCGTCTTGAAATTATAAGACCACTTTCGCGGCGGAGTTGTATTAATTTATTTCGGAGCTATTTTGAGGATGATAGGTCACGTAAAAGTTTGGAGTTTGGAAGGAAAGATACTACAGTCGAGACGAATGGTCTCTCTTATATGACATACCCACTAATAGTTTCCTTCGACAATGCAATGCAACACAGAGAAACTTTTGCCATTCATTGCAAGTGCAATTATCATATATCTGAGCTAGTATGACAGTGAGAATAGCCCGATCATGCAAAGTAGAAAACGCGTCAGTCGCTTTTGCAAATCACCATCACCACACACACATAGATGCGATATTTTTAGAGAATAAATCCATTGTGGTGGGGATTTATGAAGAGAAAAACCGTTTCCTGAAATTGTTTTTGCATTTCAGCCAGACACGAAAATTGTTAATGGGCGGACATTAAAAGCACGCACGAGACGCCACCGCTTATTGATAATTACTGGGCGAGTTTTATGATCTTCGATGATTTATCAACACGATGGAAATTTGCGAAATTTATATTCGTTCATAGAATCTTGCTGAAAACAACCACCATCTTCTTGATAATCATCAAATTGCGTTTTGATTTAGCTCAAGGTAAAATATATTTATGTACCATATACTGGAGGAGACCTAATCACTAAACAATATGACTAAATGTTGAAAGTTTAACAACTGTAAATCTCCCGCCCGGTCCCTACTTTCGGTTTGTTGTAAACCACCCCCATCTGCTAGTAAATAACTTAAGCATACATTAGAAGTGTGGTGTCCTCTATATATCACACGTTGAGTCCAGCATAGTACAACTTAAACACAACTCGGGGAATTATGAGATAATACGTTAGGCAAATGTCTGCTTAGGGCACTCGAGGGGGTGGCGTATGGAATAATACAGCTATCTCCGTTCTGCTAGCTGGGAATTGTGGGGCTTTAGTAAAGAGACAGGGAGACACTTTTCATGCCATGTTTACCAACGCCCGAAGATCGCAAATCATACACCTTAACGTAAACTGTTAGCAAATTGCTCTTGGATTTGCTCTCTTACCGCGGTTGCCCAATTTTTTTCTCAATTCGCCCGAAAAATGATCTGGCGTCTAATTGGATGTGTTTGTGACAGGACGAGGAAATATTTCTTTCGTATCTCCGATGTTGCTTGGTTTTTATGTGTGATTCATTTTGGATATGCTTATGAAAAGCAGTGTTTTATGGAAGTCATTACGAGATGAAAAGGCAAGCACAGAGAAACGTCTAATGCGAGTGAGACGCCCACATGGTAATTTATATGACTGGGAGCGAGATAAGTAGACGTGGATGGCGGCTTTTTAACTCGCGTGTATTTATTCGCACATCGCGCTCACCTGCAGTAATAAGAGCGCACTACAAATTTATTGTAAATGAAACAGTATCTAAAGGCTATTTATATCTGTTATTATATTTCTTTCTCATTAGGGATATATCTTAGTTAGCAAGAGTTTTACTACAACGTATTTAAATCTATGTCTGTATAAATACAATCTCCGCGCGCGAAACTTTTTTAATATTATTTACTCCATATTATCGCTCTAGTTTATTTGACTCGAAATTAATAAATTCCACATAGTCAGATTTCAGATTTTCTTAGCTCTATAACAAAATGCTCGCAGTCATACAATATATATTCCAGCATCACATAGAGCTAGTGGAGTAATAAAGTAGTTGTTATTGGTCGGAGGCTAGCGTATATAGTTCTTTAAATCAGAACCGAACGAGCGAAGGAACTTGATATGATTGCAAATACATATAGAACTTTAGAAAAACACCAATAAATTACAATATCGAATAAACGATCTGAAAAAAATTCTCAATTAAACTCTGCCGATTAATTATGAGGCAAGTTCCGGCTGAGATCGCATCACAGATGATTTACAGAATCTTGGAGCGGAGCACTGAGCAGGCCGAGTCAGTCGCATAAACAGAATGATTAACTGGTTGTCAAACTAAAGAAATAAACGTAATTTATAGGGACGGGAAAAAACTTCACAAACTTATCAATATCTTGGCGTTAATAACGGCCTTTAATGACGGGAATGTATGTCTTATGAACTGCACACGCGATATTCCAACATCACATCGGCGATTTAGCCTTGTCTCTCGCTCTCTCGTGCAAAATAATTAAAATATTGCTTTGGATTAATCAATATTTTGGAGGAAGATTACTGTTATTCAGGTACCACATTGGATTGGAGGAAAATCACTTAAGTATAGGATGTGCTCGCATGTAAAGTAGGGAGAGAGTAGCGAGATCGACAAAGCAAGATAACTGGCCCCGGATGATAAACAAGCCTGCTCTTTGGGTCCATACTTACTAACAGCATGTTGATTAACCATTAAAACAACGTTTAGATCCCTATCCTATGAATTCAGATACTGGATACAGAGCTACGACTAGTTCTACGTGAGTCACACTGACTCTGCTCTTGCTACCGACATGAAAAAACACCACATGTCTTCTTCGTCGTCCTTCCAGTCGTCTTCATTTAGTGCAAAACCGTTTTAATATAATTAGTTAAAAACGTTTCGCTATTAAGGTCAATTTTCGCGACAAACAAGTTTATATATTTTATTGGTGGAAAAAAAACGAAGATGGAATGATGAAATTTAATTAGTGCATCACCAATTAATATGTGAGATGGATTCTTTGTAATTAAATTAGACCGAGTCGGTGTCTCTCAATTTTACCGACTCTACAAACGAAACGGATAATTTTACAGGCAACTTCATAAAAATATGCCTAATTGGTAAATTACTGCAAAAACTTGTCATTTAGTTTAATTACATTCGCATAAGAATAATATGCAGCGATGGATTTTAAAAACGCAGTTATATTGTGATTCCTCTGCATTTATCTGACTGGATTATTAAGTTCATTCCATATGGAAGTTGACTTACATGTTTATGAGCGTTGTTAAATAAATTTAAAGTTTTCATATTATCATAAATTCTAGATTTAATTTGATTCGATTAAGATGCTTCAAAAACAACTGTCTGTAAATTAACAAGAATATATTGGTAATTATTTTGATACTCGGGGAGAAAAAGCATTAACGTGACTCATATCAGACAATGTTTAGCGCGCGTTTTACTTCTCATTATGCAAATTCGCTTTGTTATTTTCATAATACAACAGATAACGTATATGGAAGGTTAAATGAGGGCGGGAGCTCTCAAATAGCGTCACTATTACCACTATAAGTAATCTTTATATTCATACACACCACCATTCAGATCAAATAACGAAAATTAATAAATTTGAACAAAACTTACTTTTTCCCAAAGCTCGCTCCACAAGTTGAACACAAAAACGGCCGTTCTCCTTCTACCGGTTTCACCTTTTCAACTCTGTTCTTCTTTCCATGGTTCTTCTCATGTACAACCCAATTATTTTTTCGTGCAAATTTCTTGTGACAAATGTTACACTCGAATGGCAATTCCTTTGTATGGTTTCTTAAATGGGCCTCCAATGATGATTTTGAAAAAAACTTACCACATAGTTGGCATTTATATTCATAACTAGGTTTTTTATTTTCCAATTCAATTTTGATGGGATCATCATGAAGGGCTTCATGGAATAACATTTCAGAAGTGGAATTAGTCGAGTAGAGGCATTTGGTGCAACTGTGACAATTTCCAAGATTTTCCTCAAATTTGCACAACTTTTCGCGCAGATGGACTGTTAGATCTTGGGAGATGCCAAAGGTTTCTCCACAATGAGGACACCTATTCAAAAAAATTTATATAAAACATGTTAATATTGCCAAAATTACATACTTGGACATATGTTGTGAATGCTCCTCCTTGATATGTTGCTTGTACAAAAAAATATTCCCAAACACCCTAGTGCAATAATCACATCTTCGCTCCGCGCTCTTAGTGGCAGCCACCTTAAATTTGTGCTCTTCGCTGCTTTTGTGCAATTTGGCTTCGTTAACATCTTTGAACTTTACCAAACAAATGCTACAAGTGAAACATTTTTCTTTATGCACTTTTTTCAGATGTCGTTGCAATACTATATTTGAGCTAAATTTGGCATTACAATGTTGACATATAAAATCTGTAACATTTAACGCAACATTTGAAATGTCGTGGTTGTGTTCGCGACAATGATGCAAAAGTTCAATATTTAACACAAACTTTTCATTGCAAGTCAAACAAGCTTTTGGCGTAATTTTTTGGATGATAATTGGCACTGAGCGATTGATGACGGAGACGACTTCCACGTGTTCTGGAGATGATAAATGTGTAAACATTTCGTCTGTTGTGTTACATTCAATTTTGCAAAACGAGCAAGAATAATATCCGTCTACTTCTTTATCAGAATCTAAATGCATTTTCGATTTCCAATGTTCATTAAAAGTGTTAACAGTATTGCAATAGAATTTGCAAACGCTGCATTGAAATGGTGATTGAAGAACTATATCGAGAATGTTTTCCAGTACCATGGATTTCGCTAGGGATGAATTAATGTTTCCTTTTCTACAATGGTAATGGGATATGAGATGTTTGCCCATAAAATTTAGGTTCACTTTAGATTGACAAACACCGCATCGTTCGTACAACTTTTTACGACGTCGTTTCTTTACTCTTCCGATATTTTGTCGCAATTCGTCATTGCTGAAAATTAATTCTGGCGATTTTACATCACTGAGCAGGTTCATGTTAACTCCATCGTCAAATTCGCGTTCTTGCAGTGAACGTTTGAAATGTAGCTCTGATTTTAAATGTCGTTCGTAAACTACTTTAGAAGCTAGTCTTCTATTGCAGGAGTTGCACCAATATTGTACCATTCCACTAGATTTCCTCAAAGGTGAGTATTTGAGCAGCTTTATCGGTGAGGTTTCTTGTTGAGGATACCATTTTCCTTTAGAGAAGCTTTGCTTTGGTTTCGTATAGCTGGTCGATTCCTCAATTTCCATCTTCAGATCATCTTTTTCTTTGGTAATAGGCGTAGTTTTTTTGAGTGGATTTACTTTACTAGGTCCTGGTACTGGTTGAATATCTAAGTCTTTTAAAACATTTCGTACTTTTATAGAGGGTTTGGTTTCTTCCTCAATCTCAGATTTGGGTTTCCACTTTCCTTTAGTATGACTTGGACTTGGAATATCACTATCATTATCACTTTTTGGTTTCCATTTGCCTTTGGTGTAGTTTGCAGGAGGATAATCTTGACTTTCATTCATAGGTTTCCATTTTCCTTTTGTATAATTCGCTGGAGGAACATCAGCAGAATATTCATTATCGTTCTCATTTCGTGGTTTCCATTTAGCTTTATTGTTTATCAACGGTTTCCATTTACAACCCGTATAGGAAGAATAAGAATTGCTCCAGTTCCAAGGTACTGGAGATGTGGGTTTCCATTTTCCTCCCGTATAGTTGCGAGGTGGCGCATCTTCATCATCTGACAATACTTCATCGTCATCGTAATCGAAATCCACAGATTCGTCGTCACTAGCCTCGTAGGCTTGAATAGTTGCTGGCTCTTCTTTGCGTTGCTCTAAATTATCAACCGCTTTAATTAATTTAGTCTCATTATCAGCATCATCTAATTCCTTTAAATGATCGCCCCCAATCCAAACATTTTTGCCCGACTTTGATTGATTCGCATCGCTTTGTTCCTTATTAGTGCATGTCGCTTGAATTCCCGCTGTTTTGCTGCGCGTTAAAACACCAAAACTTTTACCAGACGTTGAATGTGTTTGAACTTTTTTGGAGCTGCTTTGCAATTCTAAGGACGAAAAAAAGTCGTCTGCTTTCAGCGCGAATGGTTCATCCGGTGCAATAAGTTGGTCAGATAGTGGTGACTTGAAACTTTCTGTTATTTTTCCACATGTCGTTTTGCGATGATTTACGTAATTGTCTAGTCCAATGATTGTGCTGTGACACTTTAGACAGAAGTGGGTATCGTCTTCGAAATCTTCAATCATCTTGATGGACTGCAATGTCTGAAAAGGAAATTACAGAGTGCATCATATAAATTTTGGAAATTTCATATCAACCATGACGTACATCCAAAGGACAGTCATAGTTGTCCGTGTGTAATTTAAAAGAGCTACTGCATTCGGTCACGCAATCTAGTTTAGAAACTTTTGACGTGCAAGTACAATTAAATTAAATTTATGTGCCATATAATACATACTAGGACATTTTAGACTATTTAGTTATAGTGATTGTGGAGAAAAAGCATTTTTGATGAATTGTAAAATCCTATATTCGCGCAGAAGTTGTGTTTGTTTGTTAATTGTCCGGTAATTAATGTGAATGGCGAATATGTAAGTTTTCTAAGCAATAGGAACATCCATTATTCAAAACTTCGAAATTGATTATCGTCAATTCGGTTAAAAGTGAGTTAGTGAAGGCATGAACTACAAGACTGAGCTTTATGTGTTGTAAGCTGTTGTCCGTTCAATCATCCTCAATTAGACGGACGGTAAGTTCTTAATAATTACGAACGAACCACGACCCAGTGTCTGTGCTGACGACCTAAAGTAATGGATCCATCATCCCAGCGGACAGCACTACAAAAACATCATCTCATCTCATTCCTTCCGAATTAGCGGATTACCTCGGCCTCTTTGTCATCATTCATAATACACAATTGATTTATTAGATCTTTAACTAATACATCTAGTACAACTTCAACTTTTAATGGTTTTACCTGATAGATATAGAAAAGTTGGGAAAAAAGATGTATTTTTTGGTGGTCAAAGTTGATAATTGGAAAAACAAACAAATTTGAATGGTGTAAAGTAACTTTTGTGACGCAACATTGTAATATTGGGGCTGTCGTCCGAATAACTGCTTTCCCATCGATCCGCACCAACAACCCCTTCAGTGAACACCACGCCACTTATATTATTTATAATGCCATACTATACACCTCGTAAAACTAGAAACAAACGTTGTTTTGTATTTTCGAAATGGTTCGACATTAACATTATAAACAGTTGACGCGCATTTTAATGAGTATTTATGGTCATCAAAGGAAAAACGTCCTTTTTTCAATTCTATTTGGTATGTCGGGAGATTTAGAGAGGCATGATTGATGCCAGGATAATATTAGTGGGCCAATACTACGTGTTTCCATATATACCAGCAACATGGCACCGCAGGTTTGTTAATTTACCAGATTGATTTACGTCACCGCTTGCATTCCTCACTACCATAAAATCAAGATATATTACAAACCTGCCAGGATTATGGAAAATTTACCTACGCCACAAACATAACTTTACATTTTCAATTTACATTTCATCTGCTATAAGGCCCCGCGCATAATAAAAACTAATTAACAAAAAATGTATCATCAGGAATTGAATGGAAATGAAAGTTATTAATGCTGATTGAAATGATTTTATTGACGAAATTCAAGAAGGTAACAGAAATCCTTCAGTGTGCAGACTAAAACCATTACTCGGTCGCCGTCAAGTTTTGGCCGGATTACGATATTCACAGTCGCGGACACGATTGACATTTTATGCTAATCTTCATACTATACGAAAGTTTTGCGAAACAAATATTACCTAAAACTTTTTGGATAGCATTTGTCTTTCTTTATTTCAGCGAAAATTGTGTCAAAATTTTACCTGTTTCCAACTGCGCTTAAATAAAATGCATTTTAAATGTAATCAATATTATATATTATAAATGCAAATTAAAGCAACAATTTCAAGGCAACTAAGTGCTAATTAATCCATGTGTCAGTTACATCATTAATAATATTTGTAGTTAATATTCAGCGGTTATTCTTTTACTATTTTCAATCCTAGAAAGAGAGATTGCATAACTAGGATTGATATGGTAGAGATTTCTTTGAGATTTTTGAGGAAGGACTTAGATCTTGTCCTTAGGCTAAGGGTCTTCAAAAAGTGTTGGAAGATGAGTTGCAGGACAAGTTCGCTCTTGCTTTGGTAATGTTAATGTGGTGATAAAAGACTTTATATGCGTTCAGCTAAATTTGGGTGTAATGGCAAAATCGTTAGCGGAAGGGGGGGTTTTGATCTTAAGCGGCACTTATCGGCGGGGGGAAAACAACACATAGGGATAGCGACAGACTGCTGCTGTGGCCAAGCGGGACCATTAAGGTGCGTAATGGCCAGCTGGGTAAGACGAGGCGCGCAGGAATGCATCGATTAGACATAACGTCGCGAGACGAGTACAGACTCTCTTCACTACACAAGGTTTTTGAGGGGTTCCAAACCACCCTTATATCACTCTTTGCATCCGTTGATAACGCACACAAAGAGTGGACAGCGTGCACTAGTTAACCGCACTGCAATTTGAAATTCGAGCATTTTTCTCGTTTGGCGTACCAGTTTTCCCGCATAAGGATAATAAATTATACATTTATAATATTGTATATAGTTTGAAAATTGTAAATTTAATTAAATAATATATGATTAATAATAATTAACATTCTCGCCAACAAGTTGAACAATTTTTCAAAGTGGAGATAAATCATGAAACACGTATAGAACAAACAGATATAAGGCATTTGGTTTGAATATGAATTCAAATTGTTATTTATGCAGTAAACATACATTCTCACATGGTTGAACCGACATTAGTGGACTTAGCTTAGGCTCCAAAGTCGACTAGTTTTAGTGCTATAACTCACTCTGCATACCTTGGTAATTAGCACATGTAAATACCATTGCTAGTGATCAATCTATGCACATAACTAAATAATTCATTCACATGTTAATCGGCGACTTTTCGCCTTCGATATATTGCTATATTACTGGCGCCATTATCTAAGAGCACCCTGTACTATGAATACTATTAATTAATTTTGAAAACATCAAAGTGGATGATGAGTACCCAGCACCATCATCAGCATTCATTCATTTTATTTTTCCTCTTTAATTATATTCATCAACTTAATACCATAATAAATATTCATCTTTATCTTTGCCGTGTGTTTTCCATTCCATTATAGTAAATTACAAATCCAAATCCGTAATAAATACTTCAAATCGCATAATAAATCCCATCATTTCCAACTCATAACAAAAAGAAGAAGAGTCGTCGTCGTCGTGTAGCCGTCTCATACCGATGAACAACACATTCCAAAATCACATATCAACTAAATTATAAATTAGCATAAATATCACATAAAATCCTAAATCCAGACCTGTCCGGACTGAGGAACTTGACTGGCACAAAAGATCTGTCCATCGTAAATCACGTCCGATCCGGTAAGGTTAGTCAAAGAATTAAAGAAAGAACGCAACTGCAACTGTGTGATAGTAATGCTACTATAATTTATATACTTTTTCTCCATTCAATTCGGGCAATTTTAATTGCAAAGTTTCCAGTTTCATTTGAATCATCTTCCCCATCTAAGCAAAACTTAGGGGATAATTTTGGAATCTGTTCCACAATAATCAAAATGCTCCAAATGTCAGTCAGTAAACTTTTAAATTGCAAATGGTTCGGTTTAATTTAAAAGAACTGAATTAGTCCTTGGTGACTCCTAAACGGATCTTCTAGATTTGTATTTGTTCCTCAACTAATTTACCATTAGAAAGTATCTTTTCAAAATTTTTGGATGAATGAGATTAAGGATCTTCTTAACTCTTCCTAAGAAACCTTTTTTATCTTGGAAGAAGTAGTTTGGAATTAATTTTTGTATTCTCTTCAAATTAAGGACGAATTTAACCAATCTCTTATCTAATTGCTCTTCATCTCAAACTGGAACTATCAACCTGTAATTTTATCTGCACCAATACGGTGGTTCTCACTGACACGACAGATCTTATGAATAAATGCATCGTTAATTAACGATTTATTGGAGTTGCCGAGTTAAAAAAAAAACAGTATATCCTAGCCATACATATGTATGAAAATAAAATTTACTTTCTATATTGGAGTTTTTGTATATAATGCTGACAGAAGCAGATGTTATCTGATGAAGAGCATGCAGCAAACTGTCAAAATAAATCACTTTTTGAAAGGAATATGTTCAAGCTGTATCTACAATACTGTTGTGTATAACTGACTTTCAAACTTTATATTTTTCTGATTATTTATTTGCTGTTTGTGCAACATTGTTTTCTCCTCTATTTTAATTGCATAAGTTTCATCAGAAAATATTCAACGAATTTAAAGAATGAAAACAGAAGGTGGCATTTAGCTGATGGAAAAACAAGAAACGTAATTATTTGAGTAGTAAATTATCTTTTTATGTAGCCATTAATAAAATGTGTGATAAATTTGTTTTTGAATATATTAAATCGAAATTTGTTTGAAAATATATTCAAGTTTTAAAAGCCAGCTGAAAAGCAGAGTGAGTAAAAGCTAGTCCCGACTAAATTACGCGTTGGATTATATTTGGTTCCTGTCCATAAGTCATATTAAGACTACACAAAACTTGCAATAAATCTGTCAAACGCTGAGGGGGGCGCACAGGCAGCCATCACTGTTCGCTGCTCTCCGATAGTGCTTTGCTTTTGCCTTTGTCCCCCTCGTCTTTCTTTCTTTCCATCCTTTTATATATTTACACATATACACACACACACACAATCTCGCTTTTCCTTCTCTTCGACTCCATGTATCTGCACGTCCAGCGACTTACAAGGTATTACGCGTGTTGAGTGAAAGAATTATTTCGGTTTAGAACTCATTTATCAAAAATTTGCAAAATGTAAGACCTTTTTGTCGAACTTTTTCGTTCCAAAAGCTAAATAAATCGTAGGATCTTGAGATATTTCAAAAATTTCTTATTGGGGTTGTAATGTGGACAAGATATTTAATTGTCGTGTCTAGTGGCCATCGTAGAGGAGTTAATGGTCTATAGCGATTTTATCTCTAGGGGTTTACATTGGTTAATTTTCAATTTTGATTGTAAATGGAAAATTCAGGATATAGGAACTTTAATTTTCAAAATGCTTCTTCAAACATAAAAGTTTGCCCCATTTGATGAATTTAAAAAAATTGATTAACAATGTAGATAAATTAAATTGTTAATTGTAGATGATCAAAGTTTGTGACCTCTTCTGGAAGGCTGGGCCCTTTTTAAAAAACTTTTACGACCACCCAGCCACAAAGGCAAGAGTTACCATCAAATTAAATTATAGTATACATGTTTAAATAAATATTAAAAAATAGTATTAGAAAGGGGGGACAAATTTATTCAATTATACAGCAAAGTAAATATAAATTATATTTGTTAGTGTTTAAAAATCATTGTTGGAGCAATAATTCTATTTTCAAAAAAAATATCAGTGGCAAATGTTTAATATTTATTACTTTTAATAATAGTTATTGCATTACTAACATGGGTATAGGAAAAATTTAAATAATACAAAGTTGCTACAATGAAATTGAAATAGTGACTGTAAATTAATTATTTTACTTCTCTCGTAGAGGAAGTATTGTATTCATGAAAAAAAAAAATTCTCCAAATTTCACTTTTTTCTACATTATAGAATGCGTAGATTACGAAAATCATATTCACTAATTTCCGTCTGTCGGTCTGTCGGTCTGTCGGTCTGTCGGTCTGTCGGTCTGTCGGTCTGTCGGTCTGTGCAAATCTTTAAACCACTATATTTCGGAATCTACTGACCCGATTAAAGCAAAATTTGCGTCCTTTTTTTCTACCTGCCCATAGATGATATCGAAGGAAAAAAGTTTATAAAATTCTCAAAGACCTGCGCGTTATAGGCCAAAAACATGCTAAAAATGGCAAAATCGGTAGATCCACTTAATCTTCTAAAGTTGCTGACCGATTTTAACCAAATATTCAACATATGTTTCGTGTATACCCCAAGTGGTGAATGCTTTCAAAAAATCTGGAATTTTTCCAAGGGTTGATTTTTTATTAAGGGTTGAAGGGTCAAAAAGTTGTAAAAATGAATAAGTTGTAACGTGAATACCTGCCAGGAGGAATATTTGATTTGGACCAAATTTGGTATACATATTAAGGATACATTGAAGAAAATGCTGGTAAAAGTTTCATCCCCTAAAAATAAGCCCCTACGACCCATTTGCCATTTAAGTTAATTGTTCAAAAATTGCCGTTGTTGTGATTCTTATATGGCAGCATTACCCACACTTTTCCATCAGTTATTTTAGTAATATTTACATAAAGAGTGAGTAAAAATAATTTTCGACCCTTACCACACACCCCCACCCCTCCAATATAGAGTTTGAGTCATATGGTTCGGATTTTCTTCATATTCGATTTCTACTATACATTTTAAATATATTTACGAATAATATAATTTAAAATAGTATGCAACCCTTTTTTTGCAATTTCAACCCTTAACATACCATGTACAGTCAAAATGCTCGGATTTCTTTCAAATTTGGATCCTAGTAGTAATTTAACTTACTTAACTTGTCATTATTTAGTTAATTAAATTAAAATTAGGATAGGACCTACATATTACAATTGTAACCCCTAATGCACCCCTTACAGTTTTATTTGTCAGATTTCTTTTAAATTTGTTTTCTAATAATAAATTGAAATATAATTTAAACTAGTTTAATCAAAAATGTCCTAGAATCCTCAATTCATGTTTTTAACCCTTAACACACCCCTTACACTAATAGTGATAGGATTTACTTCAATCATTGATTTATATTGGTAATTTTAAATCTAGCTTCAAATAGTTTCATTAAATTAGAGTACTTACAACAAATTTTTCACTTTTTAATCTTTTCATACATACGTTTCAACTTTATCGCTTAAATTTGTTTAAAATTTGGTTCCTAGTTAAAATTTAAAAAGCATTTTTAAATACCCGATAAATTTTTTCAGTAAAAGATGCCTCAAAATTCTGAAAATTTGAATAACAAATTTTAATATAGCAACGAGAGAAGTACTGTGGAATCTCATTTCCAGCGAATTTCAATCTATAATATTCTAATTAATGGCAAATAATAATTATGACACGTATTCATTATAATGATTTATATTCAAAATATATAGTTGTTAATAAATTAATAATAGGTTTTGTGCATGGCAATTACGGTGTGAAAATGATTAAGAATAACAACATGTGTTGTTGTTGTTGTAAATTCTGATTACAATTGGCATTTGTCTCTTTATTTTCTTTGATACATTGTGCAATAGTGTTGTTAGTAATAGTGTCTACAATAGTATAAAGCTCTAAATGAGCAGGTTACAGAAACAGAAAGCTCCGCCCTATTGAAACGTTTTGGGCCGGCACTCACTTGGCAACTGTCGCCACCTAGTGCCACAAATCGCACTATATTGAGTTAGTCTCCAAGCAGGGTCACTAGATAATTTATTAATTATTTACGGTGCATTTCTGTCCATCAACTATCTTTACAACAACGTTACTCATATTTACGGCAAATTAGTGTCTAACCATCTTACTAAAAGCACCGTTAGTTTATTTTACAATTAAGTTCTTATCATCAAAATAGCATTTTTTACACTACTAGCTATAGAACACGACTTTATGATATTGATTAACAGACTGAGAAGTTTAATTTCACTACCTATGCCGGTGAGAGGTTGTGAAATTTCATTTCACAACCCCGGGGTAAATAAACACATAATTCGAATTTCTGATAATACCGTAGCAGAATTTAAAAAGAAAGTTATACAGAAAGAATCACTATGTTGTAGGTAATTTATCTGATACTATTTAAGCAATGAAATTGTTGTGTAAATTAGTAAAATTAATTTTTAAAACTTATGTAACTATCAATTACAATTTCACTGGGCGTTTTCCAATGGTACATTTAGTGCGCACTTTTTTGGTTCTGGAAGTTGCAAAATTATATTAATGATAAATAATTGTGATATTCGAACAGTTTTAATAGCGGTTTAATAGAAATTCAATTTAAATTTCAATTTGAACAAAATCAAACAATCTATTACGACAATTGAATTTACTCTTTTGTCAACTGTCAATGGCGCTGCGGACTAGACGTGCTAGTAGTGCAAAAAATAGTATATACACCACGGTTGTGAAAAATTTTCTAGCGCTCGCACTATCATATCCCTCGATGCTGCGCATCTCGGGATATGAACCTGTGCTCGCGCTAGAAAATCTACTTCACACCCTTGGTGTATAATATACTATTATTGCTTAATGAAAGTTTTATAAACAAAAACCTGTTTGATGTCAATATTTTAAATGATTATCTATGACGTATGCGAGATGTAAACACTGCGCTCTCTTAAATAAGCGAGCTGGGAAAAATAAGGTTGGTTGATGCAAAGTTTGAGGTTAAATATAATGTACTTTGTTATTGTACGGTTTTTGAGGGATTTCCGGATTTGAATTATAAAGTAAGATGTACTGATGACTAAGTCCAAAGAATGTAATACTCACACGTAGCTGGTTTTAGATTTGACTCGTTTTTAATCACATTATTGTTGGACTTGCACGGACTGCATCAAAACACTACGTCAGACTTCTCATCGCGCAACTGCTGATCGACCAGTGTCGGCAACCTTAGAATTGTAGTAAGGGGGGTTTGGATAGAATTTAAATTTATTTTATATGCATTTTAAATTTCATATATTTATTTATCCGTGCTTTTAATTTAAACGTTGGCGGGTCACCCTTACATTTTATTTGTTTATAAATATTTAATAATAATAATACTAATTTATTATTTTATTTTAAAATATATAAAGTATTATTTTCTGCAGTATGACTTATAAATATATGAATCACGAGGTGATATGTGGATTATTTGGAATAGTTGCATATAAAGATAGTAGGACCATAAA
Source organism: Cryptophagus acutangulus (assembly GCA_963556235.1). Lineage (NCBI taxonomy): Eukaryota > Metazoa > Arthropoda > Insecta > Coleoptera > Cryptophagidae > Cryptophagus > Cryptophagus acutangulus. The sequence goes on along the minus strand of OY744559.1, from coordinate 11,682,289 downwards.
TCAAAAATGAAATTAATTAATCTAGTTAAATAGATTATATTTTTTAGTAAAGACAAAACAATATTTTTGTTTGATATGTAAACAAGGAATTTATATTTAAATCTTAACTTTGAATTGACATTCATTGTTGTTTGAAGAACGTCAACATATAGATGTTTTATTCGATTTCTTTTTAGTTTTTCTTTATGTAAATGGATTTATTTTCAAATATTTTTTAAATCGACTTTTAGCAAACTCTTCTAACGTTTGCCAAAAATTAATTAAGTGGTTTTCAAAAGTCATAGAACTTACCTCCTTCTTCTTCATTTTTTGTAATATGTTTAATTTTTTCTCAAGGAATTTTATTGGTTATATCAATTGTCTTTTTAAATCTCACTTTATTATGTACTTTACTGATAAGCATGTAGATGGAACTAAAGACGTTAAAAGGATATTAGTATGAAGGACTTTGTTGTATACTGCGGTATTTTTTGCTTTGGATTGAAGGAGAAGAATTTCGGTACCAATATAATTTTATTGATTGGAAAACATTTTGATTTGAGTCTATTAAAAATGGTCATACTTTAGATCTTTATTTTCTTCAATGATATGATGAGATGAGAGATGAACCAAAAACTTTTCTTATAGGATTTTATTGATGATTCTTCTTAAGATTTATTTAGGATCCTCTGAGTTTCTCGAAGGGTCTCTTTATACCATGCTTCTTCTTCTTTACCAAATGACTTCTTTTGCTAGACTATTGTCACAAAATATCCAAATAGGACAAAATATGCATAGATTTTTTTTAAATATAAGTGGCCCTGATTTAGGACTTGCCAAACTCCAGGAGCACCAGAAGCTTTTGCCTTAGAACTCATGAAAACAAGAAAATTACTTAGTATTAGTAGCATCTGCTGAATCTTCGTAATCTGTAACTGTGATGAATCACCTAGCATCATCAAGAGTCAAGTCTAACTAACCCATAACTCTTCAATTACAATGTTCTACACCACCAAAAGTCCAATGGACCAAATAAATCTAACCACCTTCAAGGATGTACAACCATAGACCATGTAAGAAATAAATCTATCGAAAAACAACAGGTGTAATACATAGAAGCATAAAGCACGCGGTATTCCACTGAGTGACACATAACAGTATCCAGGATGAGGCTAGTCCTTCGCAGAGGCTGTGATCATAAAGAAGGCGTCACCATCTAGATGCCACACCCACCTGTCAAACTGACCATGAAGCTGCGCGTTAGAATCAGCTCTACAGAGGAAAACAGTGAGAGATGTGTTCCCGCTAGTGACGAGAGATGACATTGTGTAGAGTATACACACACTGGAAAACCGAGAGAGAGGGAGAGAGCGAGGCCAAAACACTGAACAAGAGCGTCGCCAAGTGACGCCGGCGCCTATACACAACCTGACGAAACTTTGCGCCGACGATTGTCGTCCAGCTCCAGGAGTGGGGGCCCAACACCGCGATCGGGCTGTCAGTCACTCAGTCTTCGGAGGCCTTGCATCTAGGCAGGACGCACTTATTTTCTCCTGATACTCGAGCCGACTTTGTTACAAGTTCATGAAACTTTTTTTGACACTTTCGACACAGTACGAGATTATGAACAAGTGGCAATTGTGTTGATGACAATTTGGCGAATTGGTGCAGACGCGTGTGAATTAATTGAAATTTTTGGATTACTAGATTAATTAATTAATTATATTAAGAAAATCATGTATACGATGAAAATGTGTTGTGCTCCTGTGTAAAAAATGCAATTTTGATTTTGCTGCCAGTGTTAGTTGATGATGAACTAGTGGATTTGGTTTGATTTTTGGTTCGAAAAACTTGTTCAAAATTTTGCGACACTTGAGAAGATTGGAGTCAGCTCCACCACAAGGCAAAATGCCGAGAAGGAAACAACATTGTCCCAAAAGGATGAAATGTAAGTTTCGATCCTAGACTTGTGTGTGTTGTGGTGTCATGAGGGACAACCGCGTGGATAACATGTGCTTTCCCTGAGCGCTCCTCCAGGAGCGCACCTACCACCAATTCAAAAAGTTATGAAACGGTTACATAAACGCTCTCAAATAAATTCCAATTTGAAATTTCAATTTATATTCGGATTAAAGTGTCTATAATTAAGTCACATTAATAATGAATTGACGAATAACAAAATTAATTCGTTTAATTAATTCAGTCTTAATCGCGGCAACGTTTTAGGTTAATAGATTTCTCACTCACTCATAAAAATAATATTAATAACACTTGCATAACAACGATTTCGTTTAAGTGTGCAATTTAATTGAAACGAAAAATTTCGGATTAGCAGCAGATATTATTATTATCGTCGTTAATAAATCAAAGCGATTTTTAAACACGCAACTCCGTGTGTATAATATAAATATATCAAAATTTCAGTATACAAATATTATTAGTATGTAGTGCTATTTCGGAAATTGTGTTTGATTTATTGTCACTTTTATTGTATACCAACGCTTGGTTGCTATTTTTGTTTGATAGAATTTTATTATAAATTTTTATCAAATCGAGTCGAGAAATCACTTTAATGCTCTTGATGATTTATATCACTTTATAGAAACCCACACTTAATTAGAATATTAATAACGGCAGGAAACGTTGAAACTTTCAAACCTGCAGCAATTTAAAACTTCTAGAGGTATTTATTTAATCACAAATTTATCTCTTCATATTATTCATAATAAAATAATAAATATTCTATTAGCGAAATGTCAATAAATAAATCGGTCGGTGAACGGTCGGTAATCAAAGGAATTTCAAGTTGAATGAATGTATTCATTGATAAAACGTATATTCGTATATTTGTTACATTTTCGCGCAAAAAAAATTGTTTTTCCTGGTGTGGATTTTGCCGTAAAGACCGCGTGGAACGGGTCGATAACAGAGCAAAGCGAATGCGTGAGTACGACGTACACATTGAATTTACTCATTCATTCTACCCAATCTCTACAGTACACCATTCATACTCGGTTTTGGCTACTTATCGCACACTTTTTTTGCCACTAGCCCACGTTGTTTCCCTAACTGGCCGATTATCACTGAACTATGCGAAAATTACTCCACTCGACTGTTTTTAATTTTCACGATGATTAAATCAGCGTCTTTTATTTTAATTTTGTGGGGGGTGGTTATTACTCGTAACATAATACCTTTAACAAAAGGTGAAAATAACATTTGCAGTAATACAAATAGTGGGTTGAAAATGTCACGCGACCAGACTGATGACTATTGTCATTCCGACATCTGATAAATTAGGTCTATCATATAAACTTGCTCCTCTTTATTTTTAACAAAGATAACAGTATTGTAAAAGCCACTGTATGAAATGAAACGGTAATATAGTCTACAAAAGGTGTTTGGGGAGGTAGACTTTCTATGCTTCTATATATGAAGATGATTGATTGCCGAGTTGTGCTTTTCGGAAGTAAATTGTGGTTTGGATTTAATAATCGTCGTCGTCTAGCAAGAAGGATTTCACGTATAATTATTTTTTCGTATACATTTTTATGAAAAATAACGTAGAATTAGTAGCAATAAAAATTCTTGCCATTAAAGGCAATTTGAAATTATATTGCAAATAATCACACACTATTATAATAGGACTCGTAATAGGACGATGCAAAAAATCTGGCTACAGTATACAAAATTGGTCTGAAATGCAGCGACACTTAAAAAAACGAATGGAAAAACAATCAAGGTCTGGTATACAATTTCGAAAATCACATGTTTGCTGTAGCAAAATTAAAAAGTCGAAGGTAGCAAATTGGTGGCAACCTGTCATTTATTCCTCCATAAGATGCAACCTTTATTGTGCCATAAAATATTTTATAGCCACCGATAATTTAGATTGTCCAAGAAAATATTTGCATTGCAGCGGATCGAGTGAAACAAGAGAATATACATTGAAAAAGCGATAGTAGGGAAGGAAGAAGAAAACTAATTAAAACATCAAAGATGTCCAATGGAGTCGACGGCTGGACTGAAGCTGAGGTCCTGCTGGAGATTGAAATGTCCTGTGACAAGGGCTGTCTGTCCGTCACATGGGGGTGGACGGGGGTGGCATTGCAGGGTGTTGTCGCTGCCCGGGCAGACGTCTTTTGACCTGAGCGTGCATTGCTTTGAGCCACAGACTGATCGATCGGTGGCTGACGCTGACGCTGACGGGAGACGGACAGCTCAGAAGTGGGATACTATCCGCGACGTCGGGGGTGCGCGCGGGGGCGGTTATGCGACGCTATACACCAGAACTATGCTGACCTGAGAGAAAATGCACTTTACTCGCAATGGATTTCGACCAAATGCAATGCTGATGCTGACCATTTATTTTTCCACTTCACCTGAAATTCAAATTATAAAAGATAATTGTTTGTAATGCGAGTTTTAGTGCGTTTATAATTGCTTAATAAAAAGCGTGATCCATAGCGCGGAGTCTGTTTTCTTCATCAAAGCAATGCCGCTGTTCACACACAGGTAATAAACAAACATAGGATATGATGTTGTAAATAAACGGTTGGCCCCATAAAATCCTCTTCGAAAAGATACAAATGCATTTTGTTGCTTGGATGCCGACAGAATCCTGTCGCAACTCTTATTATCTCAAACAAATTTTTCGCTATTGTTGGTCTAATCGCATTTGGGGTGTATTATTAATAGGCCACTATGTATAAATTTGGTTTCATCAAGGCGACGTAAATAGAGTGTTACCTGACAGACAGGTGCCTGCGGCGACAGACATTGTAAATTGCCACTTAGTTGAGTGAAGGATTACATAGTACCTTGTGGTATAAACAGTGCTCTGTAAGCTCCACAAGAGAGTACCACCTCCACGAAACTGGTTTTCTTCGCGGCGCTGCAGAAATAAGAAGAAAACAGACAACGACGGGATGTTGAGGTTTTATATCTCTTCCAATCTAGTGTTCCGCCATTGCAGCAGAAAATATACCCAACTAGCTCGATACACTTTCAACCATTTCATGATGGATGTTGTTTAATTATTGATTAAATGACACATTTATATTTTGAAATTAATTAACAGCCTATTTCCGTTTGTTGCTGCAGCTTTTAATGTCTTAATGAAGCGCGCAGAAATATTGAAATAGACGAAACAGGTTTTGTCTATCAATAATAATTGAAGGAAGTTGGGTGCGGATGTGAATTGCAAAAATAAACCAAGTTGTTGATGGGAACTCTATTTTGCTAGCCGCTAGCAAACTGTTTCAGTTTGAAGACAATTGTCAAAATTCTGAAAATTTCTAAAAAATGTTGCGAGTGAGCTTTCAGGTTGACGCTGTAAGTAACCGGTTGGAGCGCGAGGTAAACGAAGATAAAGACTAGCATTTGTAAATAAGAAGATAAACAAGCGTCGAGGCGGGGACAAGCTGGCCAGTTCCAAACAGCTCATTATGTCAAGTTTTTGTATTAAATCCGAGCAAGATGAGCCGCGGGCTAGAATCGTATGTTATGACAATACCATTTACGTTTCTTGTAACGACTCTATTTAATGCAAAATTCACTCTTCAAAGCCATCAATATTTTAATGATGAAGATTGTCCATCCGACCACTTAAGGATCTTATCAATTATCATAGAAATAACCGAAACTAATTAATTAATTAGTTTATCTATAAAATTCTAGTGAACAAATCGGGCCGGCTAGGTGGTCCTTTGCTTGGTCGCCTCTGCTGCCTAAACCAATTAAAATTATCTTAGTATTGGGAGATTGAATGTAATAATTAATGAGCATATGGGATAATGAATTCCGAGATGAATTCTATATTCTAATAGGTAAACAAACTAATGATGTCATTGCAACTAGATTTGTTGCGGTTGTTTGTAACAAAGCAAATATAAGAACACGAAGCAGTTTGTAACATAAGTAGAACTGATAATATATTATAAAGTATGGAATATAAATTTAAATTTAATCGAGATTGCTCAAACTATCGATTACATGCATAATATCGAGAATAAGAGAGGAATCGTCGATAAATTTCATTGGAATTAAGAAGAAGGGTCAATATGAAGACGAGAATAAAATGTTTTGGTTGTCGCTGCAAAGAGAAAAGCAGACGATAGTAAATATAATTTATTTTGATGTAGTGGCAAGGCAGTAACATTTTAAACATTTTATAGACTGTCTCGCTGCATGCACATATAAGAAGAAGAGTGTATACTGTGTGATGTATAAGACTATCAGCCAATAATTTAAATACTATAATGCGCCACTTGGCTAAGTTATGTGGAAAGGCCGTAGAGGGAGAGAGAGACCCCAGAAGAATAAGAGTGTACGATGTAAACCAGTCTTTATAATGTGACACCAGTGGACAACGCCCGTCACAGCTATCCAAGTCCACATTGTAAATTTATAAACTTCCTACGCTGGAAGAACACTGTTGTTGGTTGGTGATGGTGGCTGGCTGGCTGGCTTGCCTGGGCTGGGGGTTATCGATGGACGCAACGATACACCAGACATGGTCTCGGGGGCGAAATAGCACCAGAATTCTCGTAAATACCACGTTCTTATTACACCAACTGTTATATTGACAAGTCGACCAATAAACGCTAAATATCTCAGCAGTACGAAAATTTCAGCTCAGTTGTTTATGAAAAATGGAATCCAGATGGTTGTGCTTTGGTTTGAATTTCACGATGACAAATTGGAAATTATTACGACCAGTTCACTTCTTTCTCTTCTCCATCCAACAGCAGCTAGCTCTAATAATAACATAATACATGTTACAACTTCCTGCTTTTGCAATTAATGAATTTGTCACATTTTCTTATTAAATTATATTATATTGTACGTCGAGAGTCGATGAATCAGCGTAAATAATTAACTTTTCTCTGCATGCCATCATCTAATTTATACAAACATGCTAATATTTATCGATTCGTTTGAATACAGAGCGACAAATCAAGGCAATAGTTGCCGAGTTTTGATATAATCCAGTCTGTTTTGGAGCAGAAACAACCAGACTCTGGGACATGGTGGTGTCAGGCCATCACTCACGGATACACACTGACGGACAGACTTGAAAACCGTAAATCAGTCGCACCTGAGACAGAATACAAGGTCCAACTGTCCTGATAATAGAGACATATGCCATATAATTGCAGCCTAATTTCCATACGGACGCAACCTCACGATGTGTTTAGGAAGATTGCGACTAGGAAATTTGCAATTTAATGCTAAACTATTTAAATTAACTCGACTTTATTTATAAATGCATTGCACATAAGGAAAGTCGACCGTTACCTTTTCGGTTTTTCCCATTTGGCGGTTTTTCATAAAGTATGAATATTTCCACATGAAATTTGATATAATAGTGTAAAGATTGAGTTCGGAAATATTTACACAGCCTTGTTTACTATTTACGAGAGTTTATCTAAACATTTATTGGGCTTTTTTGATATGGGAAAAATGAATGAATTTCAGATTGGCTTTGATCATTCCGCCCCATTTTTAAGTAGCCTAATGAATAGGTTGAGCGCTCCAGGATTATCTTTTGCTCAAGTTCCTCAAAGAGCTTTTTTCCTCGGATTTTCCAATGAGTCATTGTAGTTTTCTAAACACCCTGTATATTAGTGGATTGTCTTTGTAATTTGAGTTGGTAAATAAATGCGGTGCAAGTTGTAATAAATGTGATTACATTGTACATGTTATAAGTCAGTTTGTAGAGAGTGAGTGGACACGGGCTTTTATGGGGATGAGAAAGGTCGATATACACATTGGCACGCGCCCCTCACCTAATGAAGGTGGGTAGGCGACTGCCATCATCTACCCTTGGCAAATATACTGCATATTGAGGTATTAACATTTATCGAGTCCCGGTCCCATCAAGTTCCAACTCTCACGCCGTTTCTTCGACACGTAGGCCATTTCAACAAAACTACTGGGATAAATTGGGTTCCAAGGTGGGGTGGGGTTGCTTTTTGTACTATTAACGCTGCTCCCTTGTGGTGTATTAGAAATAATTGAGTTATTTAAATATTTGTCGTCAATTTATATTTTATTTTGTTTGAAGTCGGAGGAGAAAATATGCAATTAGGTGGGCTTAAATGTGAAATGTCGAAATTCGTTTGACAATATTTATGTATAATGATCGATTTTTCAGGTTGGAGGCAATTTAAGCTGTTTTATTAACCGTTTTCATTAAGCTAATTGGATTCTTTTGATACTTTATATACCAATTAATAAAATATATCATTAGAACGATGAAAAAACCCGTTTTCGATTCGATTAGTCACTTATAGTTTTTTTCGAGAATTTTAATTCGCATTTAAAATCGAGTCACACAATATAATGAAACCGTAAAAAAATTCAGTGACAAAGTAGATAACTAATAAATTAATTAGTAAATCAGTTTCTAGTCAAGTATTTCATAGTTGGTTTATTTTACATAAATAATTTATCGCTATATTTTTCGATATCCATATAGATAGTTGAATAAATTCTGATATTCAAGCTTACTAATTTTGATTTGAAATATTTTGAGAAATTTGAGTAGAAAATTACAAGCTGCTTTATGACATCACAATATATATTGCTTGTCTATTTGTGAATCTTGTATTTCCGTCTCTGTGTCATAAATCTATCATAAGAGGACTCGTATAAAGTAATTAAAAATGCAGAACGAGAATTGTGAAGTTTAATAGGTTTCGAACGGAGGCTCAGTTTAATTTTGGATAAATATAAGTTACATATATTTCTAAAAATATAGAATTATTCATACGATGGCAATAAATCTATGGTTTTCGGTGGTGAAAGTGCAATAAAAACAAAAAACAGTGCATACGCCATAAAAGATTTTATGTCTCTGCTTGAATTGATTTCCACTTTTAAAAGTCGATATAAAAAATTATTGGCACTAAGAAAATTTCGCTCAAATCGTACGAATACAATAGTAGATTGAACTATAAAATCGTGCAAGTTGCACCTTTATTATTAAAATATCATGAAATGCAATAAGGCCTGCAGCATGCTCCAATTTTCACACTTGTCATTCATTCTTCGATATTTATAGACGACAACGACCGTTTCCAAATTTATTAAGGCGCAATGTTACGTGAGGTTAGTTATCCTTGTTGTTGTTGTTGATTATAATCGTCTTGTAGAGTGGAATTCCTCATTAAGTCTGTGCCAAAAAACGGCGAGATTATTGATAATATAAAGTAGCATCGAAAGCTAACAGGCTTGGCGGTGCTCTGCCTGTTAAACTGAGAGACCGGTTTGTGTTTGTAAACGAATATTAATTAGACGGTTTAACTCATTTAAAACACACTACACGGCTTTTGTGTCTTCTAAATCTAAATAATTAACCATGTGATTATTTGACGTGTTTGAATCAAAACATATCAAATAATAGGGCATCATTATCTAAATGCTATTTCGACACTAATCTCGTTTAATGAACGTTGATCGATCAATATCATCAAAAATTTCATAGAAATTTAATGAAAGTCTTTCCGATTACTTGACATTTCAAAATTTCCTAGATTTTTTTGGAATTTTAATTTAATTACAATTTTTAGTAAAATGATTCATTTCCAAATTTCTTTTTATTATTTATCTACTCAATATTTTTTTATCGAACCAAATCGTACTTAAAATGCGTGTGATGTTCTGATTTGGAATCAGAGCGGATGGTTGGCGTTTATTGTATCAATCAGTCGACACAGTCGGATCATTTAGATGTGCTGCATAGTATATATTGCGAAAAGCCTAATCCAGTGTATTGAAAATGAACAACCATCCTATCGATTGTCCATTATTATATAGACCAGTTAAAATACGAGTCTGAAAAAAATTGCGCAAATTATAATCCAATTGTGTTCGACCAAAATAATAAATTACGCCGTATTACATGCCATTACAATATATAATGACACTATTATTCCATAAAATTTTATTGTAATAGGTAAAAAATGATTTTTCCACCTCAATAAATATTTGATAATGCCCGGCAGTTGGTTGGCAAGTTCTTTGCCAATTAAACGATCTAATGGCAAATTATAATAATCGTTTAAGTCGAATTCTGATACAAATATAGTATATCTGCCATAGATTCTAATGATATTCTCTTCAGTCTATTGATTTTTCAATGTATAATGGCCCGTTAACCTTTCTCTGTTGTACTGGAATTGTATTCCCAGTTAGACAGAAGCAATATTGACGCTTTCTGTCCGTCATAATGAAAGCTTCAATCAATGCCACCCGAAATGGGGTTGAAAATAGCTGTCTTCTATTCGACTCCCTTTTGCGCGCGCGATTTATTCCTCCAACCTATATCTAATGAAAATTTAATTATTTCCCCAAAGACTTGCCAACTCCAACTTTATATGGTGAGTTAGTATGGAGAAAAAATTAATTACCCAGAAAATTTTTACACTAACCATTTAAATGAAACAGCATAAAATCAAGTAATTGCTTCAAATCAGATTAAAACGAGAACCTGTTAGCCACTGACACAAAACTGGTTATTTTTCAGTTCTCGTCGGTATTTTATTCCTCTTCTGCAGCACCATCATCAACTTTTGAAAACATTGAGCCTCAAAGAAATAAAGCAATGTGTCTTAAGCACACTTTTTTGCTGCCAATATCTTTAATGCTCATTGGCTTATTGATGATTGGCTAAGTGATTGTAAAGGAGTGGCTTCTCCTCATCTCTTTGGATCCGTTCAATTTTCGCCCTGTATAGTCGATCTTGGTTTAATGTACCACTAGGGTTGAAGATAAGAAATCGTAACACAAAGTTACGACCTGGTAACTGCCAAGTTATGGCCACCAAAGCTATGTCTTATTGCTCATGGACCCCCCTTGGCTGCTTAATAACTAATAAATTCCGTTCGATCTTGCCAATATAGATCTCGCTTTTTTTCCGAGCTGCTACCATTTCTATGGGGAGATTAAAAGGACAATTTTGAAACAATACTCATAATAGAAAAATGAAGTACATTTTCTAAAAATATCATGTGGCAACAATAGTGCAGTCGATACTCGATAGATGTCCAACTATCGACAGCTTTAGAAGACTTCAACCACGTATTGTTCCATCCTTCTGTTGTAATGGTTTGCTACATTTTATTCTGCCTGGAAAATAATACTTTTGACACATTTACTGATAAATGCACACCACCACCACCTGCTTTTCAACACAAACATAGTCTCTGAAGCAAGTTAATGATACTTTTCAAATGGAAATGCAATAATAATGCTGATACACTATAAACTGAGATATTCATCTATGCGAGAGGAAAAAATCGTCGTCGTCCGTAATAAAAACATTGCAAACAACAGACAGAAGGAGCGGAATCGCGGAGATGGATGGGGTTGGTGGTGAATTCTTGTGGAACGTGTTATGGGATACAAGATGTCCCTTTTGGACGTAAATCACTCAGGGTGCTGTCTTAGTCGCTGACTGCAGAAGATTTGCGACTAAGCAAATGTCACAGATCAGCAAGAAAAAAAAACCTTTATCTCTTCTGCCTCTGAATTCTCTCTAACAATCTGCCACCGACGACTGACCGTGTCGTCGTCGTAGTCGTCGTGTTGCCTTCTCCAAATCACATTCCGAAAACTACAACAGTGTGCTATTTTCGAAAATAAACTTTGCATTCTTCACACACGTACATCATTAATTTCTGTATGTTCTAATAGCCATTACATTGGATCCAACTTACAAGGTGGTCCTCTTTTATTTTTAGGCCTTCGATGTAGATGAATAATAAAACGTTATAGGGTCTTTATAAATATGAAGCGTGCTCTAACAAATGTTTGCAGGAATTACCTCCTCACTTACGATTCGATTCAGGTATATTACGATATAGGGGGGCCAAATGGCAACATATCAAATACAATAGGAAAATTATATCGCTATACTGGGTGTCGCCTCTTTAATGGCTTGGGGATTAAATTGCTTTTTGCACAATACAAAAAACCATAAATATTAATCACATCACATACGATCGACATTGATGTAGTTGTGCGAGCGAAATTACTTGGAATACAAATAAAATTCGGTTGATCAAGAAATGTTTTGGATTTGGAATTAAATGTCCGATGTGCCACCTTGAAAGTTGTTTTTTGGTTATTTTTTGGCCAGTTGAGTTATTTGTTTATTTATCGTCTACGAAAAATCAATATTGACGTACCAGCATAAATTGCACCTTAAAATGTCAGCAGTAAATCGTGAAATGCTAATTTTCTGTCCAGATTTTTATATTGTTTCTCAAATATATTGTTTTGAATCACAGCAGCAAATTGGAGCTAGAATCAGTACGTTTAGTTTCTATATTTAGTTTAATTAATTGTGAATGCGGTTAAAAGCTGGATATATATTTTTAACACCTGTCCCATTAAAATTATACACATTTTAATTTCATCAAGCTTTATACTTTTAATTAAATTTAATTTATGTACATATTCCACACAATCTACACAACATCAATTATCATTAATTCGGTAATTGATATCTGTTTTTATGAAATTAAATGATGCACATTTATTATTTGTCCAAAAAAAACTAATGCAATTTATCTTGTTTTTTCCAGGTAAGTTCCGATTCCCCATACTAGTACTACATTTTTAAGGAATCAGGTAAATATTTAGAAAACTAATTTTTGCATAGAAGAAATTTAGTGAAAGCGGCTCTAGTAGGGCGAAAATGTTACCCAAAAATCGTGATCCTTTGTTCTATTCGGTGTGTCAAAAACGCTTTGGTAAAAATGAATTATTAGCAAAAGTAAACGAGCAATAAATCTCGATATCTGTCAGTCATTGTGATCTGGCGTGAAGCCCCTAATACATCCACCGCAGATCTTTAATATCGTTTGAACGAAACGATACAACACCACTACTTGCAAAACTCATAATACGTATTTGGAGCTTTGGTGAAACGTGAAATTAAAATATATTCCAATATGGATTTTTATGATCGGTAATGTTACGTTATTGAGCCCATGTTTGATGGTCGGTAATTTGCTGAAGAAAGCTGTTATTCGATGGGCAAAGTTCGGTTTATAGTGGTACATTATCGGAACGGTAATCTTTCCTTGTGTAATGCTTACTATTATTACTCTTCATTCAAGGGAGACTAGTATCTTCGTACAGATCTGCAGATTACATTTAATATTGTTTGGGCTCTCATCTTTGTACTTTGCGCCTCAACAGATCTCAATCCACCATCTGTCTCTTCCATGTCATTCAAAACAACGTTTTTTTTTCGAGCATGATTAAAATTCTTATAATAATACGAATATACGAATTCAATTATTCTATTTGAACCGTTAAGGGCAATAAATTAGATTATGAATAAGGGGGCAAAAATTAACGTTGACATTTTCACAGTTGTCGATTTTTGCGAAACTCTGGCGGATATTTATGTCCATACAAATGCGCAATGTAAAGTAACAGAGAGTTAGTGAGAGTGCATGATGAATGTCAAGCTATTGTAGCCCTTTGCTGTACAAAGACGCTCAACAATATCAGCTCATAAATCAAAAAACGAGAGGAAAAAAAAACGTGCAGATAAATTTGATTTGTAAAGATACATTATTTAGTGCAACAGCAGCAGCCCTCTCTCGCTTATTGCACCAATATTTTATTTGCGCGTATTTCTGCATCTTGACGCATAAATTGTTTCAAAAGTACAATAGAAATGCAATCACACGGTTAATTTAAATAAAATGATTTTTAACAATTGCATGTCATCAATAAAATGAAATTTACATGCTCGTAATAAATCATTGTATTTATGATTAGGAACAGCAGAGAAATTTAATTGCAATGCAAAGAATGCGCATATTTTTGCGATTTGATTCAAAGAAAACTGTTGCGATTGAATTGCGCGCGTATTTTTCCAGTCTAGGTACATTAAAATACGGTTGCATCGTTCATCACAATGATTCATTCCGATTATTGGTCATGATAAACATGTTGACGTTTGCATATCACTTGGTGATATTAGCGACATATTTTATTTACGACACTGATTGAAAAATGTCCGCCTCTCATTACTAGCCATCGAGTCCATTATTCATTTATAGGTGGAAAAAATTTGTAAATTCGTATTTGAACACAGCAATGCGGAAGCATTAGACTGGAAAATATTGCCGAAAAAACTTTAGCAATTATTCAAATCAAGAGTCGGCTTTTGCGTATTTTTTTATATGCAGCTATAAGTGGTATTGTAGCATACATCATTAACTTTCCAATTTAATTTTAAGTTTTTATTGAAATTAATTAAAACTGTATGATGACCATTTTCAAAACAAGTGCACGGCGAATAATTCTAATTGGCAGTTTAAAGATTAATGTTTCCTTTATGAAAATCACATTAGCTTTATGATAATTAATTTCGTATATTGAAAAAGTTTTAAGTTTAATGCCTTTAATAATGTCATTTTGAGTAATATACGATCCATATAAGACAAATCGAGAAATTAGGCTGAAGCCATTCGAATTTCCATCGTTCGTTAATTGCACCGCAAATTTAAATAATATTATGATGATGATTAACGCTGTGGTTGTAAATTAAATTTTTTATTGCATTACAGTTAAACCAAATCGAATTTTGAGACGAGTCAGATTTGGTTCTGTTTGTGCGCGCGATCGTATAAAATAATATTTTCCAGATTAACTTTTTTATAAGCCTATAAAACAATTGACAAACTCGTTTCTCGAGAGCCCACTTTCTATACAAATAAGATTCACGAAAAATGAGAAATTTTTTACGATAAATGTAATTAATTTTTATTGGACTTGAAGAAATAAATAATTGTCATCAGTAGGAAAGTTGCGAGTTGTCTGGACAATGACATGTTGGGCATGGTAGTATAATAACGGTGCCATCGTCATCATCATCTTCTTCTTCTTCACAATGTGTGGGCGTGTGTGTATGTATGTACATTAAAAAGACGAACGATCTGACAGTTGGTGCTCGAAGTGACGGGCAGGGCAGCTGGTAGAGAGTGGGTGCTGCGCGGAGCAGTGCGGGGGTGGTCTTAAAACTGTCACTGCTAATGGCAGATATCCATCAAGTCATTCAATCACCATCATACATGACTCACCGGGTTTGTGTGCCGTAAAGTTAGGTTAGAGGTGAACGATCACACCGTGAGCTACCGGAATGGTAGTTATAGTTTTCCAGGAGCCTACTTCGTCACTTAGTACGGGGTAAATGACGGACATCATTCATTGCTTATGGGTTTCCTCTCTTTTTTTACTTCTATAGATTGATGGGTCTTTAGATCACCGACCGCCACTAATAGTTGGTCATAACAATTTATTGACGAGTACAAATTGACGGAAGGATAAACAGTTATTTTTTTATTGGTACTATTAGTATAAGGAAAAAGTAATTAGTAGTTCTAGTACATCAAAAGACCAGGAAGATTCTTCTTCTTCCTGAAGATCTCACCAGATTTAGCTCCAAGGAAGGACGAATACCGTCTCCGATTATTGGTCTTCAGATATCTTCTCCATATAGATCTTTGAAGTTTTTGCCATTTTTCTAAAGTCTTTCAGGAAAACTGGAATAAATCAAAAGGATGCCCATTATGTAGCAAATGAATAGGATTTTTTTCTGGAAATAAATAGGTTGGAAAAAGAAATGCGTAGTGAAAAAGTTTGTGAAAAATGGGGCATATAGTAAAATACAAGGGATGTTTGACTGATGCGTTAAGATGGACCAACACTTTAGTTTGACAATGATTGCTAGCATATTAGCCCTGACCAAGTCCCGTGGGTTCTTTTCGGGGAGACAAACCCGCTATACGCAAATGGAGAGATATTTCTTCTATTTCCACACTTCCTCTTAATGCTCTCGTCAATCCATCACTTGGACATGTCCAAGCTCACCCGTCATTTATTCATATATAAAATATCCATTGCGTGTCCTTCGGGATGGTTTAGATTTCCATCCGCCCGGTCGGTTTTTTTTTTCGTCTCCAAATGAGGAGAGTGGTGATTAAAAGAATCCGTAGCTGGATTCTGGTTCGTAATCGACTGGTGGTAAGTTGTTCGTTCTGCATTAGTCTTGCAATAAATCTCGAGATAAAAAAAAAGCAGGCGGCTATGTCGCTGTATGCAAATAAGTCAGCATTCTATGGGGGCGCGGGGTGGGTTGGAGAGCAGCCGGCCCGTGATATATGGGGCACCGGGTGTCAACTGAGTGATGCATGGAGACCGGCATCTCGGCCGCCACTTCTCCATCCCAGTTTCACAAGAAATACAACAACACTCTCTGTAATTGGAAAGCACATCAAAAATTATATTTATGTTTTCGCAAATAGTCGTCATTTTTATTTTTGTTTGTTGGGTGATTAAATATTGTGTGTGTGCATAATGATTTCTTTGATAGTGGCATATGTAAATGAAATTTCGCCAGATGAATGAACAAATACCTGTGTCTATTGAATTCGGGAGCAAATATATATGTATGTATGGTTCGGTTTGTCATTTCATACGATTTAAACAATGCAATTTTATACATGGTTGATCAAACTACTCTTCTAATGGCTAATTATAAACCAAATCACTGTAAACATGCTGGATATAGATGTTCAAGCTATACACAGAATAAAATCAAATTATTAATAATTAATTTGTTGTTGTTTGATGAACAATAATTGTTTCCATGAAAATTCATTTCTCCTCTCTGTTGTATTGCTCATATATATTTATTTCGAATTATTAATTAGCAATTTTGTTTTGCCATTGTTATTATCATATCAATTAAATTCGTCTTTGTAGTTTATTCGGTTCAACGGACAATTTCAGCTGAAAAAAACCGCACTGCAACGGTAATTTCTTTGGTATATTGATTAACGCAAATCGTAATTAAAGTTTATTGTAAAAATAGTAACTGTAGTGGGTAACTGCTGTATATAAAATGGGATAATGGGCTTGTTGGAAAATATTTGAAATACGTTCCTGTTGTTCGCCGAATGTCATGGACGACTAATTCCATCAATTACGGACAGATGGTCTCATTATTTTCAGACAGTGCAGTATTGTTTCTAAATTTATTACCCACTTTCATAATTAGAACTTTAAATATTGTTCAGCCGATATCTCATAAATTAGGGTTTGTGTGGGCGTACATAGGACGACTACATAACGCGCGCTGTGAAATATGTTTAATTTTAAAAATAAAACCTCCGACTATTGTAGATAAAAATGGTCTCAACATAACGTCAGATAAAATAAGCATTTTGATAAAGCTACGAATTACATTTCGTATTCAATTATTTTCTTTTGAATATGTAATGTTTCCGTTTCTTTGAGATGGAAACGCCTGAAGGTGAAACAGCAGCAGCAGAGCAGTCTTTTGCTTGCTCTCTTTTAAGATTACAAAATTATTTCGAAAATTAATTCAATCTTAAACGAAATGCCCTTTTATGTCCAATTATTTGCAAACAATCGACGAAAATCAATTGTATCCACCACGATTGAAATCTAACTGAAATTGCACAATTGTATTTTCAAAGAGGAGCAATTTTCTTGGTTGCGGGCGCGAATGATAGAAATTCACTCATGGACATCATACAATGCACCCCCCCCCTGATTAATTTTTATTTTCAATTAATTTGGTTAATTAAAATGTAGTCTTTGATATGTCTACTCACATGTATAGCACCACCAGTCATTGTTATTTATCAATTTTGCATTAGTACATGAAAAGGGCTAAAATATAGAGAGAGACTCCAAAGCACTGATCTATCTCGAGCAGATACGAGTGCCTTGGGCATCTCCGCATCATAACGCGTCTCTTCTAAATGTTAATCCACCCCAATTTATTAATGACAGGTCAAAAATAACTGAACTGGCCCGCGGCAGAGTCTTTGTAGAGCCTGACGGCTTCATCATCAATATACCTCGCAACATGCTTCTCAAACCTCTCTCTCAACTCAATGGTCTTTGAACATTTTAATAACCGTCACACATCTCTTCCGAAACCATATCTTTGAAATTTGCTCCGTCAAATGCAATGCTGCTCCTCTCTTACAATCACACATCAAACGATTGTATAATTAATTAACGAATTCTAATTGGTTCAATTATTATTCCTTCGTCTTCGAGGAAAAACTAATCTAGAGAACAGTGCTGACTGACGGACGGTCAGTCAGTCAGTCACATCGTATTGATTAAAGTGGAAGACGTAGACGACAGGAATGATAGGACACGGTCGTTGGAGACGAGTGGAAGGTGGACAGTGACTGATATGAGCAAGGTAGTGCCTGTGACAAGACAGATAACGTTTCACACATCCATCATTTATTTAGAAACTTTGTTGTTTTCTCCACAAGAAGAACAACTTGTGTAATAAAAATTGAATTTGAGCTGCTTCTACAGTGTGTCGCTCATTAGCACCACCACGATATTTATATAAAGTTCAATCCAGTTAACGAAAACAAGTTAGCAATGAAATGTGAAATGTAGTAGCAAGTCGATTAACATTTTGTTGATGATGGAGAGTGGAGTGGACTGACTGGTGGAGGAGAATACGCATATAATGAAATGATGAAAAAAAATACAGAACACGCGGTGCCTGCTAATTAATTATTATTCAGTGTGCATGACGTAAGGTTTAGTAGGCGTTCAGTGAACATATTATTATATGGTGGTAAAGAGCAAAGAGAGGGAGTACAATGAGTGATTAGGTACAACATAGCGTAGTGCAGGTGTCACGTGTACAACCTCGTACATCAACACACAATACCATATAATATAAATCAACATAGAGCCCATGCTACTGCCATGGCAAGCCAAGCCACACATACAGCAGAGCGAGTTATCCAAACGTTACCACTGATAACATGACACCTGTTGAACTTGTATAAATGTTGTACTAGAGGACACTGATAACGCACAATCGATTATCAACACTTGCTTAGTCTGCTCAACCAACAACGCGAACTTGTCTTTCTGCAATTAATTAAACTGAAATGTACATAAAAATGCAGGCAGGCAGCCCATCATCCAAAAACTAAAAACAAACATTTTGTTGTATGGAAGTTGAGTTGGCCTGTCATAAACTCATTGTTCCTAGAAAGACGATTGCTGCGATGTCATGAACGGGACTAAAACAAAACTTTTCTCTATTATGGGACCAACCCCGAATGACAAGTGTCAGCGAACATTATTACGGAGCCCGCTCCACCAGCCGTCTCATCTTACTTTCCCAGCAGTGACAGGACAGGCAGAGGTCCGAAAAACTGTGATGTGTAATGTGTTCGATAAAGATGCGACTGGCGGTGGAGGAGGAAATAAAGTCTGAAACACCATCAACCACCCCGACATCGCACCCGACTTGACACTGACCAAACAAGCGACCTAATTTAATGCTGTTCAGTTTGGCATCGCGGCGTATATTCAGTTTGAATGATGGCTTGATAAAAATTGTGGAAAAAAATTCGGAACTTGGCTCATATTTATTATTGGCGGTGCTTTGATGTTTTCTAAATGCCATACCATGATCTTTTATCACGGTGATTTGTGATTGCAGAGTGCCTTGTCATAAGTTCATCTCACCATGCAATGACTTTGCTACATTTCGAATTTGTGTATGTACCATCTGTCTCCATTCTCTCGATTGCTTTGATTGGACTTTTTAAATTGCGATATAATATATATTTCGTCTAGTTGGGACTTTTTGGATATCTATTATGTGACATTTCCAAGTCCAGACGAGAGACCATTATCGAACAAGAAGCTGTCGAATATCAGCCTCAGCCTATGAGGAAAGACTGAATGCAGTGATACGCGAATTCTTACAAGACGACAAACGGAGTGCAGATGACAGCAGCATTGAATTCTTGTCCACTCGGAATCTCTACTCTTACACTCCAGTAATTAGGTTGACATGTATATTATGTAATGTCAATTCGTTTATATATGTTTTTCCAATTGGTATATTTATTGACATGCTACAAGACTTCATTTATGAATATTAACGGAGAAAATACTGATGATGGGGAGATATCAACAGCGAGACTAAAACACTTTATAAGATTTCTGTTTTATGGGTTTTCTTTCCCACTTTAGAGGAAACTATCCAGAACTTTGCTACATTGCATCAAGGCACCTTACTTTTTGTTTACATTGAATAGATCGATTTTAATGATGATGATGGTTTGGTAAATTCATTGTCCTTGGTTGGCACTATTAGAGTAACTTTTAATTTTATTGATTGAATACGCATTCGTAGGGGAAAAGTTTGATATTAATGATTGTGGGTGATAAAATATGTAGTTATGGGCCATCTGTTTCTTATAGTTATATGAGCGAGTTCCATTTACCTGGTGTGACAGGCAAGGGCAACGCGTCACTTTGTAGATGGATGGTTCAGCAGAACCATTATGATGGACAATCTATCAATCAACTAGTTCGCTAGTCATGACGCTTGACAGTGCCCGGATAGCGTAATGCCAAATTGACTGTGCACATCAGAATCAGTCGGTATGATAAAACGCATCAAGAAATTTCGGGTTGAAATTGCAATTCTTGTAATGTAATGCGTTATTAATATTGGTTAAAATTGGAATTGAATAATGTGTGACCATAAATCAGAACAATGAACTAAAATAAACTATATACGATCGTAGAGTATAATAATTTGACAAAACATGGCTACATTGCGAGCCAACAAATCAAAAATATCGAATAGTTTTATCCGGAATATGGCGGTAAATAACCACATAATTTCAATAAAAAGGAAATGTAAAAATGTAAATTTATATCCAAATCTTTGCAGTTGGTTGCACAACACTAAAATGTGCATTTATATAGTGACCATTTGGACTGATGGGCAGTTGCCTCTATAGTTTATAGTTATGGAGCGCCCATACCATTATCCTGTGGATCTAACTGAAATCGAGCTTGTTTCACCCCATTATCTTTCATGCGAGCGGCGAGGCAAACTGAAAAAAACGACGTGGACCACCCCGCTAAAATGCTTTTTTTCACCCCGGGACGACGGGAGACGGGACTATCGTATACAAAACGTTAGTAGAGTTAGCACTTTGTCTTATTGAAGTCCATCTCGTTTGCTTTTACAACAGAGAACCACTCGAATGTGCTTTTCTACTCTTCATTATAAAACGCAGGATTGTATTTTAGGCAAATGGGTCTACATAACAGTACGGTATAAAGTCTTATAGTGACCATTAGAATGGGGACGCAGATTGGTCCAAGTGTTGGTTCTTTGAATAAACACTTGGCCAGCTTACACTTTGCAAATTGCTTTTTTGCAGCACATTCATATAACAACTAAATTTGTTCCAAGATTGTTGTTGTTCTAGATTATCGTCGCAACTGCATCGATAATCTTCACGCTTATAAGAAAGTAATTACTAAAACAGTAATGGAATGCTGTATTATTATTATTGTTGTTTGAAATGTCAATAATACGCAAGAAATAATAAAGCATACTCGTATCGTAGCGAGAGAAGAGAGAGGAAATACGTGCTGGCTATTGGAAATATTATTGGTCACGCCAATATTCACAGAGGTTGTTCAGGTAATTGTGGAACGACATAATACTAAAGGGAGTTGTATTACCAATTTGTACACGTGTTTCTACTTGCTTGTACACTTCAACAATCAACTTGTAATGTATCAAAATATCTCGCCGGGAAGAAAACTTGATATCAATTTAGTTGTAGTAGGATTTCTATGAATTTCGTTATTGGAGAGTTGTTGAAATTGGAAAATATTCAATATCCGAAAAACTACACCTGCAAAATGCATTTGGCTTTTTGTTTTTCATAAGCCAACTTCAGCAAAAGGTTAGAATGGTGTATGCTCGATACTCGATAGGGATACACAAAGCTGTAATCCTAAACAAATATAGGAGCAGTATTGCATGCCGTTTGGACTGGCAGCAATACGAACGTGTATTGCGGATATCAGCATTCGAATGATGCAATTATCCAGCAAATGGTCCATATAAAAGCCCTTCTATATAGTCCCTATCACCACACACTCGAACCGTTTCCATTCTACCTATCCACATTTACAGCCAAACATTGCCCACATAAATATAATAATTACAAAACCCCAATGTGATCCAATTTATATTCGAAATCATCTACAAAAATGGCTGTTGTTGTCTCTTCAAAGAGGCCAAAATATTTCGAGTTAATTGACAGAGTAGTAAATCTTAGTTGGTATAAATATAGTGCAAAGCAGCGGCGGCTGTGGATTGGAAGTCAGGTGATTAGTTTAGATTAATAGCGAGATATTAACAATCGCTTCGCTTGGTCGTGAACTATTCAGACTGGGCCAAGTGTTGTCGCCTTTGCCGGGGTCTATTCTGGTCTTGGGTACCGGAGCTGCTGCTGCAGCCTTTTCCTTCCACCAGTTAACTTCTCTCCACGTGTTTGCAATGAATCAATCACAACTACATCCACACTCTTCTGGATCAAAGGAGCTTTTGATTGACGACCAACGCATGGAGCTTTACCAAACAGACACAAATCTGACGGATGCGTCATCTTTCTATCTATATGTTGACGATTTATTGCGATGCAGATTAAAATTATTCTAAATTTGTTTGTATGTGTGTGTGTGTGTGCATGAGACTCGTTCAAATACGCGAATTAACATCCTACATTTAGTCTGGTCGATGATTATGATAAAGCAAACATGGTTGTCCATCATTACATTACTATTTAAATAAACTCACTCTGTCTCTATATGGCCAGCGAAAATGACAGACTTGCTGCTATGTCGTAAACAATTATTTATTACACACTTTGTTCTAGCTAGGATATTTATAGTTTTTAATTATTAATTACTATGCCAGTTGTGTCCCGTATATACCCAGCCCATATTAACAACGAACACACTTTTTTTCCAATTCTATATATGCATAATAACCATCATCATTGTAATTTATTACCGAAATACATTTTCGTTCAATAGTACAATTATTGTTTCAATCAAAAAGGGTTCCCACATTTAAATGAACCTTGTGCTGTTATTTTTAATGGCAATGTTGGTTATTTATTGGTGAAAATGCTAACCACATGACACAATTTTTTTCCTATCCATTACTACATTTTTAAAAGTGTCCTTCCGGTAGGCTTTTGAAGCATTAGCGCGAGATTCTGTGGCAGATGATGGTTGGTCGTAGTACAACATAGAGAGAGAGTCGAGAATGATGTTGGACCACGTGAGAGCACACTACACGCCATCCAGTTCACACACAATTTACTGTGGCCGACATAAATCACTCAAGTGAAGCGATTCATCAGTCTCATTGTATATAACACACTATTCCGACACTCGCACTCGCCGAACCTTTCAAATCGAAACGCCAATATTTTACGAGTTTTTGACAAGCCCGATGGCTTTTCCCGGCTTCAGGATGGTGTGTCGTGACCGCTGCTACAGGACGAGACTAGAAGGACACCTGTGCAGTTCACAAGGATCATTTTCACGTCCCTTCTTGAAATGCATTCTGGTGGCCCATGATATGAATGACTGGATGGAAGGGAGGAAAACAATTTAATGTATTTGCAATTTATATTATGAGATGGATTCGGGAAATACTTCAATCAACAAGCGAGTGATATTGACTTAGCTAATATTTATAGGCAATTCAGTATCGTTTCACATGGCACCAATATTGGTTTGATAACCATTCGGTCATATATCAAAGTAATGTGCCATTATTGCACTGTCGGCGGATATAGAAAGGGATCTTTTTCCCCCTTCACTATTGCTATACTACATCTACTCTATGCTGTATGTAATATAAATTTTAATGTTTGGAAAAAAATATAAAATGTGCGGAAAAACAGAGCGCCGAGTTTCATCACTCGGTGTGTTATTGACGAAATTGAATCAAATGTCGGTCTTTCAATCAATTTTCTGCCACTGCATTACCATACATCGTCATTTCCATAAGATATTCGCCATAAATTGAATTATACGTCAGCATGTTCTGTTTTAGTCTGTTGATGGTTGGTGTTGTGTGTGTATCTGTGCTGCTCTGAAACTGGCTGAAAATTTTAACTGAAATTTGATAAGTAGACAAGCGGTTTTATATAAAGTCTGCACAGCAAACGTCCATCACCATCTCATCTGCCATCTTTGTTCTAAGTGACAGGGTGAGTGACGGCTTTGTCCTGAAACACAGAGTGGAATTTTAATTCATCCCCGCCGATACTCAATTTATCATTTAATTGAAATACGTTCATTACTGTCAAGCGGCATTTTCTAGTTGCATATTGGTGCGGTTTGACTAAAAAGTATGTAGTAGAGGTATCATAAAAAAATTTATTTATTCGCAACTGAAAGAGGAGGAAAAAATGGTAAAAGATAAAAACCTTTGGGAATATATTGCTGCAAGCAAAGGCCGATAAAGCGTCTTGTGCAGTCAGTATAGTCAGTACAACAAACTCATACTCGTAGATCTTTTTCTCAATGGCATCTCCTACCACCCCAGACGATATCCATCCATCGGAGTCGTCGTTGCTTCCTTGTCTCGAGCGTCGCAACGCCTTGTCATGTCTCGCTCTTTAACAGCCTTCACTCTAAAAGCATGCACGCGATATATAGAGGGACATTATGTCAAGGGGAACAGATGTATAAAATAAATATCCGCGCTGTATGCGCTACGACGAGAGCCATGATTCCGGAATCACATAAATCAGGGCAGCGGGTTGCCTGAGCTTGGCCCCCCCTTAACTTTGGGGAGCGGCATAGTCGACCTGCACAAACCCCTCGCAAAGGGCGCGCATTCGATACCTCTCGCACCAGCGAGGTTACTTATGCACGTATTATCAAAAACAACAAACCACCACGCGATGCTTCTTCTTCTTCCCCATTTAAGTGGTTTTATATTTAATTTGCTTTCTTTGATGATCTGCTTGGCTGGGGGGAAGTAAGTTGGGAAAGGAAGGATCAGTGCACCTTTTGCGGGTCTGGGCAATATGTTCAATAAATTACGAGCAACGATCACGTTGACCTTCGCCGCATCGTCTAGAAATGCACAATATCTGCTGAGATCTGCAGCAATGGTCAAAGATGCAGAAGAAGAAGAAGCACGCCCATCTTCTGATGGTGCTGGGAACTTGCCGGATATTCCAACTATGCTATACTGTGAATATATGCAAATTGACTTTATGGCCTACTAAATGGTTAAAGTATACTGCAATAACTATAAAAATACTCTGCAAGGTATACTTTAATTAGAATAAGTAGTCTGTGCATTAATGTAACTCGCTCTTCTAATAATATGTAGTAGCACTTTGTATAAAATCATTTGGATTGAATACGAATCATCGAGTAGTCGGTATTTATGTTGATGTCTTTTTGTTCTAGGTAAGTCTGATTGACCTATGATCCGAAAGTGGTATTGTGGTTCGGTAAGCAGTATAGTATCTATCCATAGTCTATAGTTTTAAATAATAATGCATTTTATTAGATGCGCATAGCATTTAAGAAAACCCGTTAGAATGTTATCTAAACACCTTTTCAAGCCCGTATTATACACGTTTGATTCATTAGCCAGGTATAGTTTACACGTAAGGCCGGTTAATTAATTTGCAGCCAATATGGCGACTTTGAGAAGACACTTGACAGACGTCGCATCTCACTCTGAATCATCGATTCCATCTGCAAACGTCCTTGTTTGGCTGTGTGGGCTTTGATATATGACCATCCGAGACGAAGAAACATCAACATAAGTCTTGTGCTTTTGAGAAATCAGCAGTACGGACTGACATATTAATGACATTATGATAAAGAATATGAAAGTTGTCGAGATAAACAAATCTATAAATATTAAATTCCACACAAACTTGTACATAACTAACTGCGAAGTTACTCTCGTCTATTGTAATAATGTTCGGTTCGTGAAAACGAATAATTTTCAACTTTAAAAACACATTTAACGTTTCTGTCTACATTTTTATAATGCTTATCTTGTCCAACGATTAAAGATAATGGTCTATTACGTTCCATCTATTTATTGGTCATCATTAAACATTTTACAAAAAATCTATGCAACTTCAAGTAAACACTAGGACAATCATCTTTGCCAATCTTCTCTTAGATCTCAAATTTTGAGATTCTTTTGAGGAACTGAGATGGACCCTTGGTTGGAACTAGATCTTAATGAAATGGAGTCAATTTTTATTGATACTTTTTGCTAGAAGATCTTTATATCGATATTGAGACTGGAGTGCCAATCAGTGTGGATGAATGTAATGAGCGTGGATGGATATCTTGGTGAAAAATAATAGTTGTCATCATTAAGTAGGAAATTTATTATAAATCTGGTATCTTAAGATGGTTTGCATTAAGTTGACGACGAAGTCTCTGTTTATCGGTCGTTCTCCGAGCTGCTTCAATGGCTCAAAAGTGACGAGTGAGAACAGCGTGTCCTTGGGATGCATACAGGTAATATGATGAAGAGTTGCGGGCGGCCGAGCATGTCACGTCACTAATCTGACTTACGCGAGACATGACACAGACAACTTTGCTGAATACCGACCGACCGACCAAAAAATGAGACGAAAAAAAAATAAGTATAACGAGAAAATTTGAAGAAGACTGGTTATTTTTTTCGTGTCCCCTCATCATCTGTTGGATGGACGACGGTTGATGATGATTGACAATTTTCGTCGTCGTTGTTGTTAGAAGAGTCAAGTTTGTTGTTTGTCTTTAGGAAGACGTTAATTGAGTATCCAGGTGGTGCTTTACCATCCATAAAATGTCATAAAGTATTACTTTGCATGTTCATATAGTATGCACAATACAAGACAGGCAAGCCGTCACATAAACAAGACATCTTGTATTTATTTTTAAGGTACGCCTCGGCATAACGAGTACATAAACCTGTGTATAAATAGTGCTTAACTTGTCCTTAAGTGTCTATAAAACATCGGCCTCAAGTCAGATTATGATTGTTTATGATGAACGTCTGCCACTTTGATTAGCCCAGCTACATCCAGCGCATCCTCCTTCCAAAAACTATTCAACATCTCAACGTAATTAATTTCGTGGTCGCATTAGAGTGTTCGGATCGGAGCGGAAAAAGTAGAAGGAAGCTGAGACTGAGAGCGTTTTAAGAGAATTATAAAGATCTAGCTGACGACAGTTTGCTTGGAGTGGGTTTTGTGAGCTGCAGCACTGCATAGTTTCCAGGCCATGATTTGCGATGAGTTAATGCAATATGAGGCACGGTTTAGTTAGCGCACAAGCCAAGGAGAAGGAAGAGACACCGGCAAGACGCTGTTTGCCGGTGACAGTTTATCACGCGAGACGCGGAGCATATATAACGAAAAGTACAATCTGGTGAAGACGCGAAACTTAGCCAAGTCTTCTAGTTGGGGGGACACGCCGCGACTTCTACTACATCGGGCGTATGGAGTGGAATGAGTGGCTCCATCCACTATGCCCTTGGCGACGACCAATGCCGGCTTCGGCCACGTCTGGAACCTGTCCACATAAATCTGTCATCGACTGACACTTACACCGTGCACCCCACTCGCTCTCCATGTGTGATGCTGATGCCTCTCTTCTTCTTCGTCGTCGTTCGAGGAGATTTCTGGACAGGACAGACAGACTCTCCTTCCTCTCGCCCAGCCAGATAGATCTTCTTCGCTCGCTATATGCTATTTATACGACCGACAGCCACTCTGTTTTCTCAAGACTTCCTTCATGTTCTTGTACTGTAGATAACCTACTGACAAATTTACTTTAATTCACCATTATGTCCACATTCTGCTCGCCTTTTTTTCCTTTTCCGAATTTGTATTGTTCTTTTAAAAGGGTTTTCCAACTACCACTACCTTTACCTGGAGGCTTTATAAAATAATTGGACGAAGGAAAAGCGTTTTAAAATATGATTAACACGATAAACCATATAAGGGACGAAATTATACGCTTTTTAATGTTCACATTAAATTAAGGGACATTTTTAATTACATAATCTAAATCTGGGCGGTGATTTACATTTATGGTGTGCATGTCGGCCGACGGAAACAAAGAGTTGCTATATGAAGGAAATTGAGTATTATATTATTTAGAAAAATGCAATTACGTTTATTGAAAGAGTCGCGCGAAAAAGGAAAAGACATTGAAGATCACTTAAAAGTTATTGTTGACAAATGCAAATGTAATTATGGCTGCAGGTAGAGGAGACGAATTTGAAATGCCTAGCAGACGTATTTTATATACAAATTATATTCAGTTTAAACGTCACAACAACAAGAGAGTGCTGATGCTACGGTATCAAATTATAAATGAAAGAAAGAAAAGGACGAAGGTACTTTATGACTAGATACCAAGGAAAATAAAAGTCGACATAAATAAAAGTTTACATTAAAATGAATATTAAAAAATATATATAATTGTCTATTATAATATGTCACCGTTAGGTAGGTATAACTATCTATGCGGGAATATTAATATCGTGTCGAGTGTTGAGGGACTCGTAAAGAACAACAACTACCAACTTGACAATAATTAATAGTACAGGGAGGTTTAATTTTTTGTTTTTTTCATCTTCCGTTCCGCACTCTGTGTAATTATATTCCAACCTTTCTTATATTTGTACTTATAAATTCTGTACGGTCTTGAAAAGACGTTTAAGTAACTTAAATAACCTGTCCATCAAAGTGAAGGCAACGAAAACTTTATGTCTCGATGAAAATCCGACGTTTTAACGTTGATATGTCCATCGTGTATGACATATTGTCGATATTGAGAAGCTTATAGTTATATTTTCTTGTACAATCAGAGAATATTATTACATATATAGTTTTTTTGCCCCCAATCGGCTTCTGCTCCAAAAATAGTAATAATAAAGGGGGGCGCGCTGAACAAATAAAATTGATAAAATACTTAAGAACATTAGTGTCAGTGTGGGATGAAAAGCGGCCGCGTGTGCAGCAGAGGTCTTTATTATTAGTTGGAGGCGGTGGTGGAGTTATGGTGACGGTTTCCGCCCCTGCAGAGATCTATGTTACTATCCGTAATAACGCACAGGCAGCAGCAGCGGCACAGCTCGACGTGATTGTCTTGGAGACGGCCGGCTATCAATAACAACTTTTACAGTAAAAATGTCACACCGACTCGCGGATAACTCGAAGCACACGTGCTCCACCATCGCCGCCGCCGCCACCACCACCGCAACGCTACAAAGCGCCGCCACTCAATCTGGTCGAGAGATGTGTTTATGAGACATTGGGGACTCGACTGCTTGACAACTTTTCTAGTCGTCTTCTTTTTTCGTCTTCCTTAATATTTTTCAGTTTTTGAGGCAAATTTGGGTTTGAGGTGCATCCAATTTATGTGACATACGTTCTAGTTTACAACAAATTAATATAGTTTTGTGGTTGTGCATATTTACATTAAACAATATCAGTCAGATCAAATAGAGTTGGTTGGCATGTCTATCAGATGCAGAAGTCTGCGGGCATCATAATAAATATCATATTGGAGAGCAAACAGTTAACCTATTGTTTAATATGTTAACCAGCAGATTTACGAATTCCCATCATCATCATCATGATAGTGAAGAAGGGAGAGGATGATTTAAATATAGCAGAATAAGATAGAGCCAAGCCAAGTCTATTGGCGTTGACAAGTCGACTGATTAATTGAAATTTAAACTGGACGTGGACGTGTTTTCTTGATGGCCTTTTGTGGTTCGTACATTCTTGTGGCACATTCGTTGTTTTGTTTATGCATTGTCTTTTTCAACGACCAAAATAAACGACCCCCAATTTTGATGATTAGGTGTCTCACTCTAAAACTTTTGGAGATTTGGTAACGTAACCAATTGCTGAACTGAGATGTGAATGTCAGGCAGGAAACTTTTGGTCTAACTGAATGAGGTGTGTATTGGAAGAGAAAAACAAGTCGTCTTAACTGATTGTTTAATCAAATTTTCATGTTGCCATTGAAATCGCTTGAATTACATTAGTTCGACATGTTTATTATTGACTTGCAAAGTTACAAAATACAACTTAATAAATCAGCCAACCGGTTTTCAAAATAACTCCATAAATCTCGAAAAGTATAGTTTTGGTATTAAAATTTACACTTATATCATGCATATATAAACCAGTTCAGCTACCCAAGCCGAAGAAAATTTTTATTAATGTTTGTGCTACTGGTTTACAAGTTGTGCACGAAGAGGACGAAAAAATGTTTGCCAAGCTATTAGATGTAAATTTGTACGGACATAAATATGACGCGGATCTAGTCAATGTTGAGTTTATTCTGTTGCAATATCGCAACGTTTTTGGAGAACATTACCTGGATGCTCATAAAAAATCCAGTTCAGTGTAGAACAGGCGATCTGTATGCCGCCGGAATCCGAGATAGCTGAGATACAATCGCCCCGGCAAGGGAATATATTTGCGGGTTGAACAATATATTGGCTTAATGTATAGTAAATGAGCCTCCGGGCATCTCGACGTTTTATCCGCAAGACTATTTCTTCTTCTTTGTTTCGCAAAATATGAATTCATATTTGTTACGATTGGTGATCGATGGATCTGGAAAGGTAGAGCGGAGTAGGCAATCAAGTATCAACTGCTGTTGCTGAAAAAGTGCAATAGTTCTCAATAAAGCGCGGGTGCATCGTTGGTTGGGGATGGCACGATGCCAGGAGGCAATGCGCGAAATGAAATTCACAAAATGTTTCGTATTTTTATTATTAGACGACTATCTTTCCGTTTCTTTATTACGCAAAATTTGCATCAACGAAAAGTTCAGGCAACGTTCGTTGCTATTACGGGGTGGTAGTTTATTTGAGAGTGGTTTTAAGCAGAGTTTATAGTTGGTAATCGAGCCAACTAGAGGCGGTTGACTAGGTATACATTGTCACTGAGCGAACAGACAGGTGTCTGGAGATTCCTTAGCGTATCTTCTGATTATCTCAGTTTTATGAGAATTCTCCTCTTCTAGCTTGAACCCTAGACGTCTAATTAGACTATACTAGCGGTTGCTGTGTGATTCCCAGCTTCCTACACGATTTAGATAAATTTGCGAAATTAAATCGTAAAGCAATGTCAATTAATTGCACATTAGAGAACCGAAAAAAATTGCAGACAAACATGATGAACGACATACACCTGTGTGAATATCAGTGGATTCCACTGGAATGATCTCATAATTTATACAACCATTGCCATCAAACAATGCTTCATTTTGGATTGATTTACCGCAGATTGCCCGTATATGTGACCGTCAGGTTTATGCGTGTTCATTTATTGTTCCCATTTCGCAACCACAAGCTTTTGTTTATCAAAAAAAAATAATCGTATAATGAATCTAAATGCTTTGCATTATAAAAATAAATAGCCCCGCTCCAATTATCGTTGTTGGCGAAAAGTTTTATCAACTTCTGCGAAGTTTGATATCTCACCAGATAGTTCCATAATCTACATGGAGTCTTGTTGAGAAATATCTTGGAATCTCATCATCAAGTCCCATGAAGTCGATAACAACTGAATTTATTTGGATATTGTATCTGTTTTTGTCCCAATTAAAAATATTGGTAATAATGAGAAGAAGAGATGTCGTTAAATTTATTGTAATATTGGCTTGAAAGGATCGAGTAAATTCTAATTGACAAATGATTTTCTCTAAGTGGCAATAAAAGAGGCTCAGTAATGCAATGCCAATTTATTCCACAATATATGACACAGACACACACAGTGACTATTTGAATGGTAGTTATAATTTAATCCGTAATATGGGCAGCAGATTGTTATGAGGTAGAGGCTCTATTATAATTAGAGTAAAGTAAAAGGCTACCCAGTGCCATTAGTGGAATGTGCACATAAACATGAACTACCTGAGTGTCTCATAAAAAGTCCACGTGGGACCGGACCATATCACGCAACATTACGCAGCTCTATGATTATTGTAATGGTCATTCACATTCTCCTTCTCGAATATAAACCCATTCGATTTTATTAGCAGCATGTGAAATAAATGAAAGAAATCACTTTGTTGGCCTAATGTCAATATTAAAAAGACGACGACTGTGGAGGACAGTTAAATAGATGAATCTACATGTCTTTTGCTGGATATCCATCGCAGTGGTGAGGAGGCTGAGGAAGGGGATGCCCTGTCACTTCCATACTCATATTCTGACTTTTCACTGGGCCTCATAGGCTTAGCAGAGTAGGGGTAGTCTCTCTATTCCTAAACATATCGTGCAAACAAGGGTCGAAGGGCTGTTTGTAAACAGTGTGAATTTGGTGCTGGTTGTGTGAACGTCATGATGTGTCTGCTCCTGTTCATTGGAAACCGGTAAACTGGTTGATGATTACGTTTGCCAAGCGACGAGTTCTGCGGAAAGGTTGGTGAATTTAAATTTTTTCGACTTGTAGTCTATTTGGAATCTTGTATATATTTGTTGGTTGTGGGGTTTAGCGTATGGAAAACATCCCTGCAAACCCTTGTCACAGCTTAAACGTCCAATCAAAATCTAAACGAAACGGACACGACGCACAGTTTATTACATTACATCTACTTTGATCGTCCTTGCCTATCCTGATATATAATAAAAAGCCGAAATTCGCAATGTGTCACTCAGCGCTGACTGAAATTAACTGTAAAATTGCAAAGAATGCGTCTCGCACTCCGATTATTGAGTCCATCGTCTATAAATCTTATTGCTACATTTTTGATGCTCGTAAAACCGTCATCACTCTTTCAGGCCACAGTGACATCATTAAAATTGTTTTCAATACTTGAGGAGACCTTTTCTTCTTCTTCTTCGTTTTTTGAAGGAGTAATTAAAATATGTGGAAATGGTATAGTATACCTGGACTGCAGGACTCGCTCAGATTGACGTTCCAGATTAATGGTCGACCATCGACACTTTTTTTCCTTACACGCCAAAGACCAATTAATTGATCTTGATGGACTGCGCTGTCAACTAAATCGTCTCCTTTATTGGTCATTGACGAATGTAGATGTGGCGCCAGTCCGAAAATCATATGCCATCGTTTAGAAACGTCTGAAGGATAATGGAAAAAACACACAGCGCCCATCACTTGTATTGTATAATTTTACATACAAATACAATTTGGACATGTGTGGTATATTTATTGGACATCTATTGGAACGGCTTCCATCGTCTTGGTCGATATTAGTATAATTTAGACGACCGATTTATATAAATCAGAGTCGATTTAGAGAAACAAGCGATGGAAAAATCAATAATAAAAATAAGCACAGATATAATTTAAAACTCTAACATCAGCAGCGCAAGTTGCTTGGTTTATTTGTTGTCCAATTCTCTTTGATGCTGAGAACCAAGACAGTGCATGCAGGTGACATGTTCATGTGCTGTCTCTTTTTAAGCTCTCAGCATTGATCTGCTGGACGGACAGCGCAACTAGCACAAAGGGGTGGCAAAGAGGGGCTGTTTCGGGGGGGTTTGAAATGTCACTCGGACAGCGCTGTCACTCTGCTAGACGTCTGAAGCGACAGGTCTGGAACAGAGACGCTCCCTTCCACCTTTCCCAATCAATAACTACAGACAGAATCATCACAATTTACTTGCAGAGTCCACATTTTGTTCAGTGGAGGAGCATTTTTGAGAATATGTAAGACGATGAAAAATATGTTGGAGGAAAAAATGCGAGGCATTGATTAAGTTACAAATAATAGTCTGGTATGTGTATGTTGTGTGTGTGTGTGAGGACCCCTAGAGTTCAACAAATGACTTTGTGTCAAAGGGTCGCACGCGCTGGTTATCCTTAAAAGCACTGCCGCTCGCTCCTTATTGCTGCTCTTCCTTTTACTTTACAGTCCTTTGAATTGTATTACTTCCATACACTACTCACAATCGCTATTTTATTGTGCACCTGTTTTAATACATCATTTTTCTTCTTGGAAACGGAATCAATGTAGGTCGGGGAGGGGGAACATGACTAAGAATCTCCAATTCTTCCTCATTTACTAATTATTTGAATTAATTGGGGAGCTAATTGATTGGTGCTGATTGAAAAATGGGAATTTTTGAGAACCGGGTTAGATTTGAAGTGACGGTAATTAATCTGGAAGCTATAAATCGCGTAACAGTTTCGCCACTCAACTTTAGTCTATAGATAGAGGAAGTGTTGTAGTTGTACTCGTGACAATAGATTTTGATGAAATGACAAGCAGGTGTGTTGAACAAAATACTCAGCTGTCTTTGGCTGGTATGCGATATAAATGCAATTGAACACATACACACAGAAGAGACACACGTTGGTTGGCCGTTACTAATTCTTTCTTTGCATCATCAAACTTGTAAATCTTACAATTAATTATAGAGGTGATTTTTATGTTTTGCCAGTTACAATAGCAAATGTTTAATTAAGTAGTTTTAAAATTGTATTAGTGTCAATGTTATTTTTAATCGTAACAGCTGTAATGCAAACAAGAATAATTAACGTTTGTTGTAATATATGTACGGAGAGCTTTTGATGGCCTTTTATAATTTCACGTCTTTGGCTCGACTTTTAAGTGTTTCATCTATTCTGGAGTGTGATTTATGCGGCATTTTATTCAATCGAATAAATTGTGTCATGCAGCTAACATGTTTATGAGACATTGAGCCAAAAATTAAATTATTATTTACAGACTTGCTCTCGATATTAATAATTTTATTATAGTGCATTTCGTTGTTGTTTTTTTTCGAGATTTTTTTTGATGTATTCAAGCAAACGATGGATGGAGCGGTTTGTAGAAAGCAAAACCGCCACTACCCTTGCCTCTCATACACAAAGCCGCCCCCCCCCAGCCGAGTTCACCTTTGCTCTGCATGAAAGTCCGTCCAGGGTTGGCGGCAGCACCCTTTAGATTTATAGACGTAGCCCGAGTGACATCGCGGGTTCTCTGCGCGTTTAATTATAATACTTTATTGCCCAATAAATCTACCAACGTCCTGCCCCCCCCCACCTGCCCTCCTTTGAAGGATAGCGTTCAATTCTACAGACCCTGACATATTTTATGACCGAATTATGCATTATTCTACAGCGGCGTTTCCTCTTTCTTTATCTCCCTTTATGTCGATCCTCTAACCCTCCCGGTTCACTGTTTTGGAAATGTTTTGTGGTACTATGGAGACGTATTAAATAAAATTGAGTCGTTTTGCAAAATGACAACAATTCCGGCAAAAATAAAACGAATGTTATCACCACCACATTTTATGACAACTATACAATTAAATTCGTTTTTTGTTAATTTAATTGATTGGTTGGAATTTCCAAATGGTTTTTTGGTATTTTTTGTTGGATGGTAAATCACAAAAGCGAATAAGTGGAGAGAAGTAACTGTAGTGTGTCAGCAATGACCGCAAAGAGAGAGGCTAGGGCTGGCCCTCTCGTACAATGAAAAGGACCTGGGCGCCTAGACTGCTTCCTCTAATTTACTAACGTTCGTTAACGTGATTCGAATTAATTTAAGCTCGCCTTCGCTGATTATGTATTTGCTGCATGTCTTGGAAATTTATTGCATCACCAACTTTTCGGATGTTCAGTGGGCGAGGTAGAGAGCGTATATATCAGTCAGGAGTTGCTCTATTTTATTCAATATACTAGTAGTATTATTGAGGCTGATTTCTGTGGAATTTCAGAAAGAGTTGTTGCATTTAATAGTAAAGTTATTGCGCTGGAATGCAGCGGAAAGTAAGAATTTTA
The DNA here is from genome assembly GCA_963556235.1 of Cryptophagus acutangulus. Lineage (NCBI taxonomy): Eukaryota > Metazoa > Arthropoda > Insecta > Coleoptera > Cryptophagidae > Cryptophagus > Cryptophagus acutangulus. The sequence goes on along the minus strand of OY744559.1, from coordinate 11,646,599 downwards.
AATTATATATTGGTAATGTAGTCGAGCACACCATATTTATAAACGCGTTGATTTGAGTTTGTTTTATCCAGTTGAGTTGATCGGTTTTCTGATTTAACCACAGCAGGACATTGAACGTTTATTTGCAATATCTTTAATCAGAGAGGAATTTATAGGCAGGCTTGCAGCAGTTAAATATATGTAGTTTTATAAATAAATAATTAACGACGATATTGCGCGTATTAACTTTACGTTTTACCTGTCTATATATTTTACATATTATATTTCACATAGAAATTTATGCACTTTTATGGAATGAATAATATTTTTCATAGTTCGATGGATGGATGGATAGATTATTATTATTTCTAATAGAAAAATAAGAAACGTGTAGTACCTAAGTCAATATGTCTTAAGACGAAGAAAAAGGTCAGTCTGTCTATAGTCCTACACAAATAAATATAAAACACCTTTTGTATTGTATCCTGTCCGAAGGCATTGATTTATTATAATTACCTGCTATCAGGAGACTATCCATCTTAGCTCTTGACTTGTCAAAAGATTTGTTTTAAATCAATAAATAATTAAGTGTACCGAAAAAATTGAATAACTGTTAAAATGATGCGCAAATCCATTTTTTTATATTTTATAAATAGAGTTCACATTGCAGTGATGATGATAATTCGCTAATTTCGTCGTAAAGACAGTGAATCATTTTGTCATGTCTGTCTGTCTAACAAGCGCTGCATTTATACGTGAAATGTTTGGAGCAAAATAGGAGGGAAATTAAGTGCTGTGCGTGGGAAAACAACATAGTGGATAATTAGCGTTGAAAATTATATTTGCTGCAATATATTCGTATGACATGATGATTCTGTTGGAAAGCGCCTCGCAAAGCGCATGCATTGAGTTGAGAACCACTGCTTTTCGGATTACATGTCAAAAAATTCAAATGTGAATGACAGAGCGCGTTGCACCTGCCACTCGTATGTCATCGTTGTCGTAAATGTCGTGATGCAGATCAATTATTAGCCACCAGACACCATTAGGAGACGTTGTGTCACTTTTCTTTGCCAACAGGACGAATAATTTTAACGTCTACCAAATTGATATAAACCCATCAGCTGTGGATCTAAATTCAGATATTTATCATTAGATTAGTTCAAGCTTGCACATTTCTCTATTCTATTCTACTTTACATTGTTTCCATTCTTCCATCAAATCTTTAATAACAATAATTGGTCGCAAATTATTTAACATAATTTTAAATAGACCAAAATGTTGATGAATTAATGAAAATGACACAACTATTTTAAAACTTTACGGTGGATTTCAGTAATGGGTCGCACATGGAGCTTAATGAGTTAAATTGCTTAAATTTCTCTATTTATTTGATACAGTTTTCCTTCAAACCAAAATAGCTTGCACTCAATTTTCTGCTTTACTATTCATAGTTGTCTTGATTGGAGATAATTGAATGGGAACCCGGTCCTATTATTTCAGTTTGGGTATATTTTTGCTTGTGGCGCTGATGGAGCGCATTTATTTCTCAATTAAGGGTGTTATCGGAGTAATTAGTTATTCACAGGTGTGGGAGTGAGAGCGAGTGGTTGATGGCTGTCAGATGTCACGTTGCAGATATGAGTCATGTCTGCAAAGTATACGTACACATATGATTGTTGAGTGCAATGACAGATTTATGTCGAAATAGACGGGCACACTTGCTCATATTGCACGCCATTGTAACCGATTCCCAATTCCCGTTATATTTGTATGTGCGATGATATATGAGAGATTCGCCTCCCCAATAAAACATTTCCGGGACAGTTTATGAAATACTCCCAATGAGTCAAGCGCCCGTATATGTACACAATATTAAATGATCCGTAATTTATATTTGTATGCACAAGACATTTTTAGCCAATTTAGCAACAAAGACAAAGAGAGTGTTAGAAAGAGTATGAACATTGGCGAAGGCACTATTGCACCTCATCTATAGTGGATTGAATTGTATTCTTTTGTCAAAAAAATGCTAAACTGTTGCCAAGTTTATGGTAAAGAAACAATAAAATTAACATATCAGGAAATTTGCATTTTTAATTCCTGCTGAAAGAATTGCGAGTATTCTTATCCGTAACATAATGGCATTCTTAGTCGATTTCAGTAAGCATATTTCACCTGCTATACAATAGTTGGCATGATACAATAGAGGACGGGTGCATTGCATAAAATTTTTCAGTGTTCGAAGCCTTTAAGGCCTGTGACCTTTTCGTTTTGTAGACCTGGGGCAGAGGCTGCAGCAGCAGTCCCAGCTTCTGCACTAAACACACACACCGGTCGGTCGGTCGGTATGTTAATGGTGACGTTAAACGGGGCATATATTGTAAATCTAAATGTGTAATTACGTCGTGATACACACTCGGCAGCATAGCGTTATTTCCTTTCTGCAGGAACTTTTAAATTGCTCCAATAATACACTTTCCTTATTTCATTCCATCCATATTAGATGGATGCTTAAGAGTCTTAAGAGAAAGCTAACTATGGCGGAAAATAATTGTTGAAGATTGTAAATTTACTTTGATTTATGAGGCTTACTTAACACTGCATATTTTTCGTGTTTATAGGCAGTTTACGTTTGGTGTATAAAAGAATTATACAAATATAAATATTAATGGATCATAAAAAAGAGTATCAATAGTTATTTAAATGCCTCATTAAATTGGTGTTAACAAAAGATTATGTTATAAATAAGTTAGTCAACAACAGCAATAAAGTATGAGAAGAAGAAAAACAGTCGGTGTGTCCGACTTTAACTTTGTACGTATACTATTGCATTTTATTGCCAAACATTTATGGCTAATAAATATAAGTGTTTGTTTGTTGCTTATTATTTGCTATGATTTATATCTTTTGAGACAAGCGCCTAGCTAAGATACACACTTGATGCAAATAAATAAATTAATAAAACCGATCGAAACCAGCAGTTTTATGGACAGTAAATAATCTGCACATCTGATCAAATAGCTAAGAAACTTAAAAGGAACAAGGAGCGAAGAAGAACAAAAAAAAAAAAACAAAGAAGTTAATTTTTGAGTTGCTAATTTCCTCTTTCTGACTGTGAGATGTGGTGTGTTCAGTTCACCTGTCTGCGTCTGCTAAAACAAGCAATTCAGCCGTCACTCAAGCGAGCCACAATGAGCCCTGTCACTCATCCATCTCCCAAAGAGAATCTCTTTGCCCCTCTTTTGTTAGCCGAACCACCACCATCAGGTCTCTTTTTCATTTCGAATTCAAACGTGCAACTTAATTACATTAAATTTCTGCTGCATCTAGGAAAGATTTCTGCAGCCCTCTCGATTTGTTGTTTATCATAAAAGTTAATGGGCAAAAGAAAACTTCATTACTTCGATTACTGCTTCTGCTGAAATAAGATTTCTCTCACCTATGACCACCGCTGGGAACCACTGAGGGTCGTTTCCCGTTCCGAAACGTTCGCGTTAAGACAGCAGACAGTATATATAGATGCTACTTTCCCCACAGGATCTGAGCTCAGCAAGGGCAATAATCAACGACCGTTTCCGGCATACTAACCATCTATTTTTGTCTCGTCCTCTTTTTGGACCACCACCATCAACACTTTCCGTGAAATCTTCATAATTAGTAAGTTGCTTTGAGTTGGTGGATTGATGGTAAATTGATTTGGGCCGGGAGGGAGATCTTGATGAGATTCGATGAGGAGTTGATGAGCAGAATTTCAAGTTGTCTGTGTATCTGATTGACGTGTTGTGTGTGTTTGAAATGCGACAACGAAATGATGAGTATATAATACATAACGTGACTCGGCAAGTGTTTGGGGTCTTCAATATTGAGCCTGCGGACAGGTAAAAGTCAGTGGTGTGTCTATATAAAAGGGGATTGTCAAGTATTCACATGATTGATCTCAGGTGGTCGAGAAACAAACGTGATGATTGATTGAATTGTATTTAATTGTATGTGGATTTATATTGAAATAATTGCTCTGAGCCTATGTTTCAATAGATGGAAGGACGAGGACATAAAAGCCATGCAGTCAAGTTTTATAGCAGATGATTGAAGGAAGCTTCTCTTTCTTTTTCACCTCTATTCAGGTTTTATTGATTAATGCATATGCGATCTAAGCAGTAATTAAATTTGAAATAATTTCCATAATTGATGCTGTTTGGTAATGCGTCTGTTGCAGCAATACATTCGAATGATTTATCTCAACGATATATTGCAATACACTAAGTTCATTGATCAGATTACCAACACGATTTTATTTTGGTAATATTTAATTTGCGGAAACATTATTCTCCAAACACACCTTATAACAATTTGCAAGCAATTGCAAAACGCGCGAGCGATTGAGTGACACTTATTAATTCTTGAAGCCCATATAAGCCGAAGCAATAACATCAATCAAAGCCTTCTGGTTATGTAAACTTCAATGTCACGTATTAAAGAAGTGTTGCAATGTTAATGTGGAATTAAAATGCCAGCAGAGGAGCGCGAATGGAATAAAATGCAATCGTCGAAGGCGCCTCGTCCAAATACGTGAGTCTAGCTAGATCCATGTGTCTATCATAGATCCTGTCTGTCAACCTTAACAATTTTGATTGGCACAAATGCTGACCTCATAGACTTTGGACACCCTGTGTATGGATGCTCAGGATGTCGTCGTTATATTGTTACACGATAGTCGGAGTGAATTTAGTGCCCCATTTGGCTTTGTCCACACGGAGACTATTCACGATAAAAGTGACAAAAGACAAAACATTGTGTCTCTTGTGTGCAGGCAAAGTGTGGATAATGTAGTTTTCATCTAGAAAATTCGCAATTTTTGCGCAAATTAAATGATGAAGGGAGGAAGAGACGAGAAGAGGCTGCAGAGAGAAGCGAGAGCAAGAGCTGGAATGTTATCGTTCTCGTCTATATACGGTATTGTGTATTTTTGTGTAAATCATGATGTAGAGTCAGTCGCGACCAGCAGGACTAGTGGTCTCCTAAAGTCAAGAACAATACGGCGTATCCGTCCAGTAGTGGCAAGTCGCTTGATTTATGCACCATTGTCTTACATTTGAGCGCATATTTCTCGTATAAGGTATTCTGCTGGCTGAAAGAGCCGTATCTCACGGAGGAGGTGTATTTATGCCTTGGTAGCTCTCCTCGTGGCTATCTAATGCAGCCCAGCTTCTCTTCGCTTATCAGCACCGTGTCTGTCTGTCAGTGCACCTGCACTCCGCCGCCGCAGCAATTAATTCCAGGAATTCGCCTGAAAAAGCAGCCAAAGTAACAGGGCACGAGTTACTCAATATCGAACCACAACAACAGTGCAGAGCAGCGCAGGATATCTGATTGCTGTTAATGAATGTGAGAGCATGGAGTGATCTGATCTTTTGCCAATTTATAGAATCGCGCAGCTAGCGCGCACTTCTGTGCAATGCAATGTGTAACTGCCCCTTAACATGAACAATTTGTTGATACCATCAGTGAGGAATGACTATGTTTCTTATCTGCCAGTTTCATATACTCTCTCTCTTGATATATACGGCGACCACTAATCAAGAAAAATCTAGATGCATCTCGAATTCCCACGATATGATACAACGAGGCGACAAAATATTCTAATGAGTTAACAACAACAGGTGACGAACGGTTTCAGCAGGATCATCATCGTAAAATTAAAATAAGCAGAGCCAGTCAGTGATGGTAGCGTCGAGATAGCTCTGTAACACGCTTGTACCAACATGGAGCATTATGCTACTTGAACAAGGATCCGCAATGCAAACAGAATATAATTGTTGTCAAGGAACGCGGTACGATTGCAGCACTCTGAGAGAAAGGCGGAGTAAAGTCAAACAGGACGAGCATCTCTGACCAATGAGTTGGCCGTTCGACTCAGCATGTAGATACAGCAGCTTTGCTGAAACTAATTACACTGATTTATGTTACCATTGTTCATTGTTGGACCGTGTTTGGACAGCTAACTCTCAACATGTATACGTGCACGCCCTCTCCGATGGACGACCAAGCGCTCCACTTCTTCGTCGTCTTCGAATCCTCCTAGGGGTTATTTGCTTAGGGACGAAATAAATGCAGAATAACAGAAAGTATAAGCTGACCCATCAATTATCAGGCAACACCTGGTTTATAATGTATAAAATAGAGATGAAAAACGTGATAGTTCAAGGCAAACTGCAGATGTCACTTCTTGAATGATTTAATATAGCTGCTGCAATAAATTAATCTTTATTAATGTGCTACGTTTGATTAAAGTCATTTCTCATGAAAAGCCTTGTGCAGATCTCCTCTCAACATTCAACTAATACTTTTGCATTATTATAAATATACATGTAGATAAAATATATTGCGCGCGTTCATGTAATTAATCTAGGTTCTATTTGCTGTTTCTAGGGGAAGGTGGAGAGGACGGATCTCCAGAAGAAGGCGATAAACTGGAAGGAGAGGAAGATACAGGTTCAATGACTCCAACGTCGGCCGTTTCGCCAGCACCGCCTGATGATGATGTTGCATCGCCAACTCCAGGTGATATTCCATCGCCGACGAGTCCACGATCCATCATCGATGACACCACAAATTGCAGGTAGCTAAACTCCACACAACTCCATCCAAACTGTCCATCTAATCCATATATTTGTTGTTGACTTAACAGATCTCGATGCAATTCTCGCGAATCCGTCGAATCGTTAATGCAAGGACGAAGTCCATCAGGTGAATCAATAATGTCTGAAAGTGCGGCTCTTCTTCGCGGCGTGCCGCTGAACGCTTCATTGAGTCCTGTGGGAGTCACACTGCCCGCTACAATTCCAGCAGCCGCAGCCGCTGCCCTATTACCACCGCAATCAGCTGCAATGGCCGCATACTTGAATGCTGCGGCTGCTGCAGCGGTTGCCCAACAATCCCATCGCTTAATGATGACATCGCCATCAAACTATCATCGCTCTTCAGTGTCACCGCTTGTGTCCTCCTCATCTTCACCGCCTGGTCATCTAAACCAGTCGCCTAGTGATCTTCCATTGCGCTCGCCGCCATCCGCCGAAGGTATCCTAGACTTTAGTAAACGAGGACATAAAGGTGATAGTGATTCGGATGTAGTAGTGAATTTAAGTAAGCCGGGTACGCCACCGAGTGGCCATGAGCCAGGCAATGGACCTCTTGACTTGTCGGTGAGTAGCAGCCGAAAGCGAACCTCGGAAGAACCATTATTGGGTCATGTGCCACCGCATCGTAAACAAAGAACGGATTTCAAGCCGCAGATTCCACAGTGGCCGACATCACTTGGTGCCTCGCATTTGCCGTACTTTGCGGCAGCCGTTGCAGCTGCCGGCCTCTCATCGCCGAAGAACAACTCGACCGAACTGTGGAACGGCAAATTGAAGCATTCGACTCCAACGCCAAACGATGCCACGAAAGCGTTGGAGAAGATGAGCGAGCTGAGCAAATTGGGTGGCGAAGATCTGTTCAGGACGATGGCGAGTGTGACGCCCGGCAATTCGGCGAGCAATCGTCACAGTGCGTGGCAATCGCATTGGTTGAACAAAGGTGCTGAGCAGGCGAAAGATGTGCTCAAGTGTGTGTGGTGCAAACAGAGTTTCCCCAGTTTGGCCGCCATGACCACTCATATGAAGGAAGCGAAACATTGTGGTGTTAATGTTCCCGTCCCGTCAATGCAATCACAGAACATTACGCCGCAACCTCAACTCTCGTCGCCTTCAAACACCAACACTAGTACCTCTTCAACAAACTCATCAAAGCCAAATCAAAACGATTTAAATATGTTGATCAAGGAAACGATGCCTTTGCCACGAAAATTGGTCCGCGGTCAGGATGTGTGGCTGGGCAAAGGGGCCGAACAAACGCGCCAGATTCTCAAGTGTATGTGGTGCGGTCAGAGTTTCCGATCGTTGGCGGAAATGACGAGCCACATGCAGCAGACGCAACATTACACGAATATCATCTCGCAGGAGCAGATTATTTCGTGGCGGTCGAGTGATGATGCGAAAGGTGGAGGCGGTGGCGGTGGAGGTAGTGGGTCTGGTAACAATCCACCGCCTGGGGGTGCAAGTAGTCATGTAAGTGCCGTGCTTACATGTAAAGTGTGCGATCAGGCGTTCAGTTCGTTGAAGGAGTTGAGCAATCATATGGTCAAAAATTCGCATTACAAAGAGCACATTATGCGGTCGATCACTGAGAGTGGTGGTCGAAGGAGACAAACGCGCGAGAAGCGCAAAAAGTCGTTACCTGTACGGAAGTTGTTGGAGCTGGAACGGGCTCAGCACGATTTCAAGAATGGTGATAGTAATACACTGTTGGAGCGTATGCGTGATCCTACAGGAGCTGGAAGGATCACTTGTGAGAAATGTGGCAATAAGATTGAAACGTCCATATTTGTCGATCATATTCGGCAATGTGTTGGTGGTATGTCGAATAGTCAGCGCAATTTTCTAAAGAGCGCTTTAATGTCGAATAATATTCTGCCACCGGAGAGTCCGAGCAGGGAGAAAATGAAAACGCCCAGTGATAAATCGCCTTCACCCCAACAAAGACCTCCATCAGCGACTGATTTGAGCACGGTTAAAGAATCATCAGCTCCGCAGGAAAACAACAATGGCTCATCGCCATCTGTTCTAAACGCCATCGAGAAGTTGATTGAGAAAAGTTTCGATTCGCGAACACGTCAAAGCACTAATTATCCCGGTCATGGATCAGCTGCCGCTCCAATGGGTTCCAGCATCCTGAAGCGACTGGGTATTGATGAGAGTGTCGATTATACGAAACCGCTAGTTGATGCGCAAACGATGAATTTGCTGCGCAGTTATCATCAGCAACAAGGTCATCATTATGGAAGACGTGAACGGAGCGGAAGTGAATCGAGTTCGATATCGGAACGGTGCAGTAGTAGAGTGGAATCGCTGACGCCTGAACGCAAAATGGAACCTCCAGGGGTGCCGATTACCAGCACTCCACGTTCGACTCCGGATATCAAACGCGAAAAGTCACCAAGTGTTGAGAAGATCTTGGAGCCACCAGCGAATGACGAGGTGCGCATCAAGAAGGAGATTCTAGATGATGAATCTATTGCTCCAATGGAGAACCATGTGGAAGTGAAGCGCGAGCATGTGGAAGCTGAAGAGACTAGCTTCCATAGCAATGGAGATTTGAGTAAAGATGATGGCAAACGTGGTTCTCCAATGGTGGACCATACAGCGAATAGTCCATGTCGGAATAGTACCAGTAGTCCGGCGAGTAGCGATCGGTCGGGTACTCCGCGCAGTACCAACGGTGAGCGGAAGTCGGCTGGGGGTAGTTTGGGCGCGTTAAGTTCGATGTTCGATAGTCTCTCGGGTGCGAATACAGCAAACGAATCGAATGCTGCTACGAATAAGCGCGGTTCCAGTCATCCATTGGCCGCTTTGCAAAAATTGTGCGATAAGACTGAAACCCACACGAACAGTCGGAGTCATTCGTCGACAACTGCTTCGACCACGGTGAGCACTTCGAATGCGACTAGTACGTCGGCTAGTAGTGGTACCACGCCGGGTGCGATTCTTGCGTTCAGTTGGGCTTGTAATGATGCAGTAATGACGTCCGATTCGATAATGAAGTGCGCCTTTTGCGATACGCCGTTTATTTCGAAGGGTGCCTATCGGCATCACTTGTCGAAGATGCATTTCGTGAAAGATGGCGTTATACCGGATCCGGTGGCTTTGAAATCGTCGCAACCGTCTTCGAGTTCGGCTAGTGCAGGGGTGCCTTTGAAGGGTACGACTGTGATGCCGAGCGGGTCCAGTACGTCTGGTGGTTCGGCCGGCGCGAAAAGTCCGCCAGTGCCCGCTGGCGGATTTGAAGAAAGCCCTCATTCAAAGTTTCTCAAGTATACGGAACTTGCAAAGCAACTGTCTAGTAAATATGTGTAAATATGATTACAAACATTCCTATTTTGTAAAATAAATTGCATAGTCTTGAAGGCGTATATAACCCCGCTCTGAGCGGAATTTTGTGATGTTATCATATCGTAAAAGAAGAAAAAACCAATAGTAATAATAAACAAACTAGCGTTAGTGTGTATATTAAATTGATTCATTGCGGAATTACAAAATGAAAATGAAATATAAGAATCTCACTCAAGTGATTGTTATACGAATTTTGAGTCACAAAAATGTAAATATAATTATTAAGTGTAAGTCAGTATTGTAAGATGTATACTTTTTTGATTAGGGTGAATCTCTGAAAATCTGGCCAAAAATATTTTTAATTAACTATTCTAATTAACAAAAATCAAGGTTGTGCAAAAAGTATTGTATAATAAAAGTGAAAACGTACTACTAAACAAACTGTTTTGTTTTTTTTGACCAGATTTTTCGATTGAATTAAATACTTAACAATAATTCGGCCCTTACTCGTAAAAATCTATCTATATAAAAATTAAAATTAGTTGTTGGTATTTGAAACCGTACCGTACATTTGATGCAAGTATTAAACAAAAAGTGTAGTCGTACAAAATTTAATAAGTTATCTTTATTAAGTTCAAAATGTTGTAAAAGTTTCAACAAAAAAAAAATAAACAAAATACTTCGTATACGTATATCGTAAATATCTCATCTTCCAAAAATACGTTTTTAAATAAATATTTATCAATAATTATACTATTATACTGAATAATACAAAAGATGTATACGCATTAGCTAAATATTCATGGCAAAGCTCCTTTTTACGTTATATTTAAAATTTTTAACTTTATTTAACTATTTTGTTGTATTTGATCGCAATGAAAGCTCAAATAAATATATGTTATGAAAATCACTACTGTTTTATTTTACTGCACCAAAAACATAAACCCAAAATAAGATACTTTCAATTCAACTGATGGAAGCCAGAGCTATTAAAAGGTAAGTAGAATGTGATAAATAACTTTCTTCTTCTTTAAAATAATTATCATAATCGCAGAATTATTTGTAATAAAATTTTATGAGCGAAAGTGTCTTCATAAAATAATCTATTGTCATAAAAGCGCATTTAAAAATTAAAACAATAAATAGGAAATTACAAAATACTTCCATTCAATCAATTTGTTTATGACGCTCTCTTAAAATTAAATTTCATTTCTCAAAATAATTAGAAAAGCCCATAAAAATGGCGCACGTTTGAAAATCACATTACCGCCGAAAAATAATGATGGCAGAAAGCGCCCCTTTCGGGCAACACAACCCATAAACATAAACAGAACATTAGCATTCTGCAGAGATAAATATTTACCCTTCTTAGTTCCTAATTTCAAAGAAGCAAATAAATTTAATTTCCTGCACATCTGCAAAATCCGTCTTATCATCGTTCGGTGTAAGAGAGGGCTGGCTGGAATCGCGACACTTTGAAGATGGACGGTGAAGAAACAAGTAAAGTCAAAGCCAAACCCCATCCAGTCGGATTATTCCTCTGGCTTTTGCGGGCGAAAGAAAGAGACCGAACGATCTAATGGAATTGAGCTTTTAAAGCGATACGGCACGACGGAACGCGTCTTTCTTCATGAGATTTGTGTTCCTCCAATGTTCACAATGGCCCTCCTGATCGTTGAAGTATTTACAACGCCCTGTATGGAACCCTGCTGGCGCTGATAGCCCCTGCTGCAAATCACTCGTAATGTTCCCACCGATGCCAAAAGTTCGATAAGAATTTTCTTTAATTTTCATACGCTGTAATTATAATTAGAATATGTAGTTGTGGGGGGCCGACAATGTCGACATATCCGCCATAAATTACGCGGAATGGGACCGCCATGTGATGTAAGCCGAAAAGGCTCTAAATCTAGTCTTATTATCTAAATGGGCGTCAGAGTATTTGCAGAAGCCCGCCACTACGACCACCGCTCCTCAAATATTGCGATATGCCGACACAGGCGTCGGTAATTCACTTAGAAAACTTATCACTCATGTGTGTGTATTGTATACTTAAATATAATGTGGCTTTGTTTGAAATTTATATCTGCATGCGTACCATAAAACATCTACATAAATATTGTTACTTATAATGCTTTTATGTAATAACCATATTAACTACTGTTTGCTACCTTCAAAATAAACACAAAAAGCGAATGTAAACGTGCGGCTAATAGGCGGAAAATATTTTGTTAACGGATCAAATTATAAATCAATTTCAATTTGTGTTGATTTTTAATTCTTTTATGGCGCGCGGGCGCAAAATGGCACTTTGGCGCACTCTAATGTCAAAATTGATTATACAGGGTGATTCGGAAAGGCTTAAGTATTTTTCTCAAGGTAGATTCTGCAGTTTGAAAGTTTATTTTTGAAAAAAACAAGTCGATTTGAATGGATAATATATTCGGAGAGATGGATACGTTGTATATACGTGTGAGACCATTAAAGCAGTTTGATTTACAAAACCATAAAATTGATTTATTGCCACTAATGCCTAGTGCGTTAGGTAAAATAACAAAAGGAGCTAGTGACATAAATCGTTCGGATCTTTGTAGCAAGCTGTCAGAGTGGCAGTTCGCCCCGCGTTCTGACGGCCAATACTAACTCACGTCATGCGGGTCATGAGAAACACGATTTAGGGGGGGCTCCGAATTAAAATTATTCATTCGCTTCATACAAATCTGTAATTAATGTAGCCAGAGCCAAAGAATTAAAATATTCAATCATCCAGCGCGAGACATATAAAATTTAAGGTGGCCATAAATCGAAGAGATAAAATAAAAGTGGTTCATCATCATCATTTCATATATACCTTGTATTTGAATCCGTTGAATGAGAAAGTAGCAATTAAAACGACGATTAAGAAGGAACGCCTTGTCACAAATCAAGGCACCTGTAAAATAAATCACGATATCGAAGCTAAGATTTCATGTTATTACCTGGTAGACCTTGTGGATCATCATTAGTGTGACGAACTCCAAATGCTGCTGCTGGTCTGCGATTCAAAAAAATACAACCGAATATCGGACCAAGAAAGATAAATACATTAAGGAGGAGAAAAAGTAGTGAAGGGCAGCAGGATAGATGGGGTCCAGTCAGCAGCTGCAGATGTCCTGATGTCTCTGTCACCCGAAAACTTGAGAAATCTGAAGTGTGTCATATTGGAAGTTTTGCTATTGGCGTTAGTTATTTGTTATGGTAGTTTCCTAAATTGATTTGGTTTATGTCTTTACCAAAAGTTATAAATAGCACCAAACTTTTCAAACCAGGAGAATCTTTTCCAAAACATATGTTGCGATTTTTTTTAACAAAATAACTCAAATGAATATTAAATTGATTTATTAGCCAATTAATATTAATTTTCTAACCGTAGATTCATACATTAAGACCGCGTTCTATATTTAATGGCGCCCTCTTAATATAATTTTCGTGAGCGGTAATAATATTTTAAATCTAGCAGGGAAAAACTCATAACGTTCAAATTTAAAACAAAAAAAATTGTGTGCATTATGAAAAAGCTGCGCTCGAACGAAAATACATATTGTCATATACATAGAGGATCCTAAAGCCTCTACAGAAAGCTAGATTGAAGTAAAAGTTTGGGTGATTCAAAATGACGCGAGTGGTCTTTATGGGCTTGCACTGTATTGACAAAAGTGTCTGCGGACTCTTCTCCTCCATATAACCAAACACTGGGCTTGATTGCGACGACTTGATTGTTCTAAATGAACAAAATAACTGCTACAACTGCACCAAACTTTCAGCAAAATACGATGCGATGTGACTGTGTGAAAAGAATAAAAACTTTATCAAGTATAATTACATCATTTTAACCCAGCGCTTTTGTTTCATCTTGTTTTCCATTATCATAGCTCCTCGTTTTTTTTTCTTCCATCATCCATATAAGGCTCTTTTTCAACATACTCGATTATTTATGACTGCCCCTTTTTACAACTAATATAGTAATACTTCTTAGAGATTAAATTGTGAGAGCGTTAAATCTTCCTCACATCATCATTTGTAGATTGAAATGGAAAACATATTTTCAAATTTATTACGTACGCTTGTATACCATTTAGGGGCTATTTATCTTAGCACCAAGGAGCTTGGATGTTGAAGAATGGTCACTTACGCATCTTTCCTAAATGCACCCATAAATAAAACGTCCAGAAAATACTTTTTTGAATTCAAGTGGTCGCCATTTTTACAATCGACTCCCTTCGTCAACGTCAGTCGCCATCATTAAAGCGCGCGCAATTCAAAATTTTGCCTTAATGATGGTTTGATTGTGTGAGAATCGTTAGACCGCAAATTCGAAATTTCCATAAGTTTGTAAACCAGTAAAATAAATTTGTGGGCCGAGATAAACAAATAATGTAATTTTTAAGTGCCCATAAAGACACTTCCGTTTATCATGTATGATAACGTCTGACAAATTTATTTATGGCAATTATACACGGCAAGAAGACATCACACCAAGACCAACCAAACACCGTGTGAGGCCTAGTCAAAAAATAATGCATGCCTTATTATTTCGATATATTCTCCACTTCCTGGAGTCGAGCATCAGAGGAGAAGGCAAACCATTGTTCAAGATTGTGTGAGCGTCAAACAGCAGGTGTGTGATTAATCTGAAATTAGCCACTTGATATCTTTATTGAGGATATTACAGTAAATACTAGATTTCTTTGTTATTCATCCACAAACACAGTCGTTCTAGAGTCGAGGTGCTAAATTATCAACAAAAGAAGATGCAAACTTGTATCCGGTTCTAGTTTATATCCAGCAATTTTCGTGTCATTTGGCGCAAAGCTACATTTTTATTCATGGGGTTTTAATTTAGCCTTTCCTCTTCAGCTGCAAAAATAAATTGTCCCGTTATTAAATAAATTTTTAAAAATAGAAAATTTTGGCGCAGTTTTAAGAATGATTGATTGCTCTAAAGCACATTAAAAATTGTAGTTAAAGATGGTTTAAGATTAAAATAAATTCATTTGCAAAGGTGCAGGTAAGTTTCCGGTGTATTTCGTGACTGAACAAAGTTAAACATTGAAAAGTGCATGTATTTATTGTAATGTGGTTTGTAGTCTCATTTCTGGTTAGCTTATAGATCCAAAATAAAAAAAGTTATGGGAGCAATTGATTTTTATGTATAAATAATACAATTTGTCGGAATAATTTAACGATTGCTAATTTAGCAAGTGGCTTTAACGAAACAGGTGCTTTAATAATATCCTTCCGAAAAATTGGTGCAGAATAATAATCCCATATGTTATTTAATTCTTTCACAGGCTCGATATGTTTATGTAGTTATGTAAAGGAGTTTGGTTTTGTTGATACAAGCAGCGTATTTATTTGATGATGGCATTCTGTGGGCAAAATGCACCAAGCATCTCTATATAAATTATGACATATAGGCATGAAATGTGAACGAGACTCAAAGAATATCCCTTTCGTAGGCACGGTAGCTAAAGCACTTGGACATCACGCAGTGTATTATCATAAACATCAAATAAATTAGTTCAGATAAATTAGTTGTCTCGGGCTAGTTTTATAATGAGACGAGATTTACAACCGATGCACACACACATGTGTCCCAGTGACATCCAGTTAAATATTACACCTATTGTGATGTAAAGATTCCATCTTCTTATGCCAGACAATTCTTCTGACCTCCCTGGGACGTCCACATTCATAAATGTCCAAAAACTCATACTTTACCAACAATTGAACACGTTAATTCTCATTTCCTTTATTTATTCATCCCAAGAAACTATGTGAACCATAAATATACGCTTTTTCTGTAATTAATAAAGTCGAATAAAACAATTGTACGTTTAAATTTACCGCCAAGTTAGTATAGTTCAAATGTCCTCCGCATGTAGGTGTGGCGTACGCGTCAGCGCAGCGCCATTCATCATTATGTCAATTCGTGATACATAACCAAGTTGTTTATTGTGTTTTAAATTAAAAGTTTTAATAATCATTAAGTGAAATCAAATACTAAATTAGCGTTATTTGTGAAAATGAAGAGCCGTACATCCCCCCAACAACGAGAAGAAAAAGGTAGGACTAAACTTGCTACTAAAATTTGTAATGTTTTGAAAATGTTGCGGTTTCATAAAAAATTCTATAATATTCTCAACAACATCAATAATTACTAGCAATAATCGCTATATAAGCAACTGAAGCATGAATTGTCCCTTGAATTTGCCCTTTCGAAACCTTATGCAAAAATGTTTGAAATTTTTTTGAGGTTATGTATGTTGCGCGTAGTTTTTTCCCTGATTTAAAGTGACTGCACTAGTTGGGCAATGTGTTAGCAGCCAGTGCCAAGTAGAACTGAAGTCTCGAAACTGTGTATATAAACACGGACAGCCGCTCTAAATAGTCGTCGCTATATGACGTAATGTACGACGTCGAGCGTCGAGTCGGTCCTCCTAGCTGTAGGGGTGTTTTCTAAATGTTTGTCGTTAATTCATCATAATGATTCATATGCGTTTGAGACTGGGACCCGGTTTTTACACCCTGAATGTTAAGGGTGTAAATTATAAGTTCAAGACAGATAGTCAATAATCTCTGCGCACTCACACTCGCAAATTTATTTCGCGATTGTTGTGCATTGGAAATTTTTCTGCCGCTCGGCAAATGGAAATTTATTAATTAGATTAGTGCGCGGGGAGTGTGTCAGTTTAATGGGAAAAGTGAGGTGCAACATCTCGAAGGAGAAGCAACGGATCTGCGTTGATAGCAGATGACAACGTCGTCGCATGTTACGCTCCTTACACTTTATGCTCTCGCCTTTTTCAATTGTCATGATTGCACGTCATTTATGTCAGGATCAGTTTACTTATTTATATACTCCATTGCACCAACTTTAAGACTCCATCTACATGCAACAAGTAAACAACCAACTTTTTCGCCACATTTTGTCTCATTTTTGATTTGCGGTGCGGTCTTAACGTGGTTGCGCTTTTTACGCAAAAGCTCATAACATAAATTAGAGATTGTGTAATAAATAATTGGCATTATTATAAGAATTCAACTAGAAAACAAGGTATATACACTACACATTTGCTTGTATATCATGCATTGATTGTCTGGGTTCACCTGATAGATTGCTTAATTACCAGCTGTAAAAGCGCATCGCTATATTTCATATTATAGCCACAACCTAGAGAAAATAATCGGAGATAATTGGACGACTTACTCGGCATTCTGCAATCTTGCTGACTGGCCAGCCAGTATAACATCCTCTTCTAATTAATAATCAACTTGCTGCACAACACAATATTGATATCTTCATTATTTTATATAACTTTATGAAATATCGTTTGTATATAGCGAATACATAAATTCTGTCGGATGCAATGGCTCGATTTCTTGAAGCCCCTCTGGCTCTTCATCATATATTTTTAATTTTTTCCCATGCACGAAATCATTTCCGCTTATTCGTCTTACTATACGATTTTTCTAAAGGATTAGTTGGTGGATAAATAAATAATCAATATCGAACACAATTATTTATTATATTTTACTCAAAATTTACATGATATCCAGTTTATCTCTTTTGGAATCCAAACCAGAATCCGTCTTTTGGTGACACAACTAAATTATTCGTATCCAAAGTTAGAGGTATTTTTGTTTTAGGCGACTTGACAATTTTATAGCTCTTCAAAAGATAATATACCATAAGTTTGTTCACCATAAGTGCGTATCTTGAACCTTGAATCAAAAAATGTAATCAATCATCCCTTAAATTAATAAACAATTTTTACCAATGCAGTTCCTTGGTCCAGTACCAAAAGGCAAATAAGCCTCAGGATGGATTTTATGTTTATTTTCTTCACTGAATCTTTCAGGATTAAACGTGTCAGGGTCTTCGTAATACTTAGGATCCCTTTGTATGCTGTAGTTTGGTACCCAACAAACATCTCCAACATTTAGATGTACAGGTTTTTCTCCAGCCTTTACCGGTTCAATTGTAAATGGTTTAGTAACTACCCGATCTAAGAAGGGTGCTGCTTGTGGCCACATACGTAAAGTTTCTGCAAAAATTTAAACATTATCTCAAAATGTTGCATTTATGATAATCCGTACCAGTAATAACCATATCTATATATTTCATTTTCATTAAGGCGTCATAAGTAATTTTTCCATCAACACTTTTGTACGTCTCGTCAATTTCTTGTCTCAATTTTTCTTGAATGTCTGGATTTGCACAAAGTTCGTACATGACGAAACTTAATAGACCAGAAGTAGTTTCAAAACCACCAATAAAAAATACTAGAGCTTGTGCAGTCATATCTTCTTCATTTAATTCAATATATTTCTTCGTTTTCTCATCCTTTATTTCATTCTGGCGACCTTTCTTTGCTTCCATCAATAAATGAATTAAATCTGGACGAATTATATGTTCTGTCTCGCGTTTGTGAATTGTTTCACTAATAATTGTACGGAAGAAGTTACCAGTTTCATCATTTATGATTTTTATATTTAAAGCCTGAAAATTACGATCGTTAGCCAAACATTGCAAACAAATGTAGAAAAAATTTGTTACCTTCAAGATAAATTCTGGAACTCCAGTCAAAAAGAATTTGAATTTGTTAAGACCTTTAAATTCCACAATTGATTTTCCCAAAGTAAAAAATTCGTTATTTCTGTCGCGATTTGTATTAAGGTGTACGCCAAAAGCACTAGTTGCAATCACGTCATTCGTAAATCTCGAAAAAATATCTTTCATTTCAAATTCCAAGACATCTTTCTTCTGTTCGTCGAAATAACTGATTAAATCCGCAGCACATGCATCAATTAAACCAAACATTGTCTTTATTTTACTGCCGGTAAATGCAGGACTCAAAGTTCGACGCAAGCTAAACCATCTATCTCCTGAAATGCATTATATAATTTTATTTAAATTGCAAAATTGCATGCCAAAAAATTACCTGTACTAGCAAACAAATTTTTGCCCCATAACCGATCAACATTTCCCGGAAATAATTCCGAGTGGTCAGTAAAATTCTCAAAGCTTTTGATTGTCACTTGTTTTATCAAATCTAGATCACGCAGCATCAAAACGGGTTGATGGAAATTAAACATTCCCATGTATCTATTAAAGTCAATCAAATAAATAATATTGTGGTGGTTGTTAAAAAACTTACCTTTCATTTGGGAATGTATAGTACAAATTGTTAATATAATCGACCATGGATACTTATTTAGACGCAAACGGTAAAGAATTACCCAGAATTGGTAAAGGTTCTAAGTACTTCACCCCCTTTTCTTTGAAGAACGATTTTAATTTAATGTATCGAAGTACATAGTAGGTAAGCACCACTATTATTCCAGCGAATATTAAAAGCAACATCTTTGATTCAAAATTGCACCAAGTCTGATTGTGAAATTAAATTGTTCACCAATTTATAGTCAACACTGGAAAGTAACAACTCATTTTGATAAGGAGAATTATAAGCGATATTTTGAGTACTGTGATAAATAAATTCAATTTGTTTATATATTTTTAGATAAATAGAGAATAGCAACTCATGTAAGATAGGAAGTTATTGAAAACCTCATTTTGCACTCAACTTGTACAGATATCAATCATATCTGTAGTGATATAATTTTTAATATTTAATTAAAAAGGGATAGATAATTAATTGTTTTAAATAATCAATATCAAATCAAATGCAAATAAATGTTTTATTTAAATGAATCTATTAGGAACATTGTTATTATATAATACAATTGTATCAATTCATATCATATCAAATAGTCAGTTTATCTCTTTTCAAATCGGAACCAGAATCCGTCTCGAGATGAAATAATTATAGTATCGGCATTCAAAACTAGAGGAATTGGCGTTTTGGCGGTCTTTATAACTTTATAGCTTTCCAATAAGTAAAATATCATAAGCTTGTTCACCATAAGTGCGTATCTTGAACCTTGAACCAGAAAATGTAATCAATCATCATTTAAATTAATAATATTCTTACCAATGCATAGTCTTGGTCCCGAGCCAAAAGGCAAATAAGTATCAGCATTGAATTTGTGCTTATTTTCTTCACTGAATCGTTCCGGATCAAACTTCTCAGGATCTTCAAAATACTGAGGATCCCTTTGTAAGGGATAAACTGGAATCCAGCAAACATCACCAACCTTTAGATGTACTGGTTTTTCTCCAGCCCTTTTTGGTTCAATTGTAAATGGTTTAGTAACAATCCGATCTAGTTGTGATGCTTGAGGCCATTTACGCAAACTTTCAACAAAATTTTGATCATTAACCCAAATGTTGCATTTTAAAATGTTAAGTCTTACCAGAAAGAACCATATCCAAATACTTCATTTTCATTAAAGCATCATAAGTAATTTTTCCGTCAATAGTTTTGCGTGTCTCATCAATTTCTTGTCTCAATTTTTCTTGAACATCTGGATTTATACAAAGTTCATACATAGTGAAACTTAATAAACTAGAAGTAGTTTCAAAACCACCGAGGAAGAATATTAAAGCTTGAGCAGTCATATCTTCTTCATCCAAGTCAATTGATTTGGGATTCTTCGTTTTGTTCTCATTCTGGTGTTTCTTCTTTGCTTCCATCATCAAATGAATTAAATCTGGACGAATTATATTGTCTTTCTGGCGTTTCTGAATTGTTTGGCCAATAATTGAACGGAAGAAGTTACCTGAATCGTCGTCTATTATTTTTATGTTGAAAGCCTGAATAATTTCGATAGTTAGCAAGATATTATACAAAGTAAAAAATATGTAAAACCTTTAGGATAAATTCTGGAACTCCATTCAAAAAGAATTTGAATTTTTTAAAACCAGATAAATCCACGATTGATTTTCCATAAGTTATAAATTCGTTATTTTTGTCGCGATTTGATTCAAGGCGCACACCAAAAGCAGTGGTAGCAATCACATCATTTGTAAATCTCGAAAAGATGTCTTTCATTTCCACTTCCAAGCCATCTTTATTCAGCTCATTGAAATATTCAATTAAATCACCAGCACATTCATCAACTAAATCAAACATTGCTTTCATTTTACTGCCGGTAAATGCAGGACTCAAAGTTTTGCGCAAATTAGTCCATCTTTCGCCTTAAATGCAGGAATTTTACCATTATACGTTAATTGTAAAATTGCATGTTGAAAACTTACCTGTACTAGACAAAAGATTTTTGCCCCATAATGAATCGACACTGGCCGGAAATACTACCGCATGGTCAGTAAAATTTTCAAAGCTTTTGATTGTCACTTCTTTTATCAAGTCGGGATCACGCAGCATTAAAACGGGTTGTTGGAAATTAAAGATTCCAAAATATCTGTTAGAGAGAAAATTAAATAAATAATATTGTGGAAGATATTGATATTATACCTTTCATTTGGGAAGGATTTGTATAAATTGTTGACATAATCACATATAGATTCCTTTTTAAGCGCAAAAGCGATACTGAATCTGATTATTAATTAAAATTGTTCACCAATTTATAGTTGATTCAAGAAAATAACAAATCATTTAAGATAAGATGGGATGTCTAGTTATATATATAATAATTAAGCTAAACCACAAAACAATGATTAAAAATATAAATATCATGGGGGGTATCTGAGAGCTGTAATGATTTGCAATATTACTATAAGCGTGATTTTGAGTACTACTATAGATACAAAACAAATCGTTTATTTTAAGAGAAATCGGCAACTCATAGAAGATATCAAGTGCAATAAATAAGAATGTCATTTAATAATAAATAAGAATGTCAACACAATAAATAAGAATGTCATTTTGTATACTAGTGACTTGCACAATGAATTAATATAGGTATATTATTTCAATTAATGAGTGGTTTATTTTTGGAGCCCAGAATACCTCAAGTGCTCAATTTCTTGAAGGCCCTCTTGCTCTTCATCATACATTTTTAATTTTTTCCCATGCACGAAATCATTTCCGCTCATTCTTACTGTACGAGATTTTTTACTCCCTTATGCAATTTGGACGATACGGAAAATAAAAAGCTCTGCTATGGTTGGAACATCCAAGTAACCAACAAGCAAACCCACCAGCTGACTTGACTGAATTATAGCACATACAATTTATGAACATTTGTAATCCTATTCAAGGTTTTATGCAGATATTACTCACTCAAGCAAGGAATATGAGTTTATCAAGCTTTCAGACGTAAATCATACCTCGCACAGTTTATCTGTAAATTGCACTTTCCACCGTCCTCATGTTTGGAGGGAAAAGGGAGAGTGTTTGTTCAACTCAGATTCTCATTATCAAAAAAGCGCCAAAAGGAACAACTTGGATGTAGTTGATTATAGGGATTAAAAAATTGAATTCAATTTTTGGCATAATTTTTATTATTTATGTACAATACGACATATTTGTTCTTTATCTTTTTTGGAATCCAACCCAAAGTCCTCCTTTGGCTGAAGGGGTAAAATTATCCTTATCCAAAACTAGAGGTATCTGCGTTTTAGATGTCTTAACAATTTTAAAACTTTCCAATAGATAAAATATCATAATCTTGTTCACCATAAGTGCATATCTAGAACCTGAATTAAAAAAATTTAATCAATCGTCACTTAAATCAATAAATATTTTTACCAATGCAGATTCTTGGTCCAATACCAAAAGGCATATAAGTATCAAGACTAACTTTATGCTTATTTTCTTCACTGAATCTTTCAGGATCAAACTTTTCAGGATCTTCAAAATACTTAGGGTCGTGTTGCAAGCTATAAAACGGAAACCAGCAAACATCACCAACAGCAAGATGTAATGCTTTTTCTCCAGTCTTTACGGGTTCGATTGTAAATGGCTTAGTAACCACTCGATCTACGAATATGGCTTGAGGCCATTTACGCAAAGTTTCTACAAATTTGATTTTTCTTCAATTAAATTGATACATTTTTAATAATTCTTACCAGAAACGACCATATCCATATACTTCATTTTCATCAAACTATCATAAGTAATTTTTCCACCGTCTTTATTCCGTGTTTCATCAATTTCTTGCTTCAATCTTTCTTGAATATCTGGATTTGCACAAAGTTCATAGATCATGAACGTTGAAAGGCCAGAGGTTGTGTCAAAACCTCCGAAAAAAAATACTAAAGCTTGAGCAGTCATATCTTCCTCATCTAAGTCAATATATTGATGTTTCTTCGTTTTGCTGTCATCCATTAATTCATCCACATGTAAACGACCTTTCTTTGCTTCCATCATCAAATGAATTAAGTCTGGACGAATTATATTTTCTTTTTCGCGTAGCTTAGTTGTATCACGAATAATTGACCGGAAGAAGTTACCCGCTTGATCGTTTACTATTTTTATATTCAATGTCTTTAAGATGAATTCTGGAACTCCGTGCATCACAAGCTTGAATTTATTAAATCCAGTGAAATCCACAACTGATTTACCCAAAGTAAAAAAATCGTTCTCTTTTTCACGAACTGTTTGAAGGTGAATGCCAAATGCCGTGGTCGCAATTACATCATTTGTAAATTTTGAACAAATCTCCTTCGTTTCATATTCTAATACATCCTGCTTCTGTTCCTTGAAATATTTGATTAAATCTGCGGCGCATTCATCAATTAAAACAAACATTGCTTTCATTTTACTGCTGGTGAACGCAGGACTTAAAGTTCGTCGCAAACTAAACCATCTATCTCCTTAAATCGAATTATTATATTCTAATTGTAAAATTGCAAGTAGAAAAATTACCTGTACTGGCGAAGAGGTTTTTACCCCATAAAGGATCAACATTTGGCGAAAAAACCGTTGTGTGGTCAGTAAAACTCTCAAAACTTTTGATTCCTACTTGTTTTATTAATTCTGGATCACGCAGCATCAAAATTGGTTGTTGGAATTGAAATACTCCAACGTACCTAAAAACATGGACAGTGGATAAAAATTATTTGGGGAAGAATTGATGAATTACCTTTCGTTTGGGAAGGCATTGTATAAATTGTCAAAATATTCAGCTGTACCTGCTTTTTTTAGTACCATAGGCAAAGCGTTACCCAAAAGGGGTAAAGGCTCTAAATACTTCACGCCTCTTTCTTTCCAATAGGATTTTAGTTTTTGATATCGAAGCACAAAGTAGGTAATTACCACTGTTATTCCAGCTAATATTAAAAGCAACATCTTGAAGTCGAAGTTTAATCAATACTGCTTCTAAATTGTAATTATAGTTGGTACATGAATTTTACAAGTCGTATTATGATAAGATAAGTTCCAAAATAAATCAAAACATTTATTAAATAATATCTATAAATAAATATCTATAAACAGAATCAAATATCCTTGAATTTTAGCTAAATAGCTGGAATCAATGTTATCTCAAAATAGATGCCAATCCGAGATTCATCAGAAATCAGAGCCAGGGCAGGTCTTCTTCTAATGGACCTGATGGTACCAGTCCTTTTCTAATGGACAAATGGGTACTAGTCCAATAATTTGACTTAGAGGAACCTGTTGAAAGAAAATCCTCTCAACATCTACTACCGCATTAGCGAAGATCTTGTTCAGCTAGGCCGAGTTGAATAAAAAGACCAGCTAGATAGAGATCGTATGATTTAAGAATGGGGAAAAGAGTTGCAGTTCAAACAAAAGTGGAATATATATGTAGCTATGCAATCGTAGTTGAGTTCGTAAAGGTATTTGTACATTGTAGTAAGAATCTATATTTGAGCGGCCTTAATTCCATCGATGCAATATGGAGATAAGCCGTTGCAGATACGGTTTCCTTTCATGCGGCCCATAGATCTGTCAACAAACAGTCATTTATGTCGAGCCATGGCGATAAACAAATCCATATCTGCGCATGCGACTCACAGCTAGTCACGACCTATAATTTGAATACAATACATGTCATCGGTTATGTTGACTGAACCACTGTGAGTTGTACCATGCTGGTTTTTGTACGCCATTGGGCCGAGCTTTTTTACCATCCATGGTCATCCATACGCATCCCGACCAGAGATGCTACTGGAATTCATTTCCATCCGTAATGTTAAGCAAAATATCTGTCAATTAGTTCATTTTTGTATCAGCTTCCTTGATTCCTAATTTCATTAACCAGCGGTTGCGATAAAAAAAATTCTTAACGCCTTTAATGGCCTTTGCTATTTTAAATAATGTGTACGAAAAGCTGCGCTTGTAAAAAGTTAACACTTACATAATTCTTCCGAAAAGTTGTGATATTATCTTATATTTAGACGGCAGCTTCCGTTACAATAGAGATTTATATTACAGCGTTAATGAAAGTTAGGTATTAAAAAGACGCTGTATGTCAGCACGCCCTCTTTCTATACCGACGGCCGATTTTACGGCTGCTTCGTTAAATATTAAACCTGGCACCGAGTGATAAGTGCTTTACGCCACTTAGCGCTAAATTAACACCACCACAACCATCTAGATCTACACATGATACTTGCACGAGTTACGATGGTGCGTGCTTTTTTCACTGTCATAAAACAAAACTGTTTTTTACTTCTGAATTTTAGAATACCATCATCGAATTAAGCTTCTTTTTAAATATGGATACTAAAAGGCTCTTTGGCTAAAAGGATTCATCATAGGCATAAATAAATTGGTCTCAAAAACTAATAAGTCTTATATTTAAAATCAATCAAATTACAATGCAGTTTATCTCTTTTGGAATCCACAATAAAATCCTCCTTCAGCTGACAAAACCAAATTATTCTTATCTACTACTATAGGTATTTTCGTTTTAGCTGTTCTTACAATTTTGAAATTTTCCAATATATAAAATAATACAAGTTTGTTCACCATAAGTGCATATCTTGAACCTAAATCAAATAATTTAAACAATCATCTTTTAAATCCATAATTATTCTTACCAATGCATATTCTTGGTCCAGCACCAAATGGCATAAAAGCATCAAAATTGATTTTGTGTTTATTTTCATCACTGAATCTTTCAGGATCAAACTTTTCAGGATCTTCATAGTATTTCGGATTTCTGTGTATGCCATGGACTGGAATCCAGCAAACCGTACCAACATCAAGATGAAGTGGTTTCTCACCAGGATGTACAGGTTCAATCGTAAAAGGTTTACCAACTACGCGATCCATTATTGTTGCTTGTGGCCATTTGCGCATAGTTTCTACAATTTTTGTTTATCATTAGCCTAAATGTTATGTGGTAGGTAATTCTTACCTGTAACAACCATGTCCATATACTTCATTTTCATCAAAGCATCATAAGAAACTTTTTCCCCAGTAATTTTGCGTGTCTCGTCAATTTCTTCTCTCAATTTTTCTTGAACGTCTGGATTCGCACACAGTTCATACATGAGCAAACTTAGAAGGCCAGAAGTGGTATCAAAACCTCCCAAGAAAAATACTAAAGCTTGAGCAGTCATATCTTCTTCATCCAAGTCAATAGGTTGGACTTTCTTCGTTTTGCGCTCATTATTTATTAATTCGTCCACATGCATGCGACCTTTCTTTGCTTCCATCAGCAAATGAATTAAATCTGGACGAATTATATTATTCTTTTCACGTGAATGAATTGTGTCACGAATAATTTTGCGGAAGAAGTTACCTGTGTCGTCGTTAATTAATTTTATATTTAATGCCTGAATAAATCCGACTGTTAGCAAGATATTTCAAAGTTTAGAAAAAATTAAAACCTTCAAAATAAAGTCTGGAATTCCATACATAAGGAACTTCAATCCTTTAAAACCAGTAAAATCTGCAATACGCTTTCCAAAATTATAAAATTCGTTGTCTTTATCACGACAGGTTTGAAGGTGAATGCCAAAAGCTGTGGTTGCAATTACATCGCTTGTAAATCTCGAAAAAATATCCTTCACTTCAAATTCTAAGACGTCTTGCTTCTGTTCTTTGAAATAACTGACTAAATCCGTGGCACATTCGTCAATCAAAACATACATTGCCTTCATTTTACTGCTGGTGAATGCAGGACTCAACGTTCGGCGCAAACTAAACCATCTATCACCTTAAATAGAAGTATTTAATTTTTCTCGTAAAATATTCATGTAGAAAAATTACCAGTACTAGAAAAGAGGTTTTTGCCCCATAACGGATCGACATTCGGCGAAAAAACCGTCTTGTGGTCAGAAAAACTCTCAAAACTTTTGATAGTCACTTGTTTTATTAAGTCTAGATCATTCAGGACCAAAACTGGTTCTTGGAATTGGAACATTCCAAAGTATCTATAAAATAGAAAAGTAGAGGAAATTCAAGAAGAAATTGAAGACAAACCTTTCATTTGGGAAAGACTTGTGTAAGTTGTTGATGAAATCGCTAACAGCTACTTTTTTTAAAATCAAAGGTAAAGAATTACCTAGAAGTGGTAAAGGCTCTAAATACTTCACCCCTCTATCCTTCCAGTAGGTCTTAAATTTAGAATATCGATATAAAAGGTAGGTAACTACCACTGCTAACGCAGTTAAAAACAAATGCAACATCTTTAATAAAAATTCAAACTTCGACTAAATTTAGATCGATGTGTTGGGCAATTTATAGTTAGTATTGAAAGTAACAACTCATTTCAGATAAGATATGAAATTTTACTATCTGTTTTACTTTTTGAGAGAAATCACATACAAGCTTTTAATGTTTGTAAACAAAATATCTTATTTAATTGGAATGAGTTGCAAAATTTTTACAAAACAGCAAATCACCATTCAATTTATCTATTTTAGACTCACTTTGGAACACAATCAGCACTTAAATTATTTTTTTTTCGTCTAATTCAAAAAGGATCGCAGAAACATGATTGAATTTATCTTCAATTTAAGATAAATTCTGGAAATCAGTACAAAAGAAACTTAAATTTGTTAAGACCAGTAAAATCTACAACTGATTTATCCCAAAGTAAATAATTTGTGCTCTTTGTCGCGACGTGATTCAACAAGAACGCCAAAAGCAGTGGTTGCAATCACATCATCGTAGATCTCGAGAAAATATCCTTCATTACAAATTCTAAAACATCCTGCTTCTGTTCCTTGAAATAACTGATTAAATCTGTGGCGCATCAATTAGAACAAACATTGCTTTCATTTGGCTGCAGGACTCAAAGTTCGGTGTAAACTAAAGCATCATCTCCTTAAATGCAAGGATCCATCATTTATAAGTGGAAAATTGCATACAGAAAAGTAGCTAAACTTTTTTTCCCATAAAGGATAAATATTAGTCGAAAAAACTGTCGCATCTCAAAAATTTTGGCATCAAAAATGTAGTATTAATGTATTAAAAGTATTAATGGTTTAAAAATGTCATGGCTTAATGACTTTAAAAATCTGTTAATAATAATTATTTTAATTTATATTAACACTGGAGTCTGCAAGACTGTCTTTGGAGGCAGGAACATCACGGTTGGGCGGCTAGTGATAGTAAATCACTTAGAAAACTTCAGTGCAGCCACGGCCGGTCAAACATTACGAGAAGAAGCAGTAACGAATAGCCTCGGCCAGTTCTAAGGATTTAATTTGATCAGTGCGGACATCCAGATTCATAGCGCCATTAGGACCATGATCTACAGCCCTTTTAGACGCAGCTCGCCGCAATTCAAGACGCCATCCACATTCATACTTTGTTTTCTTCACTCACTTTTTGAAATAATGCTGCCATAAAATCCGGAAAAAAGATAATAATTTATGAGGGTTGCTTTTATAATTTTTTGTTCCGAACAAATTTCAATTTCGAAGGGGGCACCGTACTTTTACTGGATAACTGTGAATATGTTTGCATGGATGTATAATTAATTCGAGTTTGAAGCAATTACATTACGAATAATTATAAAACGAAAAATAAAATGCAGGTTGAGAAATGTTGTTACATTGATGGATCGGTAGGTTGAACCAATCACGTTGAAATTTATTAGTCAATAGTTCGCATTGAATTGTAGATTCCATTGCAAGCAGACCCACCCATTTAATAAATGCAATACATGATGTGTAAAATGTTAAATTGCATTTCTTTTCAAGACCCCCATTAATTAAAATATGCAAGAAATGCAATTTATGGCAAAGCGACATCAAAAACCATTCTCTATCGATTCGCTTTCAAAAACATATGAGAAAAAGAAGAGGAGCATAGCGGAAAGATATAAAGCTTCGAGTGGCTGCTATAATTTCTATATTTGTTATTTACGAAGCTAGAGATAAGTGGGTGATTTTTTCATTTCGTTCGCCATGCATCACCCGTTGACGCGATAAAGACTCCCAGGCGAGAAGCATTTCCAAACATTTTCGGCGGTGTGGATGACGGCGACGAGGAAGAACTACAGGCTACATTCATTTTTTCGATAACATACAACTGAAATTTAAATATCATCCGATATTTATACACAAAACATTTAAATTATGAGCTTTCCTCCCTTCTAAAAAAATTCAGCCTTTTTAATTCAAGTGGTCGCCATTTTTCTTTCGTCTGTCTGTCACTTCCCATTGGAGCGCGCGCTTTTCAAATATTTTACATGCGCGGGAAGTTTGAATTATCTTATGATGGAAAATAATGAAATGTAATAGTTGGTTTATGTATTAACTTTTATCGGGTGGCAGAGAGCGAGACGAGCAAACAGTTCGGAAGCAGCTTCCACATGAGAATTCGAAGTCGTCGTCGCTAATGTATACACAAGCAAACAATGCTCGTTACCCGAAAGGTATATCTGATATACAAACAGGCAGCAAGCAAAGCTACACGTTGAATTTATGAAATGATTCAGTGACGGTGGTGCGGAGGAGAAACGCGGTGCCCATATATCTCTGCAGCAGCCCTGCCGCTATCTGGATACCTCCTAACTATAGACGACGGTGGCCTCTCTTCCATTTTGCTTCTAATGTATTGAGCCCGTCTATGATCGTTGTCGTGTATTGAAATGGCACTATTTATTGGGCCATTAAGGCCCGTTTAAATCATGCCACTACTATAACTAACGACGTATCTCACCATGAACTGGCGAGATGGGGACGGGGGCTGCGGCGAAGGGGTGGCAATACAGACACACACACACACAACACACACACGGACCCGTAAATAAAACTGTTAACTCAATAATATACGAGCGCTACTGCTGTTTATGCTGAATATTAAATGG
Source organism: Cryptophagus acutangulus (assembly GCA_963556235.1). NCBI lineage: Eukaryota > Metazoa > Arthropoda > Insecta > Coleoptera > Cryptophagidae > Cryptophagus > Cryptophagus acutangulus. The sequence continues at coordinate 11,616,546 of OY744559.1, read as the reverse complement.
GATGTGCAAATAGAACAACAAATCGTCGAGTGTTATTTGGTTGTTCTGAAACACCAACCGCATATTTCTGCTCGTTTATAATCCTTATTTTTAAAAGCTAGCTCAATTTGCTGCACTACAATCCAAATTTTGGCAAATTTTCTCTTTGAGCAAGTTTTTCTTCTGAAACTTTTTTTTTGGTCTTCAGTTCTTCTAATTTCTTCAAATTTATGCCAGTATTTTCACATCCAATTGTAGAAAATGAAAAATATTTACGAATATGTAGAAATGTGGAACAATGCACCGATCAGCACAATTCTGTTTGTATGATAACGTCATGACACTACTCTTCGATTGAAGGCTAGCAGGAAGAATATAGATGGTTGAATTATGAAAATGACTGCATATACGTCGTTCAATTCCTGCAATGGCCCCAAAAACCAATGTAGTGTATTGTTGTTTAAGAATGTCATTTGAATCCAGTAAACCTTGCAACTTTTTTGGCCAACTGGATGAACAACAAAATTATACGTCTTCCTCCGCGAACTAACAAATTTTCAGTCAGTAAATAAATATACAAAAAGAAGTCGTGAAAAGTCGAAGAATATATTTATTTGGCAATCGATTTCAATCAATCACATTTGTCAGGTATTTGGAAGAAGTAGAAGCGAGATTCATGGTTCTCGTCCACGTCAAAGATCAAACTTCAAAGCAGGATTGATTGGGTGACAGTGATTGAAAACGTTGGTTCATCAAACTTGAGCGACTTAAAATTCACCATTTGAAAAATGTCATTATTTAGCTTTTCGCGTTCTATTATGCCCCTATGTGGAAAGGATTCGAAGAAGAAAGGAACGGGGGGCGTTTTATTTATGTGTACCTCATCTAATGAAATATTCACACTTCTATTGTTTCCAGATAAATAATTGCCACTCGAACATTCTCCAGCACAAAGGATAGTCCAGATTCTCTAGATTTATCACGAATTACATAATATTATCTAAGTTACATGTATATCGAATTTATACAGGGTGATGATGTATGATGCATCCCCAATAATTAAAAGGGGTAAAATTCCTTGTAATTTCTCGACATGTTCAACTTGCGCTATAAATTTAACGCAATAAACAGTTAATGTTGCTTAACCTCCCTGATCTGTACCCTGTTATCTATAGCAAACCTTAAGGTAAGTCTAGAGTAAAATATAAGCAATCTATTATGCTATAAGGCGGTGTGTAGCAAGTTTCGAGAGAGAGTATCGTTTGTAATTCGGTCGAAGAAAGGGTCGAGGCAAACAGGACGACTTCGCCTAAACTGCACTAAATTATAAAGTTATTACGACAGCACAGATCTTCGCGTTGATAGTGTGATGTTGCTTTAATTAATCTGGAATATATCGCGCGTGTAGCCGGATCAAACTCCGGGCCCTTCGTCTCTCACCCACCCGGAGAAATCCCTGATGCTCTAATTCATTCTTATCAGTTCACTTCGATCGTGTCCTTCTAATGATCATACTACAATAATTTCACCAGCAAAAACAATTCCAATACACACGATCAACTATTATATTTACGGCTCAATAAGCAATTTTACAAAATCCATCATTATTTTCTACAATAATGCCGACTTTAAGAGAAGCATTTTGAATTTGCCGCGACAAATCGGGTTAACCAATTACATGCTTGGGATTTCACGCGGCAAATTTAAAACGTTCTTCCTAGTTACAAAACAAACCTCATAATAAAATGTTTGTTATATGAATGCTAAAGCTCCCAAACCATATTATTCAAACCAATTTAAAATACTAGGATTTGATTTGTACTGATTAAAAGCAATAAATAAGCAATTGGCTATTTATTTAAATGTAAATGGCTTTAGATTCAAATTTAAATAAATACATAGAGGCACGAAATTACCATATTGTGATTATTACTTGTAGTGAGAGTCAGTGTATCCCCTTTTTATTAGCGGGAATTTTACAAAAGTGTCAAATTAAATGAGAAAATATAAAGAAGTGCGTCCGGTAGCCTAATGCAAAACTTTTGAGCGTAGTGGACAGTTGCATGGAATAGTCGCATATACTGGGCAGAAAAAACGGGTGAACACGTGGACTAAACGACCAGAAGGGCCGCACATGAAATGGCATAATCACCCAACCGGAAACCTTATAAACAAAATTGCAGATGACAAAAATTAGCCGTAGTTAAATGTGTTCGGTTAATGAGACTAAACTGAAAGTGTGTTTGGAATTGTGTGAAGCTTGGACTTTGTCCATAACATGAATTCCAATTTGAAAATCCCAATGTATATAATCACCATCGCCGCTGCCGCCGCCTCCACCTCCACTCCACTACTGCAGTGTCACATTTTACATCTGTCTCGGTTTACTGCTGCTCCTGCAACATTACATAGAAAAAGACACCATGCAAATTGCTGTTATGCGAAAAGATAAACGTTAAGTCTTATTGCTTCGTATTTACTTTTCCAAAGACTTAATGAAATTTATTATTTACAACGCTATTCCAATAATTATTTTATCGGACTGCATGCATAAAAGCTGACCATCCCATTTGGACAGCATTATATCCACCAGTCAAGTCCCCCAATGCATTTCAATCACAATTTGTCTAAAACTCGAACCCCTTTTTCTCTTTGGTAAAAGTATATGTTACAATACCACCAAGCTATAAGGTCGCGTAATCCCAGCATCGACCAAAATAAGTCTTCATCTCGTTGTACTTACACTGTGATTTGTTTCTGTTGATGTGTTTGAAGTTTAAGGGTGGATTTTGGGTTAGCTGGATTTGGAAGGGTTGATGATGAGGATGTGTGGCAGCTTTCACTCCTACACGCACAATATCATATTGTACACAGTTTTATAGCTGGGATTTTTTTTCCTTTAGCAAAAAGATATTGGCGATTTGGGAGTTCTCAATATTGAGAGCGAAAATAGTAGAAGTGAATTAAATTTAGTTCCTATCGGGAAAGTAATTATCGGTGAGTTTGTGATGATGAACAACATTCATGGAAAGTGAAGGTAGGATGTTTGAAGTCTCTGGAGAAAAGTGCAATTCCGTAAACTAAGGTCCATGATGATGGCTCCTGAGGGATAGCCGACTAGGCTCTTCTTGGCCACCGAAATAACACAGATTAATTATAGCTGTCATCCTCTGTTACTTCACCAGCGATAAACGATATTTAACAATTAAATAGTGACATATTGCTTGCGACTTGCTCATAACTACCCTTATTCTACTCCTTCGCACCCAATTTGTGCAAGCAGAAAAAAAGCATTGAAAGTGATGTAAAATGTTGTCGAATTAAATAAGAAATGAGCAGAAATCGTTGCAGCCGGAGAATATAAACTGTTGATTTTGGCCTGCTATCATGACAGCTCACTTAGTAACATTACTCGAGTTTTTCGTGGCCTATGCACTCTGTTCCGACAAGTCTTCCAATTTTTCTCTTCCGCCGCACTCGGTCTCGCTGCTTGCTCCCCTTTGCACCCTTTCTGCCTCGCACGCTCTTTCTATACACCACCAACTTGCAGGAATAAAAAGTTAAGGGTAGCGTGCTAACTTGCCTGCCACTAACGCTAAACCCACCCCACTTTCACCTGTTGCATCACGGAAAACACCGAAAAAAATGCACAAAAAATATTAAGTTGCGCGAAAAATCCAATGAATTTTAAACGCTCCTTGTCAATGTTGTTCACTCTACAATGATTCGATTAGAATTTGCATTCAAAATTTAACTATTTTATAAAATAGCACAAATTAATGTATCGTGTTTAAGTAATTACTAAACCAGCATTAGGCATAAAGGGCATAAAGTCGAGAGATAGCATCACAATCGATATTTTCCAGTGCAAGCAAACGAAGAAATAGCAAAGTTATAATTGTGATGTAGCTTAAAATTGACAGTAGTTGCGGAATCTTCGGTTGGCAGGCACGTATTAAGAAGATATCACGGTAATTTATGTGGGACTGGAGGGGCCCTTGATTCCCTTAGTTTCTAGTAATATATTCAAACATTAGTCCCACTAATGTCTGGCAGGATGTTTGAGTGCGGCGGATCCCGAGCTAAGCCAACTCGAGTGTGTATATAGGAACGAGTCCAAAGCCTGCAGATACACGAGGTTGACGTCGTCGAGGTGACATCCAAGCGCAATTCTAATCCCCTTAATGGCCACGTGATAACCCTGATTACTTTAATTGGCTGCCGTCTACATGACAGACATAAATTTCATCGAACCTAAACCGAAACAAAAACAATCATATCAACCAACAACTTTCTGCTTAATTAAGCCCTCAACTTTACATCCTCCGCATCAGTTTTCAAAATATCTACTGGAGCCATTATTTTTTTGGAGGAGACTTTGGGAGGCGCTTTTGAGATTCTTCCATAATACCGTGAAGATGTATGGTTAAAATATAAAGAAACTAAGCAAAGGACTTCAAAGATGTGCTGGATTTTAGATTCCAATCATCAATTATCATAACATAGATTTTTACTGGACAACTTTATAGCATTTTTGAAGATTCTTTGTGAAGATGTATGAGAAAATAAAAGAAAGCCGACGATTTTAAATATGTATAAGGATTGTAGCGCGACATAGAAGTGTAAATATAATAATAGCATACAATGTAAATGTTGGGCCGAGTTGCAAACGGCGTGTTACAAATAGCTGGAGGAGTTAATGTGAAGTAATGAATACATTCTACAACATTATGGTTTAGATTATACACCAACTATCAAGTTCGGCTCCCGACGACATCAATCTCGCGCCCTCTGAGTCTCATCCCTTGCGACTGATGCTCCTTTCTCGCACCCTCACTTATTCTACATTTCACCATCAGTAATCTTTCATAGTCATTAAACATTTTTCGTCAACAAATTACATCTCAGATTTTAGTCATCATCAAGCTTCTTTGATTACATCGCTGTCATTTAAAACTAATCATTATAAGCCTTCGCGTCAATAGAGCGAATATTCGCTGGTCAAATAAAAATGTTTGTATTTTTGGTGTAACCAAACACAAAGAGCGATAATTCGTTAACGATGTAGTCATTCCATCCACTCGTTGACTCATTCATCCGTCCATCCATCTAAAAGTGCAGGACCAACTTTGGCACAGCCAGAATACGTTCGGCTAAATCTGATAAATGGAACTGTGGCACGACTGAGCGATCCGACAATACAAACACTCAAATACGTTGTAAATTTACATCCGCGGCAACGCCAGTGGTTGACGTGTGTTTTGTAACAGAGATGCCCTTTCAAGTTTAGCCCTCAATGATGGAATGCGCAAATGCTGGTCCGGTCCTGGGACCTGTTGCCGGCACGAGATTTAACGTGTGCAAATACACTGTCATCAATATTAAAACACTACAAGTCAATTTTTTTCCTTTGTTTTATTTTTTGGACACTTTTTTATGCAAAATTCAATTTGTACCATTTATTTGTCGAGTAAATTGAGCAGCATGAAAGTGATTTATAGAGAATTTGGAAAATATTCTCTTGAAGGAAAATGAGGGGTGGCTTTTGATGGGCACTTTGCATTCGGCAGAAAAGTCTGTCTACCTTCCATCCGCTTCGCATATATCGCGGTCGATTATAAGAGCATACCAGGCCGTTAATAATGTTATGTCAACAATTAACGCCAAGGCATATGCTCCACAAGAAGTAACCAAATGCTCGGCCCGTCAAATTGCATTAGAGTTTCGTCGGCGGCATCATCAATAATTAACAACTGGTGGTGTATTCGTCGACTCCACACGCTGGTCGTGGATTTATAAACACATCATCAGCCGAGAGCAAGTGGAGGAGGGCGGCGAACGAAGAGTCTCTATTTGGAGAGAGGGCCCAGCAAACGCAACACTTGACGTTTATGTAAGTTGATGTGCTTTACTTTATAGCGGCGAGCTTTCAACACTAAACTCTGCGTACTTAACGTGTTGATAGGTGATCTCAGGTGTTTGCATGCCATTAGCTCCATCCACTGCCTTTATGGCCACGTCAAGTATATTTCCGTACCTCCGCTATATATGGTCCTTCACCGTTCGCTTATTTACCCTTTTCAATTATTTACCCAGGTAATCTACCGCCAGTCTACCATTGCCTGAGAGGCTAATATCTTTCTAAGCGTAAATATTAAAAATGCCTACTATGCACTACGACGTCTCTCTCTTCTTTCCACCGCATGTTTATCCCACAAAACTTGTTAAGTACATCAAATACATTATTTACCAACACTTTTTTGATGAGAAACTTTATTTATTACTAGAGACCTTTTTGACGCTTTAATTTGGTTCCATAAAAGGAAGATATTAGAACGACATATGGGTCAGAAAAGTGTAGTAAAAGTTGGGAAGAAGGATATTTTTGGAATGATATGAATCCAGGAGATCGACTCCTTAAAGAATATATCACCCTTCCTTCGAAGTTTAGATTTTGGACCAAATGAAATCTCTATAGACAAGAAAAATAAGAATACATGTTGTGCATCATAATTAGTGTTGAGGGAGCCGAATAATGTTTTGAATAATGTCTAGGCTAATTGAATAGGACCAAATATAATGCAATAATTTTCAATGTCTGTGTTCTGTGCGCTTGGAATATGACAAAGAGATGTGGAGATGTCATAAGGAAGACATGCCATCAGTGTAAAACTCACTATATGATATGATATAGCAAAGAGAGTGGCGTAACCGTCACCCAGTTATAGCTACTATTACGTTACATGCACATAAGGGCTGTACAGAGTACTAACTTGACATGACATCCACCTTTGAAGCAGCCCGTTTCTCTCTTCTCGACTACCTGAAACTGATACGCGACTATGAAGCGTCTGTCACAATACAACATCAATGCTACTCTGTCTGGGTTTCCTTAAATCCAGTCAGACATTAACGTCTTCTTGTCTTTCTATAGCTATTATTTAGTCGATATTTCCATTATGATGTGCAACTCTACTCCTAATTAAATATCATCATCGTCTGATGCTTTCTACCAGAAAAGCCAGCCAGCCAACCCTTCTCGCAGTCGTAGGGTTGAAGAAGAAAAGCGACGACGAGGAAAATTGCTTAGTGACAGCGAGCAGGAAGCGAAAGGCCAAGCGTCCGTTATTGTGATGATGGTGTGGATTTCTTACACACTTGTACTGGGTCCTGGAGTGCAGATTGAATCTCATGCTCTTCAATATCAATTTTGCAGAATACCCACTCGCTTAAATCAAGTGCAGATTACAATTTTAATCGAACCATCATATAAAAGTTGAGAGGCTAGAAAGTTGGATGCATGGGCTTGGAGCATCCATCCATCAGCTGCCATCGAATGGAAGATATTGCAAATCGAGGTGGTTCGCGATATGATCTGGTTGCATCGGCATAAAATACTACATGGGGCTCGAAGGATGGCCTGGCCGGTATAAATAGTAGGAGTCGCGGACTAAGATTTATAAATAGCATTACAAGTAATTTATGTCTGTTGCGATTGGGCGGACTCTTCTTTTGACATTCTCGAGATTTATGTTAAGCGAGTTGATGGGAGGTGCACAATGTTCAACATTCGTATCAGTTTGGTTGGAGCGAGCTCCCTTTTTCCCGATATTCTGTATGGCTTCAATCTAGGACTTCTCTCCATATATTGTTCTTCTTATATTCGGACAACAGAATTATTATTTATGCCACGCAGAGCGGCCTATAAATTATCTAATTCCCGTCGTATACGGTAATGCCTTTTTTGCTGTTATAAATGCGAGATACGATCGATTCAAAATTAATCTCCCTGATGCCTTGCCTGGCTGGACCATTGTAATATATTTCATTTACATTTTCTATATTATCACAAATATTCTTATAATTAAATTCGTAATAGTATCGTCTACACAAAAAATATTTAAGATAGAATCTTCACATATGCTTCTAAAGACCAATAATTATCGTTTCGAAAATAATGGAATTCTCTACTCTGCTGGTTTGCTTATTAACGATGGAATAGAGCAAATAAAGTTATATAATAACTATTTATTTGTACCATGAATAGTATGGTATATATTTATTATATTGAGCACAAGAAGAAGAGAAGAAAAAAGGCCCCATACCATCGATGTATGCCCGCCGTAAATGAAAATAAGTTAATATCCTCGCAAGGATTATATTTATTTCCACATGTGTCATTGTATAATAGATGATCACTTGTCTCTTGCAACTTTTGTTTTAATTTATCCTCTGGTTTTATAATTATCGAGTAATAACAGGGAGGGCCAGGTGGGCTTATCCCAGGCATCACTCTGACATTGACTTATTCGTTTCCGATGTGCCAGCGGTGTGAGTTCTGTACCGCAGAGAGAGACTATCCCTCTGTTTTATTTTGATTCATTCGCGTTTGTACTGACATGATTATTTATTGACCTTTAATTATAGTTCTTCAAGACATAAACTTAACAGTCTCACGCCCACGTGTCACTCCAAGATATTACCAAGTCTCGTTATTTTTGATAGAACCCATCAATTCCCTTCATCCTATTATCTAGTAGTAGGTTAATTTTAGGCTTCCAGCCAAATTCCATCACACTTCTAAATACCAAACGCATAAATAGCAGTTTCGATTATTGGGAATTTAGCAAACCATTAAACTTCTCTCATCCAAGACAATATTTTTGCAAATATTAATTAAAACACTTAAAATGTCAGGAGTTACTTAAATATAAAACGCTAAAAGTTGTATGGAATCTAATGGAATGGGTATGTCAGTCAATTGAGCTCCGTTGTATAATGGATGCGAATTTGAGGTATTTATTGGTAACTAAAAGCCAGTATGTAATTTGTTGGTAATTTACATTGTTTGGGACATTGATTGACATATGGCACCTAAACCGCATATGTTAACAATTTTACAATCGAAACACACTTCCTTTAATCACGATTATCCAACTATACTCCATTCTCGTGCTATTCCAACGACTTCTCCAACTAGATATGGTATTGGCCAGCGTTACATGCTTGTATACACTTGACAGCATTTACAACAAACACACACACATGCTGCTGTCTTTTTTCCATTCTTCTTCTGTTGTTATCCTCCACCGAACCATTATTAGTCAAGTCAAGAACAAATTTTCGCTGCATAGCTCGAATATTCGTAGCTGTGCGTTGAGATAAGAATTAAGAATTGGTGGAAATGAGGGGACAGCTTGTATCACAAGGAGTTGCAAGTCAGAGAGAGAGTCGATGAAAGACTTTGATGTTATCAGTCCTGCAGACTTGAACAATAAACAATGAAGTAATAGAGAGATGACGCGTCGCTCTATTCTCTCGATGTTAAGAGGAGTGATGCACGACCGGTCACCTGAGTGGCAACTCAAATTGATCGCCAATCGCAATTCAACTTACGATGACAGCCGCTATTAAGGAATTCTAATTAAACGTCTTGACGTTTTGGTTACGACGAGAAATCGAATCAAATCAACGTTCCTTCGTCGAGATAATGTATTTCCGCATTAAACTGTTGAAAAAGACAACGGAGAGACTAAATTAAAGAAACGTGTAACCGTTTGGCCAAATAAAATTAATTAAACGAAAACAAGAGCGAGCAAAGTTGCAAAAAAGAAAAAGCACATCCAGTCAGTAGCTGTTACATTGATATATTTACAAAAAACGTCCATTTAACACTCGCTACATACAGCCTTTTTTCCCTTTTGGACCATATTTGGTGTGATTGTTTCAGAAGAGGAGTGGTCTAGTGCGAAGATACGTAGCTGGTCGCAACCAGCGAGAGACTTGAGATTTAGCTGACTGTCCTCCGGACCCGACATTCACATACATCTCCAGCCACGGCCACGGCCTGCACCCCAGACTGATAGAGACATCTACTAGATGCTGCGGACACAATTCATTATATGAATACATACGTGAAAAAACCTCACTACAACATTCAATTAACTCAATTAATGACGATTTCAAAAACTTCTTCCTTTTGTTCATCACCAATAGGTCAATTTTTCGCAAATATGGAACTAAATTAATGAAGATTACAACAGAATGGACCAATATTTCGATGATTCAATTCTTCTTCCAACTTCTTCCTTCTTCTTCCTTCAACAAAAGGTCAGTTTTGCGTAATTTTGTGCAAATATGTGCTTCATTCGCACATGTTGAATTGGTATTTTAACAAGTTGGAACTTATTTAGAAAATTTTCGAAGCTGAACCCGACAGCCATGCATGTGAGAAACTGTGTAAAAGGAATTAGTGAGGATGTCTAAATTACGCAAGTTTTAGTGAGCAATTTGTACAAATCAGGCGGTCCAGCGTTTCTTCTCAATCCCTGTCAGAGCCACGAAATACCAGCTTTCAATCACAGCCAGAACAACGTTATGTCTCAATTATTTTACCCACACACAAAATATGAGCTAATTTTACGAATTATAATTTCTTATGTTTAATATAAATAATTCGAGTGGATGATGGACGTAAATTATCGATTGAATAGTCGTAAAAAAGGTTATTTTATGGCAGTGTTAAAATGAATTATATATTTTATGGTATTTATAAAACTCTGCTAGATTTATTTAGAATGTCAAATGCTTCGAATAAATCGGCTAGCGGGTGACTTATTTATGATCTCATCGATGGAAAATGTTTAGAGCAGATTGCAGATGTCTAAACAGTGTATATACGACCTCCGTTTTAAGATTATTTGGAAAAAGTCTACTTGTCCATCATGTGGAATAAACGAGTGATTAATTACATCAATATTTACATTCATTGCTCGACACATTGATGTATGTATTATTATTTAAAATTGTCTATGCATCGAGGGTGTGCATACAAATTCATGTAAACACCACACAACAAAATAATAACTCAACCATAACATCAAATTAATTTTGCCATACAAAGTCCTAACAACTATAGAAGTTGGAGGAAAAATTTGGAGCAACATTTTCAATTGCCTCCAATATACCAAAAGAAGTAAATAAATTGATTCCAATACCAATACCAAAAGAGTTGATTAGTATCCTTAGATAATGAAAATAGTTTTGGTCCAGTATAATGATGTGCAATAGTTTTTCTGGTATTTTTACGCATGTGTACATGTGGTATGTTGGAAGTCTTGGCCGGTGCACTACTGCATTGTATTCGGGTTAAGCAGCCGTAAATCAGGAGAACAATGGGATCGCGACTGGCAGAATGCTGGCACTGGCTTCTGGTAAAGTCCGCGCCGCGCTGTCCACATTTCAGCGATGGATGCTGACACCGTCAGGAGGCATGGGCGATATATGGCCCCGTGGCCCTGTCACACTACCAGCAAACGCTTATAACTCTCCTTCTAAGATACACTGAATTACCATAAAACTACAAAACAAAAATCAACATTTTTCTGGTCGTTTTTCTTCTTTTCCTTCGCTGGTGCATTTAATTTTGCATCAATCGATCGACCAACTCTGATAGTGTTTGCCTTTTTATGTTATTATTATTAGTTGCAAATCTTCCTTCGTTCGATTAGCATAAGATCTAAATATTTACATTTACTATTCGTTAAGCTAGTTGTATGCAGTTTGAACAATAGTTCCTATAGTCGAGGTAAAACTCATAATCGTAACATTTCTGCGACGTCACGTTCAGTAGCCGGTATCGGATCGGCGCGTCTTCCCGGTAATTTGGTAAAACAAGTAGCGAACGAAACGCTAGTAAATAACTGTACCGCCATTGCTCCCTGCTCGCAGATTTAATCTAAACGACTCTGAGTTATTCGGTCTGCAGTTCTGCATGCTTAGCTCTTTACTACCACTTCGTTTTCCTTTTATACATCCAGCTCCATTTTCTCAACCAGTTCCATTTGGTCAAAACTTACTCGGTACCATTATTGGAAATATCTCATCCAATTGCCATATCAAACAAATAGTTAACATCTAATGATTGTTAGATAGGTGTTTTAGAAGTTGGTCCAACAGTTTGATTTTTAAGAGATCATGAAGATTTTGGTTGTACCTCTAGAATGCTTTCGAAAAATTCGGAGTCTGGAAGTATTTGGAGTCTCTAAGACGTCTACATTTTGAGACTTTGGAGGTGCTGGTAGGAGCAACTTCATCTTCAACTTCTACATCCTCCATTATATCAAATAGATTTGATCAAATTTAAATATCAGCTTCTTTTTTCATCCATGTTGGTGCTTTGTTTGAAATCAGAGTGAACATGCCATTGGAACATATTTATTATAAGGAATCGCCCTAAATCCTCCATGTATAAATGTGTAGGTAAAACGATGAGAGATGAGTACAGAAAAATCCCTTTCCCCTTCTCCTGCGTAATATTTGCAGCCCCTCCGGCAGGAAGGACACGTTGCGATGTGGCATAAAGACCATCTGCCTGCGAAAAAGCAGATAGACCTCCGGAATTATATTGCATATTGTAATGATTTATACGAAGGATAAGCACACATCTAGCGGCCATTCTTGTAGGTCCGGGCGTGCTAATGACCATAGCCGCCTGGATCGCGGTTTGCGACCACCCTTCTCGCCGTCAACCCCCCAGAATCCCCACTATACGATGTCGTAATCGGCGCTCGCCTCTGATATTAACAATAACACTTAGTATTTAAATTATGACTTTGAATTGCTTCATAAATAATCAGGCATTAGGAGATTTGCATCCGCCCTGCAAAATGCCCGGACTAATCATGTTTGAATATTATTCCACTGACATCTAAAAGGACGACGACGACGATAATATCCGACCCGTGTTCCCAATGACCGCTTTTTTTTTCTCGCTGGCTTTTAATGCGATTAATAATACAGCAAAGTGAAAAAATAAGATGTTGGTATATGGTTTGAATATTGAAGGGTGTTAGCATTTGAATTTCTCCTGAGTCACAATAACGTGCTGTTAACGCGTTTCATTCCTTCAACACTTTCGTAAACATATTTCCCCTGTGTTCTGTCGTTTCTTTGAACTAATGTCGAAGGAATTGACATCTAACTTACTTGCGAGTTTTAGACAGCGCTCTATGCCACACCACCACACACACTTATTCCACCGAGCATTACATTTTACATCTTCTGTTTTTCTCATCACTTATTGCTCCAGGTAAATACTACTAAGATCTATTTCACTTTCCGATCATGTACTAGTGCCGCAATAAATAAATCATGTCTGTGAAAAATGCCTTTCCAGAATTAATGCTCAATTACATTTTTTGCACCCGAAACATATTTGCTAGTGTTGCGAAATAAAGTGTAAATATATGTTGTTCTAAAAGATCAGTCAATATTTTCGCGATTGCTATGCAAAGCAGGCTAGAAATCACTCGCGTCGTGAAGAAGTACAGCTGTTATTGGATTTCATGAATCGGTCCGTTGTTTCAGTAATAAAGTAGATGTTTTTATTGAAGACAGGTCTCAAGGGATGTACAGAAGATCAAAATCATATTTTGTGTTTGACGTATGAAAAATTACTTTTCTATCTGAATTTAAGTCATAATATTTCATTACTTTACAATGCCACCAGAAAAACCGCACCACCGTTTTTATCCCTCAGACAAAAACGATTTGTTTGAGCAAAAACGTCCTGAACCAACTTTTAATAACCGACACATTTAGCACAAACTTAAATTTGGTGGGTTTGCGTCGAGGCACCGTACTTTTCGGAGATTCGCTATTTTGAGGATTTTCGTCGTGAATAGAAAATGTATCCTTGATGGTAATAAATCAGATAAAGAAGCCATTAAAACTATTAATCCCCGTTTTGCATAAAATGTATTCACATTAATATATTAATCGAGCAGAAGTATTGATAGCTGCTGCTGCTTTGTCCCATGAAACCCCATCGCTGAAAAATGAACCAAGTCGAATATTAATTAATTAATAAATGAGAAATGCAACATGAAGAGTGTCCAGTTATAAATTGAAAGGAAACATCATGAATAACAACATTCCGCATGAGTAAATTTTTACGATAAGAAGGGGGGCCCTGTTTAAGTATAAGAGATGGGGTTTTTTTTGGTTGATTTTCATCTTCAGCAACAGCAGCAGCAAATATAAATTTGTCGTAGGCTTCATAATTCCCACTGCACCTTTTGCCAACACAACAGACAGAGTATTTAGCATAAGTTATCTGAGAAAGAACTCTAGCAACATATGTTGGTCAGATATTTATTATAGACGGACCTTGTTGGCTTGAAAATAAAAAGCCATTTCTCAATCATATTTTAGTGATTTTATTGTTTCGCTGGGATGTAAAGTGGGATAGTTGATTGTGTGTAGAATATAAAGTTACTTATTTATCGCAATGCAATTTATAAGATACATTTATTATGGGACTGCGTGGTATCTCTCCTTCGTCTTTTCTTTAATACTTATTTGCTCTTCGATCGGACTGATCAACTTTGCCTGCTACACAAATAAACCGTATATTTTAAGATTGATGCATAATTTATTAACCATAAACACGAATATTTATGCGAATCTTGTCGCGTTAATATTATCGATAATTTTTCCTTATATAATCCCGTCGAGAATAATTACCTCTTCAATTTTTCCTTATTAACACCATACTAGAAGCCACTCAGAATCTTATTACTATTTTTCTAATAATTGGACACGTCTGTTTTTTCGTCATTAACACACTGCTAAGTTATTCCATTTGATGGTGGGACGAGTCTGGTGGTGTATTTTTAATTTGGCCTGAAAAGTTCCCGTCAGCAAGTTAATAAATATTTCAGCAAGCCAGAAGGTCAGCTAAAGCTGGTGTGCAGAAGATCAAGCACATCCGCGGAGATTAACCCCCACACCAAAACCGCTTTATTTTATATTGAATTAAATATTAGCCCCTTAACACATACAAACGTGCTGGTAGACCAAAGCTGTCACTGGTGGACATTGAAAAAGCTCCTTCAGCTTCTCGAAAGTCCATTACTTTTTGAAGCGTTCCTGAATTAAACATCATTATTAACGAGAAATAAATTTTGTCCCGAAAGACATCGATTTAAATATGGCATAGTAGTAAAGTTTGTGAAACGACTTTGATTTGCATAAAGTCGTATAGCGAGAGCTATATCTCGAATTTTCTGATACAGCCAAAGCAATAAAAGTAAATTTATAATTATAAGAAAGAGGAGTAAGTGTAGGGAATACTAGCTATAATTTATGATTAATTTGTTTGCAATGGGGAGTTCTTGTTTGGCGCTGTCCGGAGTTGCCCGGATTGCGGAGCCGATGCTTTAATACATCATAAGTTAATGGTTTTATGGAGCGATGCAAATGCGATCTAAAAACATCGATGCTGTTTGAGTTGTGGAATGGCATATCCTGATTACTTTGCTTCCTCCTAACGTCAGGGCTCTCTCGTGTGTTTTATCCCTGCTATCTGCAAATTGCAAAACAAATCTAGACGCTCCTTCACTCGCTCTCCTTCATCCTCATCCTCTTCTTCCAAATATTGCATATTAGATTATAATTTTTTTGTCTACTAGACCCAGCTCTCCAATTCCATCCAAAAAACAGATGGCCCCCACTTCAACTGTACTCTCCCTTTTGGATGGTGACTCAAATTAATTTGTAGTGTCTTAATATTTTTGATACATAAAGTAAAATATTTGGAATTGATGATGAAAGTGTTCGAGTTTGTGATAAATATTCCAACAACCTGTTTTTGTTTGTTTCGATCTGAAATTTAAAATTGCTTGCTTGCTTCGAAGCCCATCTGTGGTTAATCAAGTCTTATCTGCACGCCGTCCTTCATCATTATACAAGTTTTTGTTCATTACCGAAACATCAACGCTCAGATGGTGCTTGATGAAAAATCTTCGGCAATTGACAGGTCTTTTATTTGCAGATTTTGTTCATTCATATCTCATTTTGCTCTCGCGCGTCTTAGACAATGAGGTGATCCTCTGCGGTGCCGCGTGACAGCCCCGTAATTCTCTTCTTCCATCCACCATGGCCGTAACTTCTTTGCTATTAAATTGTGGAGGAGGAGGAACGTCTCTGATCTTCATCTGTCATTTTACTAATGAGATCTTAGCTTCTAATCTGGCTCTCTAATTTTTTTCGCTCTTGTTTCTCGAGTGGAAAATATTGAATTTGAGCTTGCAAATGAAAATACTGTGTGTCTATAAGATGCGACTGGTTAAGAATAGAATTGGTATAATGCGATGCCATGCCAAAGCAAACCGAAGTAAATCAGTCAAGTGACATATAAATATGGACGTATATCACAGGTTGGACTGTCATTTAATGCAAGCACCCGGCATTACCGAGGCTCTATTTTGGGCTCAGCATATCATCGAGCCCGTCACCTGCTCATATGCGGATGGCCGACGACATATTGGCCTCCACATGTTTCAACCGTGATCTATGGGACAACATTTGTATGTCGCAGATTGAAAGTTATAAAGATTACAGAAATAGACGGTTCGAGTCTTCGAATCGAATTTATCACTGTCCGGCCTGTCATTTTCCTTTTTTTAATTTAATTCGCTAACTGAACGATTTATCGCTTACATCATGTTGGTCATTATTCCCAGTCGCAGTTTGGTCCAATTTTTTTTTTAATTGAATTTACATTTATTTGTTGGTGTTGTGCTTGGTTTCATTCACGCCTCACTTATAGGAAAAACATGAACATGCATGGCTCGTAGATCCGTCGACATGTGTATCAATTCGTCATTCGCATCATTTCATAGCTCAGTGCAAGTGGTCTGCATCTCATCACACATCCGCTAAACGAGATTTTATGAAATCTTCAAATACACTGTGACTCAATCGGATGTGCCTAAAATTATTTTCCAAAACTGCCACATTTCAGGGACTGTCTCATTTTGAGACAAAGGGTGGAAGTATTATTTTGGTCGTTGCGCCTTCGCCAAAAATGTTGATCTACATTTGATTTGCTTTAGATCAAAGATGTAGATTGAGCCACTCGGTACCTTGTAGCATCTTTATGCAGATGTCGAAAGAAATATTACCGTAGGATTTTAAAATTATGTTTCCTACCGAGATGTATTTATTGAGCTGTATTTTTATTTCATGTTTTGTTTCAAACCAATTTGCTTCCAATATACAATCAAATTTTTGATTTACAAAAAGATCTTGTTCCAATAGGGTCATTAAGATTGTGAAAAGCTCCATGTTCAAGTTGAATGAATTATTACGGTAAGATTGCAAAATTATGTTTCCTCTTTTCCTATATCTAGATGTATTTATTGCTGTTTTAGAATATCTTGGTATAGTTACGATTTAATATTGTACATGGAGCAATAGTAATATCTATTTGTCGACAAATGCCTGCTTAAACAGCAATCTGCATTAATTCCGTGCTAATATATTAATTAGAATGTGATTTTCATCATGACGTAATATGCGATGAACCACGTGAGTTTGCTGAATGCAAATACTGCTGTTAAATAATCACACATTAACCAGTATCGGATTGCTAAACATAGTAAATTCCTATTAAATGTTATTTGGGTGATGCACCCACACAAAGATAGATTCAACTAACCGAAAAATTTGAATAAAAGTTTCGCCAATTCTACTAAACTTAAAACACGATGAATATTCTAACGGAAAGTTCTCCTAACAACTCCGCAGAAAATTATAATTAACAACAGAAGGTGAAGATGTTGATCTAATGCATAACAATAAATCAAAACATGAATATGCATCAATGCGTTGAGCTATTGAGAACACATAATTATCAAATATTTCACACGAATGATTTTTAACAAAGTTTACTCCTTCAGTGCGGCGAGTGTCCGGAAGGCACCCCAAGACTTCCGGCCCTTGGGGTTGCCAAACCCGAACAATAAC
Source organism: Cryptophagus acutangulus (assembly GCA_963556235.1). Classification (NCBI taxonomy): domain Eukaryota; kingdom Metazoa; phylum Arthropoda; class Insecta; order Coleoptera; family Cryptophagidae; genus Cryptophagus; species Cryptophagus acutangulus. Next base: position 11,598,756 of record OY744559.1, on the reverse strand, counting down.
CTATTGCTACCCATATGCCTGTTGGGAATTAAATATCACCCTGCATTATAAATCAATTAGTATTAATGTAGAAGGTCTGAGATAAACCATATAGATAAGAGGAGTGGAGAAGAGCTATTTGAAAAATAACTGACGAAAAATTTGGGTAAAGTATAAGTAGATTGGGTAAGGTTAAGTTTGTGTGTAAGAACTAAAAGTGCTAAGTAAGTAAAAATGTTTTGTGTATTAAAAAGATTGTGTATGATTATAAAAAGTAATTTGATGTGCCGTAAAAGCAACGCGGCGAAAGAAATAAAAAAGTCCCATGCATATAAAAGGGCATCAAGCAGGAGCAAAAGCATCCAGTGCAAAGAATACAGCGCGCAAGCAACCCTTTGTCGAATAAACACATTTGCCGGCTAGGGGCTGAAAGTAGCTAATTCCTGAAGGCCTCGTAACACGCATCGACAGTACCGCACCCGCAGCCCCCTTTCGCTGGAGCAGCGTCCAATAAGCCGTTATACCGTCGCCCCGGCCCCGCACAAAGGCCTAATTAGCCATAAACTGCCTGATTTATAACGGCACAGAAAATGCAAATATGAAATATGAAAATGAAGATGGCTGTAATAAAAGTGATATACGAGGCTCCGCAGAGCCATTTGTGAAGGCGCCATGACTCACTCGTCAGTTTTATGTGCGGACGTCCATCATGTGGCTGACGGGCTTCATTGCTGTGCTGCCCCGGCCCCGGCCCTGGTCCCGACTCCCTGCAGGGGCTGCTGCAACTCTCAACTCCCGGTGACTTATCGCACAGCCACGCCACCGCACTCTTTGTGCCACCGTGATTTATATTTTTAATAAAATTGGGACGAGCGATGCTCTTTGCCAAACTCTTAGACTTTTTCCTCCTCCACCTCCTCCGCTGCTGATGCGAGATCATCTCCTCATCATCGCCTCCCCTCATCCGAAGGACACATGTCAAATCTCGAGTCTTCCCTTAAATCGAACGTTTAAGGACAAATTTGCAAAAAATTGTCTTGTTCAATTGGAGAGAGTTGTTTTAATAGTTTGAGGGGTTATTTATGTGGCTCATAATGGCTCATTGATTCCAGGACGGACTATTGAAATAAGCTAGCAAAAAATACGTCGATAACTTATCCTGAAATGGAAATACGATACTCTGTTCATCGGGGCTTTATATTTCTGTATATCTATCATTGCAATAAATTATCCAACTTTCAACAATAACTCTTTTGCTTCATAGCACTGAGATATTTTTAATGGTCCTTTATTAGTTTCATTTTATGGCTTAAGCATGCCCCAAAAACTCGGAAGAAAATATACCCATTATTATTATTACTAGGAAGAAAAACGCAAAATTATAAATCACACAATGCAATTTTTAATACGCAAACAAAATTGTAGTGGTTTTGTTTTTGTGCAAAGTATGCAAAGTTCAAGTTTTTGGACGAACGAAAAGGGGTTAGGCTCGTTAGGAGGGGTGCGTACATTCAGAGAATTTATAGACAAACACAGGACCATTTCGGTCCTCAAATCTGCGTTCTGAACTCACATTAAAACTATGATATACGACCTGATTTAAGATATAGCCTCATTCTAGTCACGGTCCCTTAATTTATATCAATGTCATTTTATCAATTAGAAAACGAACGTCTGCGTACCAAAGTACTCATAAATTACAACTTTCTGTTTGCCTATCGTAATCGAATTTTCCAACTCCCCTTAAAGTATACATATACATATTTCCAAAGTTTTTAGCACAAAAATATTTTTACCCCGTTCAAACGGATTGCAGCCAAAAAAATACCTAAGTAATATTGAATATGATAATATTTGCTGCATCACTTATCCATCCATACATTATTGCAGTCCGCACACACAAAATAGAAATTGCAGCAAATGAATATGACATTTGTAACGATTTCCACAAATACAATCTGATATTTCACTGCATAATGCGGTCGGTATATAAATTAGCATGCTTTTCGTTTAAAACGACGAGCGGGTCAATCGTGATTTGCCATGGCATCATTTCAAATTAAAAGCATTGGTAGCGAATTAGCAGCGAATCAGTCAGTAATAATAGAAATATATAGTTTTTGTTAATGAAGAATGCGAGCGTCACGTGTAATGCGTTTATTATTTATAGTTTGCGGCATAATGAATGGCATAACTCACTGTGTAATTAGACTCATAATTTCTGGCTAATGCGTTAATGCGGACACTCATGCCAAAAATGATTGAGTCTGAATTTACACAATTTCGCCCCCTTTTGCCAATTACAGATTTACGAAAAACTACACCATTCTACTTTGAAAAGACCTAATAAATTGTTGCTAGGCTCTATTTTGTAAAGCAAAACTCACTCTGACGGGATCAACCGTTTGGAAAAGCGATAGCGAATAGAAAGGGAATAATAATTAAGATTCACAAGTCTTAGCTTTTTCCGGGTAATAAAGCAATTGCTGAAACGTGCATCAGGCCATGGACGTTGACCAGCAAAGAAAAGCGGCTCAAGTATCGCTTTTTGCTATAAAACACTACATACATACAAATCAAATTATTATTCAAATTTGCCGCGCCCGTTACCATGGTTACGCACCGATTTACCAGGCGCATTCACCAAGCGCGGCAAATTTAAATCTTATTTGGATGGGTTCAACGTAACATGTACAAAACGACTGATCAAAATAATGTTTGTTTAAATTAAACAGTTCATTATAAAATAAGGTAGATAGAGTAATACAATGAGTGTTGTGTAAGAAGCCTTTGGCAAAAAGGAAATTACAGATAGCAAGCTGTATTTAGGCGTAGATGATGGTGCAACGTCTGATACCGACAATTCTGGAAATTACACTATAGTGAAAATACTCAAGGGAATTTTACCAAACAGGTAATTAACAAGTTTGATGGTACGTTTTACTTTCTGAAAAGTTTAAATTAAAATTGAATTTGGCAAAAAATATGTCTGGAAACAATATAAAGTGCAATGAGGAGAGGTGGAGGTGGATGTTGTTGTGGAGAAGGGACGACAATAATAATGACAATCCTCATAGTCGGTCGTAAATGAGTATGCATTTGACGAGTTAGGTCGGGGTGATCCTGTCGGGATAACCAGAACGTCACAGGGTGGATTTGCACGGGGCTGATGGTATTTTAAACCCCCCGGATGCGATCATATACAGTAGCAATCCCACTGCTCATGTTCTGTCCGACTACACTCGTAAACTAGATGTTTATACCGCAAAAACCGCGGCTCGCAAATCGACATCCACATCAGTGTCAGACCGAGCATTTGCCAATCTGCGTTTTCAACTGATTGACGACTATCGCCTATCCAAACCTATCTAAATTTCCAATACGATACGATGTAATATGTATACTCCAACAGCAAACTATTACCTGGTGCCCTGCTGCACTCGACCACTTTTTATTACACGATTTGCGAATTATCGTTTGTGGATTCGCGTAATTTACAAAGATTTCACTTTAATGCCAGAACTGACCAATCTGGATCAAATTATGTTTGATGGCGATCCATAATTCCCGATCTTCAATTTGTGGAATCGATTTTGGCAGTGACGTCACTAAAACTCCTTTCGCCACAAACGGCTTGTGATTATCCACGAAATTAATGGTGTTATTAGTGAATAAAATATTCATATAGCGGAACAATGCTTAAAATATAGAAAATATGACACGATGTAACAAATTCATGGAAAGCTCGGCAGCGAGCTCGGCTCTTCTGCCACGTGCTAAGTGTATTATAATGTTAATGTTCCAAGTTTTGCAGGCCGTATCTAGGAGGAGAACGCTTGCCTTCAGATGAAGGCTGCTTCATATGCCTGCAAACGACGCCGTTAATTCTTGTTTTCATGAGATTAACTGAAAATTAGATGGCGTAAGTTTGTCTGGAAATGAAAAGAATATACATCGTTTTGCGGTATTATTCGAAAACTGAGCTCATTTTCACCGCACATCTAGCACCGCCGATATTAACACTATATGAGGAAATCATGCCTGTGTAATGAACCGTAAATATTAACACAAAGAAGGAAAACAGCAAGATTAGGTGTTGCGTTCACCTCCCAGTCTGGATTCGATGCAACTTTGGAAATTGTTTCAATTTTAGTTTCGAGCGACAAGCCGTTATTAATCGTAATAATTTCCGGAATTGGTGCAGATTGACCCATTTCTATATTAATATAGACTGGCTGATTCAAAGTTAATTATACGAATTGATTGATGTGCAAACTGAAAATTATAATTGTTATTTAATATTTAATAATCCGAATTTGACATTATGTCAATCACATTTTCATTCAAAGTATGATTAAATATGTATATGTATTATTTTAGTTGATATCAATAATTTCCCATGCATCATATTTATAGCACTAGTTTACCTAATTTAATGTTATTCAGCGAATTATGGATTAAAAAGGAAAAAACTATTTTAACAAACTTTGGTCGCGGCAAACTTTCCGCTGTTTTGTCGTCACAATGCAATAAACATCATCTTAACAATGAAAATCCTGAAATGAATTAAAGGATACCTAAAATGTTCTTTTCTCGAAATTACCTAGTCAAGGAGCGTCAACCCAAGCTTATCTAATACCTCTCGAAAACTTCTTGGGATGCTCTCCACACTTAATCTTTCATAATATTATACAACAAAACTAATATCTTAAGACCGCCAATTTAAATAAATATTAGCTATTATGCTAAAGGGTTTTGCGTTATTTCAAAATTTTCTCGAATTTTGAAACAAATATAAAGTGTGTAAATTAAATAATATAAGAGTGGAAACTAAATGCATGCATAATTGAACTTAACAAAGATTAGCAGGTTGATGAAGTTGGATGCTTTAATCTCCTTCCAGATTATAATCTACAAAGTAAATCTCACGTCACTCATATTATTGTTACAATAAATGACGTGTTAATTTTTGATTAGCATCTTAATCTGACTCATCACAAAAAAGAATGTAAATGAATTAATAATAAGGCTCAATATTATTGTTTGTGAGCAACGTAGTGAGACAACATTTCATCATGAAGCTGTCTGTCTAAATCGTAGCGCGCTGTAAATACGCAAGTTCAAAATCTGTAATTGAAGGTTGAGTTGGAATTCCACCTACAAATACAAAAAGGTCTTTATAATTAAGAAAAAGAAAACAATATTAAATAAGATGGATATGACGTCAATAGGCTGGCATAATAAACGTAAATGCGCCGCTCAGCTTCATCACCAAGTTTCGCGGTTTTTGCGTCTTCGTCAGAAACAGACCTAGAAAGGTGGTATCAGACCAGCCAGCCAGGAGAAAAGAAGCTTAATCGAATCGATAGCGATGCAGCTGTCCGCAATGACGTCATCTCGTCATCTTCTTGTTGCCAAAGTGAAGAAGATGACTGAATATTTGTCAGTTGTCACGCCGATACAAATTTTATCCCGGAAGTAGGAGACCGAACGTAGACAGGCTTACAGGAGAGGAAGGAGATGTGGGAAAGTCATTTCCTGGAACGGAACTGGGCCAATGGATAATCCATATCCAGATATGTAGAGGCGCTCAGTAAAAGCTTCAAACCCGAATTAATAATATCAAACAATGTGTAACATTCTCAACTATAAAGCATAATAAATTCGGTTTCGATGTGGAAGGAAAAAAATAATCGAAAAAAGGGCACATAAAACACGACCAAAAGACATTGAGTGTATGTAGTGTAGCTGATACAAATCAAGTGGCCACATATCACAGCCTCCTAATGGCAACAGAATGGAGTCTGCATTCTTTAATTCTAACAATTCCGAGGCTGAGTTATAGCACGCGCATAAAATGCCATGGAAAGGACTAACAGAGATGTTTATCAAGCCCTGTGCTTATTCTTTCTTGTTCGCAACGACCAAAGAGGACTTATTGGTCTTTGCTTCATTGTCCGAACTAATGTTTTATTTTCGTCGTCTCTACTTGGTCGACAGTCGTCGTCGATCCATTTTTTTAATAAATATTTATGTATGCACATTTTTTCCCTCGACTCGATTCAGTCAAGCGACTGAAGGCTGAATTAAGATGTCCAAATCCTATCTCGGCGATAGTGGATGCTGCGGATTGAGGGCACCAGTGAGACAAATCGATACAACGATGGCTTTCAGTGATTGACTGACTGACAGGTGCAATTGGTTTGCGCTTTAGCCAAAATTTCGTTCGATTTTATACGGGGTAACTATACTACACAAACGACACAATCATTTTAATTAGATAAAATCAATAATTGGATATCAAAACAAAATACTTTAAGATAAGCAAAACATTTACAAATGTGCAATTCCTGCAATCCAATCATAGTATCGGCTTACTCGAGAGTAAATATCTGGTGCTCCTACATGAGCTTCACCACAATCATCGGTATAGAACGAAGAAATACCAACTTGTTCGCCTTCTACAATAAGGGCACCACCCCGGTCACCCTAAATTTAAACAAAATAAATTAATTTGTTACTCAAATTAGCTACGACTCGATTACAAAACAAATTCCACCAATTGGTGCTCCTAAGCAAATGTGATGCTCAGTAACATACTCGAACCATTCCATTTTATAAACAGGATCTGGATAGACTTGGACTGTTAATTTTTGAAGATTGGCTGGGTATGGACTTCCCCGCTACAATTTTATACCAAAAAATATGAAAAAATGTACAAAATCGACGAGTAATAAACCTACGAAAGTTTGGCCCCAACCAACAATTACTCCTGAAGCACCATTGACACTGTTGAAATCCTTAGAAAGTTTCACAGGTGCCCAGTTATCTCCTTTGGGAATCGGAGATTCCAACTGGAATATTTTATAAAATTATTTATGATAAGAGAGTTTTGATCAATTTACTTCCAAAACTGCGGAATCAAAGATAAGGTCAGCAATATCGAAAGAGTTGCAATTAATTTTCTTGACTTGGATGCTCCTAGTGGAGTCATTGTTGGCCATTATTACGGATCCATATTGGATGCTGAAGAATGAAGGGTGAAGTAGTGGTCTTTAAGAGAAATTAATTAATATAAATTATTATTATTATTGAAAAGGGATATTTTTTACTCACTTATCATTAACGCAAGCACATTGAGCTGATGTTAGGATGAAATTTTCATTGAGAATGGAAGCTCCGCATACGTGAGTTAAATTTTGTCTCAAAGAAACAACATAAGGAAATTCGCCTTCTGTTGCATTAGTGCCCTTAGCAATTCTTACACTAACAGCTGAAAATATTAATTTTATAATTGTTTAAAAATTGTATTTAAATTAGTTACCATAAGAACTTGCAATGAGCGCACATAGAATTAAAAACTTTATCATTTTGATGATCACTTGCTAAATGAGCTAGTACTCTGTTATTATGTGACTGATTTTTATATATACCTATGAGGTTTATTATATAATAGGTTAAATAAATTTACATATCAGTTGAAGAGGATTTCTAAAAAAAGGACCCCAAATCTATTTATAAATACTATAATTTACTATTGTATGATAATTAATTTCCAGTTAATGAACGATTAAATTTTCCTCAAGTGCATTTGTGTATTATTTTTGTTCTATATGGTTTTTAGAATTTAATAATTGGATAATTCCAATAAATTAAAGATAACAGATAAAATTTTAGAGGTACTACAAAATACAATGATTAAGTGGGGCAAAATAAATTATGTTTCTTATATGAATTTATTTATTATTTAATATCCAGAAATATTTACAAACTTGCAACTCCTGCAATCCAGTCATAGTACCTGCTTACTCTCGAGTAAACATTTGGTGTACTGACATGAGCTGTACCACATTCGGCAGTAATGAACGAAGCAATACCAACTTGTTCGCCACCAACAATTAGGGCAGTACCAGAGTCACCCTAAATTTGAATAAAATTTAATTAAATCGTTACCAAAATTAGTTACAATTCGCTTACATTACAAGCTCCACCAATTGGTGCTCCAAAACAAATATGGTGTTCAATATTGTACGATTCCGCTGCACAAACAGAATCAGGATAGACTTCAACTGATAATTTTTGAAGAGTATCTGGTAATGGTCCTTGATCCTACAATTTCATAAGATAAAAATAAAAAAAGTCTACGAATCGAGCGCTAATCATACGTAAAGACGACCCCATCCAACAATTACACCTGAACCACCATCGGTACTCTTAAAATTCTTAGAGATTTTGACGGGTGCCCAGTTGTCTCCTTCGGGAATTGGAGATTCCAACTAGAAGATATTTAAGATAAATATTTATGGTAAAAAAGTTTTATCAAATTTACTTCCAAAACGGCGGAATCAAAGATAAGTTCGTTCATCGAGAAAGTATTGCAATTGACTTTCTTAACTTGGATGCTCCTAGTTAGGTCATTGTTGGTCATAATTACAGATCCATATTGAATAGTGAAGATTTTAGCATCTTGTGGTCTTTAAGGAACAATTATTAATATATTATTGAAAAAACATATCCTTCCACTCACTCTTCATCATTGCAAACGCAATGAGCGGCTGTAAGGATGAAGTTCTTGTTGAGAATCGTAGCACCACATGTGTGACTTAAATTTCTTCTTAGAGAAACCTATTAGAATTTTTAGTAGAATTTTTCAGGCGTTATATGAAATACTTACAACAAAAGGAAATTCGCCTTGGACTGCATCGGTTCCGTTAACGATTCTTACGCTAGCAGCTATAATAATTATTATTATTTATTATTGAATTAAATAATTGATTAACAAAAATGACTTACCATAAGAGCATGCAACAAGTGTAGATAAAATTAAAAACTTGATCATTTTGAAGCCTATAATAAAATTGATTTTGAGGGTTTGAATTTATATAGGCTCACGATAACTAAAATTTAAATTTATTATCTAAACAAACACGTGAGGATGCTATCAATATTATTAAATGTCTGAAAAGGCTCAAATCTATTATAATTAATTTAATCTGCCATTGTATTAAAATGTAATTATAAATAATGAATGATGAAATTGGACATTTTATTTGGAAACTGTCAAGCACAGAGAAAAAGTCCTTCAATGAGGGTTAAATGATAACATTCAATTGACAATATTTATTTATTTAAAAATATTAAAACGCTTTTTTAGGTAGTTTGAACCGAAAATTTGGATTCCAAAAACAATAACTGATAGCAATTAGATAAAACATTTCAATTAAATCAATTAGAACATCGAGATAAAAATATCGAACTCATATTTCGACAAACGCATATTAAGCTGTCTTGTAAGTAAATTGAATGCAAAGTGTTTAATGTCTGTTAATATTTGCATAAACACTTAACTAGTAGCAAAGACAAACACTGCGACATTTCTTCATAAATCTAAAATTCCGGCACTTGATTTGCAACTTCTCTAATATACTAATAGCAAGTTAATTAGAAATTGCAGTGTATGTTAGGCTCGTTAGACTAGCCAATTATCAACATCATGAGAATATAAGCGTAGGTTGTTGATTTACAACATTTTATTTAAGAGGCCTGACAATAAATTTCAAGCTGATGTTTGTTTGTTGAGTTCGTACTACAAGTTTGCGCTCTTGATGTGAGAAATATTACTCTGATAGATTTATGCTAAATATATTTAAATAATCTCATAAATAACTTAAGCGCACTTCTTCACATACCGCGCAAATTAATTCAAATATCGGAGTCGTGTGTATGTCTGTCCGCTGCCTGCAATCTAATCAGTGAGCTATAGTGGTCGGTTTTTCCATAAATTTGGCATTCCCGTTCGTTATTTAATCTGTCGGAGATAAGAGTGACGGTAACTGGGAGCAATAAGAAATATATGGGTAGTTTATTTTAGCAATGAGGTGGTAAGTTGTGGGGGTTGGGATGGAGTTGGTTGAATGTTATCCAGCCGCATTGTAAGACAGATACCGGCTATAATGGGGGTCATGCATCACGGCCAGATGAAAGTTGTTCCTGGATCAGCAGGTTTGTCCGAGGCGCTCAGGGCGCGCTATTGCCGCCTTGTCTGTCTGTCTGCGTGAGTTACTGCGGCCGCGCCTACCGATAACATGCTTTAATTAAAATGCTGTCGTCTCAAGATTGATGTCCGACCATTGCAAGACAACACCTCAACTACGTCGTCTAGCAGGATTTTGATTTTCATCCCCAAACGCCAAAATTAAATAAATAGAATACAAACAATCGAGTTGTAGTACGAAATTGTTTGAAGTCGAATTGGATGGATGGATAATTTCGATGCAAAGCGTTTAGTTAGTACAATCCGTGAAGGGGATCTACTCGCGTTGCTGTGCTCCTGCTAGCAGAACTTGCACAAAACCGACCACGCTGCTGGGGATTCGGTCGGTATTCTCATCGGTTTCCTAACTGTGATCAAGTTTACGCCGCATGTGCTTTGCTTCTTGTCCTATGAACCATTTACGCCATCTACCAATTCGATTTCAAACGCGCGACTAAAATAATCGCTCTAAATAATTAAATTAATTATCAGAAACACAAAAAAAAACTATAAAGATTAAGAAAAAAATACAAATGCAATAAATAAGCGTTTTTGCAGGAATATTAGCCATCCCGGCGCCTCCGCCAATTATATAAATTCCTCGGCCAAACAAATTTGTCGTCCGGAAAAATGCAAAGCTCCGATAAATAGTGAAGCAATTTTCACAAAGTAACCAATTTTTGCGTTTGTATAAACCATTTGGTCCAAGTTGGAGCCGAAGCTCTGCATTTAGCTCGATGGTTTTGCAAGGAAAATATAGGAAAAGAGTGATCTCATTTGCTAACGCCAGATAAGTGTAGTTTATGTTAATGATTATATGCATGCTTTTAAAAGTTAAAGTTAGAGATGGTCTCTTGCAGCTGGTGTGGGAAAATTGGATTCACCATGTGCAACAGTAATTATTACTAGTAGCCTCTGGTGGCACATCTTGCACTTGCAAGGATTCGTTCCAGGACTTTCTATATACAAGTAAACGACACGTTTTTTTTATTTTCTATACTAATCAGAACTAGCAACACTTGAATTACATTTGTGGATCTGGGGACGCATACTAGCCGACTACATGGGGTCTACTTCGTATCAATTATTATAATTTCTAATTAAGTTAATTAGAAATATTGACGCGGCGTTCAGTTCGTATAAATATTGAGGTAATAAGTTTTCTTTTAAACGAAAAGAAGAAGAAGTTAGTTTAATGAAGACATTTGTTCGGTACGTGTTTGAGATTCGCATGGCGCAAAAGTGACGAAGTCGTAGTGAAACTTTTTCAACTTGTTTTCATAAATTTTCCGCACAATAAAAAAGGCAACAAATAGAATTAAGATCTAAAGGAATAAATTGTATTTATTTTAATTAAAAATATGCCCTAGCAAGGGTAGGACGAACACACATTTAAACTAATTTTGAAGGCGGGAAATTCGCCATTCATTAGCATTGGAATGAGCTTGTAAAATGGTAAAGTTTATGATGATGATTGGGAGGACCACGCTGTATATGTGCTAGTATAATATTAAAATAAAAGGGAAGTGGAGGTGAAGTACAAAGTGAGTGGTGTTATTAGCATTTGGAAATGTCAAGCATTCCCCCGTCGTACACAAACAATTACATTTAGTAGATTATGATGCAAATTGTTGATGCGAACAGCCGCGAGCCGCCAACTAACGGCCCTCCTTATAACACAGACAACACTTCTTGAAGTTTTAACTCTCTCCACCCTTCCTACTTCTCTTCGCACCCTTTACTTGTCTTGACTTTCATAGCTAATTTCTACACTTTTCTTATTGTTGCATCATTGCAATTTTCTCCAACTACCTCTCTAATAAACTTGCACGCTTATTGCTCATTGCAGTTATGTCTTTATATTCATGGATATACATTAGCAAAAATTTAATTAATTTTACTTCATACATACTTTTCGCTGCAAAATTGTAATTCTCTCTGATGTGGAAATATGAATGCAATGCCACAACAAGACCGAAGGCATTAATTAATTCGCTTTCATCATTTCGCCGACGATTCCTTTGTAAGGTGGCTGAGTGACAAAGCAGTAAGAAGTCGGTATTCGTCCTTTCTTATCCTAATTAACCACTGGGGGATGCAGGCTAAGAGGGATAAAGGATCAACACAATGCGCCTGGAGACATGCTTGACGAAAGGAATCTGTCATCTGCACCACCTGCTATATCTAAACTTGACCTCACCAGCTCAATCTATTATTATTTCTATACCATACTGTCCAGTCCATTCAGCAAGCCAAATGTAAATGTTTTAGAAAAACGGATCGCTTATAAAAGTGATGAGCAGTCGAATTTCGAGATGCGGAGTTTATCTGTTTGAAAGACCATAATTCAGCTGCCAAATTCATTATTAATCATTGATTTATTGATGTATATGGTTTTTAGCTCAAAAGTTCAACGCTTCAAAGTTTGACTTATAGATAGAGTTGCTCAAACTTGAAATATGCTTGCACCCACATATATAAACTTGATCGCAAGATAAATTACATCCGCTTCCGGATGATGGTCAATCTGCTATACACCTACACACAAAAAAACTTCCCAAAATCGCATCACCAAACACCTTGTAGGGTATCCAATTTTTTTCGTTCGCTGATAAACCCCGTAATATAAAGTTATCGTGATGGCAGGTATCCTGCTGGAGTTATTCGAGTCCAGGGGTAGTCCAATATTGCTTGGTCACGAGAAACATACGCGGATGTCCCCTTATAATACCAACTGGGGAGGCTTCGATCGCCTCTCGATTATTGTCCAGTATAGAAAGGTACGGCACCTCGGGGACGGCGACTTGTCAGTTTATGTTGACCGTCTCCAGGCGTTCTACAAGAATTGTTTGCATTATATATCTGCAGACGATATGACCATGTCCAAGCCAAGCTATCACACATAAACTAATAGACATTATAGTTTTGTTGTTAGAGAGAAACTGCAGATATTGTTCGAAGCCCGACTTATCTACTGATTTTCCTTCGACTAATCCACCTATTTATGATCGAACTTGGTTTGTTATTTTTCGATAACAAATATTTCAGAAGGAAAGGAGCCAATTAAATCATCTCTTGTGGACTGTGGGGAAAATCAATCAATTTATAAGAGAAAAAATATCGTAAGTTCGTCATTGAATTTATTGACGTAATTATTTTGTCAGGCTTAAACACGAATAATATTTTCATTTAGAAAGCAGCACGGATAATCAATACTATTTACGAGATAGTAAAATGTGTCGTCATTTAAGTCAATTCCACTACGTTGGGTTCTTATTACAACAACATTTTTTCAATATCAAGGATAAATTTAATTCAATGTTGTACTAGAGATTGTCATCAAGGCACTAGTGTTTCGTATTTTTAGGTATTAAGATCATCGTAAAATTGAAAATGAAATTGATAGATGAAAATATAAATTATTAATAATCTGCCGCCGCCGCCGATAATTTATATATAATTTGAGTATTGAGGGGATAAAAGAGAAAAGTATCTTTCTATAAAGACCATAAATCAAGTGTAATCGGTACAAATGCAGTCATAGCACTCTGCAATAAATTACATTTGTTCTTCAAAATGGGAATTCGCGTTCATTTTCACAAAATTATCGTAAATCAATAATGACGTTGAGCTTCAAAATGTACATTTGCAAAAAAACTTTTTAATTTATTACTGTTTGCAAAGCTATTTATTTCGTTAGTTTATCATACCATTCAAATAAATTTGCGTAAAGGACAAATTTGTAATTTTATTATAACTAGTGCAAAACTTGTCATTTGTCAAAATTAAATTGTAAATTATTATTAAAAATATATTTATCAATTATAAATTACTACGATCTGTGTGTCGTAAATTCGTTACTTTCTGTCATCGTATTATTTTGCACAATTTTGATGGGCTGCTAGGCATTTCAATAAATCATTGTAATTTATAATAAAAGCGCGGTGCATATATAAAATTACTTATCGGAATTAACATTTAAAATGGATTTTATTACTAATCAATACTCATATAGTCGCAATCCAAAACCGCAGCTTCGCCCAGCAAAATATACTACCAGCTAATTCTTCATTTGAATATTTCCAATCTATTACTACCCAGATTAAACCAAATTAACCTTATCGCAAATCCAATTAGATTCAACATACTTACAAATATATATTATATTTGAATTTATTGCGTAAAATATCAAGTCGCATAAAATAAAAACGCTTCGGCTAAAGGAGTAATAAAAATATTTCAATATGTTGCGTTTTAATCCTGAAAGTACTCATCTATTTGCACAGGATCCGACTATGAGAGGGGTCTCTGAATATTAAAGTGATTCATGTATTGTTACTCGTTTTAGACAATCGTAAACCACTGGAAATTATGATCCTTGTGCTCAAAATATATAAATTACCAAAGAAAAAGGAATTTATATGCGCACTTGGTTTTATTTTATTTTTTTGGGGGGGAAAAGTTAGTGGAGGACTTGCGGATGAATAAAGCATTATTCATTATTATAGTTTAATGTAAAGTTTCTGGTAGTTATCCTTGAGGGATGGAAAGGACTGCACAGACACAATACAGTGTAGAAACCAAGCCTGGACAGGAAATGTTGATTCATGACACTTCCCAGTCGTGGTAGTGTCACATAAATCAGCAACTAACGACAGTGTGGAGACTATAAGATGACATTCTTTATGACTATTACATTTTAGCCAATATTTAATTCCATAGTAAGAAACGGTCGATTTTTTCGAAATAAATCTGCTGCTGTTTTCATAAAGGGCGGAAAAATGTTGGTAGTATACAAAAATAATAATTTCAGTTGGTGCGCGCAAGAAAATGACAACTTTTATTTACATCAAGGGAAATTCAAGAAAGATTTCCTCGGCGAGTAGACGCGGGGCCAATTGTTTGCAAATTCTTACGAAACGCAGCTTAATACATTTAAGGAAAATAAATAACGAGCGTGTATACGGGAAACAGGAAGGTGCTGATTATTTATGATACATTTTTCTCTAATTTACATTTTTCTTGGCTTAAAATGTAAGTAAGTGCCATTAAATTTTATTAACGTGCACATTTTTCCTTCTACTAGATGAATAAGATAAAATAAAGAAGTGGAATGCAAATTAACATAATACAATAATTATTTTCATATATTTAAGCAAACATTTTTGGCGCTTGATTGATGATGGCAAACAGTTAAACGAATAAATAATGATGTTGGTACAAGAAGATAAAGCAACAATTGAATCCTTAGCATCATTTGTCAGGAATATAAAGTGTTAAAAATGAGGGTGTTAGTACTAGCTAGGTAGGTAGATGAAGGGGGTGCCATGTCTAATTGTTTCCAGTGATCGTCGTCGTTTTTAGATCAAATGGCAGCGAACATTTAACCCCCTGTCCGGCATTTGTCACTGTCTCAGTTCGCGTTTCTTCCGAAATTGCCGTAATTTTCTAATGATATATGTTTTCCATTACATAAATCTTTATAAGTAATTTATCGGCTGGTAGATGAACGCCGCTATGAGGAAGGTTTGAGGAGTTGGCTTAACGAGAAGAGCACTATTATTATGCGTATAAATAGTGGTTGTTGTCAGAAGTAAGTGCTCTGTGGCAACACTGGGTTTGTAATGCGTCTATTCCGTGACTATCTTCCTTTTTCACCAAAAATATCCTTCCTATTTCCAACAGTTATCAAATCACATAATTAATAAGAAAGTCCCTATTTATTGTCCCAATCATGATCTTAAATATCCTCAATCCTTCAATTTGCTAGCCCTCCAATATTTTGACCAAAAAAGATTGAGCTTGACAGAGTGACAACGTGTTGGTGGTAACATCGTTTGTTTCGTCTCTCGACGTAATTAATTAATAGTGTTATTAACAGACAGTACAACAAACCCATGATGAAAACAATAGAGATATGTCTCATGGACATCCTAGAGCTGGCAGGACGCACAAAAGACTCATCCTAGTCCTTTGTACTGACCGGACCTTAGAGTCCACACCACCAATGTTCCTGAAGCCCTTATTCCTCATACAAAATAGAAAACAGATGTGACGTCTTGTCACCTCAAGCCATTCTCTCTTAGTTTAGATGCTGATGTTCCAGTTATCATCATCACCCTCCTAACCATTCACTTATTATTTATAATCCCCCAGGTTCTTGTATAAAAAGGCCCAACGAATGGGGCCCATTAAATCGCGCCATATAGGCTATTTATATTAAAGTGTGTAAATTAAATCTGAGATATTGAAGAAAGGCATTAGCAAAGGTTCTAATGCTGGCACATACTGGGTAGTCGAGCAGAGAGAGGCGGCAGTAAAAGTGATTTGTGTCGGTAGCAATCCTCCGCATTGCAAATCCTGTCCTATTCTTCTATGGCCATTTCGCGGGACAGGATTAACCAATTCCAATTATTATTCCGAACGTTCCAATATTATTAAAACAACAGCAGCAGCTGACCTAAGAGGTGGACAACGTTACGTAGCCCGAAAAGCTGCGCTGATTTAAGCCCAGGACCTGAAGGACAATAGCCGGGGCAAAAAGCTATGCTCTTTCTAACAGCCGGGGATATATCTACGTGAGCTTACTCAGAATTATTACTGACTCTCTGTCTCATAACATAAATGTAATTAAATTTTGCAGGGCTTTACCTCGACCATGAATAACCGATTTTAAATAAGAAACAAAAATAATTTGGCAATTTAATATATTTGTTAAAATATGATCGGAGCATTAGACTGCTTATATGGAACATAAATTGTTATTAACATCAAAACACTTCTTACAACTTTACCTGTAAATTATAAACAAAAGCCTTCCTCAATTCTGTTGAGTATTATTTCTCAAGAGGTAGTAAATATAAAGCAGACATCTAAATGCATGTAGCTTAGTGTTCAGGGAGAGAATGGACTTTGTCCAAGCAGGTATTTACGAAATACTCTGGACACTATACTTGGACACCTTATAGGTGGTGTATAACAGGTTATGGTCCCACCAGGACCTAGTATTAGCCACCAATAAGGAATAGCTTCTCTTTACTGACTTTGTCTATTCAGGACGACATAAATTCTGAGGCTAAATTACCTAAGCGTCCAAATATAAAACCTATAAACAAAGTGCTAAAAGGTATTCACCACCATTTATTATTTATTTAAACAATTTTTATCCAAAAACAAAATACGCTCGACGAAAATATTACAAACGGTACTAATCTGTTAAATAAACACCGAACCCTTTCGGTCTGGAACTAAATTTATGAAAGCGTAACCAAATTAGTAGGAAAAAAGTAGACAAAAAAAAAGAAAAAAAGTTAATCGACCGTGACAGGACTCGAACCTGCAATCTTCGGATTCGAAGTCCGACGCCTTATCCATTAGGCCACACGGTCCTTGCGGATTCTACAGCGCATCACTGTACATCAGCCGGGTTATCCTTCGGGACTTTCGACTACGGGAAAGTAAAAAAGGGAAGCGACCGTGACAGGACTCGAACCTGCAATCTTCGGATTCGAAGTCCGACGCCTTATCCATTAGGCCACACGGTCATACATTAATCAGTTGGAATATATGGTTTTAAAACAATGGTTTTTATCAAAATTAATTGCGTATAATTAGTGGATAATGTGTGTAATTATTAAATTAAAAGAAAATGTATATAATTATTAAAAAATAATTTTTACTGAAAAAAATTATAAATAATATAAATTGCTGAATTAATTGTTTTTTATATCAATACACAATTACATATACTATGCAAAATAATTAATTTTCTCGTTAATTTCAATGAAGTTTTCTGTGCACCGGAATTAAATGAGTTTTGATGATTAAATGGTGATTTATTATGACATCATGTCAAATAGTGCATAACCGAATAAAATGCACTTTGCAACTGTTATATAAATTTTAATCAAAAATTTTATTTCTTTAGTCCGGTTAATTTTTATCCAATCACTAACTTCCTTCCACTCTTCCGCGTAAAAGAATTTTAAGAAATTTCAATTAATAAAGTTAATTAACTAAATAAATATACCTTTATGTAGTTAATAATAAAGTTTTTTTATCTATAAGAACCGCTTGCATATTTTAATAAAACGATGAGAAAAAAACAATTAAAAGTGTTGATTAATATTTAAAGAAAAGTTCTTAATTTGGAGTGATTATTTTCATTATTACAACGATATCTAAGTTTTGCAGCTGAATATTAACTGCAAAGAAATTCATATAGCCAGGAGTCGCTTCTTTTGCTAAGAAAAACACTGAAAGTTGTGTGCAGTTTATGTAAATAATGCAGATGAGATTTTTCTCTTCTCTTTCGGTCATAAAGTGTGGTTTTATCCGTCCCCGCGCACTTAGTAACATTTCCTTATTAAATACCGCCAAGTAATAAGATCTGTAAGAGAGAATTGCTCCATATATCACGGAGTAATGGGTCGTGTCGCTTTAGCTTCTCCACCAAAACCGCAGACAAATCTTTTTACATCGTCAAAAAACCCGCAGCCACATTTACGTTAAGAAGCGCTACTTAAGAAATGCTGCGCTCTAGCGGACAATCCCCAAAGTTTTGAACTGCGTGCTCTTAATATATATTATTGAACTTTGAGCTATTCATTGAGTTCAGGAGCAGCGTTTGAGAATTAATCATAAAACAATAACCATAAAAATTAATGAGTCAAACTGTATGGAAAGTTGGAATATAATCAGTGCATTGGTATCGGTAATAATCCTTTTGGTGTTCAAAAAGCAAATGGCCTTTATAGAAATAAAATCAACAATCGCTCAGATAAGCGTCTTTGTTCGCATTCTGGCTATTCGTCATCGGCGGATTGTTTCAGGCGGTGCAAATGAGCCCGGAACAAATCATGTTTAATTGCATCAATGGTTCTAGGATTCAGAACCAGCCAGTTTTACTTACTCACTTCACTGCTAAATCAAATTTATGGATAAACTTAATTTCGTTCCAGACTTCATAGTGTTTAATTTCTAACCCATTATTTGTTTTATTACTCTTCGCCAAACTAAATAAAGCCAATGACTTTGCATACTAACTACTAACAAACTCGAATTTATTTAAATATAGTAGTGAAAAAATGCACCCCAATTTCACACAAACAGATTATCTAAAAAGGGAATTTATGTGAAGATGCTCCCCATTCCATCCCTTCTTCGAAAGAGCAAACATTAAAATTTTACACTTAATAATGTCGCGGTTTTGCGATCCGGTAATTTATTTCGGTATAATTTTTATTCATTCAATTACCTTTTCTGTTCTGTTCAGCAGAATTCAGCTCGGCAACAATATTTCAACGGATTGAGGAACATATAAAAGGGGGAGAGCGAACTTGAGTTGGACCTAAAACGGTTTGATTTGTTGGCACCGTTAATTGAAAACCAGAGGCAATTACATAGTCGACTATGATGCGCTATGCCTTTCCCGGCATTGCACGCGGACTCCGGAGGTCGGGTCCGGGAGAATTACCGGTGGCCCGGACGCGCGACACCGACATCGGGAAACGCGTTGTCACCAGCCCAACTTCCCTTTTGCTCAGACACGTCAAGTCAACTTTGATCTACACCGAAATTAATAAAGTTTCCGACTGATTAACAACTGTTCGAACTTTGATGAGTTTTGCTTTTTAATAAAATTTCCTTCAAATATTTTGCGCAACTATTAGAAAAGTTTACCAATTTCATATTTAAATTAGCGCTACATCATCATCATCTAATGGAGAACATCAGGTAGAGGTATAATAAATATGGAATACATTGTTATACAATAAATATAAACAAGAATTTATGATGTAATTTAGTTAGCAACTTGAGCAACAAATTTAAAGGGTATAGTTTGAATAATGGCGGCTATACGTTCATATGAGGCATAATTTCATGTCCTGAGGGAAGAGTACATCAAGGCGACCAGTAGTCGAGACTAGAAGCTCACCTCTCCTCTTATACAAACGTGCTGCCCCTTTGGCACTAATTTGCTCTCTTGCTAAATGCATTGTCAATTTCCTAATCTCGATCCGATCCATACCCATTCAAAACTCAAATTATATTTTCCTATATCTACTGCAAAAATAATAATAACAAGTAACTCGGGCAGTATATTTATGGTTTGTTGGTCCACCTGGTGCAGAGCAGTCCATCACGGTGGCCGGGAGTACTGCAGATACAGTTATAATTGCCGGCAACACATTGTCCTTGCACAGCACGCCCTCAAAAAACACTTTATTTAAAATGGGGGGTTCTGTTTAAGTCTATAAAACTGCCCGAACTTGCTTTCGAATTATTACAGATGTTATTTATAGGTTCGTGTTAATGTTGTAGGTATATTATACAACGCATATTATACAACGCAACGGTATATTATACAACATGTTTTACATCCAGGACCAATTTATGGATTGACCACCAAAGTCCAGATCTTCAAAATATCCTCCAAATGTCATTCTGCGGTATGTCTAGACTTTGTTGTATGCATTTTGGAGAAAGAGGCTTTAACCTCATAGAGAAATCAGAAGTTTGTAATTAAACTTGACAATAATACAGGTAAGTCACTTGTAGTAATTCCGTTTGTAAGTCTGAAGCGAGGTGACCACATCTGTCCGGTTTGGATCCCGTTCTCCACATCAAAGACTTTGCACTGAAGCATCTAATAGACTTAACTTGCTTCTCTCTCCACATATGTACATGTGTTGACAGACTAAAGCCCTCTGGTACAAAGTGTCTTTGCGCCTCCCAAGAAGTAACACGGTATTATTTAGTCATTACAAGAGTGCACTGAGCAAAAGCGAATAATATATGCTACTCTAACAGGATAATTAAAGTTTCAATAATAAATCAGCTGAAATTTTCTATATGGAGGAGGCAAGGCAATGTTTTGTTTATTATGCCATAAGAAAAATAAAAGAGAGCAACATTGACGATGGCGAGTTTAGTTCCGGAAGGTAGTTCCGGAGGGATCTGTAGATAGCATTGTATATGAGGTCCGTTAGACTGGACATAGTTTAAGCCGTCCCATAAACAAGCCGCTATCTGGACATCAGTCGGGAACAGTTCGGCCTCGCGCACTGCCTGATCCCTGAGGTAAACATCGTAACTTGCCCCTATCAAGCCAACATTGCTGCCGCCTCCGGCTCTATACCGCCAACTGCAACTATACTTTATTCACCACCCTTCCCAACCTCATTATCCCATACAAGAAAATACTACAGATTATTGCCCATTTTTATCCTATCGCTTTTCTATAACAAAAAAGACCAAACCCGAGTTGGCACATTAAAATATGAATTGGGAATAAGAAATAAGTAATATTTATGGTCCATATACGTTTGGTTGCGTTTGAGTCAAGTAATTGGAATAATCTGAATGTGAATAAAACTAGGTAATGCAATGCATAATAGCAAACTCTGAGGAACAACTGGATGCAAAGCCTGATTTACGTTTTTCCTGCGACAGATTTTAATGTTATTTCGAGTCACAAATTGTTTAAATTGCGTCGTGATTCAGGGAGGCGACACTAACTGGCGCTCATTAGACTGAGCCGGGATTCACCTTATATTTATTCATATTATTGAAATGAATCTAGAGATTCTGGACTTTAACTTATCCGATAGAATGGCTGCTGCAGTGTAATTTAGTCGAAAAGTGGTGTGGTGGATTTTATGTGTTGTGGCCCACGGCCATCCCGTGAAAACTTTCTTCAGCAGTTTTCTTCTCCGCCGCTGATTCAATCAGTCGGTCGAGCCGAAGTTTAATTAATCGCATCACAAGCACTATCAAAAAGTTTGACGAGTGAATATGAACTAATTAGGCAATTGCACAGGGATCGAACGGAAAGCATCATCAGTTTGCATCCAGACGGATCAGTCTCAGGGCTTTTAATTAACATTCCTCACCTAACCTCTTCGCAAGGCGTTACTTTGCAAATTAAAGGCAATAACTGCCAGAATGAACATCGACAAAACGTTACGGAGATGTGCTCCCGTCGTTTTTGTTTGCTAATTGTTGAATTAATTTCATGTTCCTTCATCAATTCGATTAGAAATTCAAGGGCAAAAAATATAACGAAAAGAAGCAGGCACTTCTTAAGTTCCCCCAACGATGCTCCACTCCACTCCATCCAAAAAACTCCAATTACATCCTAATGCAGCAATTACTGCTATTTTCGATTTCTATTTTATTTACAGTTTTAATTAAAAAATTTGCATTCTCTTATAGTTGGAAGAATTCGTTTATTTACGGTGAATTTGCCACCACTTAAAAAGGCCGGTTCTCCTTTTAATCTATATTTATTTATGCACGTAAAAGTAATCTAGCGAGCGTCTAATTACTTAGATGGCCAGAGAGCAGAGAATGGAGGTAACAGTGGAGAAGTTAAAGGATGGCTATCTGCGGTGCCCAGTTTGCCCATAAATATGTGATGTCCCGTAATATCATGTGCCAGCTGGACTAAATTGTTACGAATGGGCCGTAGGGTAGCGACCACCACCATTCGCGACCATTCCAACCTACCGGAATTGCACCGGAAATTATTTCACGACATCGTTTGTTCTTAGACCGAGACAACTACTAGTTCTCTAATTACTACATAAATATGATGTTACAAAACGGCCTCTCTTGCAACAATTACTTCCATTTATTATCACGACGAACATTCTGCACCACATAAATTCACATTTAACGAAAAACAAGACGAAGACCAATAGAAATTAATTTATGTTAACCAACTTTTTATGGATGCTGCCCTGATTTATGCAGCGCAAAAGTTTCGCAGTTTATTAAGAAGACGACCAAAAAAATATTTAGTTTAAAAATAAAATATATAAAGTTTTTAGGTGAGTTTATTGCAAGAGCTAGAGAACCAGCGTACTTAATAAAAGTTTCCATAAATTCGACCAAAACACTAATATCCTTAAATCAGGCAGTGTACATGTGAAACATAAAGTTGAAGTAAGGATATCCAGAATGTTTAGTGGAGATGAGATGCGAGCGAGTTTCGTACATATTCAGATATATAATATTACGAGATAAATGCGGCTCACGGGGCGACTAAATAAGCGTGATGTATGAGTCGCAATAAGGCGCGAATGTAAGAAACAAGAAATCATGTTTAATATTGACTAGCACACTTATCAGAATATACCCAGCACCCTGTAGCTTGGATTTTCAGTCGTCCATCATCGCTGCAAATCACTTTTCCTGATATCATTTCAAACTTTCAGGTCAAACCAGTACCGCAATTTACCTTTTTCCTTTCCGAAAAATGTAATACTGCTTCGAAAATGAACTATTGCTGACAAGCGGTTGTTCTTAATGACATTGTCAAAGAGTTGTTTGATTTGTGAAGGCAGGATTCGATTAAAAGTCTCATTTTCAGAAGTTGCAGAAAATATGGCATCGCGCCATCTTCGCTCGCCTGGACTTTATCCTTCTGTAAAGTTTAATCAACAGCTATACGGGGGGATGAAGAAGATATTTGGACAAAATAAGAAGATCTTCCTTCCTTCATGGTCTTCTCTTAGAAGATCTTGATTAGTCTTTTTGTTTAAAGATTCCTTTGGGAAAAAGATGAATATAAATATAATAATCGCAAGTTTACTCACGTCAACGCAAAGAGCATTGTGAGTGATAAACGTATATATTGACGATGTGAAGTGCGAGGTTTTATAGGATTTTCTTCCATACTTTAGAATGTCGATAAAACCAGACGATCCACACTTTCCTTACCATTTCATTGTTTGCATGTAAATGATCTCGTTAAAGTTTGCTCCTTAAAGTCGGTATATTAATATTTTCTATAAATAAATAAATAAATAGTGGGTTCAAATTTCAGCGAATATGATAGTACCTACTACACGAAACGAATATCCATGTAGTAATACCATTACATTGGGTCAAGCTGGTAAATGATTATTATTGCATAGGAGAATACATTTCGTACAAAGTGGCATGCGATAAAAGTTTATGTATATTACATGTTGTAGTTGGTGGACAGAACGGCGCTATGTGACGGTGTGGCCATTTCTACATGTTTATGTCATCAAAATAGAACGACTACGACTCTAAACTAACTCTTAATTAACTCGGCTCCAGCAAGGAGCAAAACCAACGCCGCATTGTACAAATATATTTCCTTGCTTAAAAATAAAATGCCAAAATTTCGCCGGGAAAAAAAATATAAAATAACCGTTTCGCTTTTTCTAGTGGCATTCTTTGTGCGGTACGCGCTCCCTGCGGAGTTTGGCTTTAACCCAGGACGTGACACCGACGCGATTCTCAATTGGGGTCATTTCTAAGCTCTGCATGTCTTATTTCAACACCATACCTACCGAACGAAAATGTGATGCTTATTTGAATGTTTTCATGACGACTTTAGCATCTTCCACAACAGACTGTTTAAATTCGACATGTCTCTAATTGTTTTGTATAAATTCATTTGGTTTTATGGGCTGAAAGTTTTTGGTCCATGTAATGAATAAGAATACTTAAGGAAGAGGGAAGCGAAAAAGGTGGACTTGGGATATTGTGATTGACGAGCCAGGTCGTTGCGTGGACGGGCAATATCAGTTCTCAGCAGTAACGAGAATAGGTGACTGCAGGAGCTGATTCCTAACGGTCACATCCTGTCTCTCACACAGTCCAATGAGGAGTTATTAGATGGCTCAAACGCTCCGACCAGAATTCAGATGACTATGGTTTGGGGTAGAAATTGCACTAATTTCCAAACAAAATATAGTTAGTTCAGCGATGATAACATTTTTGTCAATATAAATTCGAGTTAATGGTAATTGTGTGCAGATGTTTCCATTTATATAGTAGTAACCTTTAATGATGTATAGTATATGCGTTGGAGAATTTATCATTTTGGGAGGAGGAGGATATTATAGAAAATAAAACAATGCCAAATGGTTTTCGGGCAAAACGCATACTACTACACTCGTACATGGACTCACATATCAAGCAACAGCCGGTTTATATGATAATGAGAACCATTGTAGAGCTTTGCTAACTAACAGTGGAAGCGGCAGAGAGGAGATATTCATATGTGATTTAGGATAGTCAGTAATTAGAAACACCGTTAGCTGCGGCTGCTGCATCAATATATCTACAAAGCCTGTCTTCTGCTATCCGAACACGCACTATCATAATGTGCCTGGCTCTGTGCTTATTTGCAAGTGTTATTCAATTTATCTGGCCGCACCCGCGCTTCTTGTTTATTGGCTGGCTGTGATTTCTACACGTGTCTGTAGCACGTGTGATATGCCCGAAAATTTCACTATCAAAACGAACGAGCGAACGAACGGATCGTGTGACTGTCACGTGCTTATGTTACTTGCACCAAAACTTGTATTTTATTGTTGTTGAGAATACGGAAACGAACACTTTATAACTACTATATTATGTCACCAGTTTTATTAAGCATAAATTTGATGTGTGAATGATGATAAATTTGGAACAATATATTTTTTCGGCTGTCTCATAGAATGTGATTAATTGACACGGTATTTTTGTCAGCAATAATTTTCAGTTTTCGTTTCCAAGCCGGAATTTCCGAAGCAAGTTAGGAACAACCGCTTCGCTTTCTTTATGATATATTGAGAAAAGCTACACGTGAAATGTTGCTGCTTATTCATATAGCAGCCAACAGCAACATTTAAATGACGATGCCAAGAAATAATAAATTAATCTCCAAAAAGTTAATTACATCGCGGTTATTATTATGCAATATGAAGTCATAAATGTTGTTATATATGAGACAATTTCCGAAACAGTTGGATAGAAGGTTGAAATATTGCGACAGAGCAAAAGGGAGATTCCGAGCAATAACAGGGAGCAGATCTACAGCTAGAGCTATCAGAAGTTGGAACAACTTGAGCAACTCTGACAGTAATGATTATTGTTTATTGGATTGCACAACTTGAATAATATTATATCGTTACTGCAAAACTATTTTGCAACCAAAGTGAAGATCGCAAAATAAATTCATGCGTTATTGCAAATGGACGACAATGTCTTCGAGGAATGTAGTTCGAGGATCATGTGTCATCCAAAAACAATAGCCTCAACACTACAAGTACACATAGTGCGGCTGAGGCACCTTCTGTTCTTAATAGTGTTTATAGCATGTATGCGATAAACTGAAACAATTACCATCGCTTAGGCTTTCGATATTTCACCGCTATATTGGCAATTATAGTTCCGCAAATAGTTTCAACAATCTTAGTGGCACTTAGCAACTGTTGCAGAGAGGCTGGAGACGCCCGAGGTATTTCACAATTGCCACTTTCCTTAACCCCCTCACTTCCATCGACAATCCTCTAAATAACTCTATTATATTCGTTCCTACATTAGGGTTGGAAATTATTAGTCTCTAGAAAGAAGTTTGGGAATGAGATAACATTATAGCAATCATGGATATTTTGTATTATTGAACAGCATTGATTTGAACGTTGATAATAACAATTGAATGATGATTGTTGAATAAATTATAGTTGTCGATAAGTAGTGTTGGACAAATGAGCATTATAGTTTAAGCGAGCGAATGCAGCGGTGTGTGGAAAGTCTGGCATCAGCACAGCTCACATTCCGCACCATAAAAGCCATAAACTAATCAAAGTGTATGATGAATCACGCTACATAAATAAAGTAAATGGCGTTTGCAATTGGCGTGAGTTATTATTCCATCTCTCACAGCAACTATATCAAAATGGATAGCTGGCTGTTCAGTGTTCACATTAACAACAAGCCACAGAGAGATTTTTAAACTCTACGGATTTATAATGAAATTCCGGTACTATATCATTAATATGTATAGCTCTCCCTGTACGCAGCAAAATGCCCAGACCGTATCTGATAACTGCCTGCCTGCCTATATTCGCTCTCCATTCTTCCACTTCTTTAACATCGTCCAAAATGCGATATAATAACTTTATTTTAGTTTCGTTCAGCTTCTTCCTTCTTCCTTTTTTTATAATCCACAAGCACACTTTACATCCAGCATTTTAAGTGTTTGGTATATGCAGAAGAGAAGAGGTATAACTACCCCATCTACCTGTTCTTTATATCACCCCAGATCCCCATAACCGCGATCTATGTCATCGCTTAAACTTTGCACAAGGTATTACTAGAAAGGAAAAGTTTCCACTAAACTCTTAAGCAGAACAAGGAAAGTATCCGAACAAAGTGCCTCAAGATGAAGGAAAGATGAAGGAAATATTACAAAACAACGCTACATGAAATGGTGATTGCTTGAAATATTAATATATTTCTGCATATTTTACTCTAAATTAGAGCTCAAAGAAAAGAAGCCAAAAAGAGTCCAGAATTATCCAGATCATTAATCAAAATGCATATATTCAAACTGAAACATTCAGGATGTGATAGAAACAAATTTAGTTTGAAACTATCGAAAACGCCGAGTGTCCAGAATAAGCAGTTATCTAGGGGACAGGAAAGTGTTTACGATCATCCTGCAGGAGCAGTGGCGACGCGTAATCAGGCCGTAACGAGTGTCCAGCAACGCCATCTTGTGTTTATAGCCTGTCGGACACTGGTATTAACACATCCAATATCCCAACGACAAGACATTATCCAGATATGAATGACGTGACTTGTCCGCCGTCCAGACCGCACTCCTTTTCTATGATCCCAAACCAGATTTCGATCTGAGAACAGCTCCTCGAGGGGCACTTTCTGTATGAAATTTAATAATTAATTTCCATCCCCATGTCGTTAAATTTAAAGGTTATATGCCCAATGTATATTTATCAGATGTTGGTCGCCACTGGTCGTGGTTGAACTGTACTTGTCACAAAATAACACGTTAATTATTTCATTCTAACTGGACAGTAAAGTGACAGTCCTTACAAATGCTCCTGCATATTGAGCAGACAGAACATTTCGGACCTTTAGTTTAAACCGGCCCGCTTTACATTAAACTGATTAAGAACTATAACGACTAAAAATATGTTAAATGTCATTAAATTAAAATGCAATTTTCGGAACGTAGTCGTCAAGATAAAGTAGTCCTTGTAATCGAATTAGTAACCGCCTGACCATTAACAGGACGAGGACAAAAGACACAAAAACATTAATGTATATCTAAAAGCTTTTCTATTTACTTAGACTATTATATGAAAGCATTTATTTGATAATTTTCCTCTTTTTTTAAATTTCGTGCAGACAAAATAAAACTACAACGAAAGTGCTCCTCCTCCGTTTATCGACAACAATAATTGATTGCTGATGGAAGAACGGTTAAAGATATCTGCAGCAATCATAATGTTGAAGATGTGATGGGACAATGTGGTAAACTTCATCTACTATATAGAGACCCACATTCTGAGAAGTGATAGAATTAGTGACGTCATGTGTCGTCAAGCTCCCCATCTACTCTGACAACGGTTACATGAATCAAATTATCCTCTACTATAAACACGCACCCGTCCGCTCGCTCGTTCGTCCTACAAGTCCTTTAGACAGGACTATTTATAGAAAGACTACTACAAGTGGTTCCGACCTGATCCGACCGTTAAAATTCATCAATTATTTATATACGATGGTAAATTAGAGAATCTGAAATTGTGTATACAAATTATAAAGCGACACTTTCGGTGTAAAATATGGCCGAGATAACTTCAATCAAAGCGAAGGTGTTCTCGTTCGCTTCTCTATACTACAAAGCCATTATTGTAATCCTATGCTCCCTAATATGTGTACGTGCTCCTTTGATTTATACATAATATTCGGGGGAGGGCCGAAATATGGGCTGGGCAACACATCTCTTCCTCTCATCCTCTTCGTTTTGTTATTATACATGTATACTTTACAGCTTAGCAAAGGATAACGGCCATCAATTTAGCCTCCTGCTTCTGGATATTATACGGATGCGATGCTCAGATATACATTTACGGAAACTGAAGCCTTTTATTATTCTTTATGACCATCCAGTTAAATTGTTTCAAGCAACATAACAATCTGAATTATTAATGAGCCTATAAAATAGCCTAATCCCTAAATAAATACTCTACACATTCTCTGATTTACTCCTCCTCCTACTCCTTGTTTTATATTTTCCAAGCTGCTTTATGGTAATTTTCCAATTTTATTTCTCTGTTTCCAACAATATTTTTATTCAACTCGATTTATTCGCCAAAAAATTACCAAACAACCTTGTTGCTTCCTCAAAAATCCTAAGAAACTATTGGAAGAGAAGAAAAGAGCTCCTAGAAAGGTAAACTCATTTTACTTTTCGGTACTTCCCCCAATTTTAAAAGAATTAATTTGCTGTTAATTAATTTACATCGATTTGACTACGTATAGTTGCAATAAAAAAGTGGTGCCAGTTGCGGTAGTATTCATAAACGTGTAGACATTAAAAAGCGAACGAAATTATTTAAAATTAAAAGCACATAATAATGAACATGAATTTATATTAAAGCAGAAATAAAAAAAGCACCATCAGAAATAACGGCGGTTATTAAGAGATGGGCTAAATAGCTGTAAACATATATTATTTTTTATTGAAATTACGTTTCTGTAGCCGGCTGCTGGCAAGTGAACACAACTAACAGGCAGTTTGTCCGAGTCTAATTAAACTATATTGTATTGCGGTGTGGACCGTAACACAGTTAACAAGTAAATATGTTTAATATTCGCATCAAGCTAATCCCGAGTATACGCACTGTTACTTTCCCTGTCGACTGTTACATCCAATAATCTTGGCGTTTATTGTAAAACATTATTGTTTTAATGATGTGCTTCATACTCGGGGCAAAAACGTCACGCAAATTAACTCGTGGCTCGATTTTTTCCCGCGCAAATGAATCTATGACTCGCTTTTTCAGATTGCTTTCAGGACTTTTGCGCTTATTGTGCAAATTTAAAAACTTTACATTACTATAAAAATAAATGTAATGTACCACGCAAAGTTTTAGATGTTTTTTTAGAGACTCATCATAATAAATGATGAATCGCAATAGTTTTGTGTAATTCAAACAAGTCATTGAGCTGGGTGTGGACCTAATCAGATAATCTTCTTAAGGCGTTAAATTCAGGGTGTCCTCACCGCTGGCGGCAGTTAGAAGTGGCAGTGTAAACAGCAAATCATCGGAGAGTATACAGATATAGCCCCCGACTAAACCAATAACTTATTATAACGCTTGGAATCTACTCTCAACTTATAAACCTTCCTAAATCTCGCCGAGCAAATCTGCAAGAGCGGAGGAGAACACATGAGCACGTCTGGAGATCCAGAAACCATCCGAGCATGCCATAAACTTAAAGCTTAAGCGGACCGCATGACTGCTAGGTAAACGCTAAAGGGGTAGGTACACCCTGGATTTATTATTTATTGTTAGCTGTTTATTCAAACTTTCTAATTGCTCGCTTTTTCTGACGACAACTAGTGCAAATTTAAATTGAGAATAAAGTTATTAGTGTGGAAGGCATCTGCTTATTGGTTCGGAAATACAGATACTGGGTGGCAATAATCGGAGGAGCAAAGGAAAGGGTTAAGAATCGTAAATCGCCGATGTGACATGTCTAGATTCTTAGGCGAGTTAGTGAAGATATCTCTCTAATACAATCGGTCGGGTATCCGAGCGTCATGATATATACGCGGACTTATGCAATTATTACCATCTACTAACTCCAAATCCACCCCCTCCGCACCCGAAAACTGTTCAAACTTACTCATTGTGTAATATTTCATAAAACCTTTATATGCATATCTGAAATAAGCGAATATAGAAATTCTCGACGAATAAATTCAGTTATGCGATTACATTTGCACCGCATTGAATGGCTTGAATCCATCAGACTCAGGACCTCATTAACCTAATTGATGCGATGCTTTGGCTTTAATAACTGCTCCCTGGATTAGTTGCCCCGTTATTGCATACTCCCAATCATAACTCAGTCATATCTAATATTATTGCTCCATATTAGATCCGCATCTCTACTACCCTTAGGAGATTTAGACCTTTAAGCTATTTTATAATCTCAACTGTATAATTCGATAATGTGAAAATATCTAGACAAAAATCCCATTAATGTGTACGAAATTCGAACATGTATCGGTTACTAAACACGAAATTTCTTTGTCTCTATATTTTGCAGCAAGCGGCGCCGTAATGTATCCCAAGCAGAAATGGAAGAGAGCGAAGCGTCACGAGACGCTGTTCGAGGGTAAAACAAGCCATTTGAATGCATAGTTGTCCGTCAGTCAGGGTGACATTACAGCGCTCCCAGCAACCCTCCTTCGAATTCGCCAATAAATTGTCATAAAAGCGTCAGATCGTCTGATTTGACAGCTGGGGGGTAATTAAAGAGTGAATTTATGTGAGCATCGCCACCCGCATCTAGATGTACAGCCACCTTTTGCCTTAAAGGGATCATTCTCGAGTCTCGATCATTCCATTTGGGAGACACACATATATACATTTACGCGTGTAATGTAGCCGCCTGATAACACACGCCAATGCTAACTGAAACTAGATTTCTTATCTTAATTTACTGCCATTGTACTCAAGAGTGTTTATTTTGCTTTATGGATCAGAATTTTAATTAGATTCTATACAGGGTAAAGAACTAGTTCACATTTTGATGGAAGGGGGTTTGGAGAAGCTAAATTTGGAGTAATATTTTGGATTTGAGACTTTTTGGAGAAGATTTGAGACAAATTTCGAGATGGCACTAAGGAAGGAGCCATAAAACCTCATCCTTTGGTGGTTTTTCTGAGGAAGGCCCAAAAAGGAAGACGAGATTTTGGACTTTAGACTTTCTAGAGAAGTTTTAGAAGAAGCTTCCCATATTTGGCAAATAAAATTGTGGAGCAATCTTGTACTTAATGAGACTAACTGGTAATATCAGTTAGCCAAAAGGGTTTGGGGTATTTTTAGGGAAGCAGCAATAAAGAGATCCATCTACGTGAGTTTTAGTATATATTGTAGAAGGGTATAATGGGATGTCGGTATAGGTTGAGTCGACACGTCCGACGCCTATGGACTTTATATCCAGTATGGAATGAGAGTTTACGACACTATAGCCATTACGGTAGGACGCTATGGGTTTTGTTGCAATACAACTGTCAAATCTAGCGGTGATGGACAACTGTCCTACGTGTACTGCATTATATTGGTTGTGTTCAAACTGAACAATATAATCAATACTTTTCACAACCCATCAGATACAAATTTCGCATTCAACTTTTATCTTTCTACCCAGTTTTGCAACAAATTTCTATTCACTCTCTTTCTATACACACTTATCGAGTGTCTTTCCTTTCCTCTTTCAAATAATAAATATATTTAAAAGTTAAAATTGTACTTGGTTGAATTCTAAAGACGCGCAGAAACATAATAATCAGTAAAGAAATCAGAGCAAAATGGGATTTTGTGATTTATTTACATGTTTTATGGCCGTTCATTCCACAGAATGACTTTTATGGATGTTTTTTCATGAGAACATGTATCTTGTGTTTCAACTGAAGGAAGCCATCTTCGATTAAGCAGCTAAAGTATCATTTTTATTTTTGTTTTGTTTACTTCACTTCGGTTTGGTATATTTATGTTCTGCGTTGCCATAAATTTAATTTACTTTGCCCGTTAGTTCAAGCGACAATTAAATCATTTAAATAAGGAATCAAAATCCATGCAAAAGACAAAAGTTGTAAACTCACCGAGTAGAAGGATGGAGCTGAAGGAATGGAGAAGAAATGTTGTCCTTCCTTCAAAATTGAACCATGGCACTCACTAAAAGCACATATAGCAAACTTTTACCGACTTTTACGTAAAAAAAATTGATCACTATGTTTTAATCGAGTTAATTTAGTTATTTTTATAGTAGACCTGCAAACAAACAAAAATATACAAATTATTAACCGATAAAATTATTGAAATGCATTATTTTTATCAATGCAATTGTTATGGGATCAAAGGGATCTATATTTCATTTGCATATCCAATCAAAATATAGTTGAACATGAATTTATGTTAAACGAGCTATAAAATATCCAAAATCCCAATTTAAGACACAGCTTCTAATTTTTATTGGGTCGTATCTTAAGAATTCGCTCCCTTTTTGTTACCCGCCGAGACTAATTCTCAGTCATGCAATTAGA
The DNA here is from genome assembly GCA_963556235.1 of Cryptophagus acutangulus. Classification (NCBI taxonomy): domain Eukaryota; kingdom Metazoa; phylum Arthropoda; class Insecta; order Coleoptera; family Cryptophagidae; genus Cryptophagus; species Cryptophagus acutangulus. The sequence continues at coordinate 11,565,625 of OY744559.1, read as the reverse complement.
ATTAGACGACCATATTTTAAAGAAACGTAATTTCTATAAATTGTTATTACTTTTGAAATTGTTAAGTTCGAGCTACACTTAATGACTCCAGTTCAATGAAAAACTCGAAGAGGGATGCAATTGATGAGCCACCGAATAGAATAAATTTGAATTTAATCCCACCTAAGGGTGCAATCTTCGTAATAACTATATGAGTCTCGTGCATTTTAGCTTCCTTTTTTAAGTAATTGATATTCGTCGAGTTTTCTCGCAACTAATATTATTTATTTCCTCTTGATAAGCAAACTATTTACAACACTTTGTTGTAGTACTGCATTGCAACTCCTGATTGGTATTCGTAATGCGGAAAGTCGATTGTTTTAATTGTTTCTCCATCGTAGTCACAATTTGTTCAGTAAGCACGTAGACACCTAAATGTTGTAATTTTAAACTGCTCCTAGATTTAAAACCTATATGAATGCAACGGAAACACGCGCTTCGTCCTTATCTTAATCCTGTCTGGGAATTTTATTCTGCTTCAAAAAGACATAGCTCTATAATTTATGTGTTGGAATAATTTTGAAAACTGCCATCATTTCGCTATGCTTTTGCTTGGAGTCTGGGTACAGAGGAGAATAAGTTCTTATAGTGTAGCAGTAAGCCGGAGCCATTGTAGCTGATTCACGGGCACCTTGTGACATGGCTCCATCAGCCAAGACTCATCTCTATGCAAATTCTACTATTGCATCGGCGAAGTGTTCAAGTCCGCCTTTATTCCTCCTCCACTCCCCCGAACTATAACACTCCAGACAATGAGATTTTGAATCACCACTTAGAAGGTATTTGTATACACACATGTTATACTTTTGCCAAAAACAACCAAAAAACTAGCAACAATTTAACAAAAAGAACATTAGCCTAAACTGGGGCTTGAGAACAAGACCCTAAGAGCGTTCTAAATTGCAGTAAAGGTGTCAAGATAGGTCCAATTTAGTGGGCAATTGGATGGGAGTAATGCGTCCTTTAAAGGATTGGCCAAGTTTGGAACGACTTTCATGACATTATACTGGAAACGAGGCGAACGGACTGGCCATCAGCTCGGTCAGGACTTTGCACCACTATATGTCCAAGAGTTATCCAGGAAATGAGTCCTGCTGCTGCTACTGGTCTAGTGATTAGACGACCGACGTCCCCACGTTCGACCAAAGGACTAATTAAAACCAACATAACTAACATTAAGAGCAGCACCAATTGCTTATAATTTACAACAATTCAAACCGATTCCAAAAGGGAGACTTTAGTCTCTGTAATGCAATCTGTAAGGGATGATTAAACGCCTGTATAAAAAATTACAAAGTTAAATTGCAGGTGAAATTTATGAAACCAATTAAAATAATAAATAGGATAATTTAATTGCGATAATATGATCGTAATTAGATGATGCTATTATCCTGGGAAAAGGATAACTTGTGCTACCTGTAACTCCAAATGTTCCTCGTAACGCTTCATACATCATGAAAAGGAATTAAGTTAATAAAGTCATTAAAGTTTATCGTAATTTTCATAAATTGCAGTCAGAGAAGAGCGAGTGCAACAAGAAAGGACGAGAAAAAGTTGAGCTATTCAATTGTTAAATAAAATGAAAACAGATTTCGAAAGGAGAAGAATAGAGAGAAAAGCAGCGTAGTTGAATGCATTTCGTTGTCACAAGTCGAGTTTTCTTGTTAGAAGTTTTTCCACGGTGGTTTTCGTCAAGTGCAGGGTTAAATCCTGGCGGCACGCTTTTCCGTTTCGATGGGGCTACGGGGTGGAGAGGGTTCGGAAAACTCAACAGGTGGCCCATAAAGTAGATATTCGCATATCAGGTTCGCGACACGCCGATTGATGTGCTCAAATTCACCACTAAAAACTACCCTTCCACAGTCGATTACTTGCTAAAGGATACAAATTTAAGCTGCATCGATCCGGCGCTCTCTATTTTGCTTCGTACGAATTATTTTTTTCTGCTTAAACAAATACAATTATTCCGGATAGCGGCGTAAAGTGGATTGAATGTAATTTCGGGGTTTGGTCGTTTGTGAGTGACAGATCCTGGCGTGTGTTTGGATGGAAGGTTGTTCCTGTGCATAGGAATGGCCTACTTTGTACCGATGCTCTGTCAGACGAGACTATTTATGATATCATTCAGTTCCGTTTCCTCGCTTTGGCCCCAACTTCAGCTTTATGCAGATAAGCTCGCTTAATTGCTTAAGCAGACTAGATATTAGCTATTATTCAGTCGCTCTACTTTAGCTCTTTTATTTTTATTCCATCATATTTTTTTTAATCTAAGATTATTCCTTCGCTAAAACTACGAAAGGAGTGAAGGAACTTAGTTCCAACTTTAAACAGTATAATTCAATTTCGCTTTTATTCCACTTCAAACTAGAGTTAAGAACTTCAATACTAGAATTCTAAAAGCGGAGCTTTTGACTATAAAAATGAATTGGAATTTAAATAATTCCGATGGAAGCAATATTTAGATATTGATTAAGGGAACCAATTTTTAAAAAAACTAATTAATTAAATTGTACTTACCAGACTCAAAGCACTGAAGAAGAAGGGAAACACAACACCAAATCGGAATAATTCTAGGTCATAAAAATATCAGGAAAAACCGGAACAAGTTACTACAAAGAGAAAAGGAATATTACTAGTACTACTGGAAAAAATTAGGATACGTTTCAAGTACAAAAAAACTAATCAGTAACAATGTTTATAAATATTTGAACGAACAATATAATTAATATAGTAAAAAAGCGACTAAATATTTGAAATGTCGTGTATCCTGCAAAATTTCAATCCAATATAATTTTAATCAACCAAATAATTATTTAATTACCTTTTCATATGAGTCCTAAGATTATTCTCCCTTGCAAACGAATTCGAACAAAATGCACAAGTAAACGGCCTCAACCCATTATGATGCGTTAAAACATGTACATTCCACTCATCCTCATTATCAAAACCTTTACTACACTTCGTACACGGGAACTGCTTCACTCGATTATGAATCTTTTTATGTTTTCGTAACACATCCTTCGACGCATACATTTTGTGGCATTCATCGCATTCAAAATTTCTGGTTTTCTCCGGTGACGGCTTCTCGTTTTCTTCAATCCCGATATTCTTCAAATTCAACAGCGTTAAATCATCTAGCTGTAAAATCGAGGTGGAAATCATATCGTTATCACCAATCCCGTCCTGGATTAAAACGCCAGATGATTGGAGTTCTTGCAACAGGATAACGGGATCGATTTGGATTTGATCCGAAATGTTGTCGGGAACTGTGATGTTTAGCATGTTCAGAGAATCTTGTCCTAGCTGCAAAGTTAACAATTATAAATATATTATGTAATTTTCTAGTAAACTTACCATTTGTTCGCTTTGGTTCATTAAAACCGCATTGTTCTTCATTCCTTCTTCCACATTAGCAACAACTTCAGACGCTACCGATTCGAGTAAAGTTGTAATTTTTTCTTTGCTCTTCTTTTTGGTTTTCAAAATGTGGTTTGTACTTTCATGCAAGCTTTTATGTGCTGGTGTTCGAAAGGTTGCTGAGCAAAAGTTGCAGTTGTACGGTTTTTTTCCTGCAAAATTTCAAGTTACTTATATCTTCGATTGATTAAAAATTAGATAAAGTACCTGAATGGATGCGCATGTGAGTGGTTAAACTAGATTTGAAGGAAAACAAGGAGTTGCAAATTTCACATTTAAATTTCTTGGAATTTTCGGGGTCGTGCGATCGCATGTGGGAGGCAAGGGTCGATTTTAATGCAAATTTTTTGTCGCATTTTTCGCAACCGAATGGTTTCTCGCCAGTGTGCGTTCTTATATGCCTCGTCTAGAATTCCAATTATTATTAACCCTATCGTTACATTTGAAAAAATAAATAAGTACCAAATCTGAAGGTTTTTTGAACACCTTCTGACAAATGCAACAAGCATTCGGATTCAGTTTCGATCGATCATGTGAACTCACATGCTTATAGTAACTTATTCGAGAATTCATTTTTCTCTTGCAAATGTTGCACTGAAATTCCGGCTTACTTTTCGCCTTTTCCTCTTTTTCCTTTACTTTTTCGACTGGAGCTAGAGCCACACAATTGTGATCTTTGAAGTTAGTCATTTGATCGAATTTATTATCACACACGGTACAAGTAATATCAAGAGTTTCAGCGATTTTGTTATCTTCCGTAACGAGAAACGAATTTTTTAATTCGCTGGTCGTTGTATCGTACTCGTAATAGTACACTTTATTTTCTTCATTTGCATTGAAATTGATGGTAGGATTCATGTTCAAGTTATGCACAACAATATCAATATTTTCCTGATTAGGAAAATTAGCGTTTTGTTTCAAAATCTGATTAATTTCGGTATTTTGCATATCGATCGAATCTATGTTGAATACAACTGTATTCTGCGTATTGTTTAATAATTCTTCCGACGATCCCTGCTGAATTTAATTTACAATACAAATACTATCTACCAAGAAGAATAACTTACCTCTAATTGCGATAAAATATTAGTTGAGAAGTTCGGATCTTCTAAATTCTCACAATTTACATAAACGGTTTGATAGATTTGACTGAAATCTTCCGACAATTCTTGACCATCAGTTGTTATTAGATCGTTCGAAAGAATTGTGTTTGGAATTTCAAAAACTTGTGGCTGGTTCTCCTAGAATATAAATTTAATACAATTAAGCGAGATGTTAGGATAGGCAACTTGTCATACATATATCCTTATGTGTATAACAAGTTGCCTATCAACTCCTCAACTATAAAAGTAAAACGTACTTGTACTGATGGTACTTCAACTTCTGGTTCCTCAGCGATTTCCTCTGCAATTTCTGTACCAATAATTAAATTCGGTATCGTATCCGGTGGCGGATTATCACTTTTGGATTCAACACACTTAACATTTTCGTCGCCATTCTTATGATACATTTCCAACGCCTAAAAAATATTTCTGCGTATTGTTACACGTAAAATAAATAAAAATTTGATTACCTGTAGGCTGACTTTCTTTTTATGCAACTTAAGTATATGCATCCTCGCTAAAATCGCAGTTTTAAAATTCTTATCACAATATTGACAGTTATACGGCCTGGAATCGTTGTGCGTCAATAAATGCCTTTTCAATAAATAGGAAGTTACAAATTGTTTGTTACATAATTCGCATTTGAATTCGCGTACATTGCTATGGAACTTTAAATGCTCTTTTAATTTGTATCCAGAAACGAACGCTCTAGAATAGTTCTCCATAGAGTTAAACAGTTTAAAAATAATGTTTGACTTACTTAGGACACAAAGTGCATTTAAAACTCCTATCATTCTCATGCACTTTTAAATGCCGTTGCAAATTGACTAGCCTTGTAAATCTGCCGTTGCAGATCGTGCAATGATGTGGGCGCTGACTTTGCAATTCTGTATTTGTAACTTTTTGCTTCGGCGCTTTCGTTTGTGAAGGCCCTAAAACCCAAAATTAACTAAAAGCTACTTAATTATTTTACAGTAATTTACCATTTTGCGTTTGGAATAACGGCTGCTTTAAAACCAATTTAATACAATCGTCAGTATTCTGATCGGAATGTTCCTTTCGGTGTTGATTTGCTGCATCAAAATTGTTGAAAACTTTTCTGCATAGAGAGCATTGGTATTGAGGGTTGAAAACCGCTGTATGTTTTCTAAAAATTATTTGTTAAACTATTTATTGCAAATTATATTAATATTACTTTTGATGTTTTAATAGTGAACGTTTCGAATAAAATCCTTGATCGCATTTATTGCACTTTAAAAGCGATTGTTTCGAATGCGTTTTTATATGGCCCAACATAGTTGCCTTCAATGCAAAACTAGCATTACATAAAGTGCACTAAAAAATCCAAAATGTAGCACCCTAATAATTAATTATTTAATATAGTACCTCAAACGGTTTTTCTTTCGTATGAATCCGAATGTGCCGAATTAAATCCGAAGGCTTTTTGCATTCCTTTGAGCAAAACTGGCAACAATACCAGCGAACATCCCCGACAATCTTCCGCTTAACCGAATACCTTCGAATTGAGCCATCATGCCATGATTCGGTCAATCGAATATAGCTTTCGCTATTATGTGGTTTCATTATTATCCCAGGATCAATATTTTCAACAGCAGTTTCGGGCACTTTACTGAACTGATCCAGCTGTTTCAATTTTTGTATGACGGAATTTATCTCACTAGTGTCGTTATGCACTTTCGTCATATGGCCGTTCAAAGAAGCGACCTTTTTAAAGATACAATTACAAGCTGAGCATTTGTAGACTTGTCCTGTACTTGGGGCAGTGTGGGTTTTTTCAATATGTACACGCAAATTGCCTTTTTGATTGAATTTCGCTGGACACAACGTACATTTAAATGGTTTAAGGCCGGTGTGGTTACGTAAATGGATTTGCAAGGTGCCTTTTTGAGTGAAGCCGCGATTGCAATATTGGCACACGTAAGGTTTTTCTCCGCTATGAATTCGCTCATGTCGGTCTAATAATGACATTTTGGTAAACGTTTTTTTACATTTCGTACAAGCAAATCCACTCCCAGTGATTGGTCGCAATTTTTTAGCACGTTTGCCTTTTAGTAATAATTTCTTAACTTTAATGTGATAAGAGATATGTTCCTTATAGCTAATAGTATCTTCATAATCAATTTTACAATATGGGCAAGTTAGTGGCTGATTTTCTTTCGCTTTGTTCGTCATGTGAATTTCCATGTGTTTGATTAAATCATCCTAAATTAAATTTATTTGTAGCTTATCTATTTTTCTCCAAGCGAAACTAATTAAATACAAAAGCTCTTCCCCGCAAATAAAAAAAAAATAATTTACTTACTTCTTTGTCGAATTCCGCCTTGCAATCGTCACAATTAAAAAGTTCCTCCTCCTGATGCATCATTAAATGCGATTTTAAACTGGCCAGTCTTTGGAAACTCGCCTCGCAAATCGGGCACTTTGGTTTCCCTTGCATATGCATCGCCATATGGATTTTGAAATTGTTCTCATTATTATAACCAGCTGAACAATTCAAGCACTTGTACTTCTTTATATTTCGATGCCATGTCATATGCTGGCGATACATATTCAGCGAGTAGAACTGCTCAAAGCATTTGAAGCATTTGTATTTCGATATATTCGTGCTTGCCTCGATTTTGAGCTTTCTTTTATTAGCGCTGGGTTTTGGTTCTTCTTTCGATTCGGCAATCGGTGCAGGCAGTAATTCCAAATCGTCCAAAAATATAATAGTAGTGTTTTCTTTCTGTACAATAATAATAAACAATGTAAAGTGATTAAAGTTTAAGTAAAAATCGTTTACCTGATTGTTATTAATGGCAATGCTATCGTCCGATACATTTTTAATAACTATATCTTGTAGCACGTTCTGTGAGCTCAACGAATCCAAAGGGATTGTAAAGAACGGCGATATTTCTTCCATAGTTTGGGAAGGTCCTTGTAATGTAGACAACATATTTGAGGTTATGTTACCTTGATCTTCTTTAACACTGATAAAGCTCACTTATTTCAATTAAATTCACTTCACTGTATATTCACTATTGTAAAACTATATCTAATTAATGTTTTTAAACCATTTTTGTAATAATTAAAGCTGGAAAACTGGGTTTTTGAAGTAAATTGAAACATATTAGGTGCGAAGTCGCTTTGCTTATGAGCGGTCCCCACCCCTACTAATTTTCTTTGTATTGCTGGTTGCCTATCCATGGGGTGCAATTTCGAAATTATTTAAATATTATTAGTTTGGATTAATTAATTTAATTAATGCAATAAAATATATTTTAATAGAAGCATAATCCAATAATTTAATTTTACAAATAATAAAATAATGAATAAAATCAAATATAAAGTTTGGGGGGTCAAGGAATTTTTATTTTTTTTTATTTATTACTATTTCGAAAAATATGTATCAAATGCTTGCACAAATAGATAATAAATTAAATATATTTGTAAATTTGTTTGTAATTTTTATCTAAATTACATTATCGTCAATCCCCTGACCCCTAACCCTCCAAGAATATATTTTACAAATTTCACTAACACTAAATCAGTTTGTCATTGGTCATTTAAATAGCAACTACTAACTCTAAGAATTAAAAATGTATAAAATAATTGCTCGAACCCGAACTCATTTTTCCAAAAATGCAGTTACTATAAATAATTTGCGATTTTTAAGTGCGCCAGGAGCTCCAAAAACTGAAGGACCTCTTTTTCCTCATCGAGATGAATTTCCCAGCAGGCATATTGGGCCTAGAGATAGCGATATTATTACTATGCTGGACACTCTTGGATTTAAGGTAAGAAAAAATGCAATAAAACCAAAATAAAATATTTTAAAATTTATTTTGATAAATTTAAATGTTAAAAAAATTAATTAACATTAAAAATATTCCAGAGCTTAGACGAATTGACGGAAAAAGCCGTACCAAATAATATAAGCATCAACAAGCCATTAGAAATAGAAGAACCAGTAGGTCAGTAAACTAAATTTATTTTTATACTTTTATCTTATCTTGTGCGATAAAAGACCACTGGGGGTCTAATCAGTCAAAACAAAATTAATTAATTACGCAAACAACTTACTTAATTATAATAAAATTGCAGGCGAATATGAATTAATCAATCGCATCCGAAAAATAGCTGAACGCAATAAAGTTTGGAGGTCGTACATTGGCATGGGTTATCACAATTGTTGCGTACCCCATACAATTATGAGGAATATTTTCGAAAATCCTGGATGGACCACGCAATACACCCCTTACCAACCAGAAGTAACTTTCCTAAATTATTAACCAATCACCTAAATAATAAAATTAATTTAATTAGGTAGCGCAAGGCCGACTCGAAGGTCTCCTGAACTACCAAACCCTTGTATCCGAATTAACTGGACTTGGTGTAGCAAACGCGTCCCTCCTCGATGAAGGTACTGCAGCAGCTGAAGCTCTTTCCTTATGCTTCCGACAAAATAAACGAAGAAAGTTCTTGGTATCCGATAAACTCCACCCGCAAACCATATCCGTAGTCCAAACCAGATTATCTTCTCTGGGACTAGCAGTTGAAGTAGTTGACGCTCTCAACGCAGATCTCTCCAACAGAGACATTGGAGGCATCCTCTTCCAATATCCAGACACTGAAGGGAATACTCTCGACTTCAGCACTTTGGTTGAAACCGCTCATTCGCATGGTACTCTAGTCTGCTGCGCTACGGATTTGCTAAGTTTGACTCTACTGCGACCGCCAAGTGAGTTTGGAGTTGACATTGCCATTGGTACTTCTCAAAGATTGGGAGTACCGCTAGGGTATGGCGGTCCGCATGCAGGGTTCTTCGCTTGTAATCAATCTTTGGTCAGATTGATGCCTGGTAGGATGATTGGAGTTACTCGCGATGCGGCCGGTAGAGATGGGTACCGTCTAGCTTTACAAACCAGAGAGCAGCACATTAGAAGAGATAAAGCTACCAGTAATATTTGTACAGCTCAAGCGCTTTTAGCTAATATGACTGCGATGTTTGCGGTTTATCATGGACCGCAAGGGCTTAAAGATATTGCTACTAAAGTTCACAATCTGACTTTGGTAAGACAAACTATAATTAAAATTGTATTATCTAATTTATTATACGCTAGGTACTTCATCATGGATTGACCCAAGACGGCAACCAATCAACCAACGAGCTCTTCTTCGACACCTTAAAAGTGCACCCGAAAATTGAACTCGAAGAAATTAAAAAGCGCGCCAATGAGAAGCAAATGAATTTCCGGTACTACGATGATGGAGCCGTTGGTATCGCTTTAGATGAGACAGTCACCTTCAAAGATGTGAACGACATCTTCTACATATTTGGCAGCTCAAACAAAATTGAAGACCTAATCGACAATCCAATGGTCCGCAATGCTTCAATCACCAGAAGCGAATTCAAGCGCACATCTCCATTCTTAACGCATCCCGTCTTCAATTCGCATCATTCCGAAACCAGAATAGTACGCTACATGAAGATATTAGAGAACAAAGATATTTCGCTAGTGCATTCAATGATCCCACTTGGTTCTTGTACGATGAAGCTGAACTCCACCACCGAAATGATGCCCAGCTCCTTTAAGCACTTCACAGATCTGCATCCGTTTGCCCCTCTAGATCAAGCGTTAGGGTACCACCAATTATTTGCCGAACTCGAGAAAGACTTATGCGCCATTACAGGATACGATAAAATCAGTTTCCAACCAAACAGTGGAGCGCAAGGCGAATACGCTGGATTGCGTGCCATCCAATGCTACCATGAAGCCCAAGGCGACAAGCACCGTGACGTTTGCCTAATTCCAGTAAGTGCACATGGTACTAATCCGGCCAGTGCGCAAATGGCGGGAATGCGAGTGGAACCCGTACGAGTCAAATCGAACGGAACTGTTGATGTTGACGACTTGAGAGAAAAAGCTGAGAAGTTCAAAAATACTTTAAGTTGCTTCATGATCACTTATCCATCGACCAATGGCGTGTTTGAAGACACAGTTAGAGATGTCTGCGACATAATCCACAAAAATGGCGGACAAGTTTATTTGGATGGTGCGAATATGAACGCGCAAGTGGGATTATGCCGACCGGGAGATTACGGAAGCGACGTCTCTCATTTGAATCTACATAAGACGTTCTGCATTCCTCATGGAGGTGGCGGTCCAGGTATGGGGCCAATCGGTGTTAAATCTCACCTCGCTCCTTTCTTACCTGGACATCCAGTGGTGAACCCTCTGGGGGCCGATTCCACCTCTTACGAAGTCGTCAGTGCGGCACCTTATGGTTCCAGTGCCATTCTTCCAATTTCCTGGGCGTACATCAAAATGATGGGACCTAGAGGGTTGAGGAAAGCCACGCAAGTCGCTATCTTGAATGCAAATTACATGTCTAAAGTTTTGGAGCCGTACTATGAGACGTTATTTAAAAGTGAGTCTTCTAATTTGGTGGCGCACGAATTTATTATTGATACCAGGGAGTTTAAGAAGACGGCCAAAATTGAAGCAGCGGATATTGCTAAACGTCTAATGGACTATGGTTTCCACGCACCAACTATGTCGTGGCCAGTGGCTGGTACTTTGATGATTGAGCCGACTGAGTCGGAAGATAAGCAAGAATTGGACCGGTTTTGTGACGCTTTGGTCTCAATTCGGCAGGAAATTAAAGAGATTGAAGACGGTACCATGGATATTAGGGTAAATCCTTTGAAAATGGCTCCACATACTCAAGAGCAGGTGATCAGTAGTTCTTGGGAGAGACCGTATACAAGGGAACAAGCAGCTTTCCCGGCTAACTTTGTGCGGCCGGAAGTGAAAGTTTGGCCCACAGTCGCGAGAATTGATGATATTTATGGAGATAAGCATTTGGTATGCACTTGTCCTCCCGTGTTGGATGAATACAACTATTGAATAAAACGATTTTCAAACAAGATTTATTTATTGGTTTAACATTTTGCTTTTATTGTTTAGATAACAAGTTTAAGTAAATATATTATTTGCTATATAATTTTCTTTTAAAGAACGGACCTGGCACAGCACACATTAGTATCAATCATCAATGAGGTTACTTTTTTAATATATTAATACTTATTTAATTGCTATTAATATTAAGTATACAACAAATATGTGGTACATAAATAAAGTATTATTATTGTATATGAAATATGATTTTTCTTTGTTGAGTACCTTCTGATTCGGAAAAGTATGTCTACGATAAATTATTTGAAGAAAATGCAGTCTTTTGGTTTGATTAATTACAAAGCATTTTAAGAAAGAGTAGAAAAATTTGTCACTTCTTATAAAGTCCCAACTTTAACGGAACTTCTTTGCTCTGTCGCGAACTCACTGATACTGGAAACGGGTTGAAGACTTTGCTAGGCGATTTTGAACTTTCTCCACACGACTCATGACTTGGTGAAGCTTTGAAACAATCAAAATCTTGAGAATCTCCATAAAATTGCTCCTTTATTGGAGAACCACTAATATATTGGTAATCAGTACTAGGATCATCTATCAGTAAGTCTTCACTAATTTTAGTGTCTTCAGATTGTAAAAATCTGCGGGAAGTCTTTTCAATGTTGTCTAGATAATTTTGAAGTGTGTTTTCTTCCCCTATAGGAGATTTTTGAACGTCAACTTCTTCTTCATCAAACTGATGCAAGGATTTTGATTCTTCTATTGGAGACATATTTTTAGCTTCTTCTAAGTAATTACGTATTGAGACCTCATTAAGGGATGAATACTTCTCTGAGAAATTTATAGAACTATCGACTTCTAATGGAGATGTTTTTTCAGCCTGCTCTAAGTACTTTTGAATCGTGAAATCCAATTCTTCTACAAGAACTGGTTCTTCTAGTTTGTTTAAATAGCTTCCAATTTCTAAATCCTTTACCGGACTATGTTTAGATTCTATACTATTGCTCAAATAATTACTAGATTGACCCAATTCTTCTTGAGTGGACAATAAATCTTCAGTATCCTCAATTGGAGACGCTAAAAACGTATAACAAGATTTTGATTCACTTGATACATCAGTCAGGAAATTATCACGTTTCTCATCGGGTTCCGCCAAAACCTTCAACTCAGCCGACGTATTTGATTTGCTTCTAGTATGCGCATTTAAAATTAAACTATTGTATCGCTCATCCAAGCTTTTACTCTTCTCCAAAATGCTGGAATATTTCGATCCATACTCCGGCGACTTTAATTCATCCCTGTCTACATTGAAGCTGCATTGATCCATTAAAGTATCAGTATCACAAAGACTCAATGTCTCAATTGTTCCAACCGTCCCATTGTCCTCGTCATTGTCTAACGGAGAAATGTTTGATTGGCATTGTAAAATTCTGTGCAATATCAGAGAATTCTCCTGGATTATTTGTAAAGCACGCACACTATTTCGCCTTGCAAAATCCGCACGAACATTTTCTTTATCCAACCCACATGAAACTTCTTCCTTATTAAGGCAACTAACGCGATCCGCTAAAAACGTTTCAAAATCGAAATTCTCATCGTCATCCGATTCCGTTGCACTTAAGATTATTTGTGGTTCATCGTCCAACACTAAATTATCACTGGTTGGAATTGCAATTTGGCTGATTGTATTATCAAAATCTAGTAAACTTTCATTATTAATACTGGCACCTTTAGCACTTGAAGTATTGTCATCATTATTCATAAGATTAACCGTTGTATCACTGGTAGGAGTAATAATACTAGTAGGATTGTCTGTCGGATTCAATTGACAATTTTCCTCTTCCAAAGAAGACCCCAAACTATCCTCATCCTCTTCATCACACAACTCCGTGTCACTCGAACTGGAACTCGAGCTTTGCTTGGTGTCCTTCCAATGGAGCGTACTCGGCTGCACCACCTGCACCACCGCCTGCTGCCTCGCCGGAGGAATGCTCCCTTTCGGAGGACCAAGCCGCTTAGCCCCCACCAAAGCGCTTTTCCCCAAAAGCAGATGATTCATCGCTACCGGAGTACTTGGAGGCGGTTGGCGCGAAATCGCAGCACTGAAGATAATATGCGCTTGTCGCTGTCGCTGCTTCAACTTAACATATTGCTTCTTCAGCGCACTGATGTCCAAAACCAGTCGCTCCTTCGGATGCAACTTCAATTGTCGATCGACTACTGCTTGTGGCAATGAAGGCCCCCACGGATTAATATTGTACATGTAATGTTCGCGCAAGCTTTTCAATTCGCTCAAATGTCCAATTTGCACGACAGCTTTAATCAACGAATTTCCATCAACCAGACCGAACTCGAGAAGTTCTCGAGTCAGCACTCCCATTATGCAGTAGAATTCATCTGCACTCCGCACGCTCAAGATACGATCAGCTAGTACCTGCCAAATTGCTAAAGCTGTTCGCAGCAGAATCTCATTTCCTTCCAGCAGGATTAAGTCCCAGACGCGCAGCACGGTATCCTGTGGCAGACAGTTGCAGAATAATGTTAAAAACCTGCAAGAATATTTTAATTTAGACAACTCGTCGTCGGGAAATGAAAAGCATTGATTTTATTGTTTTTATTAATTATATTCCCAGTTTTTACGGGTTCGTTATTAAAAACAGCTTTGCAAGCGTTGTACGTGAAATAGCGCAGCTTAAAATCCAATTATTTACGTTTCAATTAGGAAATGGAAATTTTTGAAATGTAAAGCTCAGTCAAACTCATTTATAATTTGAGAGATTAAGCTCATATAACTTGTTTTTCTGGTCTATTCTCGGCATTTTCATATTATTTAGCCTTTTCAAAGCCAGTTACGGTTGTATAAGAAGTAATGAAAATGTGCGGATCGTTATGTAAATGCGTCTTATTATAATTAACATTTTAATAAATTATTCTGGGACTACAAATATGCTAATTTATTTGAAACATATCCTTTGCGTGATATTATTTTACTTTACGGGGTTTTCACTTTAGAAAAAACGTCAGTTTTGTGATAAAAGCAACAAGTGTCCAAAATTTTGATCTGATAGTCCAGTAGCTCCACGATAAATAAATTTAAAAAAATATTAAACAAACAAATGGACACAAAATATGATTTTTTGAACATAAAACGTGTAAATCCTTTCAAATCTCAATTGAGTGTATAAATTTCCCTCTATCAAAAGACTTCCTCCATACAAAAGAAATAAACTTGGTCGAAAACTACACGAATTCCAATGTTTTATTGTGCAATCAAAAATTTATGACCACTTACTCTCGTTGCGTTATTCTTATAGAATATTACATTATTAATAATAATAAAATTCATTTTTATAGCACAACATTTATAGTATTTTTATTATCACTTTAGCATGAAATATTAAATTTTGATTGAAAACTTTTGCCATCAAAGTCAAAATAATAGAAATTTCAAATCACATGCAACAACATCGAATATAAAAGCAAAACTTACCACTGCATAGTAAAAACGTTGGTAAGCGGAGGCTCATAACTAGTAGTACCATCCTTAGCTGCATTCTGCAAATTATCCAAATGCCTCGACAATTTTGGCAAGCGACTCTTCAACAACTCCCGGAAAACTGCCATATCCACCGACAACCCTCTCAAACTATCCGCAAAATAGCAATCTGGCAAAACTCCTTCAATCAAATAAATCATCAGCTTCAAAGAATCTGCTTCATTTTTCTCAGTCACTTGCAGAATCAACGCGGCCAGCATATTGAACCCTTGGCAGTACCCTGAAACCACAAATAAATGTACAAAATCTACTCGCAGTACTTTTCGAAAAGTACTCACCAACAGCTTTATTCCATCGAGCATATGCCAAAAGTACGCGCTTCAGCAACACCTGATTCTCAACTCCTTCCTTCCCACAAAACAAACTGCAACCAGTCCGATGCAAATCCTTAACAATCTGCACTCCAAGCTCAGCATCTGCAGGATGCGACCATTCACTGAAGCAATTCTGCTCCACTTTCGCCCAATCCACATTCCTGGACACCAAATGCTTCTCCGCCAAATTCAACCAAAGTCTGCTACGGAACTCCGGTGGAATTCCTCCAGGTAATTGAGCAACCATCTTCATAGCGGCAGCCCATTGCGAAAACCCCGTATCTCCAGGAGCTGGAGCAATTGTGAAACGCATCGTGTCTGGTCCGCTGCTGGTACCTGTATCCAAAAACAAGCCAAAATGTTGGTACTATTATTTTATTCGGTGCTAGATGGGTTTTTTTGGGACGCTTACTTGACCCTTGGCCAGCCGAATAAACCCCACCAGTAGCTCGCTTAATCGAATTAAAGATTCCGCTCATGAGTTTTTGTCATTTCACGGATAGACCGCGATGTTCATGAAGCTAGATTCACTCACCAACTGAACCTTTCACACGAACAACCGTATTTTATTTTTAAACTGACACAACTTTTCCAGGTGATGCCAAAATCAATAGCAAACAGATCTACTGTTGCCATTCGACTACCTGTTTCGATTAGAAATTGAACAGAAAAAGAGGCAATTTGCGGTGCTAGTACGAGCTTTTACTGTGGATGGACTCTAGTATTGATCGGTTTCATGATAGTCGTATACGGGGGTGGCTTAAACCTACCCTAAACCAAAATCCAGCAGTCGCTCAAAAGAACCAAATCGCGGACAAAAGTTTTGATCGTCCAGAATCATTCTGAACAATTTAGACTTGCAAAGTTTACTCAAAATTTTGCTTTCATGGTCAAAATAGATCGTTTGGAAAACCCCGTACGTGCAGAAATTTCTACTTACGCTTCAGGAGTTGTTTTGTGATGACGTCACAGTGACTGCTCTGCTGGCGACGCAACGCGTCGCGACGTTTTAGCTGCCGAACTAGCACGCTGCCCATGCGCTCTATATGAGCATTCAAACAGTTGCAGTTCGATTTTAATTCCATTATATCTGAAAGTTGTACTTAGTTATTAAAATCCAATTACCTAACTAGAGATGAAGTTTTGCAGTACTACGTTCTATTTGAACAGAACTCGATATGAAAACTTTGATATAGCAATTACTTGAATAAACTTAATTTTAGAGTTCATTAATTAAAGAGGAATTTACTTTCGAAGTTCAAATCAAATGGAAAATTTAATTAAAGGATCTAAAGAATAATTCGAAAACTTTCTGGATGGGTTTTATCTTTTTGTAAATATAATGCGGTTTTGTGTGCTGATACAAAATTCGTTGAATATTCAAAATAGCGATGATAATTGCTATCATTTACATTGTCGTGAATACAAATTAGTAGCACTTATGTGGGTCAAAAAAATTTCCAAGCATTTTTCCCTAAAGTTGATTATACGCTTTAATAACCGAGCGCAACAATAATCGAAACGCTTTTAATTACCACTTTTATCATGAATAAATATTATTTTTATCAAAAGTTGCACCGCTTAATTAAAATCGAAAGAAAAAACCAACTGCGGCAATAAAAGCACAATTTAAAAAATACCTTTCAGATCCAGATCCGCCGTATCTATCCAGATACTCTTATGCGATTTTCCGGAAGTGGCGGAATTGTAATCGGTGGTCGATTGTTGAACATTATTGTAAATATCCACCAGTAATTCATCAACCAAAGCACTAGCGCGACGTCTCTCATTTTCAATCGGTTTCGGATTAGTATGTTGATAGATGATACTTTCGGCAGATGATCGACGCAATCCCACGAAATAATTATGTTGCTGAATGAGTTGCTGTCGAAATCCAGGGACTCCTGGAGATTGACAAGTAAGAATTAAATCGCCGAACATT
This sequence comes from Cryptophagus acutangulus, assembly GCA_963556235.1. NCBI lineage: Eukaryota > Metazoa > Arthropoda > Insecta > Coleoptera > Cryptophagidae > Cryptophagus > Cryptophagus acutangulus. The sequence goes on along the minus strand of OY744559.1, from coordinate 11,548,337 downwards.
TGTCGATTGCACATTTCCAACTGTTCTATGCGATATGTTGACATACTGGGGAAATGTAGTGGGTATCACAAATAGTAAATTTTCGTGCGATAACGAATATCCGGTATTTCTGAGTATTTTTGATACAACCTTTTATATTATGATAATTAAAATGTGTGCAATTTATATGACGTTTTTTTTTATATCTATATAAACATTAGTAGGCGTTATATTGATAGCAAAAAGTATGAAATGCTGAAAGAAAATTGAAAAATAGCGCTTTAAATGTATTGTTGGTTGCATAACCATGCATTAAATTTTGAAAATTCGCACTAATGCTGATTCGATACAATGCAACCAACTTTCACTTGCATTCTCTTAAATGAAACGTCAGATTGCCGATAATTTCAGTCGAGTCGTGTCGTGCCAGCATGGCTGATAAAAGGCACACAAGAGAAGTCTTAAATGTGCTGATCTTGTGCGTTTTGTGGTACATAATAAGCTCCAGCAACAATGTTGTTGGTAAAACACTACTCAATGGATTCCCCTATCCGATGACAATGACAATGGTCCAATTGCTCTCCATAACAGTGCTGAGTGGGCCATTTTTCAACATTTGGGGTGTTCGCAAGTACATTGATATATCCTGGAATTACTATTTTAGGCTAATAGTTCCTTTAGCTTTTGGTAAATTCGTCGCGTCGGTCTTTTCGCATGTTAGTATATGGAAAGTGCCCGTTTCCTATGCTCACACAGGTCAGTCGAATTTGAATCCACTCTTTGAGGTTATAACTTAACCATATGTTTAATCTTGCAGTGAAAGCCACAATGCCTCTATTTACTGTGATTTTAAGTAGGATAATAATGGGCGAGAAGCAGACCACAAAAGTATATTTAAGTTTAGTTCCAATAATTGCGGGAGTGGCCGTTGCCACCCTCACAGAAATCAGTTTCGATATCATAGGTTTAGTAAGCGCCCTTATGGCTACAATGTTCTTCTCAATGCAGAACATATTCTCGAAGAAAGTATTACACGACACTGGAGTGCATCATTTGCGATTGCTCCATATTTTAGGCCGATTGGCACTTATTATGTTTCTGCCCGTTTGGGTGTGTTTCGATCTGTTCACTTTGTTGAAGGACGATACAGTGGTAAGACGATTTAATTAGCGTCTTTAAGCACGATGTAACTCAAGTTTGTTTTGCAGCAATACCACGATTACCGCATAATAGGCTTACTAATAATCGATGGCGTTTTGAACTGGCTTCAAAACATCATCGCGTTCAGTGTTTTATCTCTCGTCACACCTTTAACTTACGCCGTTGCGAATGCCAGCAAACGGATCTTCGTAATCGCAGTGTCGCTGTTTATTTTGGGCAATCCCGTAACGGGTCCTAATATATTCGGCATGCTACTAGCGATATTTGGCGTTTTATTTTATAATAAAGTAAGTTTTATAATTTATTGTAGAAATGTGATTAATTAATTGGATTGTAGGCGAAATTTGACGCAAGACAGGAGGAGAAAAAGCAGACGATTTTGCCGTATAGCCAACACAGCAGTTGGCAAGATCGCACTGGTTTGTCGAAATTGTACGCCAGTCAAAACGGAGGAACATATCAGAATGGTGCTACGACGAACGGCACGAGTTCGAACAACAATAGCCACTATCTGAAGCCGATAAATGGAAATGTACTATTTATGTGAGTGATTAGCTAAATTATTTTTAAATAAATTAAGTTTTAAAGACGATTATTGTGACCTGTACTTGTTTATTTGTGCCAAGCAAGCAGTACTTAATTTATTTGTTGGGTATTTAAATATAAGGCACCTCGAAGGTTGTTTAAATAGTTCTTAGGATCTAAGGCTAGTCATTCAGCTAACTATTTACTTTCTTTATTAAAAGGAATTTTATTACCATAGTATTTATTATAATTTGCAATTATTGTACAAATACTGTATATAATTATGATTGTTCTACAGTGTGATTTTATCACTAAGCTATTTTTATATGCTCAATTTATTTTATTCAGAAATGAAAGTTATTTCTAAATCTCATCAAACTTGTATTTATGGAATAATATTAATGTATATACGAATATATTATGATATAACTAAAATAAATATTTTTATATAGAATTATGGAATTTATAATGTTTTCGTGATAGTGTTCTGACTTGCTGAGAACGATTTTTTTGAAATGTTATCCACGATATCCTTTTCGGCAAAATTTATATAGGGATTCCTCGCAATGACCAACTCGATGCGATCGCCAGCCGACGCAATCAATGGCACTGTTAAACAGCAATCGAAATCTTGCGTCTTTGTATCGTTCACCTTGAAAAAAAAAACTAGAAACTATTTAAATTAGTAATTACAAAAATACCTGTATGATTCTATCAAACGGCTTCAACAATCCAACAATATCCGCAGGTCCGCCTTTACGAATGCGATTAACATAAACACCTCGCTCGTACAATCCATCGCTCACACTGAACCCATAATCATCATAAATCGAATCCTTATACAATGTAACATGATAAACTTCATTATCAAGTATACTTTCACTACTAAACGCCCCATTATTCGGTAATAAACGATCGCAAAAACTACTAGGCGAAGCTGCATAACTTTTCGACTCATAGCGACTAGCGAAATTAAAATTGGGCAAAGGTAGAGGACTAGGGCAAAATATTTCCTCAGTGTCCGAATAGAATTGCATCTGCGAGTCGCGCTTCTTCACCCCTTTCGTTAAGGTGCAATCGTCTGTTTGGTACGACAACGGCTCGCTTAGCACACTTTCTAGCTCCTTATTCTCCAAGAGATCTGGAAAAAAATATATAGTATCCAAATTGCGGGTGCTAGAATTTTACCTGGCACACATTCGTTCGGATTGCTATCCCAAGAATGAATAGCGCTATCCACACTCATCAACCCCGGACTGGAATAGCTGCATCTATCCTCAGAGTTTTTAATATTCCGCGCGATTTTCAACTGCACGCGATCTCCGGAAGATTGGAGCAAATGAATGGCATCCGACAGCAATCGGTGCTTCAAACTTTGTCCATTGATCGCCAAAAGTCGATCACCCACATGCAAAGCGCCCGTCTTCTCCGCCAAACCGCCTTCAGTTAGACGCGAGAGAACAATTGGATCGTTGCAATCTTCGCTCCCCGATATGGTAATCCCAAGGGCTCCACCATACCGTTGCAATTCCACAGTGTAAACTATGCTGTCCAAGAACAAATTCGCATTCTCCGTTTCGGTCTTTTCGATTTTCAACGTGACAATATCGTTGATCGAAGTCTGCAGAATCTCGAACGCAGACTCGAGTGATAGATGATCCAACGGACGATTATCGATAGCGAGGAGTCGATCACCTGCATGCAGTGTGCCCGTGCGATGAGCTATGGAACCGCGCTTAATTTCCGATATAATGAACGGTTCATCTGGTCGAATTTTCGAAGCGGTGATTGTAATGCCAAGACCTGCATTGCGTTTGGCTAGTTTGACGGTGAAAATGCCACTGGAAGGCACGATCGTGTCGGCAACATCAAACTCCACCTGCAATGTGATTTTTCCGTTTCCATTTGGCTCATTTCCCAGTTCCAATATAGAGTTGATTTCCTGCAGGGTTAAATTCGGCTGGTGATTTACAGACATTATTCTGTCGCCGACTTGCAAGCAACCGCATCTGGAATTTCAAAATCCTAATTATTGCTGACATTAAAATGATCGATAGGACTCAAATGGGGCCAGGAAAGATGCCAATTTGTGCACTTTAGCTAATTGGTCCAGGAAGGAAAATTGGAACTCAAAGTATCCAAAATTTGGAGACTTACCGGTAGGCAGGCGAATCCGAGACAATCCGCGAGATTAATATGTCGGCAGACCGATTTTCCGAATGTTCCCCAACGGAAATCCCTAATCCGTATCCATGAACGCGGTCCGTTGTTAATGTGATGGTCAGATTTTCGGGATGACAGACTCCCATCCCACCACTTCCCGAACATCCGCCGCAATGAATATTATTACTTCCTGAAAAATTGTTACAACTCAAAAAGGACATATTTTATGTAAACGAAAAAGTTTTGTAGAACGTATCAACTTTCAAATAATAATTTATTTTGAAGGAAAAATAAATACCACTGAAACATTTTTAAACATAAATCAATACCGAACGCGCCAACTTCTACCTGCTTGCATCCTAAAAGCGAAAATACAAAAAACACTTACCACAATCGCTCTCAAATGATTTATGAAGTGAACTTTGGCGATTAGAACGGTTTCGATTATGTCGAGACCGTCTCGAATTTAACGTACTGAAACCAGCCACACTTGGACTATTTGGAAAGCCCCCTCCTAAACAAAATACCACAAAACAAAATTTATTTATACCCTCATTGTTATTTTTCCCCAATCCAAAACACTCACCATAATTACTCCGCGAAGCTGCACGCTGCAACGCATGAAACGGAAGCAGCTGCAGCTTAGTGGCACGTCTTAGCAGACGTTCAGCTTCGCTTGGTGTCCCATTCCAGTTGTCCAACATTAAATCATCAATCGCGAGAAGCTGGTCGCCGATGTTCAAAGCGCCACATCGGTCAGCCGTGCTTGCTGGAAGAACATGGTCCACGTAATATCCAGCAGCTAGGATTTCATCCGTCTGTAATTCGCAGCAATTGGTCAGAATTAATCCGAAATCTTCTTCAATTTGACGATCGATCTCCACAAGTAATGGTCCATTCGCGTACTTTACAGACTCCATTATAGAGACGTCATACTCGATGGTAAGAGTGGTAATTGAGATGCCATGAGTGGATGACGGGTCTTTGAGGAGTTGCTGAGCTTCTAGTAGGGTTTTGTTGGTGAGGGATTGATGGTCTACTTTCAGGAGGCGGTCGCCTATTCGAATTAGTCCACTTCTGAAAACATTTAGACGTTCAGCGGGTTTATTTTTGATTCTGGAAGTTTACCGATATGCTGGACCGTTTTGGCGCACTTGCGTGATGATTAAGGGTCGACTTAAGTGCGGATGTTCGTGGACACAGCCGCCTCTTAATGTTATCCCCAAAGATCCTTCGATTCTTTCCACGGTGACTTCGGTGATTTTGCTGGTGATGCATAACGAATTTTGGGACGCTTTATTACGAAAAAGAGCAAATAAATAGTTGGAACAGTTGGATAGTTTTCAATTACCATAATTGGGTAAGGAATATTCAATTTCGAGCATCGCATTGCCATCGATGTTATCTAGGAGATTAGAAACGTCCTCTGGTCGCATCCGAGATGTGGTAATGCCGTTGACGCTATAAATCCTGTCGCCCGGAATCAGTTGATCACTGGTAAGAGCGACAGATCCAGATCGGAGCGAAGCGATGCTTGGACATTGCTCCAGTTCCGAGTTTCCTTAAAACACAAAATTACGATTCATTTTTTCGAAGCGCGAAGGTTAAACGTTCTAAAAATAATTCGTTACTTTTCTTGAGGTGTTTGATTTGTTTTGGTGATCCAAAGGGTGGTTTGCATAACAGCGAACTTTCGCTGGTTGGTGATGGATTGGAGAGACTTCTAGCGCGCGGTCTTAAGGATGGCAATTTGAACGAAGAAAACATTTTGAGTTTAATGAGGTCCAACGAGGGAGAATTTTATTGTGGTCATTGTTGCTAATGAATGAGCTAAATTTATCCAGTCATAACACTCACACATGCACAATAAAAGTTTTAATGTAGTGTTTATCAAGTAGATTTTGATTTAATTAAGTTATAGCGCAGAGCACTAAAATAAACACTTTGTAGTTTATTTTCAGCATGACTGCATTAAAATCGTGTAAACAAAAGAAACGAGAATTGCACTTTAACTGGTCGATAACTGGATGGTTAATTCATAATAGTGTAATTATTATAAAGGAAGTTTCAGACGAAATTAGTAAAGTCTAGTTCGTTTCAGTAGCCAGTCTTAGCGAAAACTGTTTATTTTTAACCACTCCTTTACATTTTAGATAGACGCTAAGCGTCGTCTGCTTAAAGATGAGTTTATACTATAGAGGCCCACTATATTTACTTTACGACGCTTTTTTAATGCTCTTTTTATCATAATTTGTACCTGAAGTTGTTTGCTCAAAACGCTCGGATGCATCTGGTATTTCTAATTTCCAACAGAATTCAAATTTGCTGACAAATGAGCTTAATTTTGGACTTTTGGCATCTCAAGAACCTTCCAGAAAATAATATTAATAACTTTGTCAAAATTTTTGATCTTCTTTGGTCCTCAAAATTAAAATCTCGACCTTAGCTCAATAATTAGCCTCTAGCGTTTCCAAAAATAAGGTCATTATAAATAGATCTAGTTTATTACTATCAACTGATCTCGCTCTGAAGAAAAAAACCGAACTTAAGTAATTTTAAAATAACTTTTTTCAATTAAACCCAATTTATTATAATTGAGAGAAATGCAGTCACTAGTATAAAGAAAACACATAATTTTCGAGTGTAGACCGCTGCAACCAACATATTTCCAAACGTAATTAGAATGAAGAGCAAAAGGGAGTCAAATTTATTTTTGTAATCTCCTCCCCCAACTTGCGAAGACAAAAAGTGAAGAGATCATCAGGTAAGGGGCGGCGACTACTATTGTCTATTTATAACTCAATTTTGTGACGTCAATTCTTATATCCGGTCTCACACTTTTAATTCTCACGGAAGCTTCGTTAATCAACAAATAAACAATCGAGAAATTCAATAAATAACAACTTTCAGCAACCCAATTAATCAGCATCATCTGTTAGAGACATCTCTATGATACTTGTTGCAGAAACTTTTCAGTAGTTTTGCAGCCGGAAAACATCAATCTCACCTTGATTTAGAACAATCCCTAAGGATTCGCCGTGTTTCTTCTTTAATTGCACCGTTGTGCAATAATGTCCCGATTGAGGTTCCGGCAAGCTGCAGGAATGTTTGCCGGAATCATCGGAAAAGGTTGGGGACCTTGATTTGATGTCTGCAACAAAAGGAAACATAAAATATAAATCTGCTGAAAAATGCGCTGAAGTGAAAGGAAATTTTAAAAATACACAAAAGCTCTAATCAGTCTGTCAAGACATCCATCCAGCTTCGAGGCGCTTCTTTATTTTGAAACATTTTATTTCAGGTTGAAATTGGCGGAGCACTAATCACCGCTGCTTGAACTCGATTAATTAATTAAGGAGCGTCATTAATTAAAGGTCGTTTAATTGAATTAGCTAATGAAAGAAGTCGCAACTTTTAATCTGAAAGACTATTTTCGAAATAACACCGCAAACTTAAACTTGTCTGTTTTGTTAATCAACTTTTAATGACGCATTCAGACGGGTCTAATAAACCCTGTCAAAGGAAAAAACGGTCGTAATTAATGGAGCGATTTGAAACACAGATAACACATACTTGAATATGTTTACAAAATTTAATTCTGTTTTCAAAACAAAAATACAACATTTCAAACTAGCAAAAGAAGAATTGCTGCACCAACTTTAACCATTTATCTTTCAGTTTCACATATCTATATTTGATATTTTTGGAATGTACTGGAAATATTTACGACCAAAAATAATGCAATTAAGTAATTTATTGTATAGCACGCGCGGTGCTAGAATTCTCCAAAGTTGACACTCCAACATTCAGCATCAAAATTATCTTCAAAACCGCAACAAATCTACTAAAATTAATGGAAATGTTGCTAAATTGTGACAATATTATCAATCTAGAAGTGAAAAATATAATAAACTATTCTTGTAAAGAGCGCACTGGCTCAGAAAATTGAAGCTGGTGCATAACAAGAAATGAAATCACTCACCAAAAAGTTCCATGGAAGTGCGACTTTCATGCTTATTTCCACAAAGCGTGTTATTTGTGTTCGTATACACATGGCTGTTTCTTGCCAGCACTTTCCACAACTTCATTTTTACTATTAGGGGTTGTTAAATTTAAACACATTACGCGCTGCGTTCACGTTCATCCATAGTCACTAAAAAATCTATTTTTTGGGACGACTGAATATTTTGTTGAGCAATTTTTTGCAATTAATTTTTGCCTCTATTTCTGTCTGCCGCGATTCAAGCTCTAATTAACATTGAAATCTCGGGTGGTCGATGTCGCTCTTCAAAAAAGCTTTTATGTTGCACAGACCACTAATTCATAAGAACATCTAGACGCTTAATAATCCCGTTCCGTTTTTTTCGCTCAAACAAAGCCTGTGAAAATTATATCAAACAAGATTTTCGCTTTGCGAAAGAACTTGGTTAACGACGCAGAATCTTATTCCATTTAAATGTGGACTGATTTGTAAAGCGCAAAAATTCGATAATAAAAGGTAGACGCGGAAATTTTCTTTGTACGCGATTAAATGCAATCACTCTTTTTTTAATTAGAAAAAAATTAATTGCGTTTTATTTAATTAAATTAAAAATTCGCACTAAATAAAAACCCGCACAAAGGTCGTTTTCGGAGGAGCGAAAAAGACGTGGCGCACCGTTTGACTGACTCCCAGTTTCTCTGGATGCAGCATGTTTTCAATCCCGAAAGCCAGAGGGATGAGACAGACGTCGCAAACTTTGCACATGTGTTCATCTGGGGTAACACGACGAAAAAAACGTCCAATCTTAACTGATCGAACAATTTTAATTATTGTGAACAAGAAAATTAAATTGGCCACTCGGTATATTGTTTCAAAGGCCATTTAAAAGAATATTAAATTATTTTTTGCAATAAATCTTCCGATAATCTGACACTGCGACAGTTTTATTGCGATATTACGAGCCGAAGAATAGAGTGCTAGTTTTTCAATTTAAATTTCCGCGACAGATAGATTAGCAGATAATATTTTAAAAATGCAAATTATGCTTGAGAATTTATTTATTATTGTATGGCATTCTAGTCGTTTAATTTTAGACCTGCAGCGTACAAAGAGTTTGTTCTTTGATTTCGGATTTGGAGGCGCAAATTAAATAAAAAGCGAAGAAACTGTTTATAAAAGCTTCTCGTTTGCTAAACAATAACATATGCAACCGCACATAGTAATAGTGGATGTATTTAAAGAAAAAGCGCACATTAAACTTTTTATTGGCCTTTAAACACTCTCTAATATTAGTTGATGTTCAAAAGAACTGTAAATAAAAGAGGCGACTTTTTGCTTCACAAATACGAAAACAATTAAAATTTTATGGAAGTAGAGGGTAAAATTAGGTCGAACACACTTTGACGAACATCTTCCGACATTTTGTCTGTTGTATGTCTGTCCATTGTCCACATATTAGTGTAATATGATCGTATCTATTTAAATATCGATCCTAATTTCTGCTTTGTTTGTTTTTTCTGTACACAAAACATGTTTCATAATGCAGATAGTCTATTATTCCATTCAAACTTATATTAATAAAAAATCCTCCTATTGTTGAATATTTTACAAAGCACGCACTAGGATTGTGAGCTTTGTCAGTTGAAGTTATAAAAATGAAAATGCATCCAACAAAAGCGACGAAAAAAGCGCAAAGTTCACACAAATTGCTGCAGAACTACAACATTTTGAAAACGAGTTGGGCGGTCCAGACGAAAGTTTTTTTCGAAAACTCCACGTTGCATGGGGTGCGTTACATCGCCGAACGGGATCGACCATTTATCGAAAAGTGAGTGCTAAAAATAGATCTATAAAGGCAAATTTGCATGACCTAGGTTAAGATTGGTATGACACATAATAAAATCAAGAGCAAAAAAACGCGAAATCTGTTTGCCAAATCGCGTAATTAATTCTGTTGATATTTTTGGATTCGCATAAACTCTCTCAGTCGCTTAGATGTTAATGAAATATCTAATGAGGATAATTTTAGCCACGCAGCGCATAAAACTATTTTATTGATTTAGAATATAATAAAAAATGCTGAAAGTAACTTTCAGCGGGATTACCGCGAAATGAATGCCTGCAGATCCATCAAAGATTTAAAACTTCTCAAATTTTCTGCTTGATGAGTTTCATCATTGGCTATGAAAATATGCTGCGCTTTCAGGTTTTTGTGGTTCGCTTGTGTGGCCATCGGAGCCGTGGCGACTGCTGTAATAATTGTTAGCTTGTGGGAGAAATTCCAAACCAATCCGACAATTACAGGCCTGGATACTGATTTCCATAATTGGGAAGTTCCCTTTCCCGCAATAACAGTTTGTCCGGAAATTCCGAGCAATATTAGCAACATTGAGAGCTACTTAACAAAGTAAGACCAGATTGCATTGTACGCTTGAATAGGGAATAATTCACTTTCATTAAGTAATGGAAGCTCGTCGGAATTGATGAGCAAATTTCTATACGATCTCACACAGTTAACTTTAAACACGATTCCGGAGTTTGTGGAAAAATACTCGAATGCAAACCAAATACCGGAAATCAGCCAGATCAAAGATTTGGTGTACGGGGTGAAGTTTCCATCCAAATTGTCGCCAATTAATTTCATTAATTAACTACTTTATAGTTGATGAATAGGTGCGAAGATATTTTTGATAAATGCACTTGGAAGTCGTATGATTACAATTGTTGTGATGGATTTTTTCCGGTGTTCACTGAACGCGGATTTTGCTATACTTTCAATTCTAAGCATTATGAAAAAATGCTACCATCCAAAGACGGGTTTGTATTAATTTAAATATTTTAGTTTACATTAAAGGATTTTCGACTCCAGTCAACGAAAAGAGCTCCCAAAATTCGACATGCGCTTCATCACAGAAACTGACATCAAATGGTCATTGAAATTCGTTGTGAAGAACGACGAAGTCATCATGCCAGTAACTAACATATTTTCCCGCCAAAATAAATTTTCCTCAAATAAAACTATTTATTAGATTTACATCCTGAATTCTGACGAAATGGCCGGGATCGATGTGAAACCGCAACACATCTGGGACTTTCAAGTTAACCGAATTTCCTTTTCAGTGAAACAAACTTACACCACTGAAGATACACGCCAGTTGAGTATCAAACAGCGACATTGTGCCTTTTCGGATGAGATCGAATTGCAAATTGATAATATTTACACTTACACTGCTTGTACCAGACAATGTCGGATGGATACGGCGAAGAAGAGATGTGGATGTGTTCCACATTTTTATCCAACAGGTCATAATAATTTTTACAGGCATTGCTCCATTAAGGAGCTGTCTTGTATTGGGGAGCATTTGGAGGAGATTACGTCGATTGATAAGTGCAATTGCTTTTTGGGGTGTTCGAATACGGTTTATGAAGTGGAGAAGCTTAACGAAAATTTGTATTTTTTAACACTTCTTTAAAAACAAATGTAAATTTGTTTTCTTTAGGGATTACGAGGAGAATATGTTTGAACTGGAAGCGGAGTTTGTTTCTTGGCCGATGGTGCGCTATAAAAGAGAGGTGCTTTTCGGTTGGGTAGATCTACTTGGTTAGTCCCCAAAATAAAATATTTTCCTTCTACTTTAATATTTTTTTGGTCTAAGTGTCCTTTGGAGGAATTGCCGGATTGTTCCTCGGCTTCAGTTTGCTATCGGGCGTTGAAATAATCTACTATTTCACAATCCGGGCTTGTTGCATGGTAATCCGGGAAAAAACGGAGTTAGAATACATAAGACAACAAAACTCCTTCAAAAAGCGACCCGAATATGATTTAAGTTTGGTGCCGTATTTCATATCGAAACCTCTGCCAGGTAACGGAATTGATGAGATTTCGAAGAACAATTTCTTCAAGCGCAACAGGAAAAATGTAAATTTTGTCTATGGAAAGCTGATTTAGTTAGTATAATTTTACTTTGCAGCAAATTATTCCCGTTTTGCCTCGAGGTAAATTCAAACCGTCCGATCGAATTGTTGCACCATTTGGAATCGAATTCGTCAATTAATTTCCAGTTTATTAAAATTTGTACATTATACTACTAACAGTATTAAATATTATGTTTCAATAAATATGTTGTGTAGCACATTAATTATTCTAATTAATAGATATATACAGAGACCAATATACAAAATATTATACAATAAAATACACAAATAAATATATAAATTGTTACAAAATTATATATTCTAGCTAACACATCAAGACAATTTCTGAAAGTGTTCGGAATATTTCCACACGAATGGTTAATAGCAACTGATATCTTCCAGAGAGCTATCGCACTCTAAACTCTCTACATCTGAAGAACAAAATTGTTGAGCCTACTCTCCATCCAGTACCAGCAATTAATTAAGTACAAAAAATTTCTAAAAATATCACACATTAATAACATGTTACAAATACAAAAAATATGATGCATATGATCCATTCCATCTGAGATTTGCACAACATGATCATGGCAGAGAAGATTCCATCCTCAAAAAAAAAAACTTATCCAAATAACTCAAGTGTTCATTCATTTATCGGTTGCATTCGGATTTGTGTAACTAAAACCTTGGAATTGTGTTTGATCCATTGATTGCAAAATTGTTTGCTCAATTGGTGTCAGCTTTGCCTTTTCGACGGTGAAGGTTCGATCAAAGTATTGCGTGTCGAGGGGATGTTTCTATAAAAAAAATATATAAATTTTTGCGCCTTTAAAATCAAGTCTAGATGTACCAAATCGGGTTTGAAGGGTGGCTCCAACTGCCTGGCTTCCAACATATGCCAATCGATTTGTCTGAAGAAGGGTTGATCCTGGATGTCTCCGGAAGAGCAAAATCGGTTTCCTAGTCTTTTGCTAGCGTCTTTTTCTAAAAACTAAACGACCAAGACAATATTATCCAACTCCCTTACAAAGTTTTTGAGCAATAGTTACCAATAATAAAATAGCAGTAGCTTCACTGGATAAAAACCTAGGAAGCACAGGTTTCTCATTGCAAATGGACCAAAACAATTCGTCCTCATCACAACCGCTGAAAGGCGATTGTCCTAGCAACATTTCGTATAGAAGGACCCCAAAGGACCACCAGTCCACGCATTGATTGTAATGCAACCCTTTAATAATCTACAACAAATTAAATTACCTCAAAAATTTTGGGCAATTGCTAAAGAAGGAAGCATACTTCTGGTGCCATATAATCCGGAGTGCCGCAAAAAGTATCCGCCATGCGATCCAAGAAGATTTGCAACTTGCACATGCCAAAATCCGCTATTCTTACATGACCATCAAAATCCAGCAAAATATTATCCAGCTTCAAGTCCCTGAAACACGAAGAAGACATTAAAGTCGCTCATCAGGTAAATAAATGTTTGTTGACGACCAAAAATAAATATTTGGTACAATGAACTGCAGCGACCTTTTCCAGATCAAATAATATGCGGACAACGAATATAAAAAACCGCGCTTTAATTCACAACAGATGATGCTATTTTTTAACAGGTCAAAGACTTTTATGCAATATTTAATTTTAAAATTGCCTAAAAATACACCAACCTGTAAACTATGCCCTTGTTGTGCAAGAACTTGAGGCCCGAGACGATTTCAGCTCCATAGAATTTGGCCTGCGATTCCGGAAACCGACCGGACTGCTGAATGTGAAACATGAGATCGCCTCCATTCAGATATTCCATGACGAAAAACAGATGCGACTGAAACAAGTTTGTTTTTCAGGCAATCGTATATGCTAAATCAAAATCTTACTTCCGTTTGGAAAGTGCACAGCAAATGACACAAATACGGGTGCTTGGTGCCCAAAGCTAGCACTTTACGTTCGATCAACGTGCATTCCACGTCATCGTCTTCCAAAACTACGTCTTTTTTCAGGCATTTTATCGCGTAGTAATATTCAGTGTCTTTTAGTTCAGCGAGCAATACCTAGAATAAATTTTTGTAGTGGAGATTTGAAGATTTGGGGATAGTATTTACTTTTCCAAAACTGCCTTTGCCCAAGACTTTCAGAAAATTGAAGTCGTCCACACAATATTTTCGGAAACGAGGTATTGTAGTGGCGGGGGGTGTAATTCGTCCACTTTTTTGAAAACTGACAAAAGTGCTGGACTGGGAATATTCCTCGGGGGTATCATTCGATTCGAGGGCAAATGTGGGGTTGTCGGCATGTAATGCGGTGGGGGAGTCGCGACTATCGGATGTTGATCCTAATAAAAAGTTAGCTATTTTAAAAAATTGCCAAGAAATTGAAGATAAAACGGATTTTACTATTTTGGAAATTAAAGGGGTGGTTAGAAGATCTAAAAGTGTTATTTTGTTAGTCCTTGTTAAGAACACTGGAAAATAAAAAATTGCAAATTCTTCTCGAAATTCAGCCATAAATATATTTGGAAATTTTTTGGCCCTATATAAATAAATCGAAATTAATTTAATAAATGTCTTTGGCACTGACTTTTGTTGTAACTATTTGTAGTTGCACCTTTGCTATTTATAAATGTAGTTAATAGGATATTGTGTTGACTCATGCATGAAATTCGCGTTATTGTATTGGATATTAATACAATAAAAATCATAAATTTTGGTACGGTGACAAATTATTTCAAACGCTATAATTTTTGATTTACAATTTGCGAATTCAAAACAAGCGATGTTTCTGCCAATTCGACTTGCAATAAAAGAAAGCAAAAGTTAATATACTATTTGGATTTCGCAGAAATTTCCTTATCCAAAATTAGATTGCGCAAAAACTTGTCCAAATAGAATCTTTAGTCGTACAAATATGCCTCGCAGGATTCCATATAATAATTTTTTGGCACTTTCCTTTAGTCATTTATATTTAGCATTTAGACGTCAACTGAGATGGCATAAGGTCGCATGACACTTGAGAATAATAATAATAAGTGTTACGTACCGTTTAAAAAATACAAAAGAACGTAAATCTAGCTCGGTACTAAATTATTCGATCAAAGCAATAAAATTTTGAATTATTGGCAGGAAGTTCCATTTTTGTAATGCATAAAATCTGGTGCGTTCATTTTCAATAAGAGATTTGCACCACATGTTACAATGTTGATTTTTTTCTTCTTTTATAAATAGTTTTATCATCTTGCAAATTTATAAATAGCTTTTAACAGTAAATTGCTTACCTTTTCGCACAGATTCGATCGCTTCGACAATCAGCTTTTGATTAACTCCACACAAATTGGCAGTTAATTTCTCACATTTCTTATGACAATTTACGTCGCAGTCTATTAAACGAATATATAAGAAGATAAATGTTAGATCAAATGTTCAAATACAACGTTTTGCCAAGTACGCTAATGAGCTGCAACTTTGCAAGTCCAGGTATGCCACGAATGCAATTCAGCGACCTTAATTTAATTTTCTACCCCAAAATTTCGACATAAAAATAGTTTTGAAAAATATTTACGCGGCGGCTGAGTCAGTTTTGCATGTGTTTTGCATCTGATAGTCGATAATTGCTTTTCCCAAAAAATACACTATTTTTAGACAAAGATCAATCAATGTTAAAGCAAAAAATCTGCAGCATACAGGCATTTAAATGATTAGAGAAAACCTGATCGTCTGTATATTGCAAAAGAGTTAGTAAGTACAGAATAAAGGTTAAAAGTAATCATCTAACCCTTATTCCTGCTTCGATGGGCGCCGGAATGAAAGCCCGAATCATTCGAGGACGTACTTGCACCGATTTTATTTCCAAACACCGTATTGGACTCTTCCTCCTCACTTCCAGACTCCGAGGACGAACTTTCTTCCTCCTCACTGGACGACGACGATTCATCTTCACTCTCCTCTTCGCTTTCTTCCTGCACTTTTTGTTGCAGCACAACTTTCGATTGGCGCGGTCGCGGATAATGTCTACCACGAATCACTTTCGGTTTAGCGAAAATTTCGATAGGGCATTCTTCGAGTTGATCAGGTTTCTTCCAAGGATGCATCCAATGCGAGATGCGATTGGATTGCAAGGGGACGAATTTTTCGGGTTCAGGTTCGGGGAGAGGTTCTGGTTCGGGAACGTCAAACACTTCTAGATCGGGATCGTCTTTGTTGGCTTTTTGCATTAGGGAACGTTTGGAAATTAGTTTTTTGGGGGATTGAACTTCATTGTGGTTTTCGTCTTTGAATGCGAGAGGGGGTAGTTTTGATTTGTCGATTTTGTATAATTTAATTTCGGATTCCGCGCCTACTTCGTCCCAGAAATTGTCAATCTTCTCTTCAGGTGGTGCTTCTGCTTCAGGTGTTTCTTCAGGCTTTTCTTCAATTTTTTCTTCGGGTTTCTCTTCTGGTGTTTCTGGTTTGGGCTTTTTAATTTTCTTTTTCAATACTGGTGATTTTATTTCTTCCAGTTCTTCTATTTTGGTCTCTTCCTTTGGTTTTGTCGATTCGACAGTTATCACATTTTCTTTAGCAGCTGCTTCAAGTCCATTTTGCTTTTCTACTATTTTTTCAGCTTCTTCTTTTGCCTTCAGTTCAGATTCTTTAGATTTTATGGCAGCTTCTTCAATTTTGAGTTTTGCTTCAAGAATCTCCTCAACTTTAGGTGCTTTTATAACTTCTTTTGGTTTTGCTGCTTCTTCAACTTTAGCCTCCACAACTGCATCCTTTTTATTCAACTCAGCTTTAGCTTTCCAAATCGCTTTTGGCTTCACCCCATTTTCCTGCACATTCTTCACTTCAACCGCCTGCTTCTTATCCAAATCCTCCTTAACTTTTGCTGCATTTTTAACTTCCACCTTCTGCTTCAAAGTTTGTATTTTCTTCTCCAACTCTTCCTTAGATTTCTCGATTTCCTTACTTTTGTTCTTCAATTTAGTGTTATTATTCAAATCAATCGCTTTACTTTCAGGCGCCTCATATAATTTCCTCGCTCTTGTCTTAATATCCTCAACGATAGCCACAATTTTCTGCGTTTCAACCGCTTTCGCCACATCTTCCTCTTTCGGCACTTCCTTAATATCCTCCAAAATATGTCCCAAATGACCATGCTGCTTCTTCTGCAAAATACTCAACAGCACAAGCTCTTTCGCTTTCGGCAAATGCACCAAACCATCAGTAGCAGTAAGTTTCTTCAAAGTCTGCACAATTTTCTTCTTCTTTTCCATCTCAGGCGTAACAGATCGACTTTTAGACTTCTGCCTCTCTTCAATCTCCTCCACAATAACATTAAATTTAAATTTCTTATCCGCTTTGGGCTTCGGCGATTCCTCCACCTCCACTTCATCAACAATCGCTTTCAACGTCGGCTTATTATTTATTTCAACATCAACAGTCGCTGTAATAATTTGTTTGGGCTTCACAGCGATTTCTTCAATTTCCACCTGGGAAATATCGCGAATGGCGTTTTGATAATCCTTGTCGCCCTTTAATTCCTTTATATTTTCCTCAAAATTGCTATCGGAGGAAGTGCGCCGCATATTTTTCTGCGTCAAACGACGTTGAAGCCCACTTTTTGGACTTGTATCAATATCGCTCAGTTTGTCGATGGCAAGCAATTTAGATTCACGACGTTCAAGCAATGATTGCCCATCGCCAACATTTTCTTTCGATTGCGATTTCAATAAGCGCTTTGGTAGATCTTCAGCAATCGACTCACTTATTCTTCGTTTAAGCGAAGATTGCTCCTCAGTTTCTTCGCTTTCCTGATGCATTTTCACATCCGGCAACTTCTCCTTCGACTGCGTCTTGCTAATTTTCTTCGGAGATTTCGATCTATCCCTCTCAGGAATCGTCAACCTCTCATTCGATTTCTTCTTAGTCACCTTTTTCTTCCTCACACTACCCCGCGATTCGTCTTCCTGCTTCCCTTCCTGATTCTGTAGAATCACGTCCAATATTTC
This sequence comes from Cryptophagus acutangulus, assembly GCA_963556235.1. Classification (NCBI taxonomy): domain Eukaryota; kingdom Metazoa; phylum Arthropoda; class Insecta; order Coleoptera; family Cryptophagidae; genus Cryptophagus; species Cryptophagus acutangulus. Next base: position 11,530,632 of record OY744559.1, on the reverse strand, counting down.
CGAGTCTTCTTGCGACAAATCGGCCGAGTTTCTTCGTATTTCCTTGAAAATATCGCCACTAGAAAATTGTCTGCTCTGCCGTCTTTGAATTTCCATCGGCTGACCAGGATTCAATTCGTCATCAATATTATCCGCGGTGATCGCCGTGCAAATATCATGAAAACTCGGAGTTTTAGCGACATTATTCTTCTTAACGGACGCTTTCTTATGAATGTTATCCTTGCTGCGACTGCGAATCAAAAATTTCTCCTTCAAAATCTCACCCGGAGTTTTCCGCTGACGCTTTTCCTCAATCACCAACTCACTCGGCTCGAAATTATCCCTCCAGCTTTTGATATCCTTCACAATCTTATCGCGATGGATTGTTTGCAAGCGAACAGTTGTGCGATCTCTTCGAATGGTAGCACTTGGTTTGGCATCTTTTTCCTCAGCGGGCGCTTGAGGAGCGACTTTTTCGACTGGTTTAATTTTTATTGGTCGCTCATAGCTGCGATATTTATTAACGGAAACGTCGATGTCAGCTGTATTGATCTTAATAGGTCTTGGGATGCTGATTTTCGGGGAACTGTGCAATCGCAATTTTGGCGAATTAATTCTTCTCGGCGAATTGGCTTGCGATTCGGTGATGGTCGAAAGATGCGGCTTATAGCCCCGAAATCTGGAAGGTACTGTTTTGAGATAAGGATTATTAAAAACGTGATTTGAGGCGAGGATTGAGGAGTGATTCGAGTAGGGACCTGAGAGATGGTACGAATACAAACTGGATGGAGATGATAAACCAATATCTGAATAATATGGCATCGCTAATTTCGATTCCAACCAATTAAAGTTGACACGTGACCGCAATTTATATGTTGTTTATTTACAACCTGTTGCTCGGAATTTGCGAATCGCGATTTATTGCCAATTCGTTTGATGTAACATTGGAACAATAAAAATAGGAACAATTACACACAGACAAACACAATGTTTTTTTTTTTGTTTTTTTCGTTCGATTGAGAAGTTTGGAAATTATGGCAAGTCCGCACCAATAAGCTGTGAATGTGAAACTGGCAGGTTTCTGAGTGGTCGTGCCAAACAATCCTATTTTTATCAGCAATCCCGTGACGTTAGCAAAACGGGCCGTTATGTTTTATTTGCCAGCACACCTGTATGGTTCCGCGTATATTTTAGAAAAATCATCATCCAGACGGCTTTTTCTGGAAAATGTGCAGTCTGCTATTCTTTTGTCGTAATAATTAACCTACTTTACGAGGAGCTGCTGCGTTATTGCTCGTTTCGGTTGCAGCATTCCTATTTTTAAATTTTGTTTTTCTAGTTTCGGAAAAAAATTCGTGCCGCTTGTTTTGTTTAGTAGAAAATGACCAACAATTTTTTGTTTGGATGGAAATTGGAAATGAAAGTAATTGGCAATGCTAAAAATACAATAGAACACACACGTGCAGTTCGAGAAACCTTAAACTTGCTTTGATCTCTATACTTAAAAGTTTGTGTAACAGTCCACGTATTTTGAATTGTTTCACTTTGTTTACCTTTGATTTGATTGAAGACAAGAAACTTTATTAGCGCGTTATAAGCCACATGCCCAAATATTCAATTCGGAGAAAGGCAAAAAAATTATTGAGCGAAATTTAAAATTTACAAAATTAATTTTGAAAAATGCAACCAAAATTCAATATGATTGGCTTACTTAAGTCACATGACGTGCAAATGTCATCACTTTTCCAGTTAGAACCACATAAATCTATTTACCTTAAAGTTCTCGCGTTTGATCGTTAATTTCATTTCACTAAATTTAATGCATTCGTTGCAAAATTCGAAATAAACTGGCGCAACTCGAAGTTTTAATGCACTCTCCAATTTCCAATTTTTTCTTTTCATCTACCTATCAAAATAATGTTGCAAATACTCGTTACTCCTACTGAAAATATGAAAATAAAATATTCTTGACGATCACCGTTTTTCAAAGTTTCCTAACCACCTGTCAGAAAAATCATATTTAATTTCATTTACTACATCAATTTAAGAAAATGCGTTTGCGTAAAAATAATATTCTTGAAATAACATCGTAAAACGCTAATAAATTAAAGCGAAAAAAAAACGCAATTTTTCAAAAGCAATCGTTTGAATTAAAAATCCATAAAACGAACATGTTGCTGGAGTGCTATTTGATTAAAGTTAAATTCACCTGTTTAAATTCATCATCGCGAAAAGACTTTATAGGTCAAATTTTCATTGCCAATATCAGATAAGTTTGTCTCATTTTAATTTGCGAATTGCGCTTCTATATTCGCAATTAGTGTCATAATTATTCAATGTATTAAAAATATCTACATTTTCTTTGCACCTAATTATTCTAATTTATTACCCGTGAACATTGTCACAAATTTAAAATACGCCCGATTTTAAAAAATTGTAGAGTGGGTAGGCAACCAAATATACACAACCGAGAATTGTCAGTTGCAGCTCAAACTATTCTATTTCGGCAAAACGTTGATTGATTTAATTATTAAATATAGAAATAAATATTCTTACCTTCACATTTTAATCCTTGCTTATAAATACCATATAATAATGAGCCGCAATGGTCACAAAAAGTGGGTGACATGAATGTGTGTACTTTAAATCTATGAGGTAAATCTATCTTAAATCGTTCTCTTAAATACTGCAACAAAGAAATAAAATCAATTAGTCAACAAATTTTAGCGCTAATTAATTGTGAAACTTACAATTGTACTTTCAGATTCGCGTCCAGATCCTGGACATTTTCCTAAGAGTTTATCGTGGCACTTTTTATGAACCGCCAATTGGCAACCTGAATTAAAATAAGGCACAGTTTTAGGCAACCAACAAAACAATTTTCAAATTAGATACAATATTTTCGAAAATTTACTTACACTGACATTGGTACCCTTGTTTGCCGAATCCCCAAAGAAAATCTTTACAAAATGCACAGAAAGTGGGCTGCCGGAAGAATTTGGCCATAAATTTGTGTCCTTTTGCCTCATGCACTCTGCAATACAAAAATAATTACAAATAATCGACAATTAAACACAATGCAAGTTACCTTTGATGCTTGATGGCACATCGTCTTCGAGTAATCCCTCTATGTTGATGGCCATCATCATCATCCGAGTCCAAAGAAGCGCTTTTCAACAGGGACGTCGTCGAATTTGAATTAAAAGTATCGTCATTCCGATGCACCATTCTTTGTCTTTGTGGTCGCAATTTGCCCTATTATAAACAATTAACACATATAAACAGATTTAATTTAGATTATTTCAACGCGACTTGATAAGGTTTTACTATATGGTAATTAAATCAGATTGTTTAATTAGTATATCTGTCGAGCATTTATTTAGCAGTGGCGTGGACCAATTAATTGTTAGTGTAAGACAAATATAAATTAAATACCTGATGCTTATATAAAATGTAAAGTTATTATAATTTCTGGAGTGCACTAATAAAATTTGAAAATTATTGAGCTAAAATATTTACATTTGGAAATAAATATTTAAATTAATTTTCCGGTTTGAAATTAACAACTAAAATAGATCTCGCAGAATTAATTAATACAAAGTAGTGTATTTTTAATATATTTGTTGGCAAAAATTTCGAAATGCAATAAAATGTGTCGCATTGTATTTATTTAATTTATGGTGTCATTTAAACGCAAATGCAATTAATGGAAGTGGAGGTGCTGGACGCGTTTTTCCTAAAGTTGTAAGAAAAACAAATATGTAATTGATGCTGTAAGGTATATATTTTTAATGGATATTAAAATAAACATGCTGTTTAGTTGGTTGTAAAAGAATTATCTAAATATTTATGTTTTGCAAGTGCCTATTTTCAGATATTGTTGTTTTCGCGGAACATGGACAAATGTTTAGTTTCATGTCTTTTTAAATTTATATGTTTTCGAAAAAAATTAAAAAATGGCCGCTCTATTATTTGTATGTCTGTCGCTTCGCGACTTGCGCGTTCCATCTGACTGTCTGTACATTCAAAACTATTAAATATATTTTATTTGAATGTTATCTAACTAACCTACTAGACATTAGTCTAAAAATAGGCGTTTTGGGAACAGAATTATTGATATAAAAAAACTTGCGGCCAAGCAATAAATTAATACTTAAGCTCGAAATTTTTCCGATAACTGCCAATAATAAATCATGGAAGCAAAACAAACAATTGAATATAGAATTGAGCGGAATTTACGAGTTTCCGAAATAAGAAATTTGACTTTGAAATATTTATTTACATACAAGCTCATAATTTGAATTGAAGCTTGCAGTAGTCGTACGATTTGCAAATATATTTCGCTTTGAAAAACAAATGGTCAGCTTTGATTATATTATAGTAGATTTTCAAATACGTTAATTCTTTATTACTCTCTTTTATGCTCACACAGATGTGTAATTTAGTTGTTTTTACGATTTTCCATTATGAGCGCATTTTTTCGCTCTCTATTTCTAATAAACAAGTTTAATTTTAAATCCACTTAAGATTATTGAAATTATTGAAATGGCTTTTAAAAAGCATTATGCGATTAAAAAACAACACGTTTGAAAACGCGGTGCGTCTGTTTATAGGAGGCTGACCTAATTAGTCAACTATAAATACGAGAAACGCGTCGAAAAAAGGAAAATGCAAAAGAAAATGCGATAATCTGACCTGTTTTCCTGGTTCGTGCATCCGAGGTATTCGTTCATTTTTCCTTTGCCCATTACTACTACTACTATTCGAACTGCTACTTCGACTTTTCTTATTATAACGAGATCCGCCAGTGAACATCATTTTGAAAACAATCAATTCCACATTTTCCAGAGTCTCTTCTTAGTAATCATAGTCTGTGTGATGTTTTTCAAAACAACTAACGTTTGAGTTCGCAAACACGTAATTTTACACATTTATGGTGAAAGAAAATTATTAAACTGTTAAAAATAGCTCTCCTTAGTCATATTTTTCTTCGACAAATTATTAACTCTTATTTTCAATCTCTACTTCAATGGAAACGCACATTTACTCATCGCAGTTCGCGATCGCGTCTCGATCCGAAATTTTTCGCTCCCGATTTTAATTGAATGCCGTTTATAGTTCGAATTGCATTTTTATTGGATTAAGAGGCAAAGTGAATTTCACGATTAAATCTGATCCATTTTGACTGAACTATGCGCTATGTGTTTATACTGAGACTTCGTGGCAGGCTTTTTATTTTTAGACAACTCGTTTATCTTAACATACAACAGTGAAACACGAAAATCTATTTAAAATTAAATCAAGAATCCTTTTTTTGTCTCTTATTAAATTAGCATTAAGCTTGTGAACGAGTGCGTTCAAGTTTAATTGAGTTAAATGCATTATTGCAAGATCTGGATGCAACCACATTCAAAACGCGCAAATTCAAATTAAGCGCGCGTTTTACTTCAGCTTCCATCCACTAGATGTCTACACGGCCATCATGTCGGTATAGTGGGAATCTGGGAACCCCCCTTCTTCCTTTTTGTTGACTCGACTTAAACATGGTAGGTCTATCCGTTTTTCTTAATAATTTCGCAAATATTTCGACCATCGTTAATTAAAACAGCAAAATATTATCGTATAGTACTATCCACAATAGTATTTGAAGCAATTCCGATAATATTTTGAGGTAAAACAGCATAATTCGCGATGGTAGGATAAAATCTTTGGTTATGTTGTTGTTTTTTAGTGCAGTGAAAATTGTTTATTAATTCTTGTTTCGTTTTGTGCTTTTAGACGAAGGGAACGTCAAGTTTTGGTAAACGCCGCAATAAGACACACACTCTGTGTCGCAGATGTGGTAGATCGTCATACCACATCCAAAAATCTCAGTGTGCACAATGCGGATACCCAGCCGCTAAGCTTCGCTCTTGTAAGTACAATATCCGATGAATTATTGATTGTAGAGTAAAATGTTTGTTTATTTGTTTAGACAACTGGTCCGTTAAGGCCAAAAGGAGGAAGACCACTGGAACTGGCCGACTCCGTCACATTAAAATCGTTCGCAGGCGTTTCCGCAACGGCTTCCGCGAAGGAGGAAAACCAGTAAAAAAATCCACATAGATTTTACAGTTAATAAATAATAAAAATTTATTTAAAAAGTAACAAGTACTTTTGCTCGAAGCACATCCCATATTGCAGGTATTTCAACAAATTGAGAAGCAATGAGAGTTTAGCACTAGTTTTGAATTGGCATAATCAGATCTTTATCAGTTACTAAAATTGCACATACCTAGATAAATAATTCTATACAAGCCCGACAATTTAATTAATTTTCCACATCGATGTCCATATAGCGTCTTATATTTTTGAGGAAGATTTCTTTAACGTGTCCACAGTGGCTATTTTGGTTTGCGTCTAAGTAGGTTTCTAATGCTTGGTAGAAGTCTTTGTAAATGTCGCCACCCAATCGGAACTGCAACAAATATGCTATAAACTAATTAATTTTGTATTAATAACTACCTCTTCAAAAGCGCGATAAACCATTTGGAAAACCGGTTGCTTTTCTGAATGAAAAAATCCTCGCGAACCATGTATTACAGCGACTCCGTATTTTTCAGCCGATTTACATACACTCATGTACATGCAGTGATCCGGCCGATAATTATATCGGCAGGAATATAAATACAACTTATCTGCAATTAAAATAAAAAATTAAATTAATTTCCAAACTAAATAAAATTAATATTAACCTGGATGATAATGGAAAATAATATTAATAATATCTTGATCGCCCCAGGTGATTTTCAGCTTATACTTCTTGTAAATTGGCACAACGTATTCAGCCCATTGAAAAGCGCGCATTCGCGTCAAATTCATGAGCATCACGCCAGAATTGACACCTAGTTTTCCATAGTAAGGATGTTTGGCAAATCGATTGTACCAGCCGACGTTTGGGTCTTCATGTTCGGGTGCTAGAGCAGCCATTTGACTAGAATTCATTTTGTGGAAGTATTCCCAGACGCTTTCGACAGGCGTGAGGAACAACGTGTCGGTGTCCATGTATAAAATTGAGTCTACATCTTCTAATATTGTCTGAACAAATTAAAATTGATTAGTAAATTTAAAAGTAGAGTTAAATAGGATCGTACGGGTAAAAACAGTCGTTGAGCAGCGCAAGGTTTGAACAGTCTCTTCCATTCCTGAGTGTCTTTCGATGGAAACGTTAGTGGAAGTACTTTGAATGTAAAGGCGTTGTTTGTAAATGCTTGCCATTCGCTAAGCTTTTCTTGAAAGCTTTCAATCAGATCGTCTTCGGACACGATAATAAAATTCAGTTTCTCTTTGCTGAACATTAAGGCAGATTTGATCATGGTGAGCGTTTCGTGCAGTCGGTCTCCACAAGCGACGACGGCCAGTACGATGTCGTTTCTACAAAGGAAATCAAATGAATTGCTTGTATTTACTGTAAATTAGAAAAGCTTACCGTTTAAATGCGATTTTTTGAGTTGCTTCTTCATGTTTTGATTCTTTAGCTTCGATTATGGTGATATTGTCAACGTCGATTATTTGTCTAATACTGTACAGATAAAATATAACTAACACTACAGATAAACTTATAATTAATTGCAGGAGAGTGTAAAGTCTCATATTGTTCTTAATCCTAGCATTTTGCTTGGATTTTTAATTTTTATAATCTTATTTACATTTGCCAATATTTACAGTTTTGACAGCTGTCAAGAATGACATTTACGAAATGGATTTGTGAATTCCACCACGAAAATTGAAGCATGTTTACCGAATTTTTTGCTAATTAATTAAAAAATAGAATAATCCTGTACAAAATATTTATAACAAATTAAATATTGTTTATATTATAATAATTATCAAAGCTTATAGTAATATTTAATAAAAGTAATTTGAGTTGTAGTGAAATTTTTATATCTAGAATGTTGGCAACACTGAATGTATTATTGGTTGTCTACCGAACAAGCGTAAACAAGTTTACTCAAATTGTTTATTTAATTATTTATTTGGTTTTATAGTTTAAAAATGTGCATAAAATTACCCCACAACTAAATAGGAATAACGACTTTAATCTGGCATTAAATAGTGCATCGAATCCTTTAATGGCTCGTAATAAAATGCAATTTTATTTACCATTAAACTGCAAAGCAAATACTACACTTTCATTACCTTGACGTAATGACTATGTCTTTCTCTGTTGGAAGTTAACTTATCGAATGCTCTCCCACTTTTTTGACTTAAGTCGAGGAGGAAAAACAGAGAAAAAATGATGGGCCAAAGTCTGTTCAGAAGTGAATAAACATTTATTGAGCACGCACCACAAATCAAAGTAAGTTGCTCGATCAAAACTAATTAAAAGTGGACGAAAAACTACGCGAAAAAGATGGCACCGAACTATAGCAAACTTTTAACGCGAAACAACGCACTCATATCCGCTGGGACTATAGCTGCAATTTGGTTAATTCAATCGAAACGGAAATCGAATAAACTTCGCTTGAAAAGTGATAAGTAAGTGAAGACAATGCTCAATTAAAAAATTCTAATCTACAATTTATTACAGAAAAGTTAGAAAAGGAGATCCGAATGTAGTGGAAGAAGTGAAATACATGATTGCGGAAAAGTCGCCTACGACGAAAGTAAAAGCGCAAGTGGACCACAAGTTTCTAAAGCAATTAAAAGAGCTAATCGGGATTATTGTACCGGGATGGAGCTCACCCGAATCGGGATTCTTTTTCCTGATTGCCGCAAGTTTAGTCGCTCGCTCTGTATGCGATTTATGGCTGATAAACAATGGCACGAAAATCGAAAGGTAATTTTTTTATTGCTGCTTCAATGAGTTTACATAATGTTTATTTATGCATTACTCAATTAAATATCAGGTTTCTCCGATTCACAAGATTATATTTATCATTTTATAATGCATAACTATTATTTTACAATTTGAATTACTAACCTTTACTCTTTAGCATGACCTACAACTTTTTTTACATAAGTTGAATTAACATGTCTATGTATTCGAAAATTACGCATTAATATCCTGGTGATATATTCCCATTTGTTTATTTAATTTCAACAAAAAATTTATCGTTCGAAAAAAATGTGAAATCGAAATGAATTCAAAAAACTAGTTATGTTAATTAATTCAATAAATTTATTAAAAATATCATTAATCAAATTTAAATTGATGACTTATCACTAGAAAAGGTCATTAATTAATGTAGGGGTGGGGGCTGTACTGTTTGTATATTTGTTATGACGCATGCGCAATGTCAACATTTACCAACAATATTTTATAATCAAACAATATTAATCTACAAATATTTTCTTAACATTCCAGCGCAATCGTGTCAATGGACCGCGAGCTATTCAAGAAACGCCTGCTAAACTTCTTCCTAACTATCCCCATAATCTCCGTTGTGAACAACGTCCTCAAATACTCAATCGGCGAGCTAAAACTGCGCTTAAGAACAAACATGACTCGCCGCATCTACGACGAATACCTAAAAAACTTCACCTACTATCGCATGTCGAATTTAGACAACCGCATTGCCAATGCCGATCAATTAATCACGACCGACATCGACAAATTCTGCGAAGGTGTCGCTGATCTTTACTGCAACACTGCCAAACCTTTGTTAGACATCGGCATCTATGTGTATAAACTATCCACAACGCTAGGTGGCAGCACTCCAGGTTTAATGCTGGGCTACCTATTCGTTTCCGGTGCAATCTTGACGCACATGCGCAAACCCACTGCGCGATTGACGGCTGGCGAGCAGAAACTGGAAGGGGAATTCCGCCATATTAATTCACGGTTAATTACCAACTCGGAAGAGGTCGCTTTCTACAATGGCAACCAAAGAGAGAAAGCGACACTTCTCGCTAGCTATAATAAGCTACTCGATCATCTACGGAAGTTTTTAAAATTCCGCGTGATTATGGGGATCGTAGACAACTTCGTAGCGAAATACTTCGCGAGCATTGTGGGCTTCTACGCCGTTTCCTTGCCATTCTTATCGCAGAATCACGATTTGTCGAAAGGCTCACATAATGAGCGCTCGCGCTTATACTACACCTACGGTCGCATGTTGGTCAAACTAGCGGAAGCGATCGGTCGCTTGGTACTCGCCGGTCGCGATCTGACGCGACTTGCGGGTTTCACCGCTAGAGTGACACTCCTACGCGATGTCCTGACGGAACTGAACGACGGGAAGTACCAACGCACTATGGTCCCTGGCGCGGAAAATCTCAAAGCCAATAACGGTAAGCTTATTTTCGAGAATAATTTAATCCGATTTGATAAAGTGCCACTCGTTACACCAAACGGCGACGTACTTATCCCGGAATTGTCGTTTGAAATTACGTCGGGGATGAATGTGCTTGTTTGCGGGCCGAACGGTGCAGGGAAATCTTCGCTTTTCCGCGTTTTAGGCGAGTTGTGGCCGCTTTTTGGGGGCGAATTGTACAAGCCGCCGCGTGGTAAGCTTTTTTATATCCCGCAAAGGCCGTATATGACGCTCGGCTGTCTTCGCGATCAGTTGACGTACCCGCATTCGGGTGCGGAAGCTAAACGGCGTGGCGCGAGCGATGCGAAATTGGAGGAGCATTTACTGCGCGTGCAATTGGGGTATTTATTGGAGCGTGAGGGGGGATTGGATGCGGTGGCTGATTGGTTGGATGTGTTGAGTGGGGGTGAGAAGCAACGAATCGCGATGGCACGCCTGTTTTATCACAAGCCGCAGTTTGCGATTTTGGATGAGTGCACGAGTGCCGTTTCGGTCGATGTCGAGGGTAGTATGTATAGTTATTGTAGGGAAGCGGGGATTACACTTTTGACGGTGTCGCATAGAAAGTCGTTATGGCAGCATCATGAGTATGTGCTGCATTTGGACGGTAGAGGGAGCTATAGCTTTAAACCGATTGAAAATACAACGGAAGAGTTTGGCTCGTAGATTTGTTAGATATTTATGGTTGTGGTATATGCAGCATCACGCGAATTGTGATTCTTGACTTGTAAATGAATTTATTATTGTTAATTGAAACTATTTTTATAAACTATACACTTTTTATATGCCTATTATTGAAGATTACCTGAAAGTGTAGTACTTCTTATGTGTAACATAACCTCAACTTGTCATTAACTAGTTTGTTCGGCGCCATGTTGGTTTTATAGTTTGACAGTTGGTAACAGTGATATATTTAAATAAAAGCGGCATTTTATTAATAGATTTTTATATTTCTATCACTTTATCTTTATTGCTACAATTAAAAATTGTTATCCTATATCCCAGAACAATAATATCACACCAAATAGAAAATAACTAAATATACATTGTTAAACATATTTTTGTCGATCGTGGATGATGATTATTTAATAAATAATGCTACATTTTGTTAATTGATTACTAAGATCTATCTTTAGGAACAGCAGAAACATATTTTTAAAGCTAAAAAATCGTTTTCTATTAATACATATATCACTAATTTACATTAGCTTATGTTTATGTAAGTAATGAAAGTGTGCACCAATGTTACATAAACATTATACTAATGGCAATTTAATTAAAAATCCTCGACATGCTTATTACAATTGATTTTTAATGACTCCAGCCTTTGGTCAGTCGTTTCCACAAGCTCGGCTTATCGATATTGGCAGGCGGCGGCTGATCGTTTCTAATTTGTTCTAAAAATCCAGTCGTATTTTGTGCATTATTTTCCACAGTCGTATTATTCTCGGCGCCAATTTCCCGCAAATCTCGCATCATCTTCTTCCTGATTGTCTTCTTCATACTTAGATGGCGCTCTAGCGTTTTGTACTTGTGCTTCGATCGATTATTATCATTGGCATCTAATGGCAATCTATTTGGATTCTCCTTATCTGCATCTTTATTATTCACACCGCCGTTCCAAATCTCGCGAACGTCGCGGATTCTTCTATCATTCGCGGCTGCCGAAGTCATTTTTGCATTTTGTTATCCTGCAACAAAAAAACTAAGTTGGTAACACTGTTTTTTAATGGTGGCGTAATTTTTGACAAGTTGAGGTTAAGTTGCGATAAAAAGCACTAAACGAGCACGAAGAATGATTGAAACTGTGGATGGCTGATTCAAGAATAATTCATGTGCATATTTTACGAATGCAACAAACAAACAAAAAATAATGTGAAAGTGTGTTTCGAATAGATGCAAAATGAACGAAAACAAAAGTCTATTTATGTTGAATTCTTTTGTTCTTTTGGAGGAAGCTGACGAAAAATTGCCAAATGTAGATTTGATTTCCTTTTCGCCTTGACAAAAGAAAGCTTTTCCGAATTGATATTTTTAGTTTTATTAGTAAAAGGCTGATTCATCGACATGCATTCAACACACCCTAATATCAAGTAAATAGTGGCACTACTCTAGTTTAGAAAATAATGCTAATTAAACGCGTATAATTAACGCTAATAAAATCTACATAACTATTTAAAACACTTACCTGGAACACTTTTTCTGAAATATCGTATTTTTAAGCAGCTTTTCTATTCAGTAAATTACTAAAGACATAACAGTATCATATAAGCCATTCATAATGTCTTTCAAACTCAAGGTAAACAACTTCTTTGAACTTTTTCGTAAAAATTTGTCTCGATATAAATATAAATAAATATCAACCACCGCCACACGTACTAAAAAATCGCAATTCAAAACTCACCCTGCAAAATGAAACACTCGAAGCCGAATTTCAGTGATCGTTTCACAAAGTGTTTGCTTGAAAACTACTAAAAACTTTTACTTTCAAATAATAATATATATGTAGGTAGGCGATCAAGTTTATGTCTTTGTATTCAAACTAGTGCTTTTTACTTTCTTTGCTCTTTTATTACGTATTTTTCAATTCTACTCTATTATCAACCCATTAATAAACTCTATCATTTATTGCGATATTTACTGATCTTATCGCACAATTACGCCAATATAATTAAGCAATGATAAGAAATACCTTACGAAATTTCGATAATACTAATTATAAATTCAAATCTACGCGCGGTGTGGCAGCAACTTGAAACGGACCAATCATAGCAATCCAGCTGTACGGCCGTGTATCTAAACGAGATAGTAGAGCCACGTATAGAATTGTTTTGAGCTTCTGACCAATCAAAACGTTCCATCTGTCGTATGCGCGTGCAAGTTCAGACAAACCCTTTCACTTCTCTCTCAATTATTGGACAAGCTAGAAAGAGATGGAACATAGCAAGCACGACTGTGATTATCGCATCCAACAACCTGGTATATATCCAGACAGACGTGCTTTTTGGCATTTGCAAAGTGATCGTGAGCACCGTGTGACGTAAATCGGAGTGCTTTTGTAGTGAAATAACAGATATATTATTGTAATTAGTGAAATATGAAGGCACAAGTAGTAGTAATTGCGCTGTGCGCCTATTTCTATGCAGTCAACGCCAAAGTATATCTTGAAGAAAAATTCCAAGATGGTAAGTGACAATTTTGAAAACGCCGACCGGCGCACCCTTCATCCACAATAAACCGATTTCCCTAATTGCAGACACATGGGAAAAGACCTGGGTGTACAGCAAACATCCTGGCAAGGAATTCGGCAAGTTCGTCCGAACAGCCGGAAAGATCTTCCACGATGAGGAAGAGGATAAAGGTACGTCAACTTTCAACCAATCGAATTGCTTATTTTACATCAGGTGGGCAAAATAACAACCACTGATTGGTTGCAGGTATTCAAACGTCTCAGGATGCCCGATTCTATGCATTGAGCCGAAAATTCAAGCCTTTCTCGACCGAAGGCAAGGATTTAGTCGTTCAATTCACCGTCAAACACGAACAGAACATTGATTGCGGCGGCGGATACGTTAAAGTGTTCGATTGCTCTCTGAATCAGGAAGATATGCACGGTGAATCTCCTTACAGGCTCATGTTCGGTCCAGACATCTGCGGGCCAGGCACCAAGAAAGTCCATGTCATCCTAAACCATAACGACAAGAACGTTCTCATCAACAAGGACATCAGATGCAAGGATGACGTTTACACTCACGCTTACACGTTGATCATCAAACCCGACAACACCTATGAAGTGCAAATCGACGGCGAAAAAGTCGAAAGCGGCGATCTCGAAGCCGATTGGGATTTACTGGCACCGAAGAAAATCAAGGATCCAGAAGCCAAGAAACCAGAAGACTGGGACGAACGTGCAACCATCCCCGATCCAGATGACACCAAACCGGAAGACTGGGAGAAGCCCGAACACATTGCCGACCCCGAAGCCAGCAAGCCCGACGATTGGGACGATGAGATGGACGGCGAATGGGAACCACCAATGATTGATAACCCCGAATACAAAGGCGAATGGTCCCCGAAACAAATTGATAATCCTGCGTACAAAGGCGCTTGGGTGCATCCCGAAATCGATAATCCCGAATACACTGCCGAGCCTAATCTGTATTTGCAAAAGGAGATTTGCGTGCTCGGTTTCGATTTGTGGCAAGTCAAGTCGGGAACGATTTTCGACAATGTTTTGATCACCGATGATGTGGAGTATGCACAAAGTGCATTGGCTGGTTTGAAGGAGACGCAAGAGGGCGAGAAGAAGGCGAAGGAGGAACAGGATAAGGCTGAACGAGATGCGGCTGCTACCGAAGAGAAAAAGGAGGAACCAGAAGAGGATGATGAAGATGAGGACGATGAGGCTGAGGAGCACGTGCCACAAGTTGAGGTAGTTGGTAGGTTTTTGTTGGAGAGTTTGGGTTAATTTTTTTGGGTTTTGTTGCAGGAGAACGATCACGATGAATTATAAGAGGAGTTCTTGTTTGAAATATAATAAAAGACATTTTTTGATAATATGCAGTGTGCAGTGTTTTGTTCGATAGTGTGTACTCTGTTTCTTTGACTGATTTTTGTTAATAATAATTGTACTTCTAATAAAACACAAAAACCAATCTTTTATTTGTTTTTATATTCACAGTTTATTTGTAAAAAAGATAAGATAATAAATTATTTGTAATATATTAGTGGTTTTATTATTATCTTTCGTTTTATTATTATTATTATTACTTCATATTTTAATTATGTATGATTTATATAATTTGTTTGCGGCTTTTTTAATGTTTTTTGTCTTTCGCATTCAAATTTAGCGGCTAATTTCTAGGCTATCTCTGTCCTTTTTTAACTTGCGTTGATAACACAGGATGGAGAAACATTTAGGGCGCAAGTTATAACTATTGTAAAATGTTATAAAATAGAATCCCTTTTAAATATTTAATTATTTTTAGTAATTTGCATAAATATATTAAGTGATCGTTGTGATAAAAATGAATTAACTGAATAATCCAACAAGATTTCGGAACGTGGCACAAATCTGACAGATATAAAAGTAAGGTTAAGAATCCAACCCCTTTGGTTCATTGATTTTTGTAAAATCTTACCCTGCATTGCAGTAAATGACCCAATTGTCGATTTGACTAAAACAATGGTATTTTTATCAATTATTAATCTAATCACATACAAATTGCATGATACATTGGCTTCAAATATGACTGAACAAATATCCACTCAACAACCACACTTTGTTTTTTATTTTATAGGCAATCTTCAAAGTGGCAAAATGTCCAACAGATGACCTGTCATTGTCAAACTGTGCCATTCTAAATGACGCCGATCTACCTGGCGTAAAGTAAGAAAGTACTACTAATTTCCCCGCAAATCTATTCAACTCTCAATTAATTTCAAGGCACATTCGTGTAAACACTGGCGGCAGTCAAAACTTCGTCTTCTCCGTTAAGAGCCACCCTGGGGTACCTCGCTACAATGTCGGCTTCAGCTTACCGCAACGAAAATGGGCAATATTATCTCTCAATCAGGAGATTTCGGTCGATCAGTACAATGTCAATCCCGACGAGTATTTATCTTCGATCTCCTTCGAAGCGGACTACATGCAGAAGAAAACGTAATATTTGGAACTCAAATTGAGGTAGTAGAATTAATCGTTGAGGGTTTTAGTACTTCGCAAGAGCAATACGACACCGACGAAATGGCGAAGGAGTTCGTTATGTCGTTTCCGAACCAGATATTCACCGTCGGGCAGCAACTAGCGTTTGCGTTCAAGGATAAAAAGCTGCTAATTCTTGTTGTTAAGGAATTGGAAACTGCGAATGTTAGCGCTATTAAAGAAGGGCGCGATGCTAAGCCGAAGAAGGCCCGAATCGGGCAGTTGATTCCGAATACGATTGTGCAGTTCGAAAAGGCCGAAAGCTCTTCGTTGAATTTAATCGGGAAATCTAAAGGGTAAGACCCTTGAATTATTAGCTTTGTTTTTACACTGTATTTAAAATCAATTATAAGATTTATTAATCGCATGTTAGTTTTTTTTTATAACACACTAAATTCACCACTTTGCATGAAACATAACACACTTAAGTATTTATTATTTATTACATTATCATTACTACAATTATTATTCTAGCTTTAGTGCAACTATTTCTCTTATAGGAAGCAAGTGCGTCAATCAATCATCAACCCCGACTGGGATTTCCAAAAAATGGGAATCGGCGGCTTAAGCAACGAGTTCAACGCTATCTTCCGGCGAGCTTTCGCTTCGCGCGTCTTCCCTACGGAAATAGTTGAACAATTGGGCTGCAAGCACGTCAAGGGTATTTTATTATACGGCCCACCCGGGACAGGTAAAACATTAATGGCGCGGCAGATCGGCAAAATGCTGAACGCTCGCGAGCCGAAAATCGTAAACGGGCCGCAAATTCTTGACAAATACGTCGGCGAATCCGAAGCGAATGTGCGACGATTGTTCGCGGAAGCTGAGGAGGAAGAAAAAAGGGTGAGTCGACTTTAATTTCCACTTTAAATGACAATTATAATTATTTTCTACTAGGCGGGACCAAATAGTGGTCTACATATCATCATATTCGACGAGATCGACGCTATTTGCAAGCAAAGAGGCTCCGTAGCGGGCGCCACTGGCGTCCACGACACTGTCGTCAACCAACTGCTCTCAAAAATCGACGGAGTCGAGCAATTGAACAACATTCTAGTCATCGGCATGACAAACCGAAAAGATATGATCGACGATGCGTTGATGCGACCAGGTCGACTTGAAGTCCAAGTCGAAATCAGTCTGCCAAACGAAGAAGGCCGAGTGCAAATCCTTAACATCCACACAGCGCGAATGCACCATTTCAAGAAAATCTCCCCCGACGTGGACAATAAGGAACTAGCGAGCCTCACGAAGAATTTCTCTGGGGCGGAACTCGAGGGTTTGGTGCGCGCGGCGCAATCGACTGCGATGAATCGCTTGATTAAAGCGGCGCATAAGGTGGAAGTCGATCCGGAAGCGATTGAGAAGCTGCTGGTGAATCGCAGCGATTTTATGCACGCTTTGGAAAACGATATCAAGCCGGCGTTCGGCACAGCGGCCGAAGTGTTGTCGCAATGTTTGGCTCGCGGGATTATCAATTGGGGCCCGCCGGTGTCTAGCATTTTGGAGGACGGCATGTTGCTGATTCAGCAAGCTAGTGCCACCGATACTTCCGGTTTGGTGTCGGTGTTGATTGAAGGGCCGCCGAATTCCGGCAAAACGGCGCTAGCTGCACAATTGGCGACCGATTCCGATTTCCCGTTCGTTAAGGTGTGCACGCCGGAGGAGATGGTTGGCTTTACGGAGACGGCGAAATGTTTGAGTATTCGGAAAGTGTTTGATGACGCTTATCGTTCGACTTTGAGCTGCATTTTGGTGGATAATATCGAGCGGTTGTTGGATTACGGGTCGATTGGGCCGCGGTATTCCAATCTTACGTTGCAGGCGTTGTTGGTTTTGCTGAAGAAGCAGCCGCCGCCTGGTAAGAAGTTGCTGATTTTGTGTACCAGCAGTAGAAGGTTTGTTTGAGGATTTAAAAAAAAATCGGGGGGTTGATTGTTTGGGTTTTAGGGAAGTTTTGGAGCAGATGGAGATGTTGAGTGCGTTCACTGCAGTGTTGCACGTGCCGAACTTATCAAAGCCCGAGCATTTATTGAATGTGTTGGAGGAGTCGAAAGTTTTTAGTGCCAAGGATTTGAAGCAAATCGGCCATCAAATTTATGGCAAACGGTAATTTGTTTATTTTTAATTGGGGTTGTTTATTGATGTGTTTTGTTGTAGTATTTTTATCGGGATTAAAAAACTGTTGGCACTAATTGATATGGCTCGTCAAACGGATGAAAATGTGCGCGCGATTAAGTTGATCACCAAGTTGGAGGAGGATGGAGCCGTCGAGGATCCAGGGATGGCTTAAATTAATTAACAGGTTACTAACTTATGCACATTCTAGGCTATATTTATTTCCATGGTAGATTTAGTAGAGTCGTTGGTTGCATTTTTAAATGATAGTACTTTATTACTTTATTTTAAAAATGTGATATGTATATTCTTCAAAGTTTTTCAAGTCAATATTGTAGTTTCGCGTTAAGTTGTATTATTTTTTTTAAACGTACTTATTCTAATTTAAGGAACATGTGGATGTATGTAGTCAATTAATTGTAAATTAAGTAATTTATTGCTGTTTATTATAAGTGCAATACTGAGTAATCATTCCATTAGTTATTGATGTGCTAGCAATGTACAGTGTTGAAGCTTATCATTATTATAACAATTGTTGATAAAATGATAAATATATAAATAATTAAAATGCTACATTTTCATCTTATTATTATCCGGATCCCAAAGAAATTTTTTAATTAAATAAATAAAGCAGAAAAGCGCACTAAATTTTATACTTATCCACCTCTATATGTATGAGGTGGTAAAAGATTTTCCAATTTAAAAACAGGTGCAATATATGGATATATTTCTTCAATCAATCTATTACAAAATTAAGTCAGTTAATTATAATTATTAATAAAAAATAAAAAACAATCCTACCTTACAACATCTTTCCCCTTAATTCCAAGGTTAACTTTTCCCGGCCTACCCCGTGGTGGGGGATATGTTCTCTCTCTTTCCCTTCCTGCCCCAGCTATTGAAATTAAATTATCGATAATAAGTTTCTTATTTAATACAATATTAATTACCGTAGCAGAAGAACGAAACAAATAATACGAAAACGAATAAGAAATGCATTTAGTACACTGATACACTACTGTTAAATTCGGCTGCCTTTATAGCAGCACAATAATTAAAATAATCGCAAATAATAAAGCAATTTTCTCTGATTGTGCACAATTTTATTTTGTAATAATTTGGTTTCCCAATTAAATTTTTTAAAATAGATTGTTGCACTAAATTATGTAAGTATACTTATCCTCTAGGAAATATAAGGGGTGGTTTAAGATTTTCCAGTTTAATGTGAGGTGCAATATATGGATATAATTCTTCACCTAATCTATTAAAAAATTTAGTAATTTAATATTATTATAGGTATTAAAATAAAAAATTCTACTTTATAATATCTTTGACCTTAATTTTTCTCATCCTCCGAAATGGACTCCTTTCTTCTTCTTCCATTACTTCCGCAGCTATTTAAATTAAATTATCGTTTTATAATGAGCTTTTTTAATATACTAATAATTACCACAGCAAAAGTATGAAAGTATTAATACGAAAACAAATAAGAAATGCATTTTCTATAATGATTCACTACTATCAAATTCGGCTACATTTATAATCGTACAACAATTAAAATAATCATAAATAATAACGCAATTTGTCTGATTGAACACAAAATAATTCCAAGCGTTTATAGTTTTTATTTACTAATCGTTGCGATTTAATACAAATTGTTATTTGATACCATAAAAATAAACTAAATTTGAAATTGCCGCCGCTCCGATGCAACAGAGCTCCCTGAGATCAGTCAAAGGCACTAAAGTAGAACGGTTTGAACTGCGCTTGCGCTATCACTTTAACAACCTTCCATTTCAGTCTTAAAAAGACAATTGTCAAAAGATGATTCAAACAACATGTCTGCGATGAATAAATAAAAAAGAAAAGGCTTCGTTTTTACTTTATATTTTTTTATATTTGGCAATTACAAATTTTTGACGACAGATTTTTAATTGTCGCACTAAATTTTATACTTATACTTATCCTCTACGAGGCATAACGGGTGGTCGAAGATTTTCTATTTTAAGGTGAGGTGCAACATTAGACCATATGGTTTTACCGGCGCTATTACAAAAAATATTTAGTTAGTTAATTATTGTTGTTTATAAGAAATAAATATATTGCTACCTTACAAGATCATCTAGCTTAACTTTTTTCTTCCGAAATGGACTTCTTTCTTCTTCTTCCATTACTTGCCCAGCTATTTAAATTAAATTATCGTATTATATTGAGCTTTTTTAATACAATAAATAATTACCACAGCAGAAGTAGCTAACAATTAATATGAAAACGAATAAGTAATACATTTTTGGTGAAATGATACACTACTATTAAATTCGGCTGCATTTATAATCGTAGAATAATTAAAATAATCGTAAATAATAAAGCAATTTGTCTGATTGTACACAAAATAATGCCAAACGTTTACAGTTTTTATTTACTAATTATTGCGATTTAATCAAAATTGTTCCAAAACCACTTATAATAAGAATAATAATAAACTAAATTTGAAATTGCCGCCGTCTTGGCACAAAAGCGCCCCCTGATATCAATCGAAGGCACTAAAGTCGAACAGTTTGAACTGCTCTTGCGTTTTTTTTTGTCTCAAGAAGATAAGTACAAGATGTCTGCACTAAATCTTTTTTGCCCTCACTTTGCAATAACAATTTTATTAAAGGGTTCCAGATTTTTTATCCGCGATGAATAAATGAAGAAGAAAAGGTTTAGTTTTATTTGGTTTTTATTTTGGTTTGTCAATTAAAATTTTTTGAAGACAGAGTTTTAAGTGTCGCACTAAATTTTATCCTCTGGGATGCATAACGGGTGGTCGCATATGAGGTACAATTTTCCTAACCATGTCTTGGCCCACTCTATTACAAAAGTTATTTAGCTAGTTAATTATTTCTTATTTGTTTCATAAAAAATAAAAAACATTCTTACTTATACATATCACTTGGATTAATTGTTAGCTTTTTCCGAAATGGACTTCTTTCTTCTTCTTCCATTACTTGTGCAGCTATTTAAATTAAATTATCGTATAATAATGAGCTTTTTTAATACAAAAATAATTACCACAGCAGAAGTAAGAAACAATTAATACGAAAACGAATAAATAATACATTTGGTACACTGATACACAGTACTATTAAATTCGGCTGCATTTATAACAATACTACTATAATTAAAATAATCATAAATAATAGAGCAATTTGTCTGATTGAACACGACATAATAATAGCAAGCGTTTATAGTTTTTATTTACCAATCATTGTGATAAGTAAAATAAAAATAATACTACAAACTAAATTTGAAGTTGCCGCCCTCTGAATACAGTAGCGCCCTCTGAGATCATTCGAAGTCACTAAAAACAAAAAGTTAAAACTGCGCTTGCGCTATTTCTTTGTCAGTCTCCATCAATTTCCGCCTCAAAACTAAGTGCAAGATGTCTGCACTAAATCTGCTTCACCATATCACTTGCAATAACAATACCTTTTTAAATGAAAATCACTAACACATTTACTGTGCGGAGCATACAAGTCCATCCTATTAATATCCCCCACTAAACCAAATTGCAAATCCTGCAATTTTCCATCATAAAATATCATAGCTTCAAACAAGGCGTCTGGTTGCGTTCGTATCTTAACAATCAAAACCTGCGAAGCGCCTGCAATCACATTCAAAACCTTAACCATTTTAAATTCCGCACACAATTCCTCTTTCCGCACTATCTTATTTAGCTCCCCTACAAAAAAATTACCAATCCCGTCTTCCACTGCGCGATCCACAACTAAGTTTTCATAATTCTCACAAGCGCACCATTGTCTTTGAACACCAGCATCCTCACAAGATCGCACCTCTTCAATCTCATCAAATAGCGATTTACATCTAGCGCAACCTTCCGCTCTATCTTCACCACTTTTTTGCGAAACTAACCTCAAAATATGTCGAAACGTCAAATAAACGTCAAAAGTTGAGGTTAATTTCTTCGAGTTTTGTCACATATTTTTGTACTCGCTCGGAAAAGAGCTTTGGAACCAAATAGGTAGCCGAATATGCAGAAAAGGCAACCGTTCCTCCATCCAACCGTTGTGAGTCAAGCGATAGTTTCCATAATTCACTCCATGATCGCTTAAGAAAACCACGACAGTATCGTCAAGTAAATTTACTATATTACTAAAGAAGCGTTTAATTCTCGCATCCATTCGACTGGCGGTATTAATATCATTATGGCTGAATGAATTTGCCCAGAAAATCGCGAAATACGGCGCATTTTCATAAAAGCTAAGAAACTCTTCCGCAAAGTTGAACAAACGTTCCGCGTCCGCTTCCGGTCCGGTGCAAAACCGCAAACCGTCCACCGTTTTAGAACTCAAAGTTTGCGCCGCTACGAAATAAGTGCTCAAATAATAATCAGTCGGCTCCTTTTCGAAGCCTTTAAGTCGAAAGTAGTGCGGAAACGTGTGCATTGACGCTGAATCTTCAGCATAAGCTGTCACGTAGCTCAAATTTTTGAAATCGTTCCAAATGATGCTGCAATTGGACTTATCTAAGTAGCCTTCATAGCCAGGCGTGCATTTTTCCAAATCTTTAATGCCCGTCAAGAGGCCCATTAAATTCGGGTAAGTATTGTGCCCGATTTTATTATAAGCGTCGAATGAGAGGAAATTGTTTTGCTGCAAGAATTGTTGCGTTAGCGGCATTGTACGCTGGAAATTCAAACGCGAAACGCTGTCGATTGCGATTATCGCTACGCTAAGCGGGCGTTTTGCGTTTTTGTTGCTCGGCTTTTTAGTTTGAATGGTGTAATGAACGTTTTCGTAGATTTTCAAGCCCCATAAGTTTCGGCATGTCACTTTGATTACGCTTTCTGATATAAGGGTTTCTTCTTTGAATTGTTGACAGGCGGATATGTGAATGCGGGTGTCGTCAATGCGGCAATGCGTAACAGCAAGATATGAATGGTCCGTAAGTATTGCCAACTGTTGCGTTTATATTTAGTTTGGTATGATTGTCGATTTTGAAGATGTAGGTGAGTAGAGGGCGCTGAGTGCAATTTATGTAGTCGAGTTTTTTGTAGAATTTTGCAGCGTCTTTGTTGAAGGGGTGCACATTTTTTATTTGGCATTTTGCGTTCGATATAATGTATGGGTGATCTGCAATGCGGATTTTGTATTAACTATTTTATTATTTGCTTCGTGATTTACCTGAGATTGAGTTGTAGAAGGTGCTTTTACGGGATGCGGCAAAAAAACACCATAAAATGACAAAAATCGCAGCCAAATTTAGGAGAATAATTTTATTTTTAAGGTTAAAGCACAATCGATTCATGTTTTGTCACTAAACAAAGTAGTATTGATAATTTTTGAGGTGCGTGCTTAAAGATATATTTATATCTTATCTGGCTAATATGCAAATAATCAAGAAACTAGTCAGTTTGAATTTGGCGCGCTATTATTCAGTTTGCCAAACTACTTGTTGATTGGGTAGGCAACCAGCAATACAATTTCAACCCTTATCATCCATTATTAACCATTTATTCAATACAACTTTTGTGCATCCATCTACTATTAAAATATTTAAATATAATAATACGCAAATAAATTCATAATGCACAAATTTCGTCCGGAATATTGATTTAAATGTAGGCTGCCCCAATGCTACCACCCCAACAAACAAGGGAAGTTTTTGATTAAAAGCAGTAATCAATAAAACCCGACTAGTACAAGATGCATAAAAAATGTGTGCCACATTTAATTTTCCACATACATTAATAAATAATTAAGTAATCTCTATTCAAGCGATAAAATGTTGGAAGGTGCTGTTGCAAGACTACTGAACCAACTCCTCGGAAAATACGTCGTCGATCTCGACACTGAAAACCTAAATGTCGGCATATTCTCCGGCCAAGTTCAACTGACAGATCTCAAACTCAAAACCGAAGCTTTGGTAAAACTAACCTTACCTAACCCTAACTAACCTAAAAATCGTTTTGCTTCCAGTACGAATTAAACCTGCCAATCGAAGTGATTGCAGGCACAATCGGCAAAGTCACTCTAACAATCCCTTGGTCGACACTCTGGAACCAGCCAATTAAAGTAAACATCGAAGATGTGCATATAATCGTCGGCCCGATCGTCACGGATCAAGCTTTCGATGCCGAGAAAAATAAGCGATTGCTCCGAGCAGTGAAAAAAAATCTGCTAGCCAAATTGGAGACTGATAGTCAAATTTTGGGAGGACCCACGCTTTTTGCGGAGCATTTGGTCACGAATTTGTTGAATTATTTGCAGTTGAATGTGACAAATGTGCACGTGCGATATGAAGATGCGGTTAGTTGTGCGACACCTTTGGCTGCTGGATTGTGCATTGGGACAATAACAGCAGAAACCACTAACAGCAAGTGGAGGAAGTCGAGTAAAATTGAAAATAATGCAGACGTTTATTTCTATTTGGTCAAAATTGAGGCTTTTTCGGTTTACTGGAACTCGAATAATGAGCCGCAAACTTGGACGTTTCCGACTGATTACTATCAATGGCGTAATGCCATGGGGAGCAGTTTGCAAAATTATAACATGAACGGACAGGAATTTGAATTTTGTGAGTAGACGCGTAAAATTGTATAAAGAGTTGCCTAACTTTAACCAAGTCAAAAAATCGTATAGGCAACTTATTATACACTATATTCAAATTTTGTAGTATTAAACCCGACGACCGCCAAAATAAAAATGTCGATCACCAAATCGAGCAAAGCCAACAAAAAGACGCTCAATACCGACATTGTAGTCCAAGATTGCAATTTGGAAATCTCGAAAAAACAATACGAATCGATAACGACAACTGCGGATTCCCTAAAGCGGATGCTAATTAGCTGGAATTATTTAGCGATACGACCACATGAAAGCATTTTGACCAACAAGAAAATTTGGTGGCAATATGCCTTGAATGCTTTACTGGAACAACGAATTCGTCCGTATTCATGGAGCCGCATCAAAACTGTTCGCAATCATTATAAGGAATACATTGAGACTTATAAGCAGATTATTTTGAATCCGAATGATACGGAATTGAAGCTGGATTTGCAAAAGTTTGAGGATAATTTGTCCGTTATTAATGTCGTTATAGCGCGACAGCAAACTAGATTAATTGTAAGTGTCGGATTAATGGTCAATTAAATTTAATGGTTGCGTTTTATAGCTGCAATCGCGAAGTGTGGGGGAGAAGAACTTTTGGTCTATGTTGCCGTCGCCGGAACGCATTTTACTATGCGAGAAAATTGGCTATTTTGAAAATGAGGACAAGAATTCTCTAATAGGTCAGTTTAGAATTATTGGCTTGTTTTATGCAACCAGCAATACATAGATATATAAGTATAATGTTGGCGGCATAAAAATTGGACTATTTTATGCAACCAGCAATACATATAGAAGAAAGACTTCCAATTTCGCTTCGTATTTTTGATTTTTTAAATTAATTTCCAGAACACAACTTTAATTTCCGCCTGGGCAATCTGAATGCATGCTTGATAAACGATTTGAAGGAAATTATGGTGATTACATTGACGCAAAGCTGTTTAGCTTTCCAACCAAACTACACAAATGGCACTTTCAAACTATCCGCGAAAATTGAAGGATTGATAATTGAAGGTGCTAATAATAACGAAGAACATTTACTTCCCATTATATCATCGGAGCATCTCAGTGATAGTCCAGCGTATTTTTTCAAATGCGATTTGGAAAAGCTTGAAAGCTCCAGTTATAAGCTGAATGTGGTGCTGGATTCGGTTGAATGCATTTACAATAAAGTAAGTTGCATTATATTAACTGAAAACAAAATAATTTTTAATGGTTCTTAGCAATCCTTTGAGGAATTGGAGGATTTTTTCACGACCAACTTGTGCTGTGTTAGAAATTTGCTAGATTATTTGCGAGAAGTGCCTGTGAATTGCTATCAATTCCTACGAGAGAAATTATTGCAGGGTTGGGATTTGACGCTTAATATTAAAGTACCTTACTTAGTGGTACCTGATAATAATTCTTACTTAAAGTAATTTAATTACAGTATAGTAAGACAAAATTAATACAAAAAAATCTTGTAGGGCTGACCATTTGCTAGTAGTAGACTTTGGTAGATACATAATCAACACTGAAATAACGCGAAAATCCGACGTTTCGGAAAACGCAACCCTAATGGAAATGGAAGAGCAACTCTACTCAAAATTGCACATTCAATGCAGCGATCTGCAAGTCCTATTTTGCGACAATAGCGAAAATTGGAAGGAAGCGCGTTTTGAAAAAGACACAGAAATGCATATAATTCCCAAAACGAATTTCACATCAATCTATGCGATTTGCGTTACCGATTTGGCTACCTTGCCCAAAACGAAGTTCAATCTAAATTTCCCTTCGATGAAAATTAATTTGAGTGAACGCAAAAGTTTATTGCTGCTAAAATTCTTCAATAAATGCGCCGTGCAGACGAAATTAATTAAAGAAACTTTATCGCCTTGTTTTGTAGATGATAGAGTCACTATTGATAACAGTCAAGAATTTTTGCTGTTGGTGCAGAATTTAGTGCGAATTAGCAACGTTTTGGCGAAGAATATGCGCAAAACTGTTGAGAACCATGGAAGCAAGTCAAACCAAAACGAGTAACTAAAACTATCCAAAAATAGCTTCGCAAAATAACTGTAAATTACTTCTAGGAAAAAATTAGCGTCCAAAAGCAACAGCGAGATGAACGAAGCTTGGGCGCGAATGGTCGACCTTCCCGGCCTTGAAGACAACATTTCCCCAAACAACAACATCTCGATCCTGTTCGGATTCGTGATAAACGAATTTTCGCTGGTATTTTCGCGATCCAGCGATAGCGCAGATCGCCAATATTTGATGCTCCGTCTTGGTGGCTTCTCCATGGACATCGCCAACATGACGTATGGTCCAGCTTATCAGTTTTCCATCAACAATATTTTTTTGACTGATAAGCTGCACACCACATCGAGTGGACAATATTTAGATCTGCTGCATAGTCCTTTGCAGAGTAATATCGATGTTGTTACAGTTTTGTATCGGAAAGTTAGCGCAAGTTGTCCCGATTTTTGGACGCACTTTCATGGAGTGGAGACGTCTTTGGTCGCTAATTTTGGGACGGTGCATGTGCTGTTGCACCAAGAAGCTGTGCATACTATCATCAAGTATTCCAAATACTTCAGCAACAAGTAAGAAGCTTTCACTTAATTAAATGAGTTGGTTTTTGAGGAAATTTCTTTAGGGTGCGAAGCCAGTTGTCTCCCTTCATGAAAAACTCCGCACTAGAATTTTTTGGCACCTTCAAAAAACTTTTGGATAGCACTAAGAACACTCCAGTACCGCCCGGTTCTGTAAAGTTCTCCCATTCAGCCCGTTTGTCCGATTTGCACGTGACAGTGTGCGATGCCGATTTCGATATCGTGCATGTGCATTTGTCCGGATTGGAAATGGACTTCTTATTCCGAGCGAATGAGCGATTTGTTTTCCGCTCCTATTTGAGCAGCATTAATGTGGAGCATTTATCCGACATTACTCTCTATTCGAAAGTGTTTTCCACGGATGAGGATAAAGTTTTCGATATCAAATATGTGCGCAATGAAGTCGGGCTGAGCAAAAGTTGCGACATTTCCCCGAATCGCGAGGAGAATTTGGCGGATGGGAGCTTTAAGTTCCACTTAGGGCGCATACATTGCACTTTTTTGTACAAATTAGTTGTGCAGCTACAAGTAATTATTTTGCGCTTGCTAAGTAATTTTTATTAATCGTTAAAATTATTGTAGAGATTTGTGATTAATTTGGAAGCGCTCCCCTTTTTGGAGAAATCAATTAATCTACTCAAGCAAGCGATTAGCAAAGCGACCGATACTTTGAAAGTTAACACAAAAATTAATTTATCTATCAATATATTTGGTCCAGTTTTGTTAATTCCCCAAAAATCGTCATCGCCAAATGTGATGATTATTGATACGGGGAATTTGAAGGTGGAGAATTATTTTAAGGAAAGTCCCAACGATCGCATTGAGAATATTTTGGTAAAACTTGCTGGATTTACTGTTACTCGAGGCGTTATGACTTTGGCACAAACTTTAGAGATGCAGGTAAGGAAACATTTAGAAGCTAAATTTCTCCTACAAATAATTATTTCCTAGGAAACTCTAATCGAACCCTTAAACACCAACCTCGACATAAAACGCTACACAAACTCAGCAACTTCTAAAAAATCCTGGGACATCGACAGCGTCATCGATTGCATCAAAGTAACTCTCGGCCAAAAAGACCTCTCAATAATCCTAGCCATCTACACCGATAACATCGGGGAAGGAAAACTAGTCGACTTATTTCCAAACCAATTAAAATCCCCGATCGAGCAAAAATCCAACGCCGACGACAAAATCGTCAAATCCTTAGAAATCTTCTTCTGCGAGCCTAAGCAGAAGAACATCGTCGCCAAATGCTGCATTGAAGAAATCCAATTGCTCCTATTTTTCGATTCGGGCGAGCTTTTAAGCTCGCCTATCCGCGATTTGAATCACGGATTGTGCAAGTTGGACTTCCAGGAGATCGATACCTCGATTATCGTCTACACTGATCAGAGCCTCGATGGGAAATTGTCGATCGATACGGTAAGTATCGAGGAAATCGGGCCGGATGCTAACGCGTTCGATAAAACGATACTTGAGTCGCCGATGGACGATAATAAGAACAATAACTGCAATATTACGGTGAATAAGCCGCCGATCGTCGATGTCACGTTCCATCAAAATAAGTCGCAAGATAAATCGGCTGATGTAATTATAGGACGCTTAAGTTTAAGTCTGTCTGTCCCGTTCTGCGAAAAAATCACCCTTTTCGTAATCGAGTGTCTGCCGAAGGATAATTTGGAAATGGGGATTGTGAATGCGGGATACGAAGCTGAGTCCCATCATCAGCAAAAGCCAGCTCCATCCATCAGCACAAGCTTAACAATTTCGCTTCGCGTTAATAAACCGGAATTTATTTTCCTGGTTGAGACTACATCGAATAAAAAGCGATTTTTTATCACGAAGATGGAAATCCTGTTGGATTATTCCAGACATGCGAATCGTCTGAATTTGGTGACGTCCTTTTCGGGATTGCACACGCTGTTTTACGATTTGGGGATCTATTCGTCGGATCCTTATGTGATTTTGAAGCAGTGCGACGTGGAGTTTTGCAATAACTACTCGGAAGATAAAGGGGAAAAGATTACGTTGGCGGTTAGTTCGGTTTATGTGAAGCTTTGTAGTGAAGTTGTGCATTCCATTAATGATATTCTCAACGATATTGCGGAGCACTTTAAAGTTCCAACTGAAGGGCGCAAAGTGGGACGGGAAGTTAAGGACGAAGATTTATGGGAGCCGAAGAAGATGAACGATTTTATTGAGACACCTGAAGAATCTATCGTCACTACTACCTTCAAGAAGCACAAAAGCGAAGTGTTTTTGATTCCAAAGTTCGAGATAGTTCTCATCCTAGAACTGGAGCAAATCCAGGTGTTTCTATTAAAGTCCACAGTGGAGCTAACGTTGTACGACTGGTCCAGTTTGCTCAACTGCACTTGCGAGTGCACGTTGCAAGCGAATTACTTCAACGAAAGCGTCCAGCAATGGGAGCCAGTCATCGATCCAGTTTCGCTGGACGAGAAAGACTACAAACCGTGGGACGTCCTCATCAAGATCTTCCAGGATAAGTCGATGAATATGCTGGACGAGAAGATGCAAGTGAAGCAATCCAGTCAGAAAATGAAGAAAGCGCACCATTCGTACGCGACGACTGAAGAAGAGGATTCAGGTGAAGACATGATGTACTTGGAGCCGATTAATGCGATGAGCAGTGGAAGCAATCGACGTGTGAAGACGAGTTTGAGCACTTTCCTTGATGATTCCGATTCGGAGAACGAGGATGGAGCTGTGGAGAAATTAGCGGCAGCTATTTCGGATTTGTTCACTGGGGATTGGAATGAGAATGATGCGAGCGATTGCGAGCAGTCGAGTGATGGAGATGATGAGGACGAAGAAGATGTCGCTCCTTGTGAGAAGACGAAGCAGCAAGACGCTATCGATTTTAAAAAGAGTTTCTATGTTTTGGTTGACGCCAAAGAGATTTTGAATGTGACGATTTCGCCGCGGTTTTTGAAGGTGTTCAATGAGTTGCTTACGATGTATACCAATAAGATCTTGTCGGTGTACGGGAATAGGAAGCAGATTAATTTGGTGAACGATATAGGACCTTTGAGCAAAGTGGAGCTGTACGAGAAGAAGACCAGCGAGGACGAGAATTGTTTGCTCAGTGCGAAGACGTTTGAGAACCAAGATTCCGCTCCAAACAGCCCAGTGAAGATCCAGCTTATTCCAGATCTTCTCGACACTAAGTAAGTTGTATGTTATTAATCGAAGTAATTACTAGTTGATTTGTAAATTAATTTAGCCACTCTGACGAATTTAACAATTCAAATAGCGAATCCTTGTACGATTTCGAAACGCTTTCCAGCTTGAACTTCCCACTCGAATCGACGTCCAGTTTATTCGATCGCATTCATAAAAACTACCTGAAGATTTACATCCCGCATTTCCAACCAATCCAAACGAATTGCTCCAATCGCACGTGGGAGAAATTGATACGTTTGCATCCGATCAATGCGATGCAAACGTATCATTTGCTGGCGAAGCACACGATTGGGAAGAATGGGCGCAGTTTGGTCATCAGTTCTCCCTTACAAGTAAGCTAGTTTGGTGATCATTTAATTTTTGAGTAATTTTGTTTATTGAAGATCAAAAATGAGACTTGCTTCCCGTTGAGCGTTTTGTACCAACCGGATAGTTTGAAGGAGATGAATTTGGAAGTCAATTTGGGGGAAGTTACGAATCCTTTCGAGTCGATTATGCGGATTGCGGTTTTGGAGGCTTATGAGAATTATAACGTGCCGTTATTTATCGCGTACCATTGCAAGATTTTTATCCAACCCGCTTACGCTGAGTAATTTGCTAAACAAATTAGAATATTTGACGCTAATTGAATTAATATTCCAGATGCCAGTATGCTTCCAATTCGGGCATTTGGTGGAAGGATCTCGTAAACGATTTGGATGCTGCCCACAATTTAATCTGCAAACCCAAAACCGCCGACGCCAATGTAGAACCTTTCGCTTTGCGAGTGGTGCTAAAACGCAACGTGCAAATAACCAACTTGCATATGCATTCCATCCCGAATTACACGATCCATCTACTACCTCCTTTAATCCTCCATAATTTCCTGCCGTACGCGATTGAAATTGAGCACCAGCAAGTTAAGCAGACTATCAAAGTGGAGCCGAGCGAAAAAGCCAACATTTACGCACTGGATTTATCTAGCGACCAAAAATTGGTGGTGAAAGTGCGAAGGAACTCGACGGTTTGGAGCGGTAGCTTGAATTTGACGACACATTTGGATGAGAAAGTCGTGCTGGTAACTAGCGAAGCAAAGGAGAGTTTGAGTATTAATATTAAATGCGAGCGGGAAGGGAGTTGCAATTTGTTTTTCTACACCCCGTATTGGATTGTCAACAAAACTACCCTACCCTTACAAATCAAAGTAAGTTTAGACGATCTAACATCAAGGATAAATTTAATGGACGATTTCTTTTAAGGCATCTGCGACCAATTCGGTTTACGAAAGCCTGACGGACGAAATCCTGCTTTTCACGTACAAAAGACACGGCAAACAGACGCTGAACATTCGCGTGTACGAGTCGAATTGGTCGAATGAGTTTGGATTGGAGTGTGCAGGCACCACAGGATTGGTCGTCTGCAAAGACCAACAACGGAAAAAGAAATACATGTTCTTCTTGCAAACGAAATTGTCGACGATGTGTCCAAGACTGACGAAAATCGTTACTTTACTGCCCAGTTTTTTGATTTCGAATGATACAAATCAGTGTCTTAGGTGGATTGATTGACTTTTAAGATCTGATGTTAAAGTTCTTGCTGATTGGTCAAATTTGCAGATTTATGGAACACAATGAGAAGACTGATTTATGGATCGACTTGCCTCCTTTTAGGACAATTGTTTTCTGGCCCGAAACGTCTACAATGCAGATGTACGTGAAGCAACGCGATTCCAAACTTGTCTCGCAAGCTTTCCTCATCTCCAATCAGCATCGCACTGTTCTTCGACTAGATAAAACTGTATTACCCATTTTTAAATTATCTCCAATACTAATAATATTTTTTTAGAGCGCTTTAACAGTAGATGTAACAGGCGGAGTGAACGAATCCTTCCGCATATCCTTCAACGACTACAAACCAGGAGATGCACCGATTTTGGTGAAGAACTACTGCGCTGACGTATTTTTGAAAATACAGCAACAAGATCAAAGTCCGGTGACTCTTTTGAGTCCCTATCATTCGCTTTTGTACATTTGGGATGATCCTACTCGTCCGAGACAATTGGTGTGGAATGTGTACAATAATAAAGGACCCGGATTTGTGATGGAGATCCACAAGGATGGGTAAGACCAAATATCTTCAAATTTTACAATTGAACTAATTCCTTAATAGATATGGAGAGGAGAAAATCAAATTCCAAAGCGTGACTCCCAACACCAGTTTAATAATCGACTCCTCGAGTAGCGAAGACTCCGATTCTTGCGATAGCGTCCAAACCACTTTGAACAAAAAAGTACGCAAAGACAAAATCGTAATCTACTGGTTATGCTATCGGGAAGACTTGCAAAGAATTCTCCTCTTCACCCAAGAGTCCCGCATTTTCGACAACGTCTTGAAAGCAAAGTTCCAAGAGCAATGCAACTTCCAATGCTTGCTATCCCTCGCCGGAGTAGGTTTGTCCATTTTCACGGACGACAACTTGCGGAAGGAACACGTCTACGCGTGTTTGAGCGACACCCCCGCAATTTGGGAGGTAAACGTTGGCCAAAAATGGAAGACTTTGACGCTGGAACTCGCGTCTTGGATTGAAGACAAGTATCGCATCCAGTGCAAGAAATGCCAACTGCGCGATTACATTCACATCGATTTCGAGAAGATGTTCATGCTGAAACCGTTCTTCGCGGAGCTGCGTCGCACTTACCACTCAGCTGTCTATTTCCATTACAGGAAATCGAACAATCTTCAGTATTTCAACTTGAAGTTGCAGGCAATGCAAATTGATAACCAGCAAACGAATAGTATTATTTTGCATCAATTGCCGGCCGCTGTTAACATTAAGGATGTGAGTCCTTTCTTCGATGTGAAGGTGTCGAAAAGTGTTTCGGCAAATTGCACGGTTTATCGCTACGTTAAATTGGAAGTTGGGAATTTTTATGTGAACGTTGAGAACGATTTGTGGATCAAGTTGTGTCAGCTTTTGAATGGGAATCGCAAGTTCGTGCAAGACGTTTCGGCTTCTTATGTGAATGATATCAGTTTCATTCATAAGCAGATTACTGCTCCCAACAAACAGATTCTTGAAGACTCCTCAACAGTTATCGAAAGCGTTCACTTATCCGGCTGCGGGATTCAAGTGAACGTCTCTAATAAAATCCCAATCGCTCTAAAGAGCAATTGCGTCTCCTTAGAAAAAGTCCTGGACTATCTCTTCCCCGTAAACATCTCGCCCTACATGCCAATGGAAGGAGTCCACCACAAGATAAACTCCATGGAACTAATCGATCTAAAGACGACCTTCTGGAGCTGCATTACCAACCTCCTCCACCAAATCGCCTCCCAATTCGTGCAACAATACTACTCCCACGTTCTAGGCCTACAAGTCCTAGTAAACTCCTTCGCCATCCAACCCGCCATCGACACCACGGAAATAGAACCCGAGAAAATATCCACCCTCCTCCTATACGGCTCCAGATGTCTTTTAGGTCACATCAACATGTCGCCGGCCGCTTTGGAGCAATGCATCAACGAAATATTCGCTCACCAAAACATGGAGAACATACAGAGGATTCGCAGACATGGTTCGTACCATCACAGCGAAATTCTACCGCGTTCCATTACGGCAAGCAGTACGAATTTCAATACGGGGGTGCCAAACGCTTTGCGCCAATTGATCGTGAAGAACCAGAATGGAATTAACTGCGATGGCGAAATGTTTTTCAGGACAACCGGGAAAGCGTTATTGTCGCTGTTGACGCGCCATCCGCAAGAGAAGTCGAATAGCGTGGAGGTGGCGAAGGAGGCGTTGAGGAGGGCTTCGAATTTGGGGGAGCCCATTAAGATCCATCAACGTTTGGCGCGCTATTCGAATAAATATCTCGGTTTGAAGCCGATTTCGGTTTATGAGAGCATGGGGGAGTTTTTGTTGGAGACGGTGGCTAGTTACCGGTTTTTGCAGGATGTTTATTGGGCACATGCTGCGATCGATAAAGTGGGCAAGTCGATTGTTGTTGTGAGCTTGCAGCACGTTTTTCGGATTAATAAATGTCGCTTGTGGGGCAATTGGGATGTCGAGTGGGTGGTCGATTTGGATGATATTGTGTCGATGCCTAAAGTGGTTGGGGTGGAGTTGGTGTTGAATATGCGACAAGTGAGTGGTCATTTTTTGTTGTAAATTTGTGTTTAATGTTTTTGGTTTCATTTAAGGGCGATACGACTAATGAAGAGCAAATTAAAGTGGTGGGGGAGAAAGAGATGCTGTTGTGGCTGCACGAGAAAATAGAGCAAGCTATTATTGTTAGTATGGAAGATAAATCCTGGACGCTTAATACTGAGAATTAATAAGAGATATTTATTTATTTTGTTAATAAGTGTAATAAATGTAAAATAACTGTGCAAATGCAAATATATAAATTATGAAAGTTTGTTGTATTTTTCTTGAAATTAATTTAATTTAAATGTGCGAGGCAAAATTAGTTCCAATGAAACCCGAGTGTTCAGAATGGATGTAATGTCAGGAAAATTATTAGCAATGCGCCAACAAAAAAGTTTATATACTTAAAAAATAAATTAATAAAACAAACATTGTACTTAACATTAATTAAAATCCTTTTTTGGTTCGAACGGGCAGCAACGACTCCTTCGCATAGTTGAAGAATGTTAACAGTCCGTACTTCTTGTTGCGTTTGGAAAAGTAATTCGTTACAACATCGCCATCTAAAAAAACAACAAAATAAATCATCAAAAATTACAATTTAATTATAATAAATACCATTTGTGGTGGGTAGAACATTATCGTTTGCTGATAGAGAGACGAACAAGGCAAACGGCACAAGCCATAAACACAATGTAAAGTATGCAATGACTTCGCTGAATGGATGATAGTTTGTCGCGAAATAATCAAATGCCAAGTAATGGTTGATTAATATGAAAACTACAGCTGCTAAGAATCCAGGTGATAGAAAGGATACATATGGGAAGTTTCTTAATATCACAAAGTGGAATAATTGAGCTAACAGTCCACAAACTATCATCGCGGTTGGAAAACTTTCAAACAGCCACAAGCACACAAATAAACCTAAAGTAACCTGCAAAATCCAAACTACTGCATTGAATTTGAAATCGTATTATAAAGCTTACATTATTCATCCACCAGATGCATTTCTTAGCTATACTTGTATATTCTTCTACTAATTCGGCTAAATAGTATAATCCCGCAGCTGAAAATAAATCGATTATTGATGAATAACAAATAAAACTTTTATTACCTATAGCTATTGTTACAAATACGATTTGTATCAATATCGCAATATAGCTAATTATCGTTAAAAACCACATTATTATTGCTATTTGTGATAAATCATTATTTTAAGGTTAAGTTTGACGTTTATCAACTACATCACTGACAGCTGTCAAATCGTCACCTTCTCAATCAGAGATGACTGGTATGAACTTGTCTACTAATAAATCCACCACGGAAAATCGCAGATGTTTACATAATTAGGGGAAATCCCTAAATGATTGCTAGGCTACCAAACTCAAATTCGAAATACAAACATTTCAAATGTCATTTCCGAATAATAAAATGCAAAAATCCTTTTCAATTGTTGATGATGAAGGTGTAGCAAGTGCAAGCATGATTAATGACGATGAAGAAGATCTTTCAATAAACGAAGATTCGGAGAAGAGTATTAGTTTGAATTTGGAAAAATCTCCAGAAAAAAGGAGTCCAGAAAATGCCCCAGCAATCGCGCCCTTGGCCAGATATGGAACGAAAATACCGAGTCCAGGTCCTTCAGGACGTCAGACCGTAATCAAAAGCCGATCTTCGATGAAGGAAAAATTGCAGCAACTCTCGAGCGAAAGCGATCAAGAAGAAAGCGACGCGGATGACAAAGAAAAAGGCAAAATCTTGGGCGAATACGATCATACTCTATACGAAGATCTAGCAGTTGACGAAGAAACTAAGGAAATGTTCCAGTTCATCATAAAATACATCCCGCAAACTTTGAACTTGGATTACAAATTCAAACCATTCGTTCCCGAATATTTGCCAGCCGTCGGCGACATTGACGCATTTTTGAAAGTGATTCCGCCGGAACTCACTTTAAATGGCGACAAATTTAATCCGGATCAGCTGCAGCTGGGATTAACTGTACTGGATGAACCTAGAGCGAATCAAAGTGATCCTGCTTTACTGCATTTGCAATTAAGAGCTGCTATGGTCAATCCGAATAATAATAACAGGAATTCAAACGTTGTCGTCAAAACTGTCGAAAATGTCGAGAAGAATGCTAAAGTTATCGATAAATGGATTAAGGATATCACTGATTTGCATAAGAGCAAGTCGTCGCCTATTGTGCGCTACTCGCAGTAAATAAACCCAAAAATTTATAATTTTATTTATTATATCTCGAAATTTTAGACCGATGCCAGATTTGGATGATTTGATGCAAGAATGGCCGGGAGAAATGGAAGTCTATTTGAAACTGAATGGATTTCCTATGGCAGATGATGAAACAGCATTGTCTGATTACGTGCAGGAAGTTTGCAGGATTTTTCAAATTCCTGTGGGAAAAAACAAGATTCAATCAATACATTTACTGTTTTGTTTGTATGCCGCCATTAAATCGACGCAACTTTATCAAACTTCGACTGTGGCAAGCAATGAGAAAAGCTACAAGGATTTTGGGAAGCTTAGCGCTGAGGAACCGGATCAATTAGTATTAGATTAATTAATTATATTAATTAGCAAATAAATGGTGCGCAAGTTAGGCAACCAGTAATACATTTAGTCAGTCAAGTTTTTATTTTAGCAGCCATCATGAATTTGTTCGCATAGGCAACCACTAATACACATCTAACGGAAAATGCATTTTTTTGACATCTGTCAGTGTGACATTCCGATTTGAACTTCTAACCAAACAATAAACATCAATTAATGCTTTAAAACGTACAATGGACTCATTTTATGATGCACCAAGACGTGCACCAGTTCCTTCATCACTCACTCGAGTAAGAATTCTATAATTCTCCGCACAATGAAATATAATTACAAACTTCTTGTGTTGTAGCTTGCCCCAACGCCAATGGTACCAGAAGTCTCAATTCTGTGCAATAACAAACCATCAGCGCCTCATTCGTACTCATCCTACAACTCCTGGAAAGCAACAAATCCAGTGCCTCGAAGCAACAAAGAAAATTGCGGTATCAACACATCACAGTGCATGAAAAAGCAAGTGCGGTTTGAAAGTCCAACTCTGCAAGCACCTCCCGAACCATTTTCAATCAACCGACAACAAAATCTAGTTGAAGCTCACACGACGAATCCATTTGATAATTTAAAGGGCAAAACGTTTGAGCAGATTTATTTGGCGAACGTGCCAAATCGCAGGCTGGATTTGAGCCATATTGACTTGAGTGCCATTCCTAATAATTCAACCGCGGAAGTAGTTGAGAA
This sequence comes from Cryptophagus acutangulus, assembly GCA_963556235.1. Lineage (NCBI taxonomy): Eukaryota > Metazoa > Arthropoda > Insecta > Coleoptera > Cryptophagidae > Cryptophagus > Cryptophagus acutangulus. The sequence continues at coordinate 11,492,692 of OY744559.1, read as the reverse complement.
GCCGGAAGGTAAGAAAGAATTGCCTAAAACTTATAAAGAATTTGTGTCGACTAAGCCACCGGCGAAACCAAACGACAGTATTACCGATATATTAAATTATAAGCGACCGACTAGTAGCAATAAACCAAAAGAAAAATTGCAACTCGCTAAAGAAAAAATCCTGCAAAACGAGCAAGTATTCCATAAATACTCCGATAATTACGTCCCAATTCTAAGTGGCTTGAAGCAAGCTAAAAGCGACGGCGGCACACAAACTAGCACTATACTCAAACCGGAATGCGAATCCGAGCCATCCGTTAAAGACCTACTAAAAATAATATCGCAGCAAAACGAGCAATTAATCCTGCTCCAAAAGCAAGTCGCTACTCTTATCAATCGCGATCAGCAGCAATTAAAGCAAATCGAACCAGCGCCTGCTACGAATTATGTCACGAGCACGCATCATGAGAACTTCCGCAACGGTCGAGAAGTTGTTACGACGCCTAGAAAACGCGCGAACCCGCTCTCAAAGTTTTCGATTGATTTGATGACGAGTTTCGAGGTGTCGTTTCGACCGCAGCAACAGCAGCAGCATAATTATGAACCGAAAATTACGGAGATTAGTGAGACGACGACTACTGAGAGCGATCGGCGAAGTGTGGATGCTTCGATGCATTTCGCGGAGCCGCTCCGTGTGGTTGAAAGCTGTCCCAGTCCGGAGCCTAGTGTGCAGATTGATATGAACGATTTTGATAGTTCGGAAGAGGATGATGTGTCTGCGTCCGATATAAGAGCCAGTTTTTATCGCAATTTAATGGTAAGATTAGATTCTAGTTACAATTTTTATTCGAGCAATATGATGTTTAATTTCTAGGGCCAAGTGAATAATATACTTAAAAGAGCGCAATTGCAACCCGTTGAAGACGTACAAACTGTTCCTAGTAAAGAGCAGGTGAAAGTTTGCGATAAAACAATGCATCGCGTTAAAGAGGCGACTTTGAAGCATCTGAAAAGCATCGGCGTTTCTATGCCGGATGACGATGTTTCGGACGAATCTGTTGGGTAATTCCTTTAATTTATTTTCTGTCTAGAAGTTTATAATTTTAATTTGCAGGTCAAGCAATGATAGCAAAGATTACAGTCCGACCGAGATCAGTTTCGCAGTAAAGCAATTGTTGATGAAGTATTTGCCGCCGCAGCATTTAGCCAAAGTGGCTCATAAAAAATCGAAAGAGAATGTGAAAACTAATGGATTGATTGCAAGCAGGCCGGAATTTTCGTTTGCAAGCGTTCAATATATGAAGAAGTATAATCTATTAAATAATGATGAAGCGACGAAGCCTAGCAATCAAAGGACGGATCAACCACCTGTAAGTAGCCCTAAAATTCTCGATATAACCAAGTTGAAAAACCAACCGAAGTTACTATAATTGTAGCTGGTACTCGTAATTTTCTAATTTAAGTTTCTATATATTTTTTCTATTGATTATTTCTACCAATAAATTATCTATTTACAAATTGATCGACTAGGATTGAGAAAGAATTATATGCTAAAAGATTCACCACAGCCGCATGTTCCTTTTATGTTCGGATTGTTGAACACAAATTCCGAGCTTAGTTTGTTGTGGACGTAGTCCATTTCAGTTCCTAGTAAAGTTAATTGGGCTTTTTTGTCGATGAATACTCGCACACCGTCTTGCACAACTTCTTCATCCATTTTATCTGCAAAATGTGAATTGATTGTCTTGTTTAATTAACTTTATTAGTAATTACTGACCTTTTTTAACTGCGTAGTCTAAAGTGTAGCTAAGTCCATTGCACCCTCTTTGTCTTACCCCAATTTTTAAACCAATCTATTATAAATTAAACCAGCATTATGTCAGGGTATTAAAAGAGTATAAGTATACTTACATATTCATTCTTTTGGTTTAAAATCTCTTTCACTCGATTTACAGCTGATTGTGTCTTGATAAACAAAAATAAAGCAAAGTGAGGTTATGATATTGATTATATAAAATAACTTACCAAAACTAATGCTGCTCTTGTTGGAAGTAATTTGCGTTGAACTGCACGAACTGTCGCAGTAGCAACAGTTTTTGTTGCCATTTTATTAGAGTACTAAAATTTAACTAGAATTATCATTTGGAAACGTCAAAAAACTGTCAGAAAAACCATATGGAGTGGGTAATCGCTATGTGCAAAGTTAGGCAACTAACAAAACAATTTAATTCAGCGCAAAATTTGAATTAATCTGTAATTAGTAGGATGTTAATTAATAATAATAAACGCCGTTATATAAATTTATAATATATTTAAGTAAGTTCAGTTGAGACTGATTTATCTCCAATCAACAATACATATTATTATTTAACTATAATACATAAAAAAAATATTTGTAAATACTAAATATGGCAGACGATTAATTAATTTATGGCTATTGCTTATCGGGAACTGCAATATATTGACTTGCCCGTTTTTTAGGCGCCCGCCTTAAACTTCCTAACACATTCAATATATCCGTCACCGCTTTCGGTGGCGCCTTATCCTTTTTATTATCATCATTCATCCGTTTTTTCAACGTAAATTTCCCTTGTTTGATCGCATTTATAATATCATCATTAACACCCGGCGCTGCCTTTTTATCGGGGATATCATTCACCCCAATAGTTTCCGCCAGATCCAGCACATTCACTCTGGACTTTCGCTTGACCCTCAATGGTACAATTGGTCGCGATTGAGGCAAGAGTCCAGGTAGTGGCGGAGGCGGTGGTGGAGGAGGCGGTGGAAGCATCGATGCTTTCAGAGCAATCTCTGCTTTTTCGGCGCGTTCTACGGCCGTCTGCAATTCGGCTTCGATGAGTTTGAGTTGTTCCTCCAGGACTTCTATTTGAGGGTTGTTTTGGTTTTCTTGGTCTTCTAATTGCTCCTATAATGAATTTAACAGATTTTTAATTTATAAAAGTAGAAAGAAAATATTTAAATTACCTGTAAAGAATTTAATTCTTCTTCATGTCGGTTGCGCTCATCTTCAAGAGTGCGCTTTAGATCTTCAATTTCTTGCAGCAGCATTAAATCGTTACCAGTACTGTCTTCCTGGAAGTTTTGCATAATTAAAGTGCTTTGATGAGCTAAGACGTTGCGCTCTTTTTTGTAATTATTCGCCTCTTTTCTGTAAAAATATTTTTAAAATACAGCATTTTTTGTAAATTAAAACCCACTTTAAATTGGCGCAACTTGCGCGCTGATTCTCCTCCGACTCCTTCAACCCTTGCAACTCCTTTTGCATCATTGCAGAAACACGCAAAATTTGTTCGTGCTCTCTTCGCAATTCCACTAACTCATGCTGCAATTTATCGTTATTATCGCGCTCGGTTTCGACCTCCTAACAACAAATTAAATTTAATATCGAAGATGATTAAATTGCCTTTAGATGTACCTCATTAAGTTTCGCATTTTGTTCCAACGTTTGAAATTCAGCTTGCTTAAGTGTGTCAACTTCAGTTTGCAATTCTGCAATCTCCTGACTTAGCTGTTTAATTATTTTGTTTAGATTCTCAATATCTGATTCGTTGCTTGATGCATCATCTCCTCCTTCATCCACCGTATCTTTATCTAGCATTACCGTTCGACGTTTTAGTTCTTTATTCTCTTTATACCAATGCGACGCATCTTTTAGTGCACTGAATAAATTCAAATAATTAGTTTCGCGGGAAATAGGAAGCTACTTTACCCACTGAAGTCCAAAAAAGCCCAAAATCCCTACATTTGCCAGCAAATTCAAATCCAAAATTCGCATTGCTTTTAATATTGACATTCTTGAAGTATAATTACCTTGACATTGCATTTGTTTCAGTCTCATATTGATTCTTCAGCAATTCATATTCGCGATACAAATTCTTCGAAGCCGTAGATAATTTGGTGTATTCTTCATTCTTCTCGAAAAGCTCCGTTTCCATGTGCTCATGTTTAACTTGCAGGTCCACGTATTTTTTATCCAAATCATTTACGATCCTCAAAGCTAATAAAACACAAAATTAATTCAAAAATCTTCTTCATATTAAATTGCACACCTTTTTCTTTCTCGGAAAGTAAAGCCTTCCGCTTTAGTTCGCTCTCATCATATTTATGTCGCCACTTGTGCGCTTCCGGATTATTCACCGGAATTTTCGATTGCGTGGAGTTCTGACGAGACAACGGTCTTCGTAAAGGGATGTTCGAGTTACTACTCATTTTAGGCGAATTTATCGACACTCGTTGATTCGTTAAACTACTCATTTTCTGGAAAAAAATTTAGTTTCTATTTAATTGGTGTTGGAAGGGGAACTTGAAAGAAAAAGTGCATCAATCAATAATAGTATTCAATTTGATTGTGAAGAAATTTAAAGAGCATTTCTCTTATTAAGTGTAAATTATGTACTTGATAGAAATTCAAAGTGTGCTACATATTCCTTTCTAAACGATCCTTCTTAAATTACGAGTGTGATCTTGTAGTAAATAAATTACCTTTCGTTTAATTTTTTATATAAACGTGTCTGTTATTATTTTATATAATAAACTGATTAATATTTCGCGCGAGTAAGAATAAACATCGACTGCATATTTATGAGGAATTAATTCGATTAGTGAATTTAATCTACAGTACTTGGAAAATAGTTTTATCAATTAGGAAGGATGTTTGGTTTCATTTCATCAGACTTTTACAAAAATGATTAACGCTAAAATTAGAAATACTACAACAAGGAATTATACAAGTCGAGAATTTAATTGATCGTATAGGTAAAAAGGATTTGATTTTTAAATAGAAAGTATAAACATTTCTGGTTCATTTATAAATACGAAGTCATTGGAATGGCAATTAATTTTGTACTTAAACTTTCAAACCATATTTAAATTATTGCTTGCTTTGTTTTGAAGCACAACTATAAAGATAACAATTCAAACTTTAAACAATGGGATGGTTGAGATTATTTCGAATAGTTAGTAGTCTAGAATTACCAAATCTGGTAATAACGCACCAATATTGGCAACACTTGTTCGCGCCCCGCACAATTTGAACTTTTGTCGTCCATTTATTTTTGAATTAATTAATTTATGCAATTTATTAGGCGTTTTAATTATTTATCTTACTCAAATAAATCAACAATTGCTCTTTCTTTACTTATCCACACATGTTCAATCCAATAACTAACAATAAAAACTGACTCACTAGTTCTGTGATTATTAAATTTTATGTTTTTAAACAATGTACACAGATTACGTCATTATCAAATAAATAGACACTGGTAAATTTATGAATTAATTTGATAAGATTAAATAGACACCACTTACCCAAAAAAATTTATATAATAAATAATAATTCGCACAAATTTCCACTAATTCAAAACATCGCAATTAATTTACTAATAATTAAATTAATAGCGAATTACGACAACGACACCCACTGACTGACTGAACATGAAATCGCAAAATAACTCACCTGTGCAAAGTTGCAGGTAAATAAACAAAAGCGAGCGAGCGAGCGAGGTGTGTTGGGTTTTGTAGCTTAGCAGTATAATGTGTGGCGGTGAAAGTCGTCCCCGTGTCCTCTTACCCGGCACAATCGGATGCTAATCGCCCGAAGCTCACCTAGAGGAACACTGCCAAGACAATCTTACAGCTGCTGCAGCTACAGAGAGATACCGTTTATTCGTTGTCATCAAAATATTTCTCTCGCAGTTAAAGAAGGAGTGACTCATTTTATTGGGTGCCACTAAATACAAAAACAGTTTTACGCATGGCACACTTAACTTTACTTAAGTAGTATAGGCCTTTAAAGACTTTATTTATGCACCAGGCTAAATATACATTTATTTCATTCTACTGTTGAAAATGTGGAAGAGAAATGATTTACAATTTGCTGCTAGTCAAGGTAGTTGTAATTGGTTTTGTTTTACTGTTTGTTGCAATTATATTGCAATTTATGCATTAATCATAAGATCTAGATTGAGAATATGGAACTGAGTCAAGGTTTTTCCGATTTAAATTTGAATTTAACGTGCCAAATGTAGGCAACTCAATATACATGGTTTTGTTGGCCAGTTAATGGGTAGATAGCGCTGGAAACGCGGGATCTAATAATTTGAATTACGAATTTGAATATTTTGTTTAAATTAGTGGAATTTTGAGGGTTGCAGTACATTTTAATTAATTAGTTTGATTAATATTAAATGATGAAATGAAATTAGATGTGATATAATGCCTTTTAGAAGTTGCTTTTGTAATTTCGAATTTTAGTGCGCTAGTTTCGAAAATAAATATTTTGAAGCATATTTTGCGTTGTACAATAATGCATTTTGTCTATGTGTTGCGCTTATTAACAGAAAAACTGACAAAACAATAAAAATATAAATAAAACCTTGTAAATTCATTATCACTATCACTAAAAGAATATAGCAATGACACACTACTGCTGCTCATTTATTTTAATAGTATACAAAATGGATTTGTGCAATAATAATAACAATGGTTATCAGAATTAGATATCTTAATTTAGCACAAGAAATGCTTGTTTTTTATATGATTACAGGTTGTTCAAGCCATTGAGCTGCAAGAATATAATAAATATATAATTATTACAACACATCTGGAATTAGATAATAATAGTCGATGAAAAATAATTATTTTCATATTATACAAATATTTGTTTAAAACTAATAAGCGGTTTCTTACCATACTTGACAAAGTACAAATTAATTTTCTATTTCGATTGCATTGCACAAGCGAATAGTGATTTAAAATTGCTTATTTTAGCCCGTATGATTTCAATTTCATGTTAAATAATTACAATTATATGTTAATAGTAAAATTGCGTTAATTGATAATAAGTGACCTATTCTATTTACTATTTTGTTTTGCAAACGCACCAACATACCTTTTTTATTAGTAGAAAATGCAAATTTTGAACTGATTTTCACACAACTAATTAAATGGTTCGCCATTTTCCAAATCCAATCCTTAGAAATTGAAAATCACGCATAATGTGCCGTTGAAAATTCCCACAAATGTGATTATCCACCTGCACCTATCTAATTTGCAATATGCATCGATGCATAACTAATTTGACAATTGTTATTATTGCCTTTGAAATTGAAATGAAAAAAATACTAAAACTTTTCTTCTTCCTATCCCAAACCCTTCCATGCATGCTGCACGTTCTGCAAAAATTAAGTCAAATGCAAATCGCAAGTGTTGAATCATAACGGAACTAATTCCTTCATTATGCCAACCACAAGGTTTCTTTGGAAATTAATTTTCTTTTGGAAAAATGCAAATTAAAATATAGGAAATACTAGAAAAATAAATGTGTCGATGCATAGGACACGCCGATATAGTCCAAGGACGTTAATGAGTGTTACGTAATGCAAATGCATATCAATCAAGCAATATCGTATGCAATGCACAGGTACCCATGGCAGGGAACCTAAAAATCTCTCCACCTTTTTCACTAGACTCGATCGCGAAATTTCCTCGATCATCAGTAATACGCGGTGAATCGCACCCGCAATATTCAAATCGCATCGATCCCTTAACCATCCAACATTCGCTAATTAAGCATGAATTTTTGTTATGATGATTCCAATTATTTCGTGCGTTTGTTACTACTTTGCAATTAATTTAATTGCAGGTAAGTGAATTGTTTACCGCAAAGAAAAACATTTAAAATTAGTTTGTAGCTGAAAGTTTGTCCAATTGTCCTGTATCCTCGCTCAAATTCGAAAAAGTCCTGGGATTGCGGCCGTCTAGTGAAAGTCATCCCTTACTTCTATACCAAAACGATTCAACTACCCCTATTACAAGTGCTTGCATTGAACAATGCCAGTCGAAAGATGATTGTCGCAGTTTTGTCTTGCATTACAAAATTTCGACTTGCTATTGGTACAAAAGCTCTGCAGATGATGAACAGCAATTGCATACAGTTATCGATACGGATGTCGCTTGGTTTGTCAAAGTTTGCTTAGAAGGTATTTAAATTTACTAGAAAATAGTAAACTTTTGCACAAATATTTATTTTAAAGTGAGTTGCGACAAGTTGTGGGTCTTTGAAAGGATCCCCGGTGCAATTTTGATCGGCAACGATACAAAAATCCTGCCAAATCTTGTATCTAGAAGCGACTGCCAGCAGCAATGCCTCAACGAAACCGAATTTATTTGCAAATCTGCGAAATTCAAAATCCAAAAAAGCAGTTTTGGGCCGAATGCGTCCACTACCGGACAATGCATTTTGAGCAATAGCGATCGACATTTACTGCCAAACTCCTATCGAGTGTCCAGTTTCGATGAGGAGTATTTCGAAAATCAGTGCCATTCTAGTGATTATAACAGTAAGACTAAATTAATATTTTAGCCCAATATTAGTGGCGCTTTTAAGGTTCCAGAAATGCGTTTTGCGCGTACGAAGAGTTCGATAACGTGGTTTTGGGCCATGGAGATGAATTATACGCGAACGAAACGAAGGAAGAATGTCTAGCCAAGTGCGATGAAGCGATGCAATTCAATTGCAGAGGTTACAGCATTATTCATTCCGACACAAATACGATGTGTTTATTGCATGCTGAAGATAGCAAAGTGCATGGACCGAAACTTTTGCTTGCCAACCCTCAAGCGACTTATTATGAAAAAGCGCGCTGTTTGAATAGTAAATTTAGCAAACTACCATTCATATTTTTAGCACTTAATTTAACTATTCTAGTCTCGGTTTCCTGCAGCGATACCTTCATGAATATCAAATATATCCCCGAATTGAATTTTATGGGGCGCATTTACTTGCAAGGATATTCGGAGCATCCCGAATGTTTCACTATCGGAAAAGGCAGGGTTGATGTTAATTTAAAAATTCCACTTTTGAGTAATCAGTGCGGTGTCATCAAAGCGAATGGCGTTAATAATAGGTAACAAACAATTCGGTAAATATTTCTTCTTAGGTAAATTTTGAATTTTTAGAACCCTATATTCCGGTATAATGGTTCTACAGTACAACTCGCTCATCCAAACGCAAAGTGACAGACTTATAAGGGTAGGATGCATTTTTGGGAACGACAGCAAAATTCTGTTGGGAACTGGTGTCACTATTTCTCCGTAAATATTAATTTCTCTTGCAAATTAAAATTCTAATTGTGCGCAAATTTAGATCACCTTCCAACAAAGGCAGCAGTTTAGTGAATACTTCCGCGAATCAAACTGGCGGAGCTACCCCGAAAGTCCAGATGCGAATAATCGATCTAAACACGCAAGAAGAAGTATCCGATACGCAAATCGGACAGGAATTGCAATTAATTATTGAAATTGATTCGGCTAATGGTAAAATTCAAATGATGTATTGTTGGTTGCCTATTAATTGCTATAAAATTCAAATTTCAGAAACAATGGATATTTGGGCAGGTCATTTAGTCGCAATGACTGAAAAAAACGAGGAAAGTATATTTCTACTGGACGATCGAGGTTGCCCTTCCAATTTAAATGTATTCCCCGCTTTAGCCAAAGTAGTAAATGGAAGTGACATTAAATTAGTCGCCACTTTTCAAGCGTTTAAATTCGCATCTTCGCCAGTTGTTAGATTCAGTGTAATTGTACAATTTTGTCCCAAAGAATGTCAACCAGTAAGTATTTGCAAGCGATTTAATATTGCGATTAAACATTGATTTAAAGGTGGATTGTGGATATAATGTTCAATCGTACGGGCGCAGGAAGCGCGAAGTGGCCTCGCATTTAATTCATACAATAAATGGATCGACTGTGGTTAAAATAAACCGCTCAGAATTCGAAACCAGAACGGCTCTAGTCTATGAAAAGCCGCTGGAATACATAATGGTTGTAAGGGATCCAAAGTCAAAGTCGGATCGGTTGGTTTTTGGGGATAGCAAGAAAATACTGTTTGCTGGTTACGGTAATTACAACAAAACTATATTTTTTTTACAGTACAAACTCCAATTTTTGTGCAGATTACACTCATAACGAAGTTTGCTTGGACTATTCGCTAGTAGTTGGATTAATTCTTACCTGGGTGATAATCCAGATCGTGTTTGTGATTTGTTGCGTGCTACTGGTGCGTCGATATAAGCGATATTACGCACACGAATGTACCCGACAATCTTTGGAAGAGCTACACAAGAATTTCGGTATTGGTTTCAGTAATTTGGATAACAGACGTGTACGCTGGGCGGACACTGAGGATATCTCTTAACTAATCTGTGTTCATACATTTTATATACTGTAGAAAATATTTACAGACTAATTAAACCTATTTAAGCTTAGATTTGCCTTTTAATCTCATTACGTAATCTCGTGGCCGGCACTATCGGGGTGCACTTTTTTAATTTCTTTTGTCAACTCAATTTGCTTCTGCAAGTTGTATAGGTTCTCGGCTTTACGACGCTGTCGTCGTTCTACATCTTTTATAACACCTTCGTGCAGTTGCTGCCTAAATTGATATTATTTTTAAGTTTTTTTGAGCGATAAACATAACCTTAAAAATTATCTTACCTATCTATGAACTGTTTTATGTGAACGTAGCTTATTATTCCTACAGATATAACACAGGCGGAGCCGAGGACTAGTTTGGAAGTTAAGGACATGGTAATATTATTGATATTCACTTATTTATAACAAATTATTGTAATTTTTGCGAGGAACACAAAGAGGAAGGAATCCATTTTTGTTTTGCAGAACTTATAGATATTCCTAACAGATGGCGATGACAAAAAATGCATATTTGTATAAATTAATTAATGCTTTGATTATTTAATTTTATCTACTTTATATTGTTCTTAAAATTTATAATAATCTATCATTTTTCATAAGCCAAAATCAAATAAAATTGATCCAATTGCAATTTTCAAAAGTTACATTTGAACTACTCCACCCCCGTAGTTCTAACAGACACCGTATGTCACCTGTCAGTGTCAAGATTTAATTATGATAATTACTCTAATTACTCATAAATGTGATATTTAATTCCGCATATTTACAATCCTAAATGTAAAACAACTAAACGGACTTCCAACCGCAAACCGAACAATCAAATATACCGCAATGAAAACCAATCCACATAATGATTAGCAGCAACATTTAATTACAATTGCTGCTTGAATAATGAATAGTAAATAATGAGCGACTTGTGTTGTTGTGAATACTTCGACAACGAGCAAGAGCGCAGTCACATTCTTGCTTGCTGTTGCAATTGCGTCGATCTCGATGAAGCATTTGAAAGGTAAACCGCACAACAAACTTAAACTAACTTACTAACATTTCTGAATCTCCAGCTTAATCCGCGGCGAAACCATCAGGCAATCCAACAAATCCGGCTTAATACTAGCCATGCAAGACCGAATGCGAATTCCATGGCGAGGCGGTGCCAAGCAAATCGCCTTCGACGCTATTCTGCCCCTCATTATTCTACCGGGCATGTTCATCCTGGCTTCACTCAGTCTGCTTTGGACCATATTTTCTTTCACTACTGTCCTCATATTTATCTGCGTTATTTTTAATTTTTTTATTCGCACTTTACCGAAGACGAAATTCTTCTTTATGTGGACGATAGCCTCGGGGGTGCTACTTTACTGCATCTTCGAAATCGTGGTTATACCGCTATTGGAGATTCTGCTAGAGGAGAATATTGGATTAAGTGTGCTTATTTCCGGGTTTGTTTTTAGTGTTTATGTAATGAAGAATCGCACTAATCAGTTGGGCAGTAAATTCAATAATGGGAGTAAGTCTGGGGTGACTAATTGCGGTATTTGCCAAATTGCGGTGCCTGAGAAAGACCATCACTGTGTATGGTAAGTCATAATTTTTATAGTTAATACGAAATACTGCAAAATATTAATTTAATTTCAGGTTGAATTGCTGCGTTGGTAGACACAACCAATGGTACTTCATCCTAGCCCTACTCTTCGCAATTATTTCCTTACTCTACAGTTCAAATTTAACTCTAACATCGGTTTGCCATCCTTTCATTTTCTACAAAACCATTCTATTACCGGATGATTGCTCTGACGTGTACCAACAGTTCGAGTACGTATTGATTGATTGATTATTTACACAATGTAATCAATATTTCATTCATATTTAATTTACAGATTAGGACTGTCGTTTACAAGTGCTCTGTATAGTCTCGGTGTAGCTGTACTCGTTTTCCAACTGTTTCTAATGCAGCTCTTACTGGTAACACTCGGTTTAACGACAAAGGAATGGAGGAGACTTCCTTTAAGCCACAAGTTCTGCTTGGGATTGTTAGCAAAACGGCCAGCAAGTCGAGGATTTATCGGAAATTGGTCTAGGATTATGTTCTGGAACGAAAGCCATTATAATAGTGTATTAAATCAATTGTAATTAATTTCCTTATGAATAACTAAAGTACAGACACTAATCGATAAATAAAAGTATATTTTTATAAAAAAATAATCAGAAATTAAAATTGTACCTCAATAATCAATTGTCAGGGTCGTACTTGTGGAGTTTAAGTCGCCATTGCTTAATAAGGCCATCCCATCCTCGGCGCGAATACTTTGAGAATTTATTTGGCGTTTGTGGATCATCCGATTTGCGGTCTTTCTTTGCAACCGACCGCTTATAATTATCGTAGCCAGTTGTGTTCTTTCCGAAATCGATTTGCTTTTGTCTACGTTGCAACGTTTCGGGGTCAGTTTCCATGTCCGGTCTCTTCGCAATTTTTCTGTGAAACATAATTCGTTACAAAAGGTAAACAATATAAATAATAAATTTATTTCAATCGATATTTAAATATAGAATAATAGGTTAGTTTACCTTTTCGGTGATTGAGTTTCCGAATCGTCTACTTTATCACCTAATCGCGAGAAAATCGAAGTTTTAACAGCGGTCCTATTCTGTTCGCTTACATCACATTCCGTTGGAAGTTTGTAAGGCGAAGCGCGTGTGAATACGCTACGTTTGGCACTTTTTCGACTGCTGCTTACTTTCTCGTCTGCTTCGAGTTTAATAGGCGATTCGAGTTGCTCATAAATGTCCTGCCGTATTTTAAGACTGTTGAATAAGTCTTTGTTGAATGGAGAATTCGAGTTGGTTTCCACTTGTTTGATAACGTCGAGCTCGGGTGAACTATCATGCTCGTGTTTGATTGTTACTCCACTTTCGATTTTAATGTTGTATTCTTCTTTGATGGCTATCTCTGGCTCTGGTTCAATATTAAAACTGATGAAATCCGGTTCTTTTTTGATTTTGAGATTCAGGTTCGGTGGTGTGGCTTGCAGTTGGTGTTCTTCCCAGGAGTCCTGAGAAATGAGGTTAGAATTGAGTTAAGAGGTTCTTTTATGTAATTGTTTGATTAGTTTCATACATCGTCAAATATACGTGCATCTTTTAAGCTTGTATTCATCGACATTCGTTTCGCACTGGTTTCCATGGTATGTTTAGGTTATAATATTGTATGGCACTATTAATTTAATATTAATCACTGGTTGAGTTATGTATTGTTCATTATTTATTAAAGTTTTATTGTTTGTTTTTAAACTTATGCTATTTTATATCAACAATCAACATAAACACGATATAACTGACAGAAAACGATAGTTTTTCGATGGCGCCAAAGTTTATCAAATAAATGTCAGAATGCTCTAAGAACTAAAAAGTCCCTAAAAATAAATAAATATTCCACCACAATAATATCTTTGATTAGTTTGCAACCAAACATACACCCTTGCCATTCTATTTTGAATCTATTATTGTTGCTAATAAATAAACATGTGATTAATTTATTTGATAAAAAACTATGTAAATCGTAATTTTAAAGTTGATTGTTTTGTAAAAATAGAATTGGTAAAAACAAGTTTATTGACACGAATGTTACAAGTTTTTCTTATCAATTTCAAGTGCATGAACGAGATTAAATATTCTGTTATTTTGAATTTTCTAATCGCTTTGCAAAATAAATGTAAAAACGCGAAAAAATTATTCAAAAACATCTTTGAAAAATATGGCCATCAACAACATTCATGAACAACTTCACTTCAGTTACAAGGGAAATTTTCAAAAATTAGGTAAGGTTAGAACCAAAAAAATATATACAATTTGGACAATAATATAATATTGTAGTTTACAATTATATAACAAACAATTAACACTTGATACAAGTAATAAGTAAATTCATTATTAAGACTATTAAGATAATTAAAATTGTAAAAACACAATTCCTAGTTAAAAAATCCAATTAATCGCTATCATCATCATTTCTAGCTCGATTTAATGGTCTCCTACTCTCCTCATCCGATCCATAAACCACATCCTCATCCGAATCATTAATCATGGAAAATGCAGGATTATCTTTTGTTATTCCAAATTCTAGAAAAAAATATTTATGTACAAGTTTAATCGTTCTGTTAACCTGATTCTGATTCGGATATCATACCATGGATGTTTTTATTTGTTGGAGAATACACATAAGCCATAGTGTATAAATAGAAATTTAAAAGTCCATAAAACGACATGAACTGCACTGAGCTGTTGTAATGTGTTGATAATTGTGCAACAAAATTATCTTCGAGCACGCCAACACCGAATCGCAATACTGTTATTATACAACTAATAACAATTACCACCAACATTAAAAGGGTCAAAAATTTTAATCGCATACCTACAAATTAAATTTTAAAAATGCTCAAAATACCAGAAAATAATTGCGTTTACCGAAAAATGGCATCGATCTTAGCTCAGTGTACGCACGTATTATCAAAAGTAGCAAATATATTATGTAGATTACACCAAAAATAAAGAAAAATGCCTTCACAATCTACAAATAAATTTTTGAAATAGATTTTTGATAAAAAAAATTCAAACTTACATAAAAATTTGAAGTATCAATGGTATGATTGTAAGTCGGATCCTGCAATTCGTTGCATCTTTGCCAGGTAGACAAAATAATAGCAGGAAACCACAGCATGGACACAGTAAAAATTTTAGGCATATAAAAAATCATCAAAGATCTTTCGTTCTACAAAATTTTTTTAGAATTTAATGCAGCAAACAAAATTAATTAAAATAGTTACTTGTCTTAAACCATGATAAATGCACAGCCAAAACAGCAAAAGAGCACATAAAAATGTAGCTTGCGCTACAGCATCAATCATCCCCGGTATCCAGGAATTTATTAAGAACGACATTGGAAAAATTGGATCTGAAATTAATTATTTTTGTAATAAGATATTTAATTATGATTGAGGGTAATTTACTATTATAGGCCATTAATAAAGGCAGCAATACGGACATCCATTTCTGCTCAATCGACCAGTCGTAAATTGAGTATTTTCGTAAACTATGCGCTAACCAGCACTAAAAAAAATTTAAATCAAATGTAATTAATTAAAATAATTAACTTACAGCTATTCCAAATGTAGATATGAGGAAAATAAATCGAAACCAAATTTCGATTTGGGTAAATCCTGGATTGTACGTTTTAAACTAAAAATAAACATAGTAAATATTAATTAATTATCAAAATTACTACTCACATAAAAATAAAGCTCATTAAAATTGTACATAGTATTAAAATCTTCTAATCCATAAAAATTGACTGTAATAATGTAATGAGTAAAGTCTAGGTAGCCCAAATGCAGCACAATTATTTCATCGCAATTTTGCCGCTCACATTTTAAATGTCTAGTCCTAAAACCCAAAAATATTCAATTTTTTGTAATATTTTGAGACTTATTTTACCTATTTTTACTATTTTTACTATCAAGCACAGCAATAGGCTTATGATCTTCATTCAAACCCTCAATTTCAATCGCTATATTAAAAGGCTTGTCGATAATAATTTCACCTAAAACTCAAAATTACTCAAAATGACTCAAAATTACCATAATATAGCTACCATATTTATTTTCAGTGGCAAATTTAGCAATAACCCACAACTGCTGATTATAAGTAGTCATCGGAGGCGTCTTCATAGTAAAAGGACCAGTCGCAATGTCCTTTTTACTAATATGACTCTGATTATCTTTCGGTAGCAAAGTTTTGCCATCCAGTTCTACCGTACTAGTAATTGGAGGACCTGCAACTCCAATAAAGAGTCCCAAGCCAAAACATGCGAAAAATGCAATAAAAACCATAACAAACTCCCTTTTATGCATCGAATACAGTCGCATCTGGACAGACCTACAATAATGGTGCAAATTAATTCAAATTGATCTGATATGAGGATTTACCTTTCGCATCTATCATGATGATAAGCTGGTGCTATATATTTATCAAACTCGCTAAAGATATCACTGAATTGTGACAGGACATTGCGGATTTTCAAGGACCAGCCTCCGGAAGGCATTTGGTAAGCGTAGCCGAAATTCGCACCATCCATTTTCACCATTGGATTTAATTTACAAAATATTGAAAAGAACACTAATTTCTTATGTAGCTAGTAGGTTTGGAGCAAAACAAAATTGACAAGAATCATATGAAAATCCTATTTGGATTAGATATTGATCCATGCGCCAAAAATGCGACTCGCCAGTTTTCCACATGTTGCTTCATTTCTCCACTATTGCCATTATTGTGATATTTACTCTTCTCCTCAAAGTGCGTTTTATTTGTTTGCTTTAGTCGCAATAAGGAATTTTATATCTGGGTGTCGTAAATCTGGTGATAAATTAAAAGGGAACTAGTTAGTTCTGGATTTAATTATTTGTCTACATTGACCTCTGATAAAAAGTTGGAGCGGTTTTTAGTGTATTGATTTGTCTGCCAGTTATCTAAGCGAACCAGTTTGCCAGGATTTTTCAAAACTATGATCTAGTTATTCAAGGAAATTTCTAGTCTAGGAATACGGAAATGATAATTTGGATGGCGATAATTTAACTTAGCTTTTTAAATTTGCCGCGCCAAAGTACAAGTTTGGATGCGTTACCATGGTTACCAACGATTTACCAGGGCGGATTAACCAATGAAAAGTTACGAATTTAGCGCGGCAAATTTAAAACGCCCATAGACTATTTTTATTCCCGAAATTCCATTCCAGTAAAATCCAAATTTTTGCAAAGACTTATCGCATCTTCAAACTGGTATCATCCATTGACCAAATGCTCCCCAGTATCAAAGAAACAAAAATAAATGATGCAAGAAGATATTATTCGAGTAATCCACTTGTTCCTAAGGGGAGAATTACTGATAACATGTAGGTCATTCCAATGATTAAGAAATTTTATTACAAAGCAAAAGCAACTCTGTTTTTTCTTATTATTACGTATGGAAATCTTTACGCAAACATTTAAATGACGAAAATCTTGGATGGTCAGATAATTTTGGATTGAAAATATTTGTCTAGTTGTTTATTTGTTTGTACGAATATGAAGACAATAGAATTTTTATTTATCATAATAATATGCTTGATCGTTGAACTGCCATCAGCCTATAAGTAGTACAAACAACCTTGATAGAGTTCCACTTTAATTTTTTATAAACGCACTCAAGCTCAATGAAATCCAATCCCACGATTAGACCTCCTGCAATGCAACGCACGCCAGCGGATTTAATCTAGAAAAAATTGATAAGAAAACATGTGATGGAGTTGAGGTGTTTTTGACGCATTTTATCGCTCTTCTTGATACCCATTAAGAAATATAATAACAAATTAGTATCTTCGTTACGTATCCAAATCCCCACTCTCGCCCCAAACACTCCTCCTTTATAATCCACAGCGCGAACATTCCAAAACCACTTTCAGTCAAGCCACTTAAAGAACCATCTAAACAGGTTCTACAGTTCAAATTAAATTAATCCAAGTGCATTAATCGAAATACAATGGGAAGCAGTACTTCAGCTTTGAATTTCGGTGCGGGACCTGCCAAACTTCCCCGAGAGGTAATTATTTTCAAACCATCAACTCTACAACGAAACTAAATGACTTGTAATTTTTGCTTCAAGGTTTTGGAAGAGGTGCAAAAAGAGCTTGTGTCCTACAAAGACCAAGGGATGAGCTTGATGGAGATGAGCCATCGCTCTGCGGAGTTTACGGCCATCAACATGGGCGCTCAGGATTCTATCAGAAAATTATTGTAAGTCTTAGCAGATCTTCCTTTAGATCTTCTAAATTACTAATGAAATTTAATTTGTCTACAGAGAAGTGCCAGACAACTACGAGATCATGTTCACACAAGGAGGAGGCTGCGGAGCTTTTGCAGCAGTCGCCATGAATCTCCTCAATAGAACCGGAACCGCAGATTACGCGATTACCGGAACTTGGTCCAACAAAGCGGCTCAAGAAGCTGTCAAATATGGAAAGGTCAATTTGGTCTTCCCGAAAGCGGATAAACCTGGAAGCATTCCTCCTCAGTCCACCTGGAAGATGGATCCCAACGCTTCTTACGTCTATTATTGTGATAACGAAACGGTGGATGGCGTCGAATTTCCTTACATTCCGGAAACTAATGGAGTTCCACTTGTTTGCGACATGTCTTCCAGTATTATGACGAAGAAAGTTGATGTTTCCAAGTTTGGTGTGATTTTTGGAGGCGCTCAGAAGAATATTGGGCCAGCTGGAGTTGTTGTAGTGATTGCTAGGAAGGATTTGATCGGGAATGCTATGAAGATTTGCCCTTCAGTGTTTGACTACAAAGTTGTCGCTAAAGAAAATTCCGTGCATAATACGCCAGCGACTTTCTCGTAAGTTTAAATTTGCATCCAAGTAATCAAATCTAATTTTTTTGTGATTTTAATTGCAGAGTCTATGTAATGGAAAAAGTGCTAAAGTGGATTGAAAAGAATGGAGGAGTTCCAGCGATGCAGGAGCAATCCCAAAAGAAGAACGATCTTATTTATTCAACTATTTCAAATTCGAATGGATTTTATACCAGTCCGATTGATGAAAATGTGAGAAGCAGAATCAATGTGCCGTTCAGAGTTGGATACAATGGAGGAGATGAAGCTTTAGAGAAGCAATTTTTGGCTGAAGCCGAAGCGAAATATATGTTCCAACTGAAAGGACATCGATCCATTGGTGGCATGAGGGCTTCGCTTTATAATGCTGTTACTTTAAAGGATGTGCAATTATTAGTTGAATTTATGAAGGAATTTCAAAATAAACATCCTAAGAATTAAGTTTTTGGGATCAGAGTAACCGTTTTGTATTATGTATTAAGATTATAAGTTATTTTTGTTACTATTATTATTATTATTAGTATTGATCAGTATATAAGTTAATAAACAATTAAATTAAATTAAATTCCTTTTATTTTGCGCAACATTATACTTCTAAAGCCACCATATTGGAATTTTAAAATTGCCGCCTTTTATTACTTCAAGCGTTAATATTATATCAATACTATAAAAATTAATTAATTTAACTAACGTTATTTTATAGCTAATAATGCAGTTACGTCAAGCAAATACACTAATTAATACTAATTAAAATAATTAACGAAATAGTTTTCTGTAAGAGCTTGAAGTATTAAAAGGTAGATGGCGAAAAAGTAGTAGTGACGTCACTCTATTGATTACATTAGTGAAGTCGGCGAACGCCATTTTGACATTAAGTGTAAAAGATTGTTTAGTGGTTAAAATAATAGATAAATCTGTGAACATCCGTCCTTAGTTCCATTAATTTGGATTAATTTCTTGTTAATTATTGTTAACCCATTTGGACGGACCAAGGTATGTAGATAGTTTTTGGCTGAAACAATGACAAATAGGATTTCGTAATACAATGTTTTTATTCTGCTTCCGCCGACTAAACAAGTCGAACCGTTAGTTTGATGCCAATTCTTATCATTTGAACTTATTGTGCATGTATTAAGTGCAATAATAGGTAATAATTTATAGGGAAATAATAGTTTAAAGTGCTCAAATGCAGTTTACTTTCTAATTTTTTGGCAAACAATCGGGTAGGGCTACAATTTCTACACTCTCTTCTCTTGTTGCTTACGTAGTAGAATTACATATTGTTATTTCTACGAATTATCTATTTATTTAGGCTATTACTACAATATTCTTTGGCTTTGGCTACAACAGTCTTTGTTTGACTTTGTGCAATAAAATGGCTGAATAAATCAAATAAAATAAAGCAGTTATCATTGTTTGGAGCCTTGAAATCATTTTGTTTTGGGTGTTCATTGAAAGTACAGTTACTCTTTAAATGCATCATTTTATTGCTTCATGCAACTTGACCATTAAAAGTGAGTCACTTGCATTGTTGCCAACTTGCACAATTTATCGTCAATTTTTGGGGCTTCTTAAATTTTTTTGTAACGCTAATTAGTACCCCGACTAATTATACGTATTTGTTTACAGCACAAAGGTTCGTTCGCTGGGTTCTGTAGATCCTAAATGGTTGCGTGCATACAGCATGTCTACTTTGCCAAGCCAGGCCTCCAAGGGGGAGAAACCAAAACCAAAATTCCAATCTTTAGATATAAACAGTTTATATAGAAACAGTCGCGTAAGTTATTTATTGCTAAAATAAAACGAACGGCGTTAATATTGAATTGTAATTAGGGCGAAAACTTGGAAAAAACCCAACAGAAAAGTTCATCAACCTTTGTTAAACATGGTATGCAATCATTGGGAAAGGTGCCCAATGCTCGGAGGGCACCCGCAAACTTACCCTCTCTAAAATCCGAACACAGTGGAACTGACGCAGCTGTACCTTTAGTACCACCCGGCGCTTCAGGATGGGGAAAACAAGATTCAACATCGTCGACCAGTTCGACCAATTCTCCGTCGACCTCGACATCGACCACCTCAAACACCCCCTGTCAACCCACAACGCAACTAACTTCACATCAGGCCGCTATCGCACTACCTGTAACAACCACAATTCCACCACCGCAACAACAACAGCTACCGCAACAACAACAGCAGCAGCAGCAACAAAAGCATCCGGCACCTGCTCCGACTGCCACCACCGACAAATTATGGAGTTCCGTAATGAGTGGTCAAGACCCATTGCATCCGCCGCTTTATCAGAGTCCCCAATTCCAACACGAATTCCCAAGCCTGTCCGCTGGCGATGGCGTCCCCATGCGCACTGGTTCAGATGCTCAGTACCCTTCCGGTCTAAGTTTGCGGCCGCAAACGGAAGGAAGTTGGACGCAAGGTGGTACGAAACCGGGTATGGACGGAATCCCACGACCTGGCTCGGCCCCCTTGGGTGCCCCGCCACAGCTCTCGGCCCAGGTCGGCCAGCAGCCCCAAGTACTTCCTCATCAGTTTCGCGGCGTATTGCCGCCTTTCATGTTCAAAGGTAATAATTTTGCCCAAGGTGGCGTTGGTATTCAAACTCAAAATGCACCGTTAGCGGCTAACGGGCGCAACAGGCCCATAGACAATCGTCCTCCAAGACTAACTGAATCCGAAGAGATTGCACCTCGACCAATCATTAAAGAGGAAGATTTGCAACGTATGGATGAAATTGGGACGGATATGGGCTGGGCGGGACAAGACGATATTGATTACAATCAAAAACTGGCATTTAGCGACGATGAATCCGATAAGAAACCGCGTAGAGAACACAAAGCACAATTACAAAGAGGCGAAGATGCACATTTAGTGAACAATGAAATGCAAGCGCAACGCAATTACGGCCGGTCTTCGAATTCGCGCAGTCGCTCGTCGGAAGAGGACGACGCCTGGGTGCAGAAATGTCGGCGACATACCGAGGAATTGGGTAATGTCGTGCAGAAAGCAATGCAACGTAAAGAGGAGGAAGAGAAGCGGTTCAATGAAGCGACCAAACAGGGCGCTCAAAAGAAGCTTCTCTTACTTGAAGAGAAAATTAACAAACGTAAAAACAGTGACCACAAAGATAGTCCCCGAACCATCAATCCCGCTTCGATCCCACCGAAGCCGATTAATCACGCTGAAATTCCAATCATTCCCGATTTCCAGAAGGATAAAGAACGCGATCGCGAAAGTCGTTCGCGTACGCCGAATGACGGCAGCGACGACAAACCGGGCATCACTCGTGGCAATTCATTCAAACTACTCACACAAATCGAGGGTAAAAGTTTCCCGCGCAAGTATCCGAAAGTGGATCGGGGCGAGAATCGCGATCGTGAGATGCGCGATCAAAATTGTCCGAATTTCTCGCGCAATTTCCAAAATGATATGCCGCCGCGCTTTATGCGCCATCAAAGGAATAATAGCAATTCGAATTTGCAGCAGCATTATCATCAGTTCGATAATCGCTGGCAAAACAATCAAAATGCTAAGCCGGTGCGACATGAAAGTCCCGAACGCGAAGTGGACGATGAACGCAAAGACTATAAGCGACAGAGTTCCGAGGATAGTTTTCGCGGTTCGCACCATTCGCAATCGGACGCTTCGATTAAGGAGCATCGCGCTGTGGATGAGTATAACGGTCGCGAGAAAGAAGAGGATAAGTGGCATCGCGAGAAGGAGCCAGCGCAACAAGACGATTGGCATGAACATCGCGAGAAAGAAAAGCCAGCGGCGGTGCAGCAATATGAGCGGCCGCAAAGACCGGACAGTCGCGACTCGCGGTCGACGCGACATTCGCGCGATTCGGAGCCAAGAGAGTATATCGGATCGTGGCCGGAATCGTTTGAGACGAATTACGATGATAAGCAACGTAGAGAGCCGCGAGAGGGCGGTCGAGTGCCTGGCCCGATTACGAAAGATCGCATTGAAGCCGATGATATGAAGAACGAAAAGCGAAGTTTGACGCAATTGAAACGTGGACAAATGGCCGAGAAGAAGTTGATTGATTCGAAAGGTGAAGCGGATGAGAAAAGCGAGGTGCATGTAAGCGCTTGGGCCGATTCAATTCCGACTGCTATCGATTTGGATAAAAGCAAAGCGCCTAATTTGGATATGGGGAAATCACATTTTGTGAACGATCCTAAAAAATTGGACAAGTCGAGGCCGTATCAATCGCGTGCGAACGCGAACAATGAGTATCATCGCTCAGCTTGGCCTAAACGTCCGATAAATCGCGGTGTTAAGTTGAGCGGGCCGAATCGGTCGTCGATTAGTGGCGAGTTTCACGGCACGGATTCGGAAGGTTCGCTCGACGAGCATGGCGAGTTGCAGAAGAAGATGGGGAAGAAGTTTGAGAAGGATGATAAGAATCGCGATAATAAGCAGGAGAAAAATAAGTCTGATAGGCGTGATGGGTATGTGCCGAGAGGCGAACCGTCTAGGCATGGTCGAGGTGCCGCTAATTTCAGAACACGGATGGGATTGAGTAAGAGGATTGAAGGGTATGGGCCGCCGCCGTCGAAGAGTCCGTTTGGACATAGCGAGGATAAGGAGCGGAAGGTGTCGGGCGATGAAACAGGTAATAATTATTTTGCTTAGTAAATTATATTTTAAAATGCTTATGTTAACTTGTCGCATAGATTTGTATACGGATGACAAAGCGAAGCAGAATCAACAAGCTTTGGCTGCTGGCATTGCGATGAATAAGAAGGACGTTTTGTTTGACGACAAGAATAAGCGGCGAATCGATAATCGTCGTGTGAAACCGCGTAGCGGCAAAAAAGATGATGATATCTGTGATACAAATTCGGAGAATTCGGATGAAAAGGATGGCAAATTGATGAAGAAATCTCAACAAAGTAAACCGCCGATGCGAACAACCAGTGCGACGTCAATGGTGCGTAGAAATCCGCCACCGCGACTTGTTAACGATAAACGTAACTATGAACCGTTAGTTCAGCGACAGAATACGTTGGCAAGCGGGGTGAAAAAAGACGACAAGCTTGGTTTTCGTGGAGCGATGGAGCCGAATGAATTGGCCGACGCGTTTTTGGATATTGCGCTAGATAATCTCGAGGAATCCGAGGCGAGTGAAGAAAAGGAAGAGAAATCGCCGTTTAATGAGGACTCCGAAGGTTTCCAAGAGGTGAAGAGCAAGAAAGCAGTGAAGAAGCCGCTTGACGATAAACCAATCGTAAAAGGTTTCGTCAAGGAAAAGGATCCGAAATTGGAGCGTAAGAAACTTGGCACAACGCCATCGACCACTGCCTTGACTCAACAGCAAATTCAAAATATCCCGTCACTGATGGCGACACCAATCAATCCCCCGCCGATAATGGTCCAGTCGAAGCATCAATTCGAGCGACCGAGGCCCACGAAACTAGCGCCCAGATTCGTAAAGCAGAAACTGCAGAAGGCGCAAATGCAACAGCATGGCATATGTGATGTTTCTGATATCGGCAAGGTTAATCAAAACATCAACGTTTATGGCATGAAGGATGCAAGTGCCGCAGTTTCGGCGTGTGCGTGGGATAAACCGCTGCCGCGGAATATCGAGCACGATGCGATACTGGGTGTCGGTGGTATGGATGCCGTTAAATCGCTGGAGCAGAATACGAGCGTGAGTCCGAACCCCGATAAGATATTGAACAAGCCGAATCAATTGCAGGATAAATTGGACGGCGCAACACCGCCGGTCAATACAATTATTTTCGAGAACACTAACTTTAAATCGGCGCCCGGTGCGCGTAATAATCAGCGTAGCGATAAACCACGCTCCAAGTTGGACGAGACTGGAATCGATGCCAGTGTGATTAACACGTTCAATAAGCCGATTTCCGAGCTGTTGAATAAAAATAGCGACAAGTCGGAAGGGTTGCAGCTTCCGCTGTCGTTCAAAGAGGACAATGCCGATATGAAGTTGGATTTCTTCGGTTCGGACTTGTCGCATTTGACTGACGAGAAATCGACGAAGAATCTGTGTATTAGTAAAATGAGTACGGGCAGTACAATGTGCACGACTGATTCGTTGAACTTTAAGATTGCGTCGGTGAAAAAGGTGTGGGAAAATGAGCCGAACGTTGGACCGGACGACGGCAGTACGAGCTTTGCGAACTTCGCCACCGATCCGAACAGTTTGGACCCGAACAATGTGTTTAGTAAAGATGGGACCGACGATAGTCACGAAGGGTTCAGTCCGTCGGCGAATCAGACCGCTTCGACTACTACAAATGTATGTAAGGTGAGTTGGGTTTTTATAGTAGCGCGTTGTTGTGCAACTGTTTTGTAATTTGATGCGATTCGTTCAGGTGAAACCTACGCAGCAAGTGTCGGGTGGGGGCGTGCAGACGATTTTAAATCCGACCAGCCATCCGCAACATTCGGGGATTGTCGCGCCGGGGTTGATGGGGAATCCGCTGTCGCCGCCGCCGATGCAACAAGGCATTGGGGCCAACGTCGGGATTGGACAACCCGCTCAATACACGGCCAATCAGCATATTGGGTATCAAGTAAGTGGAACTCGCTTTAGTTTACTCGAATTGAGAAGAACGCAAAGAATTACGAAAATTCGTACTTTTGTTCAAGGGGAATAATCAGTATGGGATCCCGGCGATTCCATCGCCACCTACTGTGCCGACAATGCTCTACAATTCGACGCAACAATTGCAAGCCCAAACGGGTCTTTATGGTCCGTTCCAGATTGATCAAAGTGGAGTGCTAGGCGGTCAAGGCCGGTCGCAGTACTCGCAGTATCCGAGTCATTACGGTTTGAGCCAAACTGGTTCCAGTCCGTATTCGGCGCAGTCGGTTTATTTGCAGCAGACGCCTTCACATCCACCGCCGACGGCACAAGCGCCGCCCGAGCTCTACACGAATATTAATAATTATCGATTGTCGGCGACAGCGCCGTTCGGACAGAATCAGCAGTTGAATAATCCGACGACTGTTTTGATTTCGTCCACGTCGAATTCGTTGATGTCTGCTTCGGTGAAGCCGAGCAGTCAGCAGATTAGTGCAATTGGTACGAAAGCAGGAGGTGTGGGTCAAGCCTATCAACCGCAATCGCAACAAGGACAGGTTTACCTGTCGTACGATCCGGCGTATTTGTCGAACGCTGGGGTCATGCAACGCGGTCCAGCTGGACCGGTGCAGAACAATGTTGTGCCTGCGTTGCAGTCCTCTTCGTATTATTCGGGATCAACAGGTACTTTTACGTATTCATTTTCTTATTCTTACAGTTGTAATTAGTTTGCTTAATAAATTGTAATTATTGTTTGATGTCGATTTACTTTATAATTTAATTTCGATTCAAGGAGGCCAAACAGGCTACTTCCAACAACCCGGAAGTTCAACCCTTCAATCTGCGTCATTGCAGCAACACCAAGCCGGATACGGTCTTCAGGGTAATGTGTTTGGCACTCACAATCAATCGCATAACAATGCAGGTATGCAGAGTTACAACTCGCATTTCCTATCGGCACCCATTCAAGTCGCTGCAGCGCTTGGGGCCCAACAATACCGATCTGGTTTACAAACGCAATACATGAAAGGTGTTGGAAATCAGCAGCTTGGTGATCAAAATCGACCGCAACAATTGAAGAGTCCCAGTAATCAGGAGGTTTTATCTTCTGTTTTCAATACGGGTATGTTTTGCTTATATTAGTGGAATGTGGGTGTTTATTTGTGATTGTAGGGCCGCAAATTCCTTCGCCTAAGTCGAAGCAGAATTGTAAACATCCACCACCACAATCCAGTCCTACAGCTCAACATAAATACAATTTGTATAGTGTTAATAGCCATCAGTCGGGGAATGTATGTATTGTTTGTTTGGGTTTAGGATGGATTTAGATGTGTTTGTTTGTTTTTTAGATACAAAGTTATCCCGCGCCAATTCAACGGCCTTCGAACTTTCAGCCAAATTTGGGCGTGCAGAATAACAGTGCAAATAATCAGAACAAACATCGTTCGAATGCGAATAATAAGGTTCCAAATAGGAATTATTATAGCAGTAGTCAAAGTAAGTTTTGAATTAAGCTCATTTTAAGTAAATAATTTTGATTATACAATTTTTCTAAAAAAGAAAAATAATCTTATCAGATAACGCTATGCCTTCTCAAAACGACAAAGTCGATGATGCAAAATTGAATAGTAGCGTCTCGATGGGAGGCAATGCAAATACAGCAAATAATTCATCAAACAAGAATACAATTGGATCAGTAGCACCATCGTCGGAAATTGTTAAAGACAACAACAAGGAAGAATCTTCTAATTTAAAGGATTAATTTATAGCTTAAGTACTAAAACAAATTTACAAACACGTAAAATTCTTCTTTTTATTTGATGGGATCAAGAGATTAGCAGTCTGGTTACGCACAATTTATTGTGCGTCTGGCGACTGCTACTATTTACTCTTAATTCTCATTCGTATTTAATACATTTAATTTATTTTACTTATTTTTATTTCTGTGTACAAACTTATACTGTCTATACTTTATGTATCGGTGACTTTTGTACTACTTCTGCGAAGGAAAAGGAAATGTTAGATTGAATTTATAGTCTGTGTAACTGACTTAACCCCCCTAATTATGATGTTATGTCCGATGTATAATGAAGCGGACAGCGCAGCTCTCTCTGTAATATTATGGCTGCCTCTTGTGCATATTTATGGTGAAATAGTAAAAAAAATAAATAAAAATAAATGGAGACCGGAACGTTGGATCCTGTCTCGTCAAAAAATTTCCGCGAGATTGTGTACCGTTGATTTCTTGGTGATTTGGAGCGTTCGCAGCAATGTGCATCTGTGTGCACAATCTCCGATTAATTAAGATTTTTTTTTAGCTGATTCTAGAGTGTTTAGCAAGAAAGAAAAAAATTGTATGAACTTTTTGTAAAGTGATTTGAAACACGCACTATTTTTTTCGTTTTTGTATTTGTACGGACTCTGTGAAAAATAACTTGAGAAAATTATATTGACCAAAAAATACATAAAAAATGGACATTTCTGGAAGTGAATGGTTTAGTGAAGCTTGTGTTTCTTAATAAAAATAATAACTTAAATTACATAATACTACAAAATGGACTATAGATGCTATATTTCTTTTATTTTTACTATGTTTGTTCGTCATCTGCAATTACTCAAGTTATATCTTTTTATTTGAGATATTAAGAACTTTAATTTAGTGAAGTAAATGGTTTAAATATGATTGTGTTTTATTTTTTATAAATAATTTATAAGGTGACTCGTCATACGCAACCGCTGCAAGCTATATTATTTTTTAGATAGAAATTTGGCTTGCAAAAATCGTATTTTTGGTTAATAAAAATTTAAATTAGTACGAGAATTTTAAACGTTTTCGGTTTGTGGCGATTTTTTTTAAAACTTGTCATGTGCAACCGCGTATATAAAACTGCTGCAAGCTAGCGACATTTCAACTTTAATTAAGACGTCTTCAATTGCGTATGGAGGTCAAGCTAACTGTACAATGAATTAATTAAATCTAATCCGATGCACTTCGAAACTTGCCAAGGAATTTGTTATTAAGTTTTAATAGCAATCGCGTGATGTTTAATTTTATTTGAAATAATTTCACCTTCAAGCCGCCTCATGTGGACGAGCGGTAACACTGCTTCACACTTGGAGATAGCGAGTTCAAATGATGGAGGATAAATAAAAATAGAAGACATTAGACAGTGCATAAAGATATATTTGTCTTCATGTACAAGCATATTACATAATATTCCGTATAATAATAAACCCTACGATTGTGGGACCAGCTAGTGCTTATGCCATTGCAGCGCAACCCAATCTGTGGCATAAAAACACTTTCCTTACATGTAGGAATGAAACAAAAAAAGTATATTCGAATAGAGAACAAATAAAAATCACAAGTTAAAACTTGTCCCTATCGCCAAATCCCTTGACCACTGCGGTACTACTACATTATAATGTTTAGTTTAGTATAATATATTTATATATATAACTTCAACTGTTTTGTAGATTTCTTTGAGAAATCAGATGGAGTGAAGCTATGAATGATTTTACTCTCAAATTTCACCATCATCATGCAACAAAACACATTTTTTCTTCTGCTATAAAATAAAACAAATAAAGATACAATTTAAAATCCAACAACTTCTTATTGGGATGATAAACTATAAGCAATCGTAAAACGAAATCAACATGCAATAATATAACGACATTAAGATCAGAAAATCAAAATTATATATACATCGACGACTGCAGGCAGGCAGGCAGAGGGCCTGTATAAAGGGCCTTCACATCATATTTTCCTTTTTTTATTCTTTCTTCATTTTGTAATAAGATACGATAAAAAACGAAACGAAAAAACTAGTTCTAGATCTACCAAAAAAAATTGTATTCCAAAATTACGAAGATCAAGCTATATTTTGCTATTTCGCACGATGGAATTATTCGCTTATAGTTCACTATTGATCGGTTTTGTGTATGGTTACTGGTTCCACTTCCAACCCTAATCCAAAAACAAACAAACAATCAGAAATCATCCCTCAACCATCCCCTCCAAATGCATACCTGCTGCTTCTCTTGCAACTCCAAATTGTTACGAGTAGTAGTATCCCAACCAAGATCCATCTTCAGCGCATCGCCGGCTATAAAATCTTGCCTAACACTACCTATCTGCGCTGGAAAAAAAGGTGGTCCATAATTGTGAGTGGATTCTGGAGGCATCCCACGCTAACAAACAAAAAATCCCAAATGAATACACAAACATCTAACAAAGAAACTCATCTATATTTACGTTTACAAAATAATCTAACGCTGGTATTTCATCAGGATATCCCTGATTGCGACCCATGGTCGAAAACTGTTCCGTCAAATTACTAGCGGGCCATCGGCCGCCCTTCGAATCATTATTCAACATCCAATTATGGTCCAACGGATTGGCAAACACTTTCCTACCCGTCCCAATCGGCTGCGGCGGCTTGCGCTCCTCCATGTAATGATTCTCATGATGCAAATTCGGCGACATCGTCGGCGAACTGTTCACAATATTCATATCACCCCCATTCTCCAAAATCTCCCCGCCAGCTGCACGCGCAATCCCATGAATCGTCATCCCCGCAATGCCCGAAATCAACTCGTTCTGTAACGGCTGCTGCTGCATTTGCAACAACCAGGTGTTCTGCTGCGCCACATTATTCCTGTGATAACTATTACTCGGCGCACATTTGCCAGAACCACCCATTTGATAATTATTCTGTTGGCTGTTCATTTGGAACCCGTTATAAACGTGTTGGTTCTTATTCATCGCGTTCGCATTGTACCCAGTACTACTTCCCGCCGCAAAGTCGGGCGCTTTCGGATTCAACCTGGACGCCGACTGAATCAAATTGCCTTGCTGCTGTTGTTGCTGCTGCGAATACGGCATATACAAATGCGAATCATGCATCATATTCACGCCACTCTTGAAAATATCGCCATAATAATCAGCGTTCGTCTGCGCGCGACTATGCATACTACTACCAATCGGCGGCAATGTTTGCTGACTGGACTTGGCCTCCTGATAATTCTGGAAGGACGAATCCCGCGAAATATTCGGAGGTGTAGTACTGTTACTGCTAGTCTTCGACGAGACGGGCGAGCAAACTGCCCCGCCGCGATATCCAGGCGCCTTCGACACGGGCGTATTCAGCACAACCGGCTCTTGATCGATATACTTCGACGTCTGCACTTGTGCATTCCCGCCACCAGTAACCGCTGCGAAATTAATCGGCTTCTGAGATTCGGTTTCCCGTCTCCACATCGAATCGGACGTGTAGAACAGCGAATACTCCGAAGTTTGCTGCAACCCATGCAAGCCAACCTCTTCCTTGGCCAAGTTCGGTGTCGAACTGCGGCCCATATTCGCAATTGAATCGGACACCACTGGCAGAGTAGTCGCTTGCGTTATAACATACGGGGCAGCTGGCGGCACTTTGCCTGGACTTTGGAAATGTTGCATCGAAGGGGGCGCTGAAGCCGTCGGTGTTGGTCGAGTACTGTTCTTATTCGGCGACGAAATCGATGGTTGTGGTTGAACGACAGCTTGTGGTGAAACGGGTCCAGCCGTTGACATTGGTAAACCTAAACTAGCTAATCCACCGCCGCTTCTCGGCTTAGAAACCACTCCGATCGATGCTAGATTCATCGCGGACGATGTTTCCGCGGTTAACTTGGCGGCGAATGTTGTCTGACTTGGCGTTGTAGTAGTTACCTTTGTTGTAATTGTGGTTTTGTTGGTTTGGGTAGTGGACGCGTGACTTAAGGAAAGTCGCGACATGTACTGACTGCTTTCCGACACGTACTTTTCGGCTTGGGCGGCCAAACGTGGCGCTGTGACGCGCGATGTAACAATTGGAATAATACTACGCATTTTAGTCGAAGAGGATGATGTGGTCGATAAACGACTTGATACTGTTACAGAAGGTGCGATCGTTTGAATCGGTTTCTGGTGTGAGGAATTTACGGCGACAATTTGAGCTTGACTCACCAACGCTTTACCGGCGGCATTTTTCTTAGTCTAAACAGAGAAATTATTAATAAGCAACTAGTTAGTTAATTTGTAGGTGAATTATTACCGCAATTTGTGTTTTATCCCACAATGTTGTAGTACTAACGACAATCTTATTAGCTTTTGGAAGCATTTGTAAAATGTCAACTTCAGGATCTTTAATCAAAGTTGTGATCAAATTATGCGCTTGTTTGGTGGCTTCAGGCGAACCCCTAAGACGAAAAAAATACATTAGAACGCTAGAAATAATTTTAAAAAATCGTATCTTACTTTATAGTAATAATTCTTTCGCCCTGGCCCTTGCTCTGCTTCTCAACTTCAATGTGAGCACCAGTAGCGCCACGAATCGCATTAATATTACTACCGCCACGACCAATAACGCGAGAGATAGCATTCAGAGGAACAGACACCTTTTTAACACCGGAATCGGCAGTCGACACGGTTTGTACGCTCGACTTCCGTACCACTTCCTTCCAACCTTCCTCTCGTTTCGAAGATTGTTTCGGACTAATCAGCGAACTTTTCGTCGGTAGCGGTGGCTCAATTTCATAGTTGGACTTTTTCTTACTGGACGAAACGTACACTTCACTACCAGTCGCTTCAAAATCGTCGCGTTCCGCTGGACTTTTGGTCGCTTCAAACACCAGTCCTTTGCGAATGGTCAGATTCGATTTGATTTTATTCTCGGCAATCTTATCAGACTTGTCTGGCGATTCTTGAATGTCCACAAATGTGCTGGAACTCGCTTTTGATCTGCTGTGAATCTCGACGCTGCTCTTCAAAGTGGCCGATTTTTTCTTCTTCTTATCCTTGCGATTCTCTTTGGACTTGATGTCGTTACTTGAACAACTACCTTGGCTATTTGCATCAATTCCACTGTCGCCTTCTTCTTTATCGTTCGAGGACGAGTCGCCGCCGTTGCGGATCGAAACGTTCGGCTCGGGCACATTTTCTATAAAAAACCCATTAAAACAAATTCCATTAATAAAATAATAGAACTCACCATCTTCCTCAACAGTCTCCTCGTCACTTTTCTTATCCTTCTCATCATAATTCTCATTCTTCTTATTCTCCTCCAACAACTTCCTCTTCTCCTCCTTCTTCTCCAACTTCTTCTTCTTTTTCCTCTCACGCTTGCGCGCAGCCGCCAACCTCTTCGACTCCTCCCTAGTCTTCTCCATATCCAACTCTTCCAATAGAATCGAAGCGTTCTTATTCGCTTTGGCCGCTTGCGTCTCCTTTGCTGCTCGAATCACTTTGACACACTCGTGACACTTATCCAACAACTCCCTATCACTCACTGTCGAAATATATCTGATCATTTCCTGATCGCTCGGAAACTGCGTAACATTATGCACCATCCATTTAACAATTTTAACATGGCCCTTTCGAAAAGCGGCCATCAAACACGACACCTTGCGGTTGTCCTGCGAATCAATATCGGCATTGACATTGTACAGCAACTCGACCACACCAATATGGCCGCCATTCGCTGCCAACCAAAGCGGCGAATTTCCCTTCTTATTCTTCACCTCGACTTGCGCGCCACGATCCAACAGCAAATCGACGAATCGAATGTGTCCCTTGTCAGCGGCAATTGTCAACGCTGTGTCTCGTGACGAAGGCACGGGAGTGGCGTTCACTTCCGCCCCTTTATCCAAAAGGACGCGACCCACTTCCACGTAACCTCCACTCGCCGCTTCCATCAACGGAGTCAAACCAGTCTTGGCCCGATGTTCGACGTTCGCCTTGCGGTCCAAAAGTAAACTGACAACTTCGTGGCGACCTTGGAAACAAGCCAAGGTCAAAGCTGTGTTTCGATTCGTTTCAATTTGAGCATTAATGTCGCTTCCCATGTCCAACAGTAACTTGACGGCAGCAGTGTGACCATTCATGGCTGCCAACATTAACGGCGAAATGCCCAGTTTGCTACCAGTTCGCGAATTGATCTCAGCGCCGTGGCTTAACAGCAACTTGATGATGTTCACATAACCTCCAGAAGCCGCAAGACTCAATGGCGTGTAATCAGACACGTTGCGATGTTCTTTGTTCGCGTTGCGAGTGAGCAACAACTCGACGACTTCATAGCGGCCACCGGAACATGCCAAACTCAACGGCGTATCTTTCGTACGTTCCGATTGCGCTTCAATGTCTGCATTGTGATTCAATAGTATGTCGACGACTTTCTCATGGCCGGCTGTGGCTGCGAGAATCAACGGGGTGAACCCCTTCTTGTCGCGATGCTCAATATCAGCGCCGCGATTAATCAGCAACTCAACCAACTCCTCATGTCCACCAGCACACGCCAGCGTCAAAGCCGTATCGTGATTGCTCTCAGTTTCCGAGTCGACATCCATGCCAGGTGCCGCCACTGCAGCGGCCGCACATTGCTTCTGGTTGGCACCACTGTATTGAGTAATGGCCGAATTGTGATCGATCTGGTAGTTTAGATTCTGCTGCAAATTGGTGGCGCCCGGTGTAGTTTGATTCTGGTGTCGCAAGATACGACCTTTCTTAAATTTCATGCCATCTGGTGTTGCTTTCGCGATTTTCTTGGCATCGACGACCGCACTAGATGGGGTTGTTTGCGGTGTTTGGGTGGCAGCCTGCACTTGATAGGTGGCTTGCGGTGATTGCTGATGCTGCGTGCATGGCAACTGACAATGATGGGTCGCTTGGATTGGTGTTACAGTGGTTGTTGTTAAAGTTCCACTGCTACATGAGGCGGCTAAATAGAAAAAGTAAGTGTAACATACATGTGATTACAAACGCAACGTTTAGTCACTCAACAAATTGCAAAAGAATGACAGCTGTCAAACATTCTTTGACATAACCTTGAATGTATCCAAAATTTTATCAGCAAACTAAAAATAACTATCAGGAAAAAAGACAAGAGAAATTATAAGAAAATAAATAAATAAACAAATACCTCTGTTAGACATCGAAAGACGATAGCCGTGTTTCAAGCCCGCTTGGTAGAACGCTTCGGGTCGATTGGGCATCTTGGAAGCTGCTCGCAAATCCCGAACCAGATCGGGATCCACCCATTTGGACAAGGCATCAACTGCAGCGGGTCGCTCTTTAGTGGGTACGGCAAAGTACTCAACTTGCGACAAATCGCCCGAGTCGGCCAGTTCTTGCGGAGAAGCTAATGAAGCGATCATGGATTCGTCTAAAGCACTTGGATAGGGTTGCACCTAAACAACAAAACCGTCACACCCGATTTAATTATAGAGCGGGAGTAAATTACCTGCAAATTATGATCGCCTAGATCGTGCTCGATAACCTCGTTAGGATCAAACGATTCGAGGGTGTGAACGACGTCATCGACTGTAGAAAAATCCTTGTCGGTTAATTCTAGGTTTGTCACTTTACTGTCATCCTGATTCTGCTAAATGAACGTAAAGAAAATGTAAAACAATAACCGGGCGACTAGATGGCGCAACTTACAGATGATTCGATGAAAGCAGCTCGAATGGATGAGTGATGGAATTGTTGCAAAATCGAAGCAGTGAGCAGATTCTCATGACTGTCCTCTTTCAAATCCAGACTCTCCTGATCAATCGAGTCCAGATCCAAAGTGGGA
This sequence comes from Cryptophagus acutangulus, assembly GCA_963556235.1. NCBI lineage: Eukaryota > Metazoa > Arthropoda > Insecta > Coleoptera > Cryptophagidae > Cryptophagus > Cryptophagus acutangulus. The sequence continues at coordinate 11,457,883 of OY744559.1, read as the reverse complement.
ACATTAAGAATCTCTTGTTGCTGCTGTGGTTGGAATTGTTGCTGGGCCGTCGGTTGTAAAAGCTCAAAGATTTGCGATGGTTGTTGGCCATACAAATTCGGCTGAAATACTTGTTGCTGTTGCTGCTTCCTCACGGTTTTGCCTTCCTTTTTCGAGACGGGTTTCGCCTTTGGTCGGTCGCTAATAGCAGTACTCTAAATGTGGATGAAACAATGGCGTTTAGCATTGAGTCGAAATTGGCGGCAGAAAAACGTCTCACCTGACTAACTTCGATGTGAGAGGTGACACTTTGAAACTTAATTGGCTGAGTGGCAGCGGTGGTTGTGGCAGTGGTTAGAGACACACCAACCGTGGTAGGTAGAGGTGTAAAGTAGAACGCCGGTTGTTGCGTTTGATTTGGCGTGTATACACCGGAATCGCCACCAACGGCTAGTTTCAAGCCAGGCGATTGAAGACAAGTGGCTGCCCCTGTATTGTAGAAATTATTGTGGACTTGTAGATTGTTGCCAGGAAATATAGTAGTACCCGACATGCCATTTCCCAGCCCTAACAAATATGCCGCTATCAGACACCCATAGCCATAAGAGCAAGCAATAAAACCAATCGATCAAACAATATAATTAAACATGCATTTAATTGATTAGTATACAAAAGATAGAGCTTTGAAAATAAAACGTGGAAAGCTGAGACTCGGAACGAATCTCAAAGCACACTAAGATTTACGAGGATTGGAAGAACTACTAAATACTATAAATAAAAAAAAATCTAATGGAACAGGATCATGCTGAATGGGATTCATGCTTTTTGTTAAAATTGTTACACCCAACACCAACTATCCCCATCAATCAACATACCTTGCTGTTTCTGTTGCATTGCAATGTCTAAATTCAACATGTGGGGCAGTGTGTTAGTGGTAGTTGAAGGGCACTGTTCTTGTGTACATGTATATTGAAATACATTGTTGTGAGCTTGATGTTTGCCATGAAGTTCTCTTTCTACCCTCTGCAAGACCAAACCAAAACAATTAACAATCTCAATACAAAACCAATAAACTTACATGTAACTCTTCTAAAATTTGCTGCTTCTGGGTACTCCCTTCATCCGTCGTGGACGAAGTAACAATATTATACTGTTTCTTCCTGTTTTTAATAAAATCTATTAGGCTACTATTGGGATCCTCTTTATTTAAAAATTCCATTGCGGCGGTGGCTGAGAAAACATCGTCCTCAAAATCATTGAGTGGTTGTGTTCGGTTCTGCTGTGCTTCAGCTGTAGTGAGATTACCATCGAAAACTGCCGCAGTTGCACAACTCTTCGGCAGAATCGACTTCCTACTAAATATCTTATTTTGCTCGGAGGTATTTCTAGAGGTTTGCGACCCGCCCGGTACTTGTTGCTGCTTACTATTGACTTCTAACGAAGGATTCGCATCTTCCTGTTGCACAATCCGCACCGCTTCCGGTACTTCTTGCAGAACGGCGCTGGTGGGCGACGAGAAAAAGTTGATGGGTTGAGAGGGCAAGTTGGTGGGCAGCGCAGCGCCGGGAGGTAGAGGAGATTCACGGCTACCAACTTGTCCGGGAAGCATTGACAAGTTGGTAGCCCTTGTAGCTCCCGGTTGGTTCAACATCATCGGTTGCATCGAATGCGGATAATCCAACAGCAATTGCACGACATTGGTATGTCCCCCTTTCGCCGCCTCAATCAACATGGTCGAATTATCCTTCAGCTTGTGATTCGGATCAGCATTATGACTCAACAACAATTCGACCACTTGCAAGTGTCCTCCAGCACAAGCCAGACTCAACGGCGTATGATCGTTATTAGTCGTCGGTTTCCGGACATTCGCGCCTCGTAGAATTAAAAATTGCACGGTGCACATATGTCCGGCCCGACAGGCTTTCATCAACGGTGTGCGACCACCTTCAGATTCATGCTCTAAATCTGCATCGCATTGCAGCAAAACATCAGCGACATCTGTGTGTCCGTTCTCGCACGCGTATGTTAAGGCCGTATCGCCGGTTTGCGTTTGAGAATGGACATTAGCGCCATTCTCAAGCAGAAACCGAACTAGATCTAAATGGCCTTCTTGTGCCGCTTCCATCAAAGGAGTGGAGGCGCCTAGTTCGATATCGGCGCCCCCTTTGAGGAGGATGTCCGCCACTTCCGTGAAACCGCCGCAACATGCTAAAGTTAAGGCGGTTTCTTGAGTCTCGTCAGTTTGCGCATTGATGTTTGCCCCTGTATTCGTACGGATTACAATTTGAAACAACAGGAAATAAAGTTTATACTGACCTTGCCCAAGAAGTAGATGTACCATTTCCTCGTGCCCTTCTCGCGCGGCTTCCATAAGCGGCGTGTACCCCTCATCGTTGACCTCTTCAATATTAGCGCCACGTTCAATCAGCAACATTGCCAAATCAACATGACCACCACATGCTGCAAGGGTTAACGGTGACTCGAAACTATCGGTGGGCATATTAACTTGAGCGCCCGAATCCAATAACAGTTTCGCCACTTCCACATGTCCGTCCATCGAGGCTTCCATCAAAGCCGTATGCATTTCATCGGTCTTATGCTCCTGATCTGCACCGGCTTTCAATAGAAACCTCACCATGTCCAGGTGGCCCTTGTAACAGGCTAAAGTGAGTGCGGATTCCTTGAACTCGTTCGAATGCGTGTTGATTCCCGCACCGTGTTCGAGGAGGATTTTCGCCAGATCGACATGGCCCGCACTCGCAGCTTCCATCAACGGCGTGTGCCCATTTTCATTGTGGTCTTCTACATTGGCACCGTTTTGCAAGAGGAACTTGACGACTTCGGTGTGTCCGCCCGCACAGCCGTACATTAAAGGCGTGTTACCTGTTGTCATGTTATGGTAAAGTTGGGTTATATTTGACAAGTGGCGTAGTACTTACCGGATGTTGATTGGGCATTCACATCTGCTCCATGCGCTACTAGTAAGCGCACAATATCCAAATGACCGGCTGATGCTGCTTCCATTAAAGGAGTACATTCTCCTTTAATTCCGCGATCTTCCACGTTTGCATGCATTGCTATCAACACCTGTAATGTTTATGTCCACTTTAGAAATGATATTAATTTTATTGAGAACAATTTTTGACATGTATGTCAAATCATGGTAGCTGTCAAGACGTCATGTTGTCTTGGCTAATTAAAGTAAAAGGAGTATAAACCATAAAAGCGAGCAAAGTTGACCCTTATATACATGTATCTTCCTAGACCTTATCAGTTCTTGCGTTAAGGTTCATTTTACCGTAACTTCGACTATGTCTTAACGCCAGCCATGGAATTATAACCTCAAATATTTTTTAAGCCATCAAACGCTCACCACGTGGCATTTTTATTTACAAAAATAAACAAAATATGTAAATTCGAGACCTCACAATATTAAAAAACAAAACAAGTAAAAACATAACAGTAACTTAGATTCCAGGCGTGACGTAACTTCTTAAAAGTTCTGAATAGCCTTTATTTATAATACCCATGACAAATTATACCCAAGTATTATATTTACCTGCGCTAGTTCAAAGTATCCAGCACTACAAGCTAAAGACAGTAGACTTTCGCCTTCTTCTGAAGTTTCATGTACGGATCGACCTTCAGTTAGCAGCTTGCGAACCGTACCGACGTCACCATCAGTACACGCTTCGACTAAAGATGTTTTCTCCGGCTGCGTCCGTGGATTGTCGGATCGCATGCGGGTTAGTGCTGCAGCAGCTTCGTCCAAAGCGCAGGAAACACTTGATGTCAACCTACGCAGTACTTCTGGGTCGCCTAGATGCTTACCATCCTTGGCTCCAAGTTTACTAATACCTTTACCGAAAACTTTAATTTATACAAGTTTTTCTCTAATTGCCATTTGTTTGATTATTAATTACCAGCAGCTTGTAAGAGAGCTTCAAGTCGTGCTTGGGTTTCGGGATCAACCGCTCGATTTTCGTCCTGGCTCAGTAGAAATTTGGCTGTTTCTACTTGCGAATCCACTTCAAACTCCTGGTCAATTATAAATGACTCCACCTTAACAAATAGGTTTTGCTACTCACACATTCATACGCATTCATTCCTTTATCCGCAAGCAAGCAAGACTCGAGTATCAATTTAGTATTACATTGTCAATGTGGTACAAGGGACCCTCTAAATTGGAATTAAAAGAACAGCGAGTGCATTGACCTCGTTTTGTTTCCTAATTTATACAAGGATGTTAAATATATGCAATCAAATTACAATTGTTTGTTTCATTGAATTATTATTAAGCACACTTATAAAATGCCTTTCAATTCGCGTCAATTAATCGCTACTCAAACATCTAAAAATAATTTAAATCGATAGATGCCTGCTGAATTAATAAACTTCTCTCGCACCAATAAATTTTTCAAAAATGCCGCCCAAAGTGTCGTCTCTGCGATTCACCAATCGGAATGTGGCTAATTAAAAGTGGGCGGAGATGATTTCCTACTTTACGTGAGACAAACTGTGACAATGTTTTCCTAACGGTACTCAAATTGCAGTGCAGTTCAACTAAAACACTATTAGTTGATTACTTCACTGCACCGTGGGAAAATAATAGTATGCACAAATCGAGGCACAAATTTATAAAGTGAAAGTTTGCGTTGCAAATTTATTAAAAATATATGTAGATGATTTTATGCATTTTATAGATTCGAAAAATTGTGTGGCTGTCATCAATAAATGACAGCTGTCATAAAAATTGACAAACAAATGTCATAAAAATGGCAGCTGTCACATTTTTTTTTAAACTTGTTACAAAAATTGATTCGTTTTGATTTAGTGATGGTAAAGTACTTACCAATAGGTGTAATAAGCGTGTTTTTCTGCAATACCATATTTCCGAGCATATTTCACAGCTGAATCGATGAAATAATCAGAGAAACAACAATAGAGAAAGTAAACATTTTCAACGCATTGTTAGTCGAAATAATTTTGATAACATTTTTGCATATTAGTTTCAATTAGCATTTTCCACACTAATTAATCTGTATTGGTATAAATCCGCTCAAGTGTAAGTAAGTTCGAACAAACGAAACGAACAAAAGAAGCAATTAATTAAATTGTTTTGATTGTGGTGTGAATATTTGGAATTGCAGCAAGTAGTAATAAACGTGACAAAAATATGTAGAGCGCAGTTTATGTTGGAGCTAAACAATAATTATTGAACTATGAAACCTCATCCATTATTTATTAATTTGATAGTAAAGGAAGAAATTGTATTTGTAATAATAAGAAAGACAAAAGAAAAATAAGTTGACGTGTACTAGTTAGCGAGAAAATGAATAATGATGACATTCCGCCAGCCACGGTATGGTTTCGACGTCGTAATTCGCGAATTTCGGCATGGCGCACTTGTTTATAATTTGCATGGAAATGTTTTTGATTTTTGCATGAATCGTTTAAAATGACTTGATTGGTTTTTGATCGGAAAGTAATGAAGGGCGACGACAAGTAATTGTACAGAACACGGACTGCCACAAGATGTCTCTCGTAGAGAAGTTCATTGATACTTGAGCCTCGGGCTAATGATAAGAAACAAGGGATAAATGAATATAATACCTCTGACACACTATCTTCTTCACTTTCTGATGAATCGGACATATATCGGCGATGTTCTGAATTCGTTTCCGTTTCGGATTTGGTTGGACTCGAATTTGCAGTTTGGGGAGGCGACGAAGTACCTACATTCACTTTATCTATTCTCGGATTATTTTCTGTACTTGAATCCTGTGGTACATTCTGCATGTTGGCATTATCGATCGTACTAAATTATTTTTAACAATTTCGTTTACTTAATTAGAAATCAAACACACTATACGCACTATTCAAAGTACATTCGTTATATTAAATTCATCACGGTCGCCATTTTCTATTATGGCGATACAAAACCTTCCGTATTTTCTTCTCACACCGTAATGCCATCTATCTGTGGAATTTGCAGACAACCACCTACTTTCTTAGTACCTCTACTAAACACTAGTTTACAGAAAACTGTAATTTACTATATTAATTAATTAAAATATCTTATTTCAAACCAATTCCAAATTAATTAATTTTAAAGAATTAAATTTAAAAAAAAATCGCTCAAACTGTTAAAATTATATTATAAAATCTTTTTATATACAACAAAATAATTAAAAAAAAAATACAGAGAGATTATTTGATCCTACTAATTAAGAGAAGATATAAATAGGTATTAGCAATCCACTTATTAAATATTTACCAAAAATTAATTGCAATTTCTCACTCACTTTTTGATTCCTAGATGGCTACACTTGCAATTCATCATTACTCGGTATAGTTATGCAACCAGTTATACACTTTTTAAAATCCTTTTCCAAGCAATTTTTGCAAATAGCAATACCTATTTATTTCAGACAATCTAAAGCTCAATATGTTTCTGCATAATCCTAGTCTCAATATCCAAATGGATTTTCTCCACCTTCCTTGCATGTTTCTTAATAGTATCCTCCATTAAATTGCTACCATGCGGCTTTTCACCAGACAATCTCACCTTCTCTTTATGCTTTTCTTCATTCAATGCATGCTCAGCTTGCAAATGACGAAGTTTCAACAAGCGATTCTCATAATGCAACAATTCAACTTTTAATGACTCCAATTCCGAAGGCGAGAAATTGCTTTCCAAAGCGATTCGCCATAAACCTTGTACTTTGGGTTCAACAAACTCTTTACTAGCCGGTCCTTTAGCTGCGAGCACTGATAAATGATCAAAACCATCGCGGATGTTTTTATTGTGCTCACGGAGAAGGTTTACTTTGTCGAGATAGTCTTTGTTCGGCTTTTCTTCTTTCATTTCGATCGTGTTGAACTGGTCTAAACTGTCATCCACTGTATCTAAACATCAATAATTAAATAATTACGCAATTAATTAATACTAAAATACTTACTTTGATTACCAATTTGATTGTCCGCGCGTTCCTTTACATCATGCAGCAACGAGTAGTACTGATCAATTTTATCCTGGTGGTGCCCGAATTCTTCTTTCAAAGCCTGCAATTCTTCATGAGTGAATCCAGCAACCTCAGCCTTTTCCCATAGTTTATTCAACTTCTTGTCCTTGAAAATGCTCTTGTTGATATGTTTGTCAGAGGCTTCGTTGAGCGTTTTCTCTGGCGTTAATTCTTCGTCTGCTTGATCAAGTAAATTGTATCGGCCCATAATAACAAGCAGCTTTTTACGCAATTCAGCTTCTTTTAATCCATCCTTATCTTTGCCCTCTGCTCTCAAATGTTTCCAGGTGAGCTCTTCTTTGTCGTGTATTTTTAGCTCGCCGAACAATGACTTCAGTTTTTGATCAGACAACCTCTACAAAAATAATTAGCTACAATTCTAAAAACTGCTTATTAAATATAAATTACCATAACTGCTTTGGTCCATAGTAAATTGAGTTTGGCCATTCGAAAAGGCTTGTCGAGATGCTTTAATGAAACCGGTGTTTCTTCCGTTTTAGGTGCGTTTGCTTCTTTGGCATATTTATTGTGAGCACTAACTAACACTATTATTAAGGATAAACTTAAAAGATAAATTGGCACACTTAATTTACAATTCATTCTTGAAAAACTACGAAATTGTTGTTTTGATGTGAAATGTCAACAGATTTTTGACAGCTCTTTTAATTTACGACATAGGTGGCGCTGACTTTGAACAATCAGCGTGGCCGATTAATTAATTACAAATAGGCAACCAGTAAAACAATAAATAATTAAAATTAATTTATTAATACAGATAGAACATTACAACTAACACTTAAAACTACTAATAAATTATTGAGAGTCGCTCGAAGAACTGCTGCTAGAATCAGTTGACATCACTTCAACGTCTTCATTCTCCTGCTTGTGATTCCTAGTGTCCATTGGAACCGTTCCTTGGCCAACACTAATATGCATTTCCCCTGAAGAAGGATGCCAAGCAAATTGGTTCTGCTGTGAAGCCGGAATTTCTCCAGGATGTCCCGATCGGTGCAACTCCGTCATACTGTTCTGCTGTTGCAATAAATGCCCGTTATTCGGATCGCTTAGTCTTCCCAATAATCCCAATCGCATTTCGATATCAGTTGGATAAGGCCGACGTGGATCGCCTTGCTGCCAAGTTAAAGGAGCACAGATTGCATTGGAAGCGCTGATTCTGTGTGCGAATTTAATCAGCTCTTCGGAGGATACTGGACGTTTGTTTGCTTTAGCAATTGATTGCAGCTTTTGGTTCGCTTGGTAAATAGCAGTCGATAGTATTTGCTCCGCTTCTTTGAGTTGCTTTTGTAAATGGTTGATGTCTTGGTCTTGTCGATCCACTTCAGCTTTCAGTATGTCCATTTTCTGGTTGATTTGCGCTTGTTCGGCGGCCAGTTTTAAAGTGTCTTTCAGTTCGTTGTCTTTTGCTACTAGTAGTTCAGTGAGTTGAGCGTATTCGGGGCTGGATAGTTTCGCTGTTTTCGGTGCTATAGCATTTTCTATTACTTCCCTGTAAAAATTACATTAGTACTTATTTTAAAGATGTATGTTTTATAGTCTTACTTTGAAATTAACTCCATATCGTCTATGATGTACAAAAGCTTCTCTTTTGTGCTTAGCTGCGAAGACATTTTCAATTTTGTTTTCGTTCAAGAAGCTACACTTAACCTCAAAAATGTATGACAGTTTGGAGTCATTTGGAGTCATCAACTCACACAAATTGAGATCATTCCACCACGGCTCAAAATATTTTTTAAATCATCGTTTTTAGAGTTACTTTCTTATTCAAATGTAATAAATTCTTAAATTATAATTGTATTATTCTATGAACTATCTAATTAATAAAGCTAAAGTATTTAATTTGCAAATTAAATTGTTTTTCAAAGCACTTTTGATACACCCTGTATATGAATTTCACGTTGTATAAAAATCACACTTTTCCTAACGCATGCGTTTGGGAACTACCTAACCGTTAAAATTTGAACGTTAAAAAAGCTCTGGCATTCGCCATTAATGTTTGAGAGAAAAGTGATGAGCATCATCGCTTTTGATTTGTGTTAATTTGTTAATATTAGTGTGTTGTGAGTGCGATGGAGATCTTTTATCAGTTGTTCAAGGACCAGGAGGATAAATTCGACAGTAAATATGAAAGCCGCCCCGACAATTTGAAGGTAAACATTTCTACACTCGTTTTCAATAACCGCTAAATAAGTTTTTGTCTAACTGATACTAACTTATCCGATTATTTTCCAGCAAACCAATCAACAAATCACCGAATTAGAACTACTAGTAAAGAAGTATGAAAAAACCAAGAATCCTGATGTCTTCAAATCATTCATGCAAGATGGTGAGTAAAATGCTTGAAAATATTATTTTAACCTATAAAAAGAAGCTTTCTCAGCATCGGGCAAAGAAAACGAGCCGAGGGATAGCGATCAATCCACCACATCCACCAGAACTACCCGAGCTCGTGCCACAAACGCCAAAAAAGTTCTGAAAGAAATCAAATCCGAACCTCCAACTGAAGAACCCGAACCACCAATTGAAGAACCCGAACCAAAACTGATGCCCGCTCCCTTTAAAGTCCCCGCTTTAAAAGCAAAGAAAATCAAAACCGAAAAACTAGCTAAACAACAGCCCCCACGCATGACTCGCAGCCAACGCCGCATAGATTCCGATGTGATTATACAAAAACCAAACATATCCGTCGTGGAAATCCTATCAGACGAAGAAGAAAACGAACCAGAGCCTAAACCCGTAAAAGCGAAAGCTACTCGTTCCACTCGCACCAAAACGCGCGCCAAAGCCGAAATGACCATAAAACTGGAACAACTGGAGGAACAAGTACCCAAACCTGCTAAACCTGCAACTCGCAACACGCGAGTTAAAGCAAAAGCCGCAGCTGAGATGCAGATCAAACGCAGCCGCAGCCAAAGTGGTGGCGATTCGAGTAACGCACCGAAGAAGTCGAAATCTAGCTCGCCGAATACGACCGCGAAAACGGTATATGAAGATGCGTTAGAACAACCGGAGCCCAACGAAACTTACGTTACGAAAGCAGCCACTCCTAAGACCAATGAAACTTTCGTCGCGACTAAAGCGCCACCTAACGAAACGTACATCGCTACTACAGTGCCATCTAACGAGACTTTCGTCGCTGCAACTAACGAAACGTATGTCGCGAAACCGAACGACGTTTTGAACAATGGTGTAATAACCGATGATGAATCTTTCGAGGTGAAACATACAAAAACGAAGCAGATTTTCAGCCCGTTCGATAAAACTCCGCTGAAGAAAAAGGTGGAAGCTTTCGAAAAGTTCGGCAAGAAGAACATGCAAAGTAAAATCGCTGTCAAGACAACGCCAGTCGCTAAAACTGGCGTCGTTGCCGCTAAATTGTCGAGTGCCGCTAAAGTGTCGAATGCTGCTCGACTTCGAAGCGACAGTGAATCGTCTGCTCAGAAGAACAGCGCTTTGAAGGCATCGGCGGCTGAGTTCAGAGAGCGTTTGAAGCGACAGAAGGAGAAGGAAGTGGAGACGCTTAAGAAGCGCGAAGCGCTTCTGCAATTGCAATCTGAGGAAAAGCGTAAAAAACGCGAAGAGAAGCATTTGAAAGCGCAACAAGTAAGGGAGTTGAAAGAGAAGGAAAAGGTAAAACAAATTGAATTGTTGCAGCAGAAAGAGGAAGAAAGGAAGCGACAGCTTTTGAAGGAGAAGCGCGAATTGCGTGCGAAGCAGTTGGAAGAAGTGGAGCAGAGGAGAATGTTGGCGAAGAAGAAGGCAGCGGCTGAGGCAAAGAAAGCGGCGGCGGCCGCGGCTGCGACGAACCAGTTGCCGCTTTATTTGACTGTTAAGACGCCGTTGTTGCCGTGCGATGATTGCTACGATTCAGATGATGAAGAGTATGGCAAGGTGCATCATCGGACGCCGGCTTGGGCGAGCAGTGGTGAGCTGAAGAACGCGTCAATGGCTCAGATGTTGGTCACTCAAGAGGTGTTGAATAGCTTCTTTTCAAGGCAGGAGCATGTTGTGGATTTGGTGGAGATATTCCAAACGACTGATCAGAGGAAATTGAAGAGGACTTCCAGTGCTTGTTGGAAGACGTCCCCTGCGAGATTTACTATGATTCCGAATTTGGAAGAATATTCGATTATTGAAGAAGATGCCGATGCGGACGAAGATTAGCGTGTATATTTATTTATTTACATGTATTATTAGTAATAATTGTTTGTATAAAGCAGGTTTAGTGAATTTTTATATTATTAACTTTAAAGCCAGTTTGGTTATGATATTTTTAATATAGAGCGTTAATTAATATTGTCAACTGTATCTTAGATCTAATATATTGTTTACTTTTTATAATAACATTTTTAGAAGACATATATTTGTTTATTTATCTACCTTCAATTATAAATATTCAAAATTACTTACCGATCTGTATGTTTAGTTGCATATTGATTATAATTAATTCAAAATTACTCATGTAATTGTATGTTTGGTTGCATACCAAGTTCTTAATTCAAAATTACTTTATTATTTTTAATTACTTAAAAGAATGCAACCAGTAATACAATTCAGATTGATTTCCACGTAACATTGCGCAACTGCGCGAAATGCCGCTTAATCACGTGCCGGTAGACACAACCAGCGGCCATCATTCACCAATTGAAGATGGCGGACGATAAAGATGTGGTCGAGAAGACGATTGCCGAAGATTTGGTTGTCACCAAATATAAAATGGCAGGAGAAATTGTTAATAGTAAGTTGAACTTTCGCTCTATCTAACGCTACCAAAATCTCCACCAAAACCCTACTATAACCCACTAAAAAACCCGCATGAAATGCACGGCCATATGGTTGTGCTTTCCAACAGCTTCACTCAACAAACATAACCTTAAAAACTCAACTTTTCCAGGAGTATTAAAGCAAGTGGTAGACAAATGCGTAACAGGTGCATCCATCAAAGAAATCTGCGAGTTTGGCGACCAGCTATTAACTGACGAAACTAGTAAAGTATTCAAAAAGGAGAAGGAATTGAAGAAGGGAATTGCGTTTCCCACTTGCGTCTCGGTGAATAACTGCATTTGCCACTTCTCGCCCGTACCTAGCGAACCAGATCTAGTTCTAAAGGACGAGGATGTTGTCAAAGTGTAAGTCTATATTCTTTTAAATCGAGAAATGAAATAAAGTTAGGAATCTGTAGTGACTTGGGAGCGCATGTCGATGGCTTCATCGCAGTGGTGGCCCATACCATCGTAGTCGGCGCATCGAGCGAAAACAAAGTGACCGGACGCAAAGCCGACGTCATCCTTGCAGCCCACTATGCATCGCAAGCCGCCTTACGTCTCCTGAGACCCGGCAACGAAACTTACGTAGTCACCGAAGCGGTCCAGAAAGTGGCCGAATCCTACAAATGCAAACCAGTCGAAGGTATGTTAAGTCATCAATTAAAACAATTTAAAATCGACGGCGAAAAGACGGTTATTCAAAATCCGAATGATGCCCAACGCAAAGAGCATGACAAATTCGAGTTAGAAACGAACGAAGTCTATGCTATGGATGTGCTTATTAGTACTGGCGAGGGTGTAGGTAAGGAAACCGAAACGCGTGTTTCGATTTACAAAAAAACGGACGAAAGTTATCAGTTGAAACTGAAATCGTCTCGAATGTTTTATAGTGAGGTCCGAACGAAACACGGCAACATGCCGTTCAATTTGCGGAGTTTTCAAGATGAGACAAAGGCTAAGATGGCAGTCGTTGAATGCGTGAAGAATAAGTTGATTGAACCGTTTCAGGTTTTGTATGAGAAATCGAATGAAATTGTAGCGCATTTCAAGTTTACGGTGCTGCTTATGCCGAATGGACCGCATAAAATCACAGGTATGCCATTCGAGCCGGAATTGTACCAATCCGAGCATTCGATAACCGATACTGAATTGAAAACTCTTTTGATTAGTTCAGCTAATCCTAAGGCGGCTAAGAAAAAGAAAAAGAAGGCGGCTGCTGAAAGTACTAGCGCCGACGGCGACATCTTGATTTGACATTTTTTTATCGTAAACTTTGTGACACGATTTTGTATCAGATTACAATAAAAAAATTGAAAAAAAATATTATGATCGAAGAACATCGGACAATCAATTTTTCAAAATTTCCACCACGACTTTATATACTGATTTTTTTTTCATTTGTTACTTTTTATTTAATTTTTCCATTACTGCCTTTTCGACTATTGTTGCAGATGTTTGACTTTTAAAATAAAATATTTTTTTTTATTGATTAATAATTGGTTTTAATTACTTTGAAATTTGTCAACATTAATTAAAAATTCTACATTTAGCAATAATAAATTATTATTTATAAATTGTCTGTCGGTATATTTACACATTGACTGATGCCAGCACCATTTTTACTCTAAAAATGAGGTATTCGTAACATAGTATAATTTATCTAAATTGTCATCAACTAAAAACCAGTAGCCACATAATTAAATACTCAGTCTTCAGAATTATTGTTAGCATTGTCGTTACACAGCGTAAACTGCCGTTCAACGTACAATTGCTTTGCATAATTAATTTGTTGAGATACCATGTGCGCTAAATCCAAACTGCGACAACGTACTCGCGGTTTTCTCACAGGTTCCGGATTGATTTCCGGGTTCACAAGCAGCACAGCATTCGGTCCAGTCACATGCATTATTATCTCAATATAATGCCGCGTTTCACCACCTTGTCTCTCCGATATCACATTGCAAGTCTCCAAATGCCTAATTTAAACAAATTAATTAATATATTAAGCGCTAATAAATTAATTAATTACCTCAAATGGCATTCAAGCACCGACGTTAAATCGGACATCTTCGTACTTGCCACAATCCGAATATTCTTATTAGAAACAATGCACTGCAAGTTCTCTGAAGCAGTCCCCAGAATTTGGTAAGCCACCAATTCCTCTTCATAACACTTATCATTCACCATATATAAATACTCCTGTCCTTGACTTTGCTTCAAATTGAACCGCGGCAATAAATCACCAGGTCCATGCACACATCTGGGCGGGCGATACCTCTCCGGCACCAATTTACTACAAATAAAATCCAAAATCACACCAAAACAACTTCAAACGAACAAACTAAAGTACCTTCTACTAGAATCTCGAAGCGCTCTCGCAGTCTCCGACGCGAAATCCAAAACTCCAACGACTGGCTTCGTTACAACCCCAACCAACCCTTTGCCCAACCCCGAAAAAACACCCTGTATACCATCACTCGATGCCCCATCATAAACCTGCTTGAAAATCCCCGTAGCGCCGCCCAAAATTCCAAACCCTAGCCCTTTAAATCCCGCTAAAATATGCTCTTTACTGCTACCAGCCCGCACTTGCCGAATTTTCTGCCGCATCTCTTCATGATAATCGTCCATTGCCACCCGGCCTAAACCGTCCGAAAGCGATTCAGTCACCTTGGCCGCTGAATTGGATAAACCGTGCGTCACATTTTTTACCAAAGCACCCACATTGCCTTCGTAGATTAGGCCGGAAAAGCCTTCCGATACGTCGTTCATTAATCCAATTGGATTGCCGATGAAATCGACGGAGCCGATTATAATACCTGCTTGCCACATTAATTCATCTTTGAAATGCTTGAGTATCGAGTTGATTAAAAACTGGCTAGTTTCAAACGGATGTTGCTTGTAGAACGCTTCCAAATCCACAGCAGCATCTTCAAACTTAATGAAAGTCATGCCAAGTTTTCGCTTGATTTTGTACAAGTGCGGCGGAATTTTTCCCGCTGTTTTAACGCTCAGTCGAATTTGGTCGGGGGTCAGTTTGATTGTTCCAAAATAATATCTGAGGATTTATTTTATAATTTTACGCAATTAATAATTTAAAATAATACCTTTTAGCATGCGTTGCAGAAACTTCCGCCAACATCTGCTGCACTTCATTATCGGTATCGTCTTTATTAATTACTTCCTCTTCTTGCGAATGGAATCCGACGAAAGCAAACAGCTTCAGAAACAGCAATTCTTCAATTGTCATCGTGATTTTCTTCAATTTCAATATTAAATACTGTAAACAAAAAATATTCGCTCTAAAACTTCTCCATCCAGCGCCAAAAATGTGAACTTACATTAAAAATCACCGCATTCTCATTAAGCTGCTGCTGCAACTCTGCAGTAAAATCGATCGCAGGCAACTTATACTGATGCTCATCAGTATTCCGATTCCCAGGCGGTGTAACATACAAAACCACCGGCTCTGACGCCTCAAACAACTGATTATCAAACTGCAAATCGCCGACACTGATACAAAATCGTTTACTAATCGGCGTCATCACCGTTTCGCCTACAATGTTCGAAAAGAGCGCATAGAGCAATTCTTCCGGCGCTTTACGACACACCAAACTAAATCCCAACCCTTCCAAATGCACGGTAAACTGCAACTCTCTATGACTACTAGTATCGTCGTCCAAGGTAAGTGCGAGATTGGGCCGTTGCTTCAATGCAATGTTGCCCCATTCGCGATCGTCTGGTGTCGCATACGTTTGCTTTTCACGCGCGTCTTTAATGCAAACCACTCGGGTAGGTCCGTCCATTAGGATTTCGACCGAAAGGGAACCGGAACCGGGTCGTAAGAATTGCTTGCTGATTGCTTGTTCGACTGGTAGGCCTTTTTCGGTCAGGTTGTGGCTGATTGGTTGGGGTAGTCCAAGCACCGCATAATTCCCTAAAAATATAAGTCACTTTAACGTGTCAATTGAATTAAATTTATATATTTAAAATACACAGATTAAATAAAATTCTACTGTCGGATATTAATTTTCAAATTTAACAATCATGCCAACTATAGGTACACTCAAAAATAAAAATACGTACACTGTTGCCAATACCCTAGTGACAAACTATTACCTAAAATACAAATTAAACAAATATACGTACAATAATTTAAACTTACTCAATTAAATTGCAAAAACCAAAAAAACCTACCTTGTCTCATTCCGAAAAATCCATCCTGCGCTTGCACACACATATTATCGTGCGCGCAGCGCAATCGACCGTCCGATGTAAACCGCCAAGTTTGCGTCGACTTCCTTCGTGGATCCTCGCGGCGCAGCGTCAATCGCGAATAGACATTCGGCTGCGGCGCTGTATTCTCAATATCAAGCACGTAAATATTATTATTGGACCGCGGTTGATGGGGATGCGACGGTGGACTACTCCCCTCATGCTGCAAAAATCCCTCACTCGTCATTCGCCACAATTGCGACCGTTCGCCTAAAGTTTTCCGCGATAGGATCACTTGGTTATTCTTCACCACATCGAGTACTAATTCTTGGCTTTCGACATCGAGTGGATCGAGCACTTCACGCGAACTAAAATTAATTAACATAAATACTTAATTAATATTATACGAAATAAACTTACTATTTAAAAGTGGCGACAAAAGCGATATAAATAAAATTCTCATAGCTCAATCCATGAGCGGCGCCCAACTTCATCATATCGTACGTATTCGTAACACCTCCCGGACCAAACAAAGTGATCGCTTTCTGCTGCATTGGTTGATCCCAAGCATAAGGCACACTGGAATGCGCTCGAGCTGTACTATGCATCGAATCTTTACAACTCGTTTGCGCGAATTTAATCGAAACTTCGGAGAAGTTGTCGACACGGATCGGCGGGGGCATCGTATCGGCATCGGTGAACACTATAAACACCGTTGCGCTTTGTAGCATTACTTCGAGGCGTAAGAAATACACTCGACCATTTGCATCGCTAAAAAAAATAGAAAAACTAATTTTGAAAAATAAAATATGATTGCTTACCGTATATTGACATGCATCGAATTATTCGTATCGATCGGCAATCCGCCCGACCAACAGCAATCCTTTATATCCAGTATCGAAACGCAAAGCAGCTGCTCCTTTTCCAATCGCGGCCAATGGAACGGCATATGCGAGTTCGGCAACGCTTTCAACGCTTGCGGATCGTACTAAAAACATCGCCCATTAAATTATCGTCAAGTAAATAAATAAAATACTGACCAATCCCTTTTGCGTAAACACCAGCTGATACGAACTGCGATTGTACAACTGATACCGCGGCGATATCTTAATAATATGCGTCGACCGATACTTCCCCCGACCTGGTCGCACTTCCAATCCCACCACAAACACGGTATCTGGTTTACCATCGCGCATCGACACATGCAACTTGCGAACATGCGTGCCCTTTTGCACGTGGAAATTCGCGCACCATTGCGGCGAACCATCGCGTATCACACGATTACCCACACGTGCGTTAATTGTCGGATTGGCATCCTGATCGGAGAAACTGAACAGCAACGGGGCGACCATTCGGGCAAGTTCGTTCTCTTCGAACTGGCCCGCGCTGTCAGTGGACGTGCCTGATTGGCGGAATACTAGCGGCAAGCCCGTTTTGTTTATTATCCAATATGGGGCGGAAATTGTTATTTTCAATTTGGCGCCTTTGTTTGGGGTGATTAGTGCGTTCAAGTAGAGCTTGCGCGATCGGGAATCTTCGATGCGAATTCGGCAGGAGAAGTCGCTGTTGCAACCGGCCGGGATGGTTACGGTAGTGGACGTTGTAAAGTTTTCCAGCATTATGCTGAATTCGACTACTTTATCGGGATCGACGTCAGTAATTGCCGCACTGCCGCCCGCCACAATCCGCCCCTTATCGCCCGTAATACTAAAATTCATATCGATCGGCAACAAATTCACCAACTTAACGGTAGGCAACAACACAATGCGATGCGCCGGCTGATCCACAATCCCCAGCGGCTCCATTAAAAGTTTCTCGCGCACAATTTCAGCACAAAACCGATAATTGTGCCCTTTGTGCGTGTGACACGTACGCAATTCGTGTACGACATCCGCACTATTTCGCACGTGCAACCAGGAAATACTAGGCGTGCAAAAGGTGTACTGATAAGCGCCGCCTGTCGGCCGAATATTCAACTGCGAGTACGCGTGAACCAATGGTACTGCTAAAGTGGCTTCCGGATCGATAGTAAAACTTTGACTGGCCACCCAAAGGGTCACTTTATCGTGCGGCAGGCGACTTTCGAGCTTCGCTTCGACTGTGTGGTGGAGTTTGTTGGTGATTTGGAGTGCGGAGCGCACGGTTACTAGCTTGCGCGCGGAGCCTTCGAGGGCGACGTCGAATACTATGCGCGCTGGTGGAATTTCCTTTTGTTCCTATAGGACGAAACATATTAATATTATGAGTGCGTATATTTTTTTGGGGGGTAACTTACCCGTTTTTGAATTTGTACTTGCGCGTGCCGAAAGTAAACGCCCACTTTGTCGACGGTGACCGGCGTTACAGGCTGCCAACCTTCCACTTTAACGCCGAGTTGGTGCATTTTCATTTTATGCGAATCCTGGTGCCGTATTTTGTCTAAAACGTCCCCAAAATAAATTAAATTGTCGTCAAAATAAATTTAATAATTACCTCTAGTCGAAAACGAAAAGGGTACGGTTTCGCCAGGCGCCACAAAATCCCATTTTTCGTCCTGCTTATAATTCAACGGCTTCGCCGACTTCGATTTTTCCATATCGGAAATCAAAGTCGTATAATACAAAGGCGATCCGGTATCATTTTTCAACGCGAAAGGTACAAACGGCGAACGCGTTCGAAATCCAGGAGAAGTCGCCAGTTTTTGATTCGTCTGCTCTCGTATATTATAATAATCTTTCGTCCAGTTTTCCTTAACTTGCTTGTACAACTCCATCAGCGTCGATGTAATATTTACATTTAATATTTCCTGCGAGTCGACGTTCACATTCAAGCGATTGCGCTTTAGGACTGAAGAAAGGCACTTTTCCCACGCAACTTTACACCTAAAATAATAAAAATCAAGTCTCATAAGAAGCAACTAAAATAAATACTCACTTCCAAGGTTCGACAATCGGCTCCCACCCCGACAACACCCGATTGTAATAATCGCTTCCAAAAATGCACTGCAGCGATCCTTGCGGATCAATCGGATCGTGCACGTTCATTTCGGGGAACAATTGGTTCAAATTCACCTCGGAAAAGGAGAATTCAATCAACGGCACATCAGAATCGCCGCAATCGTCGATAATACAAATGGAAATGCGATTCGCTTTCACTTCGACCGCCGTGATATTAATTTGTTTTTCGAAATTTTGGAAATGTGACGCGTTCGCCGTCAACCAGATGGCAGCATCGTCCAGTTTATTATCCGTTTTCTCGAGAGCGTTGATGCAATCTTCCGGGCGGAAACCGAGCGCTGTTAACGTCGCTATCTGACCTACAAATATTACTTAATAAAATATTTCCTCAAGTTATTATAGAAAGGAACTTACTCTTTGTCATCGCGGATGGTGTATGCTCGTTATTCGTATTGGCAAACATTTGATTGGGCAACGAATTCAACATTTGCATAAACATTCGCATATCGTGATACGACAATCTAACGATCAAAAAATTCATCTGCACTTCCAACGTGCTGTTTCGATTCAAATCCATGTTCAAAGTGATCGGATCGATAATCGACAAAGCGGTTTCGTTCTCCATTCCCAAAATGCAAGAAAACATCTCGCAATTGTTCAAGCTAAACGACAGCGGCTTGTCCACATTCGACGGGTAATAAGTCACGACTGTCGTACTCTTCAAAATAACGGCGTTAGTTTCCCATTGCGACGCATCTTCGACCAAAACGATCTCCGAATCGGTGATATTCAACTTCAATTCGATCTCTTCGTTCTTTTTATTGCTAGCCGCCACTTTCTGATGCTCGGGACTGGACGAAACATTCTCAACCTCTTGGAAAATGTACTCTTTGATCGCAATCCACCAATCAAAAATCGCCATCAATCGCATATTGTTCAATAAAATCGTAAACTTCGTGCGATCTTGTCGCTTGCGACTATGAATTTCCGCTTGCACGACATCCGACTGCTTTTGGTAATTAATCGGCTGCAGAATATTCGTGAAAACGTTCGTGTACGCCGCACTATTACCAGCGGAATTAAATCGCGTGTCCATAATGAGTATTTCTTGCGATACGAGATCAACGTCTTGACTTAGATTACTAAACGATTCGACGGTTAAGCGCGATTTGATGAAATTGATGCACGTTAGCGGCGAACTTTCGTGCGTTTTTACCAAGCGCAGGGTGACATTTTGCAAGTCTAGCTTCAGCGAGCTTAACGTCCACATATCGCTAATATTAGCCTATTAAAACAAACGCATTAAATTAAGCCACTAATTAAAATACAAATTAATACTTCTGCGTTAATATCTGGAGGAGCAACTGACGGCAAGATGCGTTCAGTGTCTTCGCCCAAATTAAACGAAAGCAGACCTCTAATTAATCGGTACTGCGAGAGATCTAAAGTGCCATCTAGCGTCGATAATTGACCATAAATACTCATATCAGGTACTAAAAATCGACCATTAAAAAAATACTTAACAGCAAAAATAATTTACCTGAGTGGGTAAAATTATTGTACAAATTTCGCTCGACTTGCAGCTTCAATTGGAACGTTTTCGTCAATAGTGAAGGCCCCTTTTTCGTAATCACACTACTACCTAATTTAAACGAGTTCGAATTCGAATGTCGTTTGCTCTTTTTCGTAGTCAATTCGCTCTCTTTAAAACCAGCGTACAAATCCATGTTTTCTAGTTCGATTGTCATCACATCGAGCAAGCATTTACTTTCTAGAAAAATATTTTAAATCCTCTACTAGCACCATTAATAATAAATAGTACTACTAACCAGAACCAGGCGTGACAGTGCTAATAGTGCCATCCTGCCCCGAATATTTAAAAGCATTCTTAACTAAAAGCTGCCCTAAATCGACGACTAAAACATCGGACGACTTCGAACTGACTGGTAGCAAAATAATCGGACTACCTGCTTGTAGTACCAGCGAGAGTCTCAAAGTGTCTTCACGCACCTTGATATTTAAATTAATAATAATTGCGATACAGTTTTAAATTGCTTACCAATTGTCCGCTAGTGGCTGCGCGTATTCCCTTCATCACCGCTTGCAGTTGCGAGAAATGCTTGAAAAACGCTTGTATTTCCGCGATAAATCTTTTGGTGTGCACATACATCACTGAAGACATATCCAAGGTTAACTGGGCATCGAAATCTTTCTTGGTGTCGGGTGGGTGCCTTTAGCAAACAATTTCTTACATTTTTATAATATTTACTTAATTAATTAATTACCTGACGTATTTAAATTGTAACGCTTGTTTGCCAGTGGTAAGAAACCGCTCGCGATACAATTGCCCTTGCAGTGTTAAATCCAGAAGCGACATACTGCCCAATTTCCCTTCAACCTCTTTAAGTAGACCGCTCGATTGAACTACAACTTCCACGTTCGAAATGTTGGCTTTCGCTATATCCAAGTCGGGCTTGACTAGGACGACTGTTAAAGAGCGCACCGTCACTATCGTTTCGGCTTTCTCGTTTTTATTTGCACCATCTGCGAAAATAAAATTGTGAAAACAGAAAAACACCTTGAAATCGTCAAATTAAATACCTGTAGTGTCCTCCGACAATAGCGCATTTAAACTAGCAGTGCTCGCATGCATCGGCGACCTCGGGGCTGCACTAAAAAAATCAATAACAACCACCCACGATTCCACACTAATCACCAAATCCAGGCAATTAAAATCAACGGAAGTCGACCGCTGAATCTAAAACCACTCAATTACAAACAAAAACTTAACAATTAATAGTAAACTAACCGAATGGTAGTGCGTAGAAAAATTCGGCGCCGCCGGATCGACAAGAAACGTGCTGATAATCACAAGATTCTTCTCAGTTCGCTTGCGCCCACCTTGCGAAGGCGACGGTGGCGGCGTACAGGGACACGCCACCGAATGATAATCGCTGTTATTATTCGCACTAGACATACCGAACACTTTCGCCGTTTCTAAATGATCGGGCAACGAACCGTGGATCGGACTAGTCATATGCGGATGGTAGGTAACGTCGGGACACGAGCGCGAAACGCATGACGCGCCTACCGGCAGATCCGTACCGGACGACGAAACAACCATCGCTCTTTGCTTGGAGTCTTGCGGTTGTAGCAAATCTTCCATGAATATTGAACGGAGGGATACTTGGATGTTCGTTTCGTATCGGTGGCATTTTTCGTAATTGAAGACGAATTCTCGGAAAGATAAGTCGACTAGGCCTTGTTCGCCGGTGGGGGTGTCGCCGCGGAGCTCGATGGTGAACACCGGCAGTTCAAATGCGACTAGAAATTCATTTTATACAAAAATAATAATTATTTTGAAGCAGAAAATCGTACCTTTCAAACTCATATCATCCTTCGACGAATTTTCATTCTTAATCGGAGCGTTCACAGCCGGGAACAATTTAGCCCTAACGTGTGGATCCATATTTAACGTGGTAACTCCAATATCCTCTTCGGTAATATCCGACAAATTATTCGGCAGTCGCGAATTCAACCGCGACGTTCCATTAAACTCACTCGGAACCGGCGAACTAGTCAACCATTGCAGCGTATCTAATAATTGCTCGTATTGGGCACGAGTTAAGGACACTTTTAGAGCAGTCACTACACTACCACTAATCTACAACCCCAATAAATTAATCAACAATTCCAAATAAAATAAAATAGTTACCTGCACGGAATCGCCCGTATTCAAATTCAAATGCAGCTCATCATCATCAAGCAACAAATTCGAGGCACTGCTATGCCTCGTCGGGATCGAATTATTAATCTCCCGATCAATATTCAATTGCAGAATGGTATCGTGCAAAATCGGCTTTGCAATCGTATCGCAGTTATACAGCACTTCGGGCCGATTGAACATCGGCCCCGGCACTCGCCGATGACACGTATCCAACGAGTACAAATTCATATCCTTCACTTCCAACTCGTAATGCTCAACACGGGACTCCACAAAATCGTATTGATACCCATTCGATTTAAACTCATCCGCCGACTTGTTACTAATTTTAATCTTGCCCAAATGTGCGACAAACACTTGCGCGCTGTTCCGCGCGCGCGGCAACACGACCACCGGACTCTCCAACACGATATCCAACTTCAAATCGATAATAAAATCGTCGTCATCCGACGGACTGTACGGCGTTTGCGGAAACGTATCGCGAGCCGACGCGTACCCTGACGGCGGATCCATAGAGCTACTTCGCCTGCGCTTACGCGGCGACGCGCTTTCCGAAAAGGAAAGCGCACTCCCGTAAATCGAAGCCGACAATCGCGTGTTCATGTATAGCGATTGCGCCAAAGCTTGCGCTCTCGCATGCACCAACCCGAGCGCCATATCGGTAGCGGCCGAGCGAATCGATCGCGCCAAGTTCGAAAGGTACTGCTTGAACTCGGTGGCGCACGATTGCAATTCGGCTACAAATTGCGGCGAATGCGTGTACCACAACGAAGCCATACGCACCGTAATGTCCGCACTATCGTTCTCAGCCGTGTTCTCCAAATTGCGGACGACTTTGAAACTAAACGCCGTCTTGCTATCGTCCGGCGGGGCTTGCGACATCTTATAGATCGGATGCGGCGCTTCTAGCAGCAAATCGCGCCCGACACTCACGATCCGTTGATGCATGTTACACTCGGGCGTCAAATCCAAAATCTGCAACCCGCCCAACGATCCTTCAACCTCCAATTTGTTAGCGACAGTCGCTTGAATTTTCGCCTCACTCATTGTGGCCGTACAAATTTTCTTACCATGCAAAACGCCATCGCGTACAATCCCGCGCAATAACAGCACATTCAAACGATGAAAGTCGAACGTTAGCTCGGTCGAGTTGATTTTCTTCGGCGGGCAATCGTCTTCCAGCAGACATTCACTCGATTCGCGTGCGCTCGCCGCCACAATCGCCGTCAAATTAATCCCGCTCGGCTTCTGCGATTTGGGGAACACGCGACGAAAGAATCCCATCAACTCCACGATCGTTTCCTGATTCGCGATAATATCCAAATTGTTGAACTGGATGTTAGCGATCTGTATCGGATCCGGCCCGCGAACCAAAACGAACTCGATCGAAATCAGCGCTTCGGCATCGATAATCGGAGCCACGCGATTCATCGCGTTCGTCCACAACGGCGGCGCAGTTGCTAGCGAATTAAGCGCTTGACTTAACGCAACCGGCAACGTAGTGCTAGCCTTATGCATACTTGGTTCGGGGCTAGCGGGCGATGTAGGAGACGTCGGCTCGCTATCGCGCAAACTGCCCGACATCGAATCCATCCCGACATGCTTATGACTAGCGACCAGCAGTTCGAAATCCGGGCCGAACGTTTGCAGAGCATCGACTAACAGCAAACTGTGCACCGTTAACGTAACGCTCATATCAACCATCCGTTTCGTGAACGCGACTTTAACGCCGGCGACTTGCAATTCGGCGACACAGCGACCGCGACTTTGCAACTCCAGCGACATCTGGTCGACTGTGAACTGCATCATGAGCAGTCGCGACATTTCAACGCTCGTATCGAAACTTGCGGATTCGTCGTCTTCGATGTAATCGCAATCCATATCTTGCGTCATTGAATTCTCCGGCGTTTTAAACGGCGATGGTAGACCAGTCGCTGTGATTACTTGCGCCAAATTGCGCGCTGATATGATTTTACTTTCATTCAAATGGGCGACTAGTTTCGGGAGATTGGCGTTGAGGGTTAAACTGGGATAGTAGGGGTCGGACGTATGCACGATTCGGCGTTCGATGTGCAAGGAGATGTTGAAGCGGTCCAGCACGTGCAAGGGTGACGTGCCTTTATTATGCGCGTAGCGCCAATTATCCTTCACTTTACCGATAAGTAGCTGCAGGTCAGTCATTTCTAAAAAGTAGCAATCGTACAACTTGTGATGTAAGTTCGTTTCGTTCAGTTCATCATCGCCTGGTAGATTTTCGATCTGCGATATCGGTTCCGTCGTTTGATCGCCCGATTCGCTTTCCTCGCTTTGCGGCGGAGTTGAACAAGGCGTCAAAAACATTTCATCCTCCTCACTTTCTTTGGTAATAAACTCGGCCTTGACTGGTAACACTTTCGTTTTGGCATTGTTGCGCAATTGCAAGCGACCGAAATCAATCACAGCCATCGCGGAATTGTGGTCGGTGAATTGCTCGACAAATATAATTTGCGGTGCTGAAATATCCAACTCTAAATCCCACGTCGTACGAGCCACTACGCGTCCGTCGAGTATTTGCTCCCAATTTTTAATCAGCTCCTTTTTCGTTCGGCTTTTCATCGCTTCGATTCGTGAGTGTGCGATATCACGTTGATGGGGCAGACACAGGAATTCGGTCAGCCATCTCACAGCATTTGGTTGGTACACTACATCCAAGCATTTCGAACGAATAAACAACCTGCAATAATCATATTTAACAATAATTCGTAATGGCTTTCGAGGTTTACCTATAATCACAGCCAGTTTGCGGTTTTTTCTCGTAAATCAAATAAAATAAGTGGTCGGTCGCATCGTCCAAGCGATTAGTGCTTAAACTAACCCGCGGACTTAAGCCTCTAGATCGACCAATAGGAGTGCGATCCAAACAAGGCGGACCCATCAGGACCGGAAACAGCGTATTCTGCGTAATTTTATCCTTTAAAAATAACGCGCCCAACGATAATTCCACTAAATGTGATGATGTACGTGGTTTGCTCAAAATATTCAGCGACAAATTCTTGAATTCCAACTCAAGCATTGGCGCGCTTTCGTTAGTGTCGTCATCTACCGTGCATAAATTCAAACAGCCTCGTTTCAAACAAAAATTAAACTGGCCGAACACAGCATCCCGTTTCAAAAGTGTATTATTTTCCACTGAATCGCTGAGGACTTGCAATATTTCGCCCTCAAGCTGTGTAGCTTCTGGTGATGTTGAGAGTGCCGCTTCGGGTGTCGTCGACGAGTACCAACCCATCCATTGCGGGAACCAGCTTTCTAGCATACTGCGACCGCTCGAATTCGCGTTCTTGTCGTTGCGATCGGGGAGTTTGACCGATTGCATTACCAACTAAATTAAATTAATTAGATAAAATTGTTTATAATTAAGTAATTATTTACCTCTCGTAGAACTTTAAGCTCATCGTACTCCCGACTCCACTCGACAGCTTCTTTGGTTTTCTTTTCCTCGGGCGATAGCGCCAAAGTCGGCGTCAACAGTATTTTCTTATAAATATCAACGTAATGTACATTTTCTTTGGCTCGTAGCAGACAAGATTTCCATGTGGGCCTCGCCCGACAAATCGCAGGTTGTTTACCGGGATAAAAGCAGCTAATTGCATACAACCACCAAGCTCTTGCATCCTCTGCGATTGTGCAGCAGGGTTTGAAGCGGCGATAAGCGCGCAATCGGGCAATATCGTCTAATCCGCGAACGCAGTTTATTATTTGGTCGTATTGCCACTGGAATTAATTTAAATTAAACGGGTGACTAGCTAAATTAAACGTGTAAAGCTTACATCAATTAAAGTTAAAGGTACTTCATCTAAATGTAAATCACAGACAATTCTAGGCGTATCCGTTGATCTTAACGGTTCTTCACTTCGATTGCGTTTCACGTGCGCCCTTGCACTCACTGGTGGTAGAATGTAGCTTTTCACAGACTTTCCTGTTTGGTTCGGCGACATTGCCACCTAATAATTCAAACAATTAACAATAGCGCCAACATTTAGATCAATCGTATACTTACAGCCAACTCGCCAAGACTAAGCTTGGAAAGTAGCTGCTCCTCGCTCAAAGTACTCCAATAAATCGCAAACTTCTGCAGTTCAAGAAGCTTAAACGATTCGCCGCTATTGGTCCAATGCGAGAACACCGGCGACCAATTGCAATCGCAACTTTGAGCCGCCATCGACTCGATTGTGATCCCAAAAGCCACCGATTTATTAGGAATGCTCGCTGAGTCTTCGTAGCGAATATGGACATCTTGTATATTTAATTGCAGATTTTCAACGATGTCTGAAATTAGTCCCGTACCAAAGCTAAGCCAAGATGAGTAGCTTGACGCGTAATAAGTGGAATTCGTGTCTTTAGCGTCGATTTCCAATCGCCATTTCGCCTCTAAAGTGTCGAGCAAGCCTAGTTTTAATTCTTGCCGTGCTATTTCTTCAGATTCAGCATCCCACTAAACAAAACAACACATATTAAATGCAATGTTCTAATTAGACTAGATTTACTTCATGTACGGGAAGAGGACTAGCCACCAAATACAGTTGTTCGATCGCGATAACCCACGGAGCTGACCGAATGGATCGTACGGGAATTTGGAGTTTTATTTTGCCAATGAATCCAGCTTTAATTTCAACCGGTAGTCCTAAATGTCGCAGAGCGTCTTTGCGTAGAGGTAAATTTTCAAGTTCGACTTTGCCTGGAACCAAACAACTTTGCTTTTACCTGGATTTCCGACTAGTTGACAATGTTTACCTGATATGAGTGCTATACTAAGCTGGTCAGTATTAAGATTCTCTACATATTTGCCCAGATAGGTGTTTAAAACCCATGCAACCAAACCCTCCAACATTTTTGATTGATTGGAGTTTCAGACTGGCTACACATAACCGTTCCTTAATTAACTAGGAATTGTATATCGTTGTGATGTGGCTGTAAAGATTAATGCAAATTAGTCGGTTTGTGCCAAATAGCTGTGCAAATATTAATAGTAATTTGGTTGATATTACTCACGTGAATTTTTCGGAAAAATGTAAGCAACTGCGAATTGTTTAGTTTGGTTAGGAAATTAGTTTGTTATGATTAAGACTTCATTGAGTATTAATTGCAGTGGAAATTAGTTGATTTGTCCAATTATTTCTTTGCTTTTATTTAGAGACGTATTTTCAAAATAGAAAACTTTTGACAACGAAGTCCTTGAACACTTGTCAAGTGTTTCAGTGTTGCCAACTTAATTGTTTGGCAAACAGGGCGCCTTGGATGTTGAATTTGAATATTAAATAATTTATACAAAAAGTTATAATTTATTGTCTTGAATACTACGATATAATTATATTTGTTTTATAAATTAGATGCATTTTTTATTAATTAATTGTCGAGTATAGTATTGCGTATAGTGCTGCCACAATTACGCAGTGGTAGAAATAGTAAGCTACCATATTTGGTCTCGCCCATTTTACTTTGACGTTAATGTCAATTTTCTCTAATTTTCTACATTAATTTCGATTTATTTATGAAATTCCAACTGGTTCTGTAATTAAAAAACAATGCAGTGATCGCAGCTAGAAGTGACGCAGAAGATTTACATAAAAATTTCCAGTTTTCATTGACAATGGGTAAGTAGCGCCCCTTTTCTGCCGGTATTATTATTATTGGTTAGATATGGATTTTGTAATAATTGTTATTCCTTGTAATTTTACATAATAATTACATACGAAACGTATAATCCAACCGCGAATACGTTTGTGTAAAGTTTATGCGGAATTTACACTTGAACTTCAGTCAAAATCTGTTGGACTTTGAAGGAGACATCTAAGTATAGCCACCACGAATAAACTAAACAAACAATTAGATTATTTAATTATATTGAATTAATAAGTGGGTTTATTCGATGTCATTCCTTCCTTACATTCAAATCGATATCTCCTTCATTTGTAAGGATATAACACGCAATTTCAGCACATTTATAAAGGGTGTCTTTTAATTTTACAATCGACTGCATTTAATGGATTTCGTTTTTATTTTTTGATCAACAGCCTTGACATACATGTAAATATTGACCTCTCTCTGCTAAATGAATTATAAAGGCAATAAATAATGTTCATTTATTGTAATAAATTTATCTTGCTGACGATAATTAAATTCGTAATTATCTGCGACAATTATCTACTTTATCTAATACGAAACTTATTTGACAATAATAGGTATCTATTAGGAAAAATATGATTTTGACTGGTCGCAATCATAATTTGCATTATTTCTTGATTGCTTCAAGGTTTTTAAATGCACCGCAGGTAATTAATAGTTGATTATTTAAAAGTGATTTATAATTGTCTAATTTAGATTTTAATCGAATAGAGGTAATATACGTTTATATTTATATTGTCCACGTGAATTTCACTTGAACAAAAATAGAAATGACGATGACTTACGTCACCATGAATTGTAAATATTAACAAGCTAAACAATTTCATGGTTTTTTCAAATCGAATAGGAAAAAGCTGGTCGTAGGTGCGATTTGATATAAATTAAGTCTTAACTCGGCAATTAAGCGAGGAAATAAAAGCGAATGTGGATAGAAAGTAGATGAAATTGAAAGTGTTTAGACTTATTTGGTGATTCATCCAAGTATGGAACGGGAAAAGAACCTGTTAGATTCTTGCACTCAATAAATCAGGACATTTAATTAATGGCAGTTACAGTTTTAGATTTACACCACTTTTTGTGGATATTAGCTTCTAATGTGCCAAACAAAAGTTAGGTAAAATTGTAGGAATTCTTCTACCTCTTATATAATTCTTGGCAGTTACAGTTACAGTTTTCTCGTCTGCTCATAATTTTGAAAGTCAAGACGAGCCTAAACTGAAATGATTGCTGCGTGCAATGAACGGTCAAACATTTGACAATTAAAATTACAGTACGCGTCGTTATGTACAAACTGTTTGTACAACTACAGAGGTGGATTCTATGTATTTTAGTTTCAATAGTTTCTCCTCCAGTAAATGAGGAGTTGCCTGCCGAGTTTCGAGTTTAGTTAGTCATCATCGGTTTCGAGTGCCGAACGAAAGTCCCACGAAATCGCGCTCTCCGTGTTCAAACTCGCATTTCGAATTTCGATTTAATAATACTTATTTTTAAACAACTGATGAAATCGCTTATTTTTAGAGGCAAATTGGTTTTTTGACTAGCGTAGCAATCAATCAAATTCGTGCTGTTGCTGATTAGTGCTGAATTTTGTGATGAAAAATAAAAGCAAAAGTAATGTTAAGTTGGCATCGGATCAACTGATTCTGCAAGAGAAATGCAATCAGGAAAAGTTAATAATAGACAAAAAGAAATTGGCTGCGCTGAAAAAAGAAAAGGAAAAGGCTGACAAAAATTTGAAGAAAGGTAATAGAGTTTTAAGGAATTTATTTAATTGCGTTTGAGGAATTCGGAATAGTAATTGAATAAATACTGTTTGTTACATAAAATTTCTTGAAAGGAAGTTTATCGTGAAATTGTGCGAGATAAAGTGCTATTTTGAATGTTTAAGTAAACATACTGATAATTTATTATTGTGCTAATTAGATTACGAACAAGGTGAATCTAATAAATAGTTCTAGCGGAGGACTTCCGGTAGGGGTCCAGCTCCACTCCAGTTAGCCGCAGCCATGATCCTATTTAAATGCTTATTGTTTTAAATTGAGCTAAAATGAGTAGACGACGACGACGATTTTACAAATAAATAAATATTGTTTGTTATGCAAGATAAATAAAAATGATGTTCAAGGCTGTTCAACGCAATAAAAAGCAGCTTTTTTATAGAATTTTAGCATCTGGAATGCATTATTATAATATTTACAAATCTACAGAGTGTTGCCAGTTGAATGGCTTGAGAATTCTTGGGGGATTTCGAAGACGTACAGAATGACTTCCGTCATTCTGTACGTTTTAATTGTGCACCGCTCGCGGTGTTTTGCTTTGTTTCGAGCCGGTTTGTTTTCGTTCAACTATTTTGTACCTTGAAGCGGAACTTTTCTATAATAGTACAGCAGATAGTTATCCACACGTTTGTGTGAAGTTCGAATAGGAAAAAGCAGAAGAGTTAAATGGCCGTTTAAGGCGTTTATCATTATTCGTTTCGATGTGATAAGGAAGCACGTATTTACGAGCCAAATTTGGAAAGTCGGAATAATTTATATCCCGACTATTTATGATGAAGCTTCTTCTGTTTATTGAAATGGAAAGGCCATTCAACTGCAACTTAAAATAACAGCTGTTAACTGATTGGTGTTTGTTAAATTAGCGCACCTTAAAATAAGTGTAAATAATGTTATTTAAACATCTCATATTTATTATTCATGCGACTAGGCTCGAACGTTTGAATCATCATTGCATAATTAGCTTTACAAGTTAATTGAAAGTGAAAAGGTTAAATACATAATACGATTGTAATAAATAAAAGTCAATGATGAAAGCCGTACAACTCCCATTTCAGAGTTGGAAATTAAATTAAAAAATTTCAGATTAAATTTAAATAAAACAAGCATAAACACTTGTTCAAGTGCCTCTTGTAGATAGCCTGCACTTTGCTTTAATTGCATTTTTAATTTAATACGAGTATCCTGTTGAAATCACGTCTCAAAAGAAATGCGTTTTTAGAAGTTTAGTCTACGTTTTGTAATTATTTCTGATTTATGGCCTTAAAATAACAACATACGCTATTTATATTTTTCTCATAATTTACTTTAATATTTAAAGGTAAAACAATTTGCTTGGCGTGCAAAAAAAAGTGCTCCGGCGAGGTGCTGCGCGTCCAAGACAAATATTTCCACACGCAGTGCTTCAAATGCAAAGTTTGCAGTAACTCCCTTGCTCAAGGGGGCTTCTTTTCCAAAGACGGTGCTTATTACTGTACTGCCGATTATCAACGCAACTTTGGTACTAAATGTGCTATCTGCCAAGACTACGTCGAAGGAGAAGTAATAATAAACCTTTATACTTAACACTCAAAATTAATTAACTTACTTAAAGGTCGTAACGGCACTGGGTAAAACGTACCATCAAAAATGCTTCACATGTGCAAGATGCCGACTTCCTTTTCCATCTGGCGAAAAAGTCTCCTATACTGGCAAAGAGGTGCTTTGCCAAAAATGTGTTCAGATCCCCATTCGGGATGCCACTCCGAAAACTAGCCCTACCACGCGCACCCCTGGTGCTAACGGTAAATTAATCCTTCGACTTTAAAGTAATATTATTAAGTTTCCCGAATTTAGAATGTGCAGGATGTCGCGATGAGCTGAAAGAGGGCCAAGCTCTGGTGGCTTTAGACCAACAATGGCATATCTGGTGCTTCAAATGTGGCACTTGCCAAACGGTGCTCCATGGAGAGTATATGGGCCGCGATGGTATTCCTTATTGCGAGCGCGACTACCAGAAGCAGTTTGGAGTCAAATGTGCTTATTGCAATCGGTTTATTAGCGGAAAGGTTTTGCAGGTAATTTTTTTCTCTCTTGCGGTCGTAAAAATTATTGTTGCGCAACTTTTGGCATTTTAATGAGGATGTTGTATAATTTCTGGGTTGCCGAAAGTGGTAATTTTGCATAGTCTCAAGGTTAATTATGCGGCGAAAGTTGCGCGCTTTATAATTGCTTATGTTATTTAACAAATATTTATTTAGGCGGGTGATAATCACCATTTCCACCCAACGTGCGCTCGTTGCACCAAATGCGGTGATCCGTTTGGCGATGGCGAGGAGATGTATCTGCAAGGTGGTGCCATTTGGCATCCGCGTTGCGGGCCAGGTCCCACGGAGAACGGTCAAATTTTGAATGGATCCGGTGAAGCGAATGGAAACTGTACCGATACCGATATGTCGGTGAGGGAGTTTGATCGGACGAGCACTTCGGGTGTTAGTGATTTCCAAGTAGGTTCAATTCCTAGCCAATATGTTTGCTTTTTATTTTTATTTTATTTTCGTTTGCATGATTTTTTCCAGTCTATGCGTTCTCGTACCCCTAGTTTGAACGGTTCTTTGTATAGTCCATCGAGTATTTCAAGAAAGGTGGGTTTTCCTTTGATTTACTTTTGTTTTCTTTAGTGTGAAATCGGTATAAAAATTTTTGACTGACTAGTTGCGTTTTTGTGTAGCATTTTAGTTACCGTACGCCATCGCCTGGATTAATTTTGCGCGAGCACAATAAATCCGGTACCATACTGGACGACATTGCGAGAATTTACACGTACAGTTACTTAACGGAAGAACCATCGCAAGGCTATTTACGACGACCAATTGATCCGTATGATAAGACGCCGATTTCGCCGCATTTTCATCGACCAACTTGTAAACCAGTTAACTAATTAAAATATTTAGCAATAATTATGTTGAATTGTAGCGCAAAATTCGTTGCGGGGTAGTACTGGCGCAGGAAGCGGTAGACGACACCATTCAGCATCCAGATCGGGTATGCGCGTTTTGGTCGATTCCATTCGAACTGAAACACCTAGGCCTAAGTCGCCGCATATGAACAATGAGGAACCAATCGAATTGGCACATTTTCCGGGCGCTAAGCCACCGAAACCCGGCGAGGCACCCAAAATTGAACGCGACGATTTTCCGGCTCCGCCTTATCCCTACACTGATCCAGGTACTATTTTATTCCAGCGATTTAATTTTGGTATTGACGGACGATTTTAATTTAGAGCGTAGGAAAAGATGGTCGGATACGTACAAAGGTGTGCCCGATTCGGACGAGGAAGAGCAAGTGGATGGTTTGTCGCCGAAAGAGATTGAGGATATGCAGTTGAAGAAGGAGGAGCATGAGTTGAGTAAAATTGCGAGTGGGATTGGGAAGGTTTTCTTGAAGAATGTTAAGGAGCGGGAGAAGATTCGACAGTGGAAAGCGTCCCATTTGGATCCAAGGAATGCTTCCAGGTAATTTTTATTTAAATTATTTTATACTAAATAATTTTTTGGGGGGTTTAGAACGCCATCGGCCAAGATAGAGCCCAACTATAGACTAAGATACGATAATCCAATTGGTGCAAGTCCATCCAGGAACATGGATCATCCGAAAATGGGCGACGAAGACGAGTTCGACCGATCGATGAGTTGCCGTTCGTCAGTGGGCCGTTCCATTGGGCAGATTCCGTATAATGGTAAGTCTTCCACTTAATGCAAATTTGATTTATAAATTTTGAAAGCGATAAATATTCATACATATTAATCGAAATAGTTTTGATAATAATTGGCTTTGATTGAAAAATGAAAGGTGAGACTTAAGTTTAGATTGAGGCATGCATTTTTTTAAATGATAATAAAGAGATACTTTACAGCCAAACATAATTTTTCAAATATATTTAGAACGTGAAACTTTTTTGATTAGTATTAGAGGCACTGCATGCGATTTGAGCTTCAAGCAAATTATTTATGATTTCTGTGTAAATTTTGCGTTTGATTTTTTTTTGTTTGCGTGTTGTACAGTAGTCTCATCACTAAGAAGTGTGCCGAGACCAGGCTACGGTCTCAAGTCGAGTACTTTGCCAGCAGGAAATGGTTATGTAAGTATGGAATTTTAAAGGGCAATTCCGAGCAACGGGATGATTATTTTGTAAATGTCTTGGGTGGTATGATTAATTTATGTATGCGGCGCTTGTTGTATGTCTATCTCATCTTCATGATTCAATTCTTTTCATTTCTGTTGTCATACAGTTGTAAGTTCGCTACGGTACGTTCCTAAACCTGGTTATGGTTTGGCACCACGATCTCATACATTCAGCTCTGCAGCTGGTAGCTATCCTCAAATCCCTGTAAGTCTTTCTTTCGGTCCGTTCGTTTCGTTGGGTAGTAATTTTTATTTTTGTAAAAAATTGATTTCTTGTTTAATTTTTTGATTCAGTTAGGGTGGTTCTGCATGGAATATGTCTTATCCTAATTTTCCAAACATTTTAACCTGTCGTTTAATGCATGTTAAGGGCGAAAAAGTCGTACCGGTGTATGTTTGGTTGCATACTTCGGGCAAAATTTTATAAATTTTGCTCTAATTAGCCGTTTTAATTAAATTTTTTCTAGTTTTTATATTTAATAAGACGCTATAAGTAGACTATATGCTATTAATTATGTTTTTACGACTTTTTTGTCCTTAATAGTTGGTTTAAAATCAAAATTATATAATTTGGTGTGTTGCTGGTTGCATATGAAGATTATTTTGAGTTTGTAATGGTGTGTGCTGTTTTTGAAAATTGATTGTATGAATGCTAATTGATTGACTAATGACTTAATTCACAGGGTGATTATTCGTTTAGTGGAATGGGTGATAAAACTCATAGTACTGACTTCAGTTGTGGAAAATCTGATAGTAAGTATTTATTTTTAATTTTTATTTGTATTTTAGTGGGCTTATAAAGCTGCGATTAATATTATTGTTTAAGAAACTGTTTACTTTCTTGAAAGTATAATTATTTGTTATTATCAAGCTTTTGCATGATGATTTTAATTTAATTTTAATTTCTTAAAAATATATTTAATGATGATTTTGTACTGAAAGCGAAAATAGTATGTAAAACTTAATGCTTTTTCTTCAGTTTCCACTGGATCCATCACGGATGTTGAAAGACGTGCTCTGGTATGTAAATAATGCTTACTTTTAACGACTGCCAATACAATAACCACTTACTAGACGTAGTACCTGAAAGTTTTATGTTTTGTTTAGTCTCTTCCAATTTTAAATGCCCATAAAACAAACTTGTTTTCGCAATTCTTTTTTATCTAAATTTCAACTCTTATTGTGTGGTTTCAGTTAAGTCACTTAAATATTCTAATTTGACTTTTTGTATGTATAGAACTCGGAAATGCCGGTATCAACAACGTATACCGGGGGACTGGGTCGGTACCCGGGCGGGTACTCATCACAAGTACGACGGTCCCTGCCAAATATGGCACACACATTATTAATAAACGAACCAGCCAAAATCTATCCATACCACTTACTTGTGATCACTAACTATCGACTGCCAGCCGATGTTGACCGATTGAATTTAGAAGTAAGTCGAATTAAATTCGCAAAATATTTTTTTACAATTTTTTGGGGATTTTTTCAGAGGCATTTGTCGGATCAGGAGTTTGATGCTTTGTTCCAAGTGGCCCGAACGGATTTCTACCGTCTGCCACAGTGGCGTAGGAACGAATTGAAACGTAGAGTTCGTTTGTTTTAATTCGCTTAAGTTTTTATTAATTCACCGGGCGGCTTTAATTAAAGACAACAAAAAAAAAATGGCTTTGCTTGTTGGAATATTTTATTTACACGCTGTGTTTGTCATAAAACTGTCGATTACATAATATGTTCCTTTATGTTTTTACTTTCGTTTCTCAGTGTACAATTTTAACGTAACATTTTTGCCATAGCTTGTAAGGATTAATTCTGTTCGGTTTGTTAGTGCAGATTTAGGACAAACATTTCATTGTAAATGTTATGCGATATGATATTTTTCTATCTTGGACTTGTTTCGTACAATTTAGTAATCAAAAATATTTCAAATTGGCTTATTTTTTAAACTAAATGATAATAATATTGTAAAAATCTATTCAGAAAGCAGATGATTATATTCGAAGATGATATTTTTTCTAGAATACTAAGGAGTCTTTTAATAATATATTAAGGTTACATTTTTAAAAATGGATTTTAGAATGCTTTTAATACTTTGAAAGAAGAAAATGAAGTTTATTTGCTTTTGGGCTAGTCGTGAAGTTTGATTTCGTACAATTATAGAACTACATATTTACATAAATAATTATTATGGTGTATATTTTTATATTTATTTAATTAATATATAATGGGGTTGCATTTTTGCGTTCAAATTCATTATTTATGTGTAAAAATAAATATTTATTAATTCAAAAAAAAAATTAAGAATGTTCAAGCTACTTTATTTTGAGGCTTTAGGGTTTTAAATGAAACTTGTTAGGCACAGCTCCAAGAAAATAAATAAATTATTATACAAAAATCTTAATTGTTTTATTTGTTTATTTATAGCTATTTATTTATAGCAATAATTCCCTTTAAAATAAAATCATATTTCTGTGAATCGATTTTCAAATAATCATCGATATTAAAATGAATGAATTGTATTAAAAAATTTGCGGTTCAATCCAATTAAACAATAACAAATAAATTATTGCTGCATCATGAAGTTGTTATCTTATCATTTGGTCTCGTACCGCCTAAATATATAAACTTTACATACAATGCGTCAATAAATTACGATAATAATTTCAAATTTAAATATTCCCACCCTTTACCCAATTCAGTTGGTACTACAGCGACCAGCAATTCGACCAATAAAAATTAATCACGTGATATTCTAAAATCCAATATGGCAATAAAAATTGTCAAAATTAATTCGCCATCCCACTAAATTAGCGAATTAAGAACATTTGGTGTAATAATCGACTGCGAACACCCTGTATATGAAAAAGAGAAGGGATGGCGTCGCGCATGTTTCCATGACGTATTCGATGACATCGTGCTAGCTCGTCTCGAAAGTGGGAAACTAATGAATTAATCAGTTTCTCTTTCTACAACTTTCGAGCGCGGTGGCATCTTGATGCCCTAAATTTTCGTGGTTCGAAAACGACTGACACAAGAAACAACACACAACAACAGTTTGACATCGACTTTTGCCACTTTGCAACAACCAAATCTGAACGACTGAACGCTATTATGAATTTTGAAGATTATGAAACACTTCCAACCAACAATGTTACCACACATATGATCGCCGGAGCCTTTGCCGGAATAATGGAGCACTGTATCATGTACCCCCTTGATTCAGTTAAAGTAAGTGTACCGGTCAATTTTCATTCAAAACTAGTGCGAAACGTCAGAAATGTGAAGAGCACTAATTTTGAGGTTATATTACATTTTCGGAATGTCCGCTTATTACACAACCGCATTTTGTCTTGCAGACGAGAATGCAGTCGTTCTCCGGTTCAGGCAAAGAAGGAATTAGCGAGACGATGATGCGAATGGTGCGACATGAGGGCATCTTCCGACCCGTTCGGGGAATGTCTGCGATGGTGGTTGGGGCTGGACCATCGCATGCCCTCTATTTCAGCAGCTACGAGTACCTTAAGAGTACGATGATTAGCCATACCAGTACGTCTAGGTACCACTCACTCATTCATGGTAAGCCTTTTTGAGCACAACTAAATTCGCGTCAAGGTCTATTATTATTATTAGTTTAATGCTTTGTGGTTGTATTTATAAATATTCGCGATCATTTATAAATTGTAAGCATTTTTTGATTGGTAATAATTTTATTAGAATGAACGCCGAATGCATATTTAATTGTTAAATTGTAGCCACATTTGGTATGTGCATTAATTTACAATGTTTATACAATTACGATTTTATGCACATAAATTTATTAATGTGTAGGAAAATGATACACAGTAACGTCAGTGTAATTTTTTTGAAACGCGAGTTTATAAAAAAGTATGTTTGGTTGCATACTTCGGGGTGACTTTTTGGTATTTCCCCTTTTTAAGTATCTCCGGATGGGATTTTATGGCTATCCCAATTAATTTATGATTAAATTAGCAGTTACAATAATTCCATTTACAAACAAGGTCACTTAATATCATTACATGATATGATATGAATTGAAACTAAATGTGCTTGATTTTTGTAGCTGATAAGGAGTATAGTTTTTTGATAACCTTTTATTATTAGAACAAGTGGTAGTAGATGACAAGACGTAAATAACAATATAACTAATAATTTGAATTAATTAATGTGCGGGAATAATTATATACTTTGCTGTTTTTTTACATTTGTGGTAGTTGATATCAAAATCAAGCACATCACGTTTCCTGATTTTGTTTATTTTTTATTATGAATTGCATTTTATTTTATCGTTTCACATGCAGCTGAAAAAATAAAGTATATTTATAAATTTATAACAATAACTGATAATAATGTGATTGTTCTATTTAAAGTTTGCGAGCTCTGTAAAATAAAAAATGAGATAACTTGCGAAAGGGACTTTTATGATAAGATATATTAGAGGAATATTTATTAATTGGTTTATTGTAATTATATAGAGGTACAATCATTAATGTTTAAAAAAATTAAACAACGTTCAAAGTACTCTTATCCGGTATAAGTTTTCTCAATACAAATTGCACATACTTTATCACAGTACATGCATTTAAAAAATTGACAAATTAACTTATTTTAATATCAGCTGATAAGAAAGCATGTAATTGTTTTCGTTCAAAGTTTTCACAGATTGTGTAATATTAGATGCATGCGTAAAAAAAATTAAGTTGCTAATCTCTTAATTTATGAATAACAGGACCTTTATTTAAAATTATATTTATAACAAAATAAATACTTGGCAAGGCCAAAATTGTAATTATTTTATATTTTCCAGGTGCTTCTGGTTGCATATCCACCTTAATACACGACGGCATAATGAATCCAGCTGAAGGTAATTTTAATAATTATTTTGTTTACTTAAGAAGGAACCACTTATCGCGCTTTTCCATTGGGAATGCTGATGCGCCTCAAGGGCGTTTATTAATTTAATTAATAAAAAAAATATAAAGAGCAATCCCAGTGGACAACCCTATTCAATAATATTGGTTAAAAAATATCATGATAAGAATCTCTCATGGTCAAGGTCACTTTTCGTTCGATATTAATATTTATATCTCATTTATGATATAACAATTATAGGCAACCAGTAATGCACATAGTGTATTGTGGGTTGCCTAGCATTCGCGCTAGTTTTGAAAAATTTGGTTCCATCTTAAGTAGAAACTATTAGTCTAGTAAATAATGCTCTAATAATACAAATCCAACGTAGTTGTAAAACAACGGATGCAGATGTTGAACTCACCATACAAATCAGCCTTGCGATGTGCGATAAAAATCTACGAAACCGAAGGCGCTCGCGCTTTCTACCGCTCCTACACCACTCAATTAACAATGAACATCCCCTTTCAAAGTATCCACTTTATAATCTACGAAATGGCACAAAAGGCAACGAACAAAGACGGCACGTACAATCCGCCAGCGCACATGTTGAGCGGTGCCTTGGCTGGCGCGTTTGCGGCAGCCGTCACAACACCGCTAGATGTGTGTAAAACTTTGCTAAATACCCAACAAACTGGTGCGACAACTGGCATGATGCATGCAGTGGCCACCGTGTACCGATTGGGCGGCCCCTGGGGCTACTTTAGAGGCCTGCAAGCCAGGATTATGTACCAAATGCCGGCGACGGCAATTTGTTGGTCAACTTATGAATTTTTCAAGTATTTGTTGGGCAGTACGCATGAAGTGCGACTGGTGGTGCCATCTACCAATGTCCTAGCGGAGGAACAAAGACCGAGCGAGTTTTCGAATGGTAGTAGTAGTAATAGTAGTAATATTAGTACCAGTGAAAAGTTGA
Source organism: Cryptophagus acutangulus (assembly GCA_963556235.1). NCBI lineage: Eukaryota > Metazoa > Arthropoda > Insecta > Coleoptera > Cryptophagidae > Cryptophagus > Cryptophagus acutangulus. The sequence goes on along the minus strand of OY744559.1, from coordinate 11,417,769 downwards.
ATTTAAAATCGAGAGAATTGCCGGCGATGTCTGGCGCGGGAATTTACGGGTCAATCTCATTCAATACGATGCACACGGCGGCTGATTACCGACAGAAAGATTCGATTTTAGATATTGTCCATACATAGTTTGCTATTATTAATTAATTAATGATTTCCTTTTATTCATTTTTGTTTTACTAATTATAATCGATAATTTAAGTATTATTGCCTATACCTACCAGTCACAAAAGTCGTTTGTATTGAGAAGAATTCATTTCCATTTTTTTCTTGTGTGTTGTATATAGATAGAATATTTAAAGTGCAGTTGAAAACTGTTTTGGATCAAGATTGGTGTAATTTTTAATTTTTTTTTTTTTTGGTTTCTTTGAAGCGACGTGATTTGAAGAATATTTTATTCTAGTAGTAAGCAAAGGACTTTTGACAATACGCAGCACTTTTTCTTTAGAAGGATGTAATTTGTGAGATTTAAGGATAATGGTTCGATATTCAAGTTTTAGATTTAGGTTTGTTTTTTGGAAAAACTTCATAAAGTGTACGTATAATTCTAGTATGAAGTTAGCGCTACTATTATAATGGAGCAAAAATGCATCATGGCGTCTGGACTAATGGATTCGTCGCAACTTCACTGCAGTGCGCAAAATTCAATAATGCATTTACGATTTAATATGTTAACTGGAGTGAAGTTGCGCCGGAATTTAGTACGGCCGCCATTTTTAAGTCACGTGTGCTCTATTGTGAATCACATTTGCCACATTTTGTAAATAATTTGTATCGCATCGCATTTAAAATGCGCACTTTCGGTGGTTGTGAAGAAGAATATCGAACTGTTGCAATTTTCACATCACATTTATGAAGCTTAACTCGCAAAATAATGTTTTAATCAATTAATTTACATGACAACACATATTATTATTACTATTCATTTGCGGACCATAATATATGATCATGATGATAGCCGTTACTTCCACTGGTATTTAAATATTTAATTAATTAATAGCGTTACTAATGTGATGTCGAGTGCGAGAAGAAGGATTTTTGTCAATTAGGATTTTTTTTTGGTACATGTATTGCGGATGGGCAATACGGAAACTATTTTGAGTAATGTAGAATTAAATCAAAAAAAGTGATAATTTAAAAATTGAAACAAAACATTGTAAAAAGGTATTAGATGAGATTTTATATGTTTGTTGCTCTTGTATTGTCATCACTGATGACGCTGTTTAGGCTGTGATAAAGTCCTTATCAACGTTTATTTTTTTTTTGTTGTATGATATTGACTTCGTACAGATGGAAGTACTATCATTCTTATATCATTTTTGTTATACTAATTGTATATAATAACATTAGAAGGTTGACATCGTTCTTCTTTGTTTTTTTTAATCGACGGCGTACAGGTTTTTCTTATATTTTTCGAAGGAAACTCTGTACTTTTATTGCTTTTTGTGATAAGGGACCTTGTCACTGTTATATACGTAGATAGTTTTTTTTTGTTTTTTTTTTAGTTAAACTTTGTAAAATAAAAACAAAAACTTTATTTAAATATAATAAATGTTACATAAACTTGCAGTTGCATTTTTTACTAAGCCATTTCCAACTGATTTAAAGCGAGAACGACTGATTTTTTAAGAAAACGAACCATTCGTATTAATATTTTATTATTTAAATATTTGTAAATTGTATAAATACAAATGTAATTAATATGAGCATATAAAATATATGGTAAAATGAATGTATATAGTAAAAACTACAATATAACAACAATAAAGAACCAAAATAGAGGTCCAGTATTTTTTTAATTCTTTGGAACACTTATTATCTAATGTTAATAAATTAAATGATGCAATATGCTTTTAGCAATTACCTAAATACCTAATCAAGTATCGTTTTCTCCAGCCAACTGATAGTGATGTTTTCTCAACGCTGATAAGCGATATCTTTCTTGCTCCAATTCCTTTTCCAACTCCAAAAGTTTCACCTGTGACTCCATCTCCAAACGCTTAGCTTGATGCAACGACAAATTGGTAACATCCAACTCTTCTGCAAAGCACCCAAAATTAATTCCACAAAAAATGTTAAACTGCAAAGTTACTCACCAACTTCTTCAATCAACTGACTACAATCTTTAACAGTCGCTACAACCGTACCAGTCGCAGTGGTAACACCTTTGGAAGCTTCCTTTAATTGCTTTAAATTCGAGCTGTGTCGATCAGCTTTCACTCGACTTGCTACAACGAGTTGAGCGGTGGAAGCGGAAATTTCTTGTGATGCCACCACCAACTGCTCTAATTTACCGTTAGAAGTTACCACTTTATCAGCGGCAGTGCTGGAAGTCAATCAATTAAAACAATATATTTAAAATTGATGCGAATAGTTACAGTAGGAATTTTGCAGCAACTGCCACAGATTTCGCAGCAGAAATAAACCCGTCGGTCCATTGGTGGTTCCTCTTGTAAAATTCTTTCTCGCTTGAGGTACCCTGAATAAATATAGTTTAAGTAGCTGAATATTATTGTTAGATTGACACTAACCCTTCCTTGCCCAACAATTTCTTCTTGCAAAAGTCGCGACTTCTGCACCAAAACTCGAATAGCATGCATTAATGTAGTGCAAGAATCCAGAATTTTACCATTAACTTCCAGCTTCACCCCCGAATCGGCAGCTCGCGATTTGGTCAACATGTCTTGAATTCGATTAGCTGCTTCTTCAATCGCTTTATCCATGGCAGTCATTTCATCTACCAGTAAATCAGCCAGATTTTCTGGTTTCACTCCAAGTAGCGATAAATTAATATTGTCAGCAAGTGATGTAATTATTTCTAATTGTTTCTTGGCTTCCTCAACTATTGGTTTAACATCTCCGTTATCTCTTATGGATATTAGGAGTTTCAATACGATGTCGCCCAGAATTTTGCAGGCATCAGCCATTTCTTCAATTTAGTAATTAATATTTTATTTATTTTAAGTAATTTTTTAACGACTTACTTTCACCAAAAATGATGTCGGGGCTGGTATTGCAAGTGGCACGACCCTGTATAATATACGAGGCATGTCGATGAGCTAGTTTGTGAGTTATAATAATTATAAAGGCAAAATCGTTGTGTGAAATGCTCAAACATTCTTCTAAGACCGTCAAACAGTCCTTGCTTATACTTCGCAGATAATCCGGACTGCAAGATAGCGCAGTCAACGCTGGATTGTCCACTTCGTGAATAGCGTGCTTCAAAATTTCCTCGGAATTTTCAACCGCTTTCGAAACCAAGCTCTTCAATTGAGCGCTATTTTCTTTCTGTGCATTGTCCAATTGACGTTCCAAGTCCATTAATTTGTACGACAGCTCTTCGGATTTTTTTTTAATTTCCTCCTTTTCGTGTAGAAGGTTGGAAAATTCGGTTTGGATAATATCGCGCTCTTTGCAAGCGTCGTTGACACTTTTCTTTAAAATCTATAGATAAACAAACAATCGGTTAATTAATTAGTTATTGATTAGCATTTTTTGATTATGTACTTCAGTCTCCATAATAAACAATTCCTTATCGCGACGTAAACTTTCCAACTCATCGTCTTTAACTTTGTGCTCCTTACTTTGATCGTCCCCTTTTCGCTTCAAATCCATTTCGAGTGATTCGATTTTCGCTTCAAAGTCAATTTTTTGTTGATCGAACTCCTCCATTTTTTTCGAAGCGGCTTTCCATTTGTTTTCGACATTAGCTTTCTAGAATTTTAATAATTAATCATTCGAGTATTTTATTTATAAGTCGATTAAAAAAATACTTCACGAATTGTGTCGATGTGTTCGTTGCGCAATTTTGTATAAATATCCTTCAACTTGCAGAACTTCTCATCTCGAACTTTCTCTGTAAAAATAATTAAACAAATTAGTAACATACAAATTAAAATAAATTGATATTTACGTTCGGAATCCAGAGATTGTTGCGATTGAGCGACAGTGAACGCTTGACTCATCAAATCATCCTTTTCCTGCTTCTCCTGCAGGAGTTCACTTTCCTTTGTAGCCAAATCAGTTTCTAAGCTAAGTATCTTATTTTGTAACGTACTTAATTCGTATTGGTTTTTCTTAAATAATTTATCAAACTCAAAACTGTAAAATCAACCAATTTATTTACACCGTATTTACAATATTAATTATTTAGCTAACCGTTGTTTCTCAAACTGCCCTCTAAAGTACTCCTTCTCATTGATCAATTCCTGGTGAACATTAAAGCTAATATTATTTTGTGACGAATGATTCGAATCGGTCGCATCACTCGTATCAATCAATCCGCCTTCTAAAACCGGCTCGTCATCCGGTTCGGGCTCCTGCGGCGGAATTATCACTTCTTGTGTTACGTAAGTGCTGAACTCCGCCGCTAACAAAAAATTCGGCGGCTTCTACAACAACTTTATTAGCACCCACTAACTTCACCCCCAACTAGAACTCACCGCTGGTAACGGCGGTATCGCAATAAGATCCCTAAAATACTGCAAATTGCTCGTATTCTCATAAAACTTCTTCAGCAACTTGAACTGCTTCAAAAATCGATGCCGATGTCCGGTTAAAACATCGGGCGGTAAACAATTGTGCAACTTAAACAGCATTTTCACGCAATAATCGTACAGTTTGGACGCTTCCTGAATGCAGGGCACTAAAGGCGCTAGCCGACATTGTCCCGCATTGGTCATCGAGTTGGATCGCGCCATATCTAACGATCCAAAAACAGCCTCCTGTAAATCCAGGATGTTATCCAGGTAGTCGAACATTTCCACCGACATTTCAAAGCTACAAAAACGTTATTAATATGATTCCCACGTAATAATAAAGCGATTTACTAGTCGTTAATATCATTATTGCTAATGGACTCAAGTTCTTCGGGTGTCACACCCAAATGTCCCGGAAATCTCGGATTTCTGCGATGGAACTCTAGTTTTGTGATTAGCAATGTGGTGTACAGTCTTATCATCCGGCCATATCCTTCCTTCAAGTGACCCCATAATTTTCCAATTTGGTCCAAATCATTGCGATGCCGTTGACTCTGTTCGAGACAAAGTGGATGGCCTTCCCTTAATATTTTGTGCACTACATGGCACAGCTTCCAGGCGACGATGCGATCGTCCAAAGCCGGCAATCGCAACGCGATCGACCAGAAAACTTTGGCACTTTGATTGTGAAAAGTGCCAATGATCGCTGAGCGAACATGTTTCTGTTTGACGGGCGTTTCATGAGCATTGATTGCCTTTTGCAGTGCTTGTTGCTGCAAATAGAAATTATTGTTGATTAACTTTGGGGACCGCTGCATAATGTGTCGGCTCAGAGCGGAAGCATTTTGAATAAATGTATCAGATTAACTTCCTTCGCTGTTGCTCTCAGCGAAATCCTACGTAGTGTTTAATTTCCAAGGTTAATGACTAATATGCGGAATAAATGAAGCATGCTCATGCAATTTGAAAGAGTTTAATTGTTGTCATTAGCATTGGAGAAAAACTTTGCAGTAAACAAGCGCGTATTGTTCATTGAATTGAATTATTGCACAAAATAATATCGCAATAGGAAGAACAGTGCAAGTTAGAAAGCAAATAATAATAGTAGCATACTTACATATTTCTCAAAGTCTCGATCCGAATAGATCCAATTGGCCATTGATATAGCGTTAATTTAAATAGCAGTCCAATATACAAGCATGCAGAGTTAGAAATTATGAAATGTTACGATAAGAATTCACATGCAATCTGAAAATAATGATTAGTAAAGTATTTATCTGGTTTTAATTAATCAGATAATATTCGGGCGATACTTGATACACGATTGTGTGATCCATATAAAAAAGTGCCTATATAAGCATTTATCTAGACCAGTGTATTAAAAAAAAGCAAACAAAAATATTATTCGAAGAAAAATAAATATTGAAACGTGATCCAAGTAAACAATAATATTTAAATAATTCGCGAATCAGCCTAACCCATATAAATTTAGCTAATAAGTCACTAGTGCGATAAAGTGGACGTTACCTTACTAGTGGAGAAAAGTCACGTTAATTCACTAGTGACGAATTTTTGGGCGGGTTCGGTAACTAAGGACTATCTGCCGTCTCTCTCGCACTCATTGTTTCAAATAGGCAAGACAAAGATGGAAGATAAAACCCAAAGTGTTAACCAAACGCACCTTAAATTTCAAAAGTATTAATTTATCTAATTTTTACTAGACTTTCTGCAGTCGTACTTATAACATACATAACTTTTAGTTTCTTTGCTCTATAATTAACGTGAAAAGAAAGTTACCATGCACTTATTAATCATATATGGTTAGTAAACAAGTTTTTACCTTATTATTATATAATGCACGTTTTCAATAATACGAAATAATTATAAATAAAAATATTTCTTAGGTAAAAAGCTAGGGATTAGAATCCTGTCACCCACTGCAACTCAAACACTAGATAACACTTCCAACTTATTTTCGGAACAGGTAGATAAATGTCTAGTAAGTAAACAATAAACATTCTAACGTCAAAGTATAAAAAAAGGAAAACAATTGTTGTGCAAAATTTGTTTTAGCTAATTAATTATTAACAAATTGTAGTAGATAACACACCTGTGATTTTTCAAAGTTTTCCCTTTCAATTTCCAGACTGGTTTTTCGGGGATGTAGCACTCGTGGTAAAGACAAGGAAGCCATTTATTATTGTCTTCAGCAAGATTAGTCTGATGACGGCAATCAATTATTTAAACAATTTGTTTGTTTTTGTACATTTAAAGACGACACCCGCTCTATATTACTAACACCGGACACGAGAAGGCAAACTGGTTTTGCTTTTGTAATTCAACATGTCACTTTGTTGACAAATAGATATTTTCTTGCTAGACTGTTGGCCACACTGCTTTCATTCAATGAATTTCAATCGACAGCGGTTCTCAAACAATAATTTGTAAATTCGCGTGGTAAAGATAGCTCTGGATAGATGGCGTGCGTTTTCAAAAAATAGATTGTATGTAAAATGGACTATTTATTTGTAAAATTACTGTTTATGCTTCCTAATAAATGTTAGGAAAAATTAATATGTTGAAAATAATAATATTTTTGCAATATGCATAGCTAATCATCATCCAATCGTTGCCTTGTATTCCGTTTAGCGCCACTTTTGATTTTGCGCTTCTTGAAACTACTTTCCCCCTCAAAATCCAAACTCTCCACGGTTTTCTCCTTAAACTCCCTCACCGGAATTTCGGGTTCATAATAATCTTCCACAACTTGCGTATATTCCACTGCAGGTTGTTCTGGTAATTGGTAATCTATTTGGGGCCTAGAAAATAAACCCTTATTAACAACACATCCACAAAATAATTAATAACTTATTTTACGTTTCTCGAACCGTTTGCCATCCACCATAAGGATCATTCTTCCCCGGTTCTATAATCGGCGCATAAACCGGTTCCGGAACATCATCCACCACTCTACGCGCCTTCATCTTCTCTCTAGCGGCACGCGCTTTTTCTTCATCCTCAATTTTCTTATCCGCTTGCAATCGAAGCAAAGCTTCAGTTCGATTGTGATTATCCAACGCTTTCATCTGCTTCGCGGTTTCTTTATCCATCCCATCCCGTTGCTCCAGCAAACTTTCGTATCCATCTTGTGGAGCTTTCCACGCTGACTCTAAAATGGACGACGCATTTTAAAAATGATTTTATTTGCTCATTAAATAATTAACTACCGTTAGTTAAAGTGTTCCAAAAGTAAGTGCGACCTTCGGGCGACTTGGCTTCCTTCCAGACTTTCTTACTGCCACTGCTGATAGCCAGATTGTCGTCTTGAAGTTTTTTGTTTATGGCGACAGATGTAAGATCGGCGTTATTTTGCACATCCTTTCGATACGCCGACATGGCAGCTTGCTCCATTTTTTTCAAGGTGGCATCCATACGATCGGACTCCTTCTGTGCCTTGACACTATTCTTCGAAATAGTTCGCAGACGTTTTTTAACATTTTCCTGATGTCGTCTGCCTTTTTCGTGGAATTCGACACTCGGTCGGTTATCTGCGATCCAGCATTTGCAAAAATCGCAATACTTTTTGTCTTGCGACTTCCAATAGTCCGCCCTTTAATTGCCGGGAGAAAAAAACGATTTTTTTAAATTGGTTAGCAATTTAATTAATGGTTTAACAATCCATGTATACAATATTAGGAACTAATTTATATATATTATTAAAGTACAATATGTAGACTAGATATGTGGTTCAATTGATTTAGATAAAATACTGCTAAGTAGGAATCTATTAATTAATAATACAAAAATAAATAATTGAGCATTGCATTATTTATTTTTAAAACAATACTGCTTGAATTTAAATAAATATAATTTTGTACTGGACGGCAAGTTGAAGTATATTAAATATCATCGCATCGCATCTATATTTAAATTATCATCACCCTGTGTTTAATAAGCAAGTTCACTGTTCAAATTTAATAATTTGGTAGGCGATTTAATATGCAATTTTATTGCATGAAATTAGCATATTATTTCGAAATGAGGCCTGTTTTATGTCTGTACAAAAATATAACATCAAATTTAACGAGTCAAATAGTGTGGCAAGGATTTTAATGAGATCATATAATTTATTAGTGTATTCTTATTCCAAGAATTTAACGTACCTCATTAGAAACTCGAAAATTAATTCTATTTTCAACAAATTTAAATTAAACTCTTGGAAACTAAATTATTAAATTTGCGGCAAACAAAGTGCTTCTAATTTTTTGTTAATATTAAAAGGAAATTGGTATTATTTATCACAGATAAGGTACTCAGACTAAACTTGAGGAATTAAGGTACAACTAGAATTTGTGAGAAATGGTGTACAATATTTTAAAAAAGTCCAATAATAATCTAAGGGCACTTTTGTAACAATTATTGAATTTTGGTCACCTCTATGAGAATTGGATAGTGAATATTATCGTCGTAATCACAATTATCTAAGAGAGCTAATCGCTTCTCCCACACGAAATTACTATAATTAAAAACCTTGTTGCATTTGAATCCTTTCGTTTGTGATTGCGCGATAAATTTGGTCAAAGTGTTGCCACGTTCGGGCGCCATGATCAAAGCAATTCCTTCGATTGCCAAACAATTCCACAGACAGCTAATCAAATCTGCTCGGGCTTCGTCAAAGAACAAACAATCGGCACAGAGAATTACATCGAATTGGTCGTTTGTGTTTATCACGTGGTCCCATTTCAAGACTTTGCAATCGATCGGACAGCTGAACTCATTGCATTGCACCGTATTCTTAACATTATTGACTGAAATTTTGTTGCCGTCTGTTACAGTGACGGTTTTCGCTAAGCCGTATTTGCAAGCAAACAAGCCGGCGAGACACGACATGCCGCCGCCTAATTCCAAGACATTTTTATCGTAAAATATTGACAGGTTGCAACAAACGTAAAACGTGAGCGTTTCTTCGGACGGCCAAATGCACACATTGCCCGTGTTATTGAAACCCATCAAATCCTCCGCTGAGAATGTGCGGTTTCTGTGGCCAACATTGACGAAATATTCAACGTCATTTATTTTTAAAGCATATTTGTACCAGGTACATTTATTGAGCTGATCAATTGAATGCGGTTTGTCACGATTCAAAGGTACACTTGGCAGTTGTTGCGTTTTTAAAAGCATGAAAGATGAAATTCGACGGACTGAAAATTCGTCGGTCGGACTCGACGGCTCACTTCCATTTGGACTCTGTATCAGAAAACAGAATTTGTAAGATTTTGATGAGTCTTTGTTAATGCTAAACACTTATGCGGGAATTACAGAAAGTGGTGACATGCAGCAAAAATAACATGACAAACGAAACTTAAAAAACACTTGGGCAGTTTTTGTTAAAACTATCAAACACAAACTATTAGGTACCTTTAGTGCTTTGGCTAAAATCGCCCATCGTTTTCTAGCCACCTTTTTCTTTTGATTACCACATTTAACGCCGTTTAAATCTACACTGCATTTTGAATTTAAATCAAATATGTCGCTATTTTGATCCATAGAACAAGCATGTTTTTTAGACAACGTTTGTGTGCCTGCGATTCAAAATAGATTAATACTTTATTAAACTCATTTCAATCTCTCATGCTTTTAATTAACAACAAGCTATTAAATACATATGTATGTATAAATATAATATCCGAAAATAAACTCGATTTCAAACAAATGTTTATATTTTTAAACCGTACGAAATTAATATCTAAGAGAAGCAATTATATACTTACATAATGAGGCCGGTTCAGAAAACTTGTTTCCAGCTGGAAAAACTAATTGGAAAATTACATTTAGCTAATTATAAGCAAAATTTCAAGAAAAATAATAATGATTTTACTTCATCTGACAGACGTCACTCAACTGTCACTATTCTTTCTTCTTCTTCTCAATCAATTTTTCTACCAATTGGAAAACTTATGCAACCAGCAATACATTCCACATTAAAAAATATTCTATTATAATATAAAATAAAAAATAAAGAATCTATGTTAATCTGTAATTAAATGCAATAATAAATTACGTACAACTTTTCTACTCAAATGCAATTTAGTTTTCTCCAGAAAGTTCTGGCAAATACCAACCCACAGTTTATAAATCTAAAAGTTACTATTCAAGTCAAGTGTCATTGTGTTGTCATTTAGATGACAGATATTCATTTATAACTTAAAATAACATAATTTACATCAAAATTCCCATAAAAATCCATCAGTATTAAAGCGCATTGAATATGCTCTTTACCATTACAACCAACATTTTAATTACTTGAGGAAATCCACTGTTTAAAATTTATGACTAATCGAAGGTTAAGGTAAGTTTAAAATAATCCTGTATAAGCTTTTTCTAAACAAACAACTACTAATTATTCCAGATAAAATGTCTAATTATACGGACGGTATTCGAGTGAAGATTTCTGAACGTTACAAGCCGCCTCACAAAATTAATTTGGCCATGACTTACGCGCAGCGATTATCACTTAATAAACAAAGTGAAAACATCCCAAACTACGAATTCAACTTGGAAAAAACCGTGATAAGCAAAATGAACGAATGGCGCAATGTGCGGCGAAACGTACGCGAAGACCGAATGCTCCGACTAGAAAAAGCGAACGAAGAATTGAAGGACCAACAGGAAGACACTCAAGAAAATGAAGCGACAGCTACCACGTGCAACAATCAAACAATTACGGCAGCCAGTACGAATACTAGCAATATTTTAATTCCAACGCAAATGGCACCGGCGACTTATTCCAATATACTCACCCCGATCCCGTTAAATCATTGTACAAAGTATCCGGTAAAGCCAGACGACAAAAGTCCGTTCAACATATCAGATTTTGAAAATGATACGTCTAGTCCATTCGATAACATGGAGTTGAAATCGATCAACGATATGGAGGAGTTGGCGCAAGTTTTGAAGCGTGACGATGCCACACATAATCATTCAATAGGAAACTACTCATCTTACAACTATCCGCCGATTCAACAACACAACTACAATCAAGCTTACAACCTGTCTGGTCAATATAATTATAACAACATTCCAAATTCACTGCCTTATGTCGCTAACGGGGGTGCATACTATGTGCCGCAAAACTCATTTTCTCCGCCACACACTTATGATCTGTACGCGAAACAAAGTGGCTATACGAGTAGTTATCAGCCGCCGATCGCGAGTCAAGGAACGAACAAAAACTCGAAAAGTGTTCCGGATATTATTAAGGCTTTACAAGTCGAGTTAGAAAATTCCCATTTAGATAATATTGCAAACATTCCTGAGTCGAGAAGTCTTAAAAATGCGGACGCTGTGTTCCCGAAAGCCAAGACTAAAGTCGACGATTTGGAGAATCCGTTTAGGGAGTTGGCGGTGGAGTTGCAAGAGGATTGTCGGTCGATTAGCTCGATGGGGTTTCCGCTGTCGAGGGTGGCTAGAGCTTGTAAAGCTATCGGTGGAGATTATAAGAAGGTATTTTGTGAATGATTGTCTTATTTAGGTAGCGAATTAATTTTCTTGTTTTAGATAGTTGAACATTTGCTGGCCTTAACTCAACTTCTAGACTTGGGATTTGCAGAACAAGATATATCGAATGCACTATTGCAATGCGACAACGATAAAGATAAAGCTCTGGATAAGTTAATCTCCTAGAAGGTCCCTACATAAACTGGCTGTGCTGTACTATAAAATCTTTAAGCTATATTATTTATATAATTATTTATTTGTACATACAATCAATACGTTTCCTGTACCTTCAAATATTTTATACAATTAGTTTCTCAAGATATAATTTTTTATGTTCCAAAGTTAGTTGCCTTTATTTGTATAGCTTGTAATATTATTTTATATAATAATAAAATTAACTATATATGTCGCTTTATCAAGAACTGACTTTAATATACTGTAATTAATTCAGAATACGACTCTTATTCATTATCCTAAGGAAAGGTATTTAAATAATGCACGATAATTATAAACCAAAGCTGCAGGACAATTTGCATGCAACCAATTCCAATATAATTTCGATATATTGAATTAATAGCATATAAATTGAACAAGTTACTTTGTCTTTAATCTGTATAATCAGACATATGAATAACAAACTCAAATAGTAATATAATAAGATACAATCCGTATAAATTTATTGATATTGCAACCAATTCAAAGTTCATCATAGATGTGAGCTTGAATCACTAAAATAGAAAAATTATCTTAATAGTAATGACTTACGGTTCACAACCGCTAAACAAAAAAAATAATCAATAAACTCTAATATATACAATAAAATAAAAAAAATCGATTTCAAACCATCAGCCACACAAAATACCGCAACTAATAAAAATTTAGTTAGTTACTTTGTAACTTGTAAAAAGTTGTACATAAAAAGCATGTAAAATTTAATTACATAAAAATATGATACATTTCTTCAATTAATCCCATTTAAATATAATATATAAATATAAGTGTATATTGTATACATCATTTGCATCAAAAAATACTTCATAGAAGTAATATATAAATATAAATTAATAAAATTCTTATCGTATCCCAGTGTATAAACTAAGAACCGATCGCGTTTCCTTCTGCGATCGCGCTTTGCTAAATACATTCCAAAAACGTAAAGTTTCATCTCCAGCACCAGTTACAATGGCTTCACCATCCGGCGACAAAGCCAAATACAACACTCTATACGAATGTCCTGTTAATTTAGCCACTTGCGTTAAACTTGGATACTTCCATACTAAAATTTGGTTCTGCGAATAGCCATGCGTTGAGACTAATTCGGAACTGTGCTTTGACCAGGCCAAGTTGCACACTTGCGAACCTGCAAATAAATATAAAAACCAACTTAATTAAAGGGTAGTACTACAAAAAATACAAAAATAGTTCTCTAAGCAGTCTGTTATTTAAAAAAAGGCACAAAATATGTATTGAATTACAAAAACAAAAATTAAATTAGCTATTAAAATCACAGCCTATTGATTTGTAACGACAGTTATGACCACAAACATAGGATCGCCAAAATGAACCCCATCCGCGGTCGACAATCGCCACTTGCTCAAATGCGTCCCTGGTTGAGCTGGAGCAGTTAAGTCGAACAAGATATCCGTTCCACAACCGGGTTGAAGACAAGCGACTGGAATATGCGAAGCACCGAAACTACAACCATTTATACAGTCAATGAAACAACCACTCGGCCAGGATTCTTGTCCATAGTTATGAATATGCCACACTTTTTGGAACTTAGCATTCGGTCCGAAACACTGATTCGCCGTTGCATCACCGTTCGAAATGTTGGCTAAGTCGCACAATCGGTAAGATTTCTCAATGTCCAAATACGAGCAAATGGCTGCTTGAAGACTCCAACTGTTCATCTCCAAATAGAACATCGCCGTGGAATCAGTCAAGCTGTCTCCCAATAATTGTTTCATTTGTCGCACTAGATCGTCTTTATCAGTCGTAATCATGCGACTAAATAACAAAATCGATTCATCCAAATCCATATTAGCGTTTGCTTGGCTGCTACTCTTCTCGTCATCCACGTCCATTTTCAAAAGGAATTTCAAAAACTGTTTGATGATTTGACAATTACTCACTAGTGTTTATCAATATGTTTACTGTCACGATCGGCGATTACGTTATGTTTTGAAATTGCACTCGCATTGTTTATCTACACGTAAGTTTGCTATTTTCCGTGTAGTGGAATGTTGAGTTTCCGATTCAATTCACCAACGCTGCCTCATTATTTTATAAATGTGTTGAACTATGAACCAAGCAAGCTCTGGCAGCCATACAAAAAAGTAGGGTTATGGCACACTTGTTCTGTTTGTGATTTATTCAAGTTCTATTTGTTAGTTGAAACAAAATGGACTTCGATCACCACTTATAACACTCTACTTATTATAATTAAGTAGATATAATTATTAAATACGTTTAAAAACAACGTAATATTAGAAGAAAATGATAGAACAAACACTCGCTTGTTGTTGTCTACAATACAAAGAACAGCTGATTGTTTTGACAGATGTGAAGTGACGTCATCAAGCGTTTTAAACGTTAAGGCGCGTTCACAACTTACGCACTCTCAAACACCGCAATTTTTTTAGCGTTTTAAAATAGGACATAAAATATAATAAAGCAGTAATAAAAATGTTTTACCTGTATCCACACATTGCATCGGTTGTCCTGTAAGCGTATTCCAAAATCGAATACAACGATCCGCAGTACCACCCCCCGATGCCAAAAGACCATGATGGTGCGGCGACCACGCAATCGCTTTGACAGCTGCCAAATGGTCCGTGTACGTTTGAACTGGGGCAAGTGATTGCATATTCCAGACATACAGACGGTTATCATTTCCACCAGACGCCAAATATTGATTATCTGGTGACCATTTCAAACCGCACACTTCTTGTCGATGACCCACCAATCTTCGTTCAGTCACAGTCGCTGTTAATAAACCAAACAAATTAATTAATAAACCAAAAATAACGTGAATAAAATATTCTTACGTGGAGTTCGAGTATCTCGCTGCAAAATTAATCGATCCCTGCTGCCCGAACTCAAAACATCCCCATTCCAAGCCAACGCGCCCACCCTCGCCGTATGCCCCGATAATTTATTAACCTGTTTATTAACGGCCACATCCCACACTGTAACATATCCGTTATGTGTCCCAACAGCCACCGAATTTCCGCGTTCACTCCAAGACACTGAAGTCACTACATTGCCATCGCTACTTAAATCACAAAGTCGTGTCACTTGGCTGGTACATGCTGACCACAAATACACACAACTTCCCAATCCGACACTAAGCACATTTTGGACGGACCAATCCACTAAATTTAGGTAGAAATCGTCTTGAAGTTCTGGGGCGTCCAACACTTTGAAAGGGATGCGGGAAATTTTTCGGGTCGCTTTGTGAGGTGATCGGAGCAGTTTTTGGCTGCTGGTGCTCAATGGTGATAGTGAATAAGGGCTGGCGTACGATTTTATTGGCGTTCGCTCGTTCTGGAAATTATTTGGAATTTTTTTAGATTTTTTAATGGGTCTTAAATTCATTTTATCTAATGCAAAAATTATTTGGCAATTATCGCAGTCTACAAATTGGCAACATTTATTTTGTTAACCTATTAATAAAAATAACATTTGATAATTTTAACAAATCATAAATGCATACGCGCAAATTAAATTAATCCGTTGAGTTTTTGATATAAATAATTCCAAAAACAAGATAAAAAAGCTAATAAATTTTAGTAGGTCTTGATAAAAAATGCAATAAAAATATAAATATTGCTGGCTATAAATACAACATTTCATGCAGCAACATGAAAAAGAGTACATTATTATGAAATACGCTAAAGCCATTAATTTACTAATTATTAATGAGGTTAAATTGTGATTGCATAAACATATTAATAATAACGTACATATATTATTCATATCGTTTTCCAAAAGAAAAATGTGTTAGCATTTCCGATAGAATTTACAATGCAAATTTAAAATATGACACATTTTCAATATAAAACATATCACACGATAACAATTAAAAAAATATCGTATCGAGTACCTGTTTAATGTTTACTCATTACATATTTATAGATAAGTGAACTATTTTATTTACATTAAAATTGTTACACCATTCGAAACACAAATATTAAATATAACGAACGATAAAACTCTTAATAAGATCAAATAACGTGATGGCTCTCTGGCTACAAGATAAAAATATATTTTGCATAAATCTGATTCCGAAATATGAATTCGTTTCGTATACTCGGCAGAAAAAAATGCAAAATTGCTGTCCGAGTTCATTTACTTCAATCCAAGAAGAGTGCATTAGAAATTATGCACCTCATTTATATTTTATTTGAATTATACATGTGTGTTGAATTTATTAATGCGATTAATCAATAATCCATTCAAGGCGATTTAGGTCAATACTATTTAATACAGCGCTATTTTATTGCTAATAATACAATACTATGCAGATTACTATTATAGAGGATGTTTTGAAGTGCATCATGCAACTAATTATTTCCTTTATGTAATATTTCTAGTTACGTGAAATACCGACCGGTTATGCATTTGTGATAATTAAAATATTTGTAAATTACCTTTAGAAAAGTCGGAAAATTGCAACAATTTACATAAACATCGCCCAGCTAATGAATATTAATGCACGTCAATATGCTGATCCGGAATACGTAAATCACGTTTCCTTTACAACGTAATTAAAACATTTTTATGCCCTTTTTTGTATTCAACAAGTCGAAAAAATAATAAGAATACAAGGCGCACACTTTTATAATTGCATTAAAATTATACATACATGCCAAGTCAGGTATAAACCAAGTTGAAAATTAAAAATAAATATCTTTGTGGGGATCAAATATCCAAATCCAGGAATAATTGTGGTATCTATTGAAATATGTACATTGAATCCGAGTTAAAATATTTGCATACCAATAATGGTATTTATAAACAAAGATAAATAGTCTAACGATTATTGCTATTGGGAACATTATCTTTCCTACCGGATGATACACCTAATTGCCAGTGGCGTCAGTATTTAGTTTTAACTTAAAACGTCTGCCTTTTCGCATATTTTCTATAATTATCACCCATTAGCAATTGGGACCATGATAATTATTTATATTTATGTGTGTAAACATGTTCGAAGTCTATTTCTAAATATTAGTTACTTTCTACAATGAAAATTACTCTTTGTACATCATCGTTGTAATAGAAAAATTATGATAAGTAACCCGAATAATTCACAGGCTCCAATATTTTTATCTTATCATTTACATGCTTTTTTGTTTGTTTTTATTAAACAAGACCAGACAAAATTTTGAATTTACTCAAAACGCATAATATATTCATAAAAAAAGTGAATCAAACATCCGAATGATTTACAATCGCAAGTTTCTTCACTTCCACTAAAGCTACACGAAATTGTCAAGATAAAAATTAAACAAAATAAAATATACCTTTCTGGGGGTCCCATACTTGAACAAATTCTTGCTCTTAACCGGAGTCATCGCCTGTCGATCATCGCATTGCGATTTGACGTCTTCGATATTGTCCCCCAAGATTTCGTTCCTCAATAACGTGCTGTACACCGAACTGTCCCTTGCATTCTCGCCCTCCCTTGTGGCCTTATTCTTGCCAGCTTGGGGGCCCTTGTTTTGGTCCGCGATCATCGCGAAATTCGTCTCCCAATTGTTGTTCGCTCGACATGGTATGAATCGATCGAAGCTCTCGAATTTCGGGGTAATTGTCGTGTTGAATAAGTTTCGCGATACCGCTAATTTGGTTTGCCTGAGGATCTTGTCGTCGATGGTGTCGGAACGCATTTTTCTGGTTGTTGAGTTGACACGATTCGAAGCTGAATTGAACTGACTGAAATTCGAATCGGAAGCTGATGTTTATGTATTATTACAATTTCAGTAGGTTTATGATAATGCAATGATAATTTAATTCAGTTCAAATGTCATTGTTTATCAAATGCATTTATGCACTCGGTGAGATTTATAACCTTCTTCACTATTAGATAGAATTATTATTCACTAATGCACGAGATAGTTATTTTTGTTCACTGAAATTGTTTAGTAATGAGACACAACTCAACAAGCAGATTACGACTGGTTTGTTTGAAAAATTTACTTTTAATCTTACCAACGCTAATTCACCACCTCCATTTTAATGCTTTTAAATGACGTATGACGTCATGGACATTTAATTTTCAAACGGTTTTACGCACTTTTTATTCCACTTTAATATAGTCAAAATAATTATAATTTGTTTATATTAGCAATATTTATGTTCAATATTAATTTAATTTTAAGTATTTTATAGTTTAAACTAATTTTGAAGATGAAAATGCGTAAGATGGCAGCACATAACAAAATTGGATATGCAACCACCATTACATTTATGGATTACTTAACCTAATTTCAGAAAGGAAACGGAACTCGTTTTACAAGTTGTAAACTTTCAAATATTATTTTTATTAATATTGTTTATACATAATGTCGTGTATCATAACTACAGTAATTAATTTAGAAGTGATTATCTGTTGCGCAACTTTCTAACAGTATTGATGTGAGCTCCAGCTTATTTTTATCTTCAAATGTATTTAAAGTAAGATTATTTTTAATTCCTACTATTTCAATGATTGTTGTAAATTGCTGTAAATGTTTCGTGCGGTTTTATCAGTAATAATGAGCCCAATTAATCAACATCGCGCAACATCTTCGTTTCATATTGTTAAGGACTACAGTGTAAGTAGAAAATATTACAAATTAGCACGTTTTAATCTAGTACGTCATTTAGGCTGCGATAAATACTTTAAATACTCTTCAATCTAATGCGAATTATGTTAAAAATATTAGTCAACAAAACAGGCAACCATTGAATGAAGTTAGAAAATATATCGAAAGGTACCCAAGATTTTTTTTTTAAATAATATTTTTACCAATTAAATTAATTATTATAGAAGCGGTTTAACTTTGAACGATTTGGATAAATTATCAGTAATCCATGTAACAGGAACTAAAGGAAAAGGTACCACATGTGCCTTAACCGAAAGCATTTTGCGGGCGCACGGTCTAAAAACCGGCTTCTACTCATCGCCCCATTTGTTAGAAGTTCGAGAACGAATTCGCATAAATGGGGTACCAATCAAGCAGGATCAGTTTGCGAAATACTTCTGGAAACTATATGAATCTCTCGACACCCAAAAAGTAGCATAACTAAATTTTTCTAGCAATTTCAATATTAATTATTTAATTACTAATTACAGACTGACCACATTGACATGCCTTTATATTTCCGATTCCTGACTATAATGGCCTTCCACGTTTTTCTAGAAGAAAAAGTGGATGTCGCTATTATAGAAGTGGGAATCGGCGGGCAATTTGATTGCACGAATATTTTGAGGAAAGTACCAATCGTGGGAATCACTTCCTTAGGGATGGATCATATGACGGTACTCGGTGATACTTTGGAGGATATTGCATGGAATAAAAGTGGGATTATGAAGAAGCATTGTCAGGCTTTTACTGTACCGCAACCTGAAAATGCGCTAAAAGTCCTGAAGAACCGCAGCAAGGAACGCGAGGTACTTAATATTAAACTCACTGCTTAAAAATATTATTTAGGGCAATTTTTGTAGTGTTTGCTAAAAATTGTTGGCAATAAGAATGGAAGTTTATTAACAACTGCTCAAAATTTAAATTCTGCTTTAGCTGTGTCGTTGGCCGAAGCGTGGATTGCGTCTTGTATGTGCTTATATTTATTTTGTGATGTACAAAAATTTATTTATTTGTTTTTAGGTGCTAAAAATGGTTTGAAACTATCCAAGGATTGCGTAAAATTAGGGTTGGAAAAGTGCTTTTGGCCAGGACGCTATCAAATATTGATCCGGGATAATGTAAGGTGAGTGCAAAGTTATTTTTTAAAAGTCCAATTAGAATCCAATTGGAATCCAATTGGACTTTACTTCTAAATCAATAATAATTTACTGAAGATAAATTATTTGTCTATACTTAGATACTTCATAGACGGTGCACACACCCTTGAAAGCATTAAAACATGCGCTGATTGGTTTAAAACGGAAACAAAATTCTCAACCAATAAAAGAGTATTATTATTCAATGTAACAGGTGCAAGGGAACCTGAAAGTATGCTTCGAATTTTACACGAATGCCACTTTGATATTGTGCTTTTTATCCCGAATATTGCTGGCAAAGTAGTAAATAATTCGGACACTCAATATATGGTTTCGTCCGATGCTCTATTAGATCGGTGTCGAGAAAACCAAGAATTATGGCGTAAAATTAGTAAAGAAACTTTAAATCAAAATGAAATTTTGCGAGTCTATTCAAATATACAAGAAGGGATTGATTCTCTAGATAAGAACTATCAATATGAGTTGTTGACTACAGGGTCAATTTATTTAGTTGGCGCTGTATTAAGTTTATTTGATCCCGATTTAAGTGGACTGTTAAAATGATATTGTTATTTTTTACGTTTTAAAATATTGAAAAATTTATTTTTATTGAAATAAAATTACTATAAACAAATTAAATATTTATTACAAAATATGTACAGAGAGATCCATTCATTAAACTAATATTTTATTGTTTTTTGGTATCGGATTTATGACTGTATTAATTTTTGTATCAATTATTATGTTTATCGTAAACATCATAATATAAAAGTAATTTATATTTACAAACAGAACGAAATTAATTACCTATTAATCTAATTTAGTCCTCATATCATAATCATCTTCAGACTCCAATTCATTTTCCGATAACGATAAGGACCCTCCGGCTCTTCGTACATGTATTCCACGTTTGTCCTAAATAGAAAAATTTCTAATTAATATTAATTGAATTAACTTTGGTTAACCACAAGAACAAAAGCATAATATCCCTAAATTATATGTCCGAACCCACAAAAAAAATTACCGATTAGATGGAATCATAAAATCCATGCCAACTATCTCTACGATTATAGTACATCTAAATTGTTAGTAAAGAAAAAAAAAATACAGTTAAGTTAGTAATTCTTTTCAGCGAAGAAAAATTAGTAAACTGTTAAAATACATACCTCCATTAATCCTGCTGTCGGTTCCGAAGCATATCCTCCTTGACCTTCTTCATACTCATCCCCAGATGAACTAGATGAAGTCACTTCATCAAGAGGCCTAAGAAAAAGTCAGTTATATAATAGAAAAATATTTTAAAACCGAAATTAATTACCTAGACACTTTGCAAACCATTTGTGCTAAATCAGTGAACGTATATCCCCCTAAATTATGTACATTTGAATTACTTTTATGAACTTCTGATTGGACTTTAAACAAAGGCAAATTTCCTGCCCGTCTTTGACCCTCAAAGTAAGTTTTGCCATGCTGATATCCAACTTCTTTAATTTCATCGAAGCTACCAAATTGTAAGGTTTTATATTTGTCAATTGGTGGCCGAATATACTCGCAGTAATCACTATTTTTCACTTCCTATAAACAAAATTACTGTAATGTTATTCATTATGATTGATTATTGTACCTCTAATTGTCGGACGCAACTAACATAGGCCAGTCTAGACTGAATATCAGGCAGATTAGGAACTTTGACTCCTTCAGTAAATGGGTTCCATCGTTTCCACAACAGCCACCAGCCAGACAGATCGTCTCCATAATTTGTTAAATCCTGATCATCAACCGAACCAACGTCAATTGCCAAGATATGATTAGCACCAAAACTCCGCATCACATCAGCTAAAGCCAAACATAATTTAAAATCGTCTCATTTTTATACCGAACTGAATTATTTAATAATTAGGAATACATTACCTTTGCACTAAATTTAATATGAAAGTCTGAAATAAATTGCAATTAAATTTACCTGGCACGTTGTTAATATAACAACCATCGACCAACATATGGCCATCCAAAGGATCACATATTGGTGGAAAAATGCCCACTATTGACATACTCCCTCGCACATATCGCCATAATTGACCTGTCAATTCAACCTATTCTTGTATCGTTTAATTTTAAATAATATTTTGAGATATATTTTCAAATTATGTTATTGCACTGGAAATTTATTAAGCTCAATAAGTTCGATATTGAACTTATTTAGTACAAAAGAATTTAAAGTAGAGTAGAATCAGGTGAAAGATACTTTTTTAGTACCATGCAAATAATTAGTAACAATTTTGAAAACCAGAAGAGCTTGATTATGATTCTTCACGAAATTATAATAAAAACAGTTTTGTGGATCGCACTTAAAATTTTGAATCAAAACTTGATTGAGTTCTAAAAATGTTTGGATATTTGAAGTCTCATTTGCAGATAATTAAGTGAGTTAATGATATTATGTAATGATGGCGTTAAATCTGATGAATCTTGATTACATTTAGGGTAGGAAGATAATTCTTTCGTTTATAAAGTTTGTTTACCAAGATTGTTAATAAATATTCATCAACCACCACAATGATAAATATCAACACTGATGGGAAAAATTATTAGATGATAAATTGCCAAGGGGTTGAAACAAATAAGACCCAAAAAACAACGATTCACAGAATAAAGACCTTGCATTCCTTGATTTTATTTTAGTCTTTGGAGACAAAATTTAAACTTAAATTGTATTTCTAAAAGATCCCAATGCTGAGCTTTCAAATAGAATATCCCTGCATTAAACCCATTTAAGCATCATTTAACTCCCATTTGTCCAAACAATTTCCAAAATCAAAAAGTTTTATTTAATAAAAAAAATCCAAAAAGCAAAACTGGATATTCTTAACTCAAATTTCGGCATGAAGCAAATAAAGACAATAAAAAAACAAGATTTAAAAAGTATATAGCCACCACTACACTCAGCATTGTGATTGGTTTACCTTTATTGTAGAAGAAATCCGATCGTTCACGACTGCCTACTTACTTTTTTTAAAAAAAATATGTTGCTCGGCTAAGTTACTCAAAAAAACAAAAACAATTAATGCACTAGTTGTATTACCTGGTAAATTGTTCGTGTAACCTCCATCCAACAGCAAATGTCCATCAATGGGATCGCAAAGCGGTGGCATATAACCAGAGAGGGACATCGATGCCCGAACGTACCGCCACATAGAGCCTACGGAAATTGCCCAACTAAACTACATGCCCTTAGGTTTTTCGTTTAAATTTAATTTACAAATTATAGTTACTAATAGACATTTATACAAATTAAAAAACATAATAGACATTTATGTACAATGCGATAAAAAAGCACAATCGGTACATAAACGGCAAAACACTACAAAAATTATAACAAAAAAAAAACATTTACTTAAGCTGGATGTTTAGTAAACTTGTATAATATAAGCAATTTGAGCATTAGTTAATTTATTATTCACAATGTACGAACTAGTTTAAAATTTTGAAGTATTTATAATAATAATTGTTGGCCTACAACTACATACATACCCCTCTACTACCCATTGTAGAACTTAAGAACATTGCGAAACAAAAACTGAGTTTAAGTTTACATTGTGACTAAATCTTTCGTTTTCAACAGTCAACATACAAACGATAAATATATGTCTGATAGAATGCACTTGGTTGCTTTATAAATTAAGGTAGGTGCAAAATATAAGAGAGGTTAACCAATCACAATTATACACACTCGACTCAAACATACCAAAATATACAAGCAAACCAAATAAAAGAAAGAATACGCTACAAATATTTTTGAAAAATAAAATAATAGGAAACACGGTGCAAATATTAAAAAAATAATGTTTAAGCGAAAATGCAAAACGAAAACGTGAAAATCAAACGGAAAAGCACTTACCATGAGTGTGGATTCGCATACAGGATGAAGTAATATCAGTGGTAACTGTAAAATAAGGCAGCCACAAATCTTCAATATAAGTTTCACCATATGTGCTTCGGATTGTTTGATTAAAATCGCGACCACTAAACATTGAAGTCATTGGGTATGTCAAGTCCAATATCTGTCGCCACCATTGAGTCATTTTCTTTAAGTAAAATAATTAGTAACAATATAATCGTCACAAAAATTTGTACCTTTGCCCATTCGCGCGCTTTTTGAGTAACAGTCGTAACGTTTCGTTCTTGACACCACAACGCACCCATAAAGGCACCTATACTAACGCCACCTATCATATCAATTGGTATTCCAGACTCCTAATAATAAATACCACCGTTATTAGTCTAAATAAATTTTTAAATATTTTTAAAATTTACTTGTATTGCTTTAATCATGCCTATATGTGCGGCCCCTCTAGCTCCACCACCCCCAAGCACCAATCCAACGGACTTCCCCGTCAACCAGCGAGCCAATCGCGAGAAATCCGAATGAATATTCGGATCAGTTAGACAAACTTTCGAATACAACTCATTCTGCAAACCAAAAATTATTAAAAATCACAAAATAAAATCCAAAATTTCACAATTCTATTAAGCGCTTTCCGAGAAAACAACCGCTTCGGACACAAAATATGATGATGCGACGAAACCCACGTTCGCATATTCAACCAAACGATAGTATTGCTCGGTTTTCCACCTTCTTTATGCAAAATCACAAGTTCCTTTTGCGTACGTATTGCCAATCGTTCGATTTCCTTCTCAATTTTGCCCAAAGTCGGTTGATTCTCACCCAATCCGACAATTAAGATGCAATCGGCTTGTCGAATACAGCGCTGCGTCCACGTGGTGACTTGATAATCGCATTGGTACAACGAAATTTTGTGCTGATCCTCTTGCTGAGCCAGCCACGACGACAGACGATACTCATTGTTCGGGTCCATTATACTACTACCCAACGTTTTACGTATTTCGTCAGACGTTAGTTTAACACTTGATCCTGCAATTTAATATTTTGTAAGGGATTTTATTGGGATATATTTTACGTACCAATAGAACTTAAACAATGGTACAACTCGTAAGTGAAAGCTGCGAGCGGAACATCATCGGAAGTAGCCACAATCGCGACTGTTGAAAAATTAATTTGCGATGGACGACTGTCGACACCGACCGCCGTACTATTGCTAGGACTATGAACACTGAGACTAGGCTTTTTCCAGGACCCTACAATATAATTAGTAAATTAATTAATATTGTTTGCAATCGTATCGAAACTCTACCCAAAATTCGGTGTCCCAACAAATTAATTAGACGCGTAACAACTATTGGAAAACGAAGTTTAATTGCATTGAACAATCCTTCTGGCAGTTTGGCAAGTTCGGAATCTCGCACTGCAATTACAGTTGTACTTCGTTTAGTTTGAGTTACCATTTCAACCTGACAGAAGTCAAAACAATCATTAATGATGTGTGGGAATAGTTTAATTAATTTAACTGACCACTCCAATTAAATCGCCTTTGCCATATTCGCCGACTAGTTCTTTTTTGCCATTTTTGTGGGTAATAACTGAACGCAATCGACCTGATAGGACGATGTAAGTGGAATCGCTATCATCGTCTTGACGATAAACTGCCCGCCCAGACTCGATAAAAATCCAATCGAGCGCAAAATCCACTTGGCGAACGAATGGCGACAATCTTTTCACTACCAAGTTTGCTATGTATAGTACAACCTTCGGTTGTTCCTTCATCATACTACATAAAATAATTAAATTGTGGATTTCTGTACGTAAATTATTATTCGATTTATTACCTATAAAACGTATTCTTAGAAAGTAAGGCAATGCGGGTGAAATGTTTCGCTCTAATCGTAAAAAAACTGGGCTCGCCAGTCAGTACTGCTAAGCCACCGACGATTTCACTGGGATACGCCGTAAACATATGAACCTCTTCCTCGCTTTCGGTTAGTTTTTGCGATACTATTAGCGCACCCGAAATTACATGCACCAATGCAACGTCCTAAATAAATTACCACGCATTAATATCAGCCCTAAATTCAACAATTAATTTAAATGAAACCTGCGAGAAGTCAGGATCTATTCTGCCCAACACAAATAAATTCTCTGCGCGATTCTTATCCTATTTTCAAACGAACGTTTAACTTTGTCAATATTAATACTAGACACTTACCTTATTGGAATCTTCTTTCATCAAATACGTTCCTGCAGGCACTTCCCTAATTTCTACTTTCCCGTGTAAAATACTAGCATCTTCTAAGCCTAATTCCCTAACAAAGGCCTCTGTGGCAATTTCTATTAATGTGTCATCGTCAATATTGTCCGGCACTGAATGGCGTTTTTTACCCAACGTTGTTAAATCTGGAGTCTGCTACAAAAATTAGTAAATATTTGTTTTGCAATTTAAAAATAATTAAAATTACTTGATTGAAATTGGCACTTTCAGTATCCGCCACCATATCAGGCGTATTATTAAAGCCCGGCGAAAAGGATTTCGATTCCAGCGACGATTTGCTCCTTCGATGACCGGGTACCGGAATTGGCTGAGCACTTGCATGCGAGCTATTTTCGGCTCCGAATATATCTTCGCGCTTTTTATTCTTAGTTGGAGACGCTGACGGGACTTGGGTTTTATTTGATTTTTGTTTGGAACTCTAATTAAAATTTATTACTCAATTGAAACATAATTTAGATGATTAATTACCTGTCTGACTAATTCAGCGCTAAGTCCAAGATATTGATGCAGTGCTGTAAATGTTACCCTTTGCAGTCTTACCATAATTACTTGCATTACGCGTATAAAAATATCAGGGTATTCTTGGAATACATCCTGAAATGCTGACATCGGCAATTTCACCACCGTCGAGTCTTCGATTGCCTTTGCTGAAACTGTTTTGTATGGTTGCGGATGACCCTGAGTGCAAAATAAACAATAGTTTAAAATCCAATTGGATTTTGATGAATTATTTGAATATTCATTGTTTTTAATTAGCATTAAATTAACTTGTTTTCTAAAAATACTCACCGTTAAAACATCAGTGAAACTAAGTAATGATGTAACCGATTCGCCCGGTTTAACGATTTTTAAAGTATTCGTCCCCTCATTGCTTGTAATGAAAACGTTAAGTTTACCACTTTGAACAATAAACACATTTTCATCCGGATCACCTAAAATCCAACATTAAAATCTTGTTTTTTTAACAATCGACTATAAAAGTACCTATCCGAAACAAAAATTGTCCAGCTGTTAAATTAATGATTTCAGTATGTTTGCATAATTTTAAAAATACGGGTTTTTCAAAGTGTCCAAAGACTCGAATACTCTGGAGCATATATAAGGCATCTGGCGGCATACGTTCATCATTTAGCATATCTTCTTGTAGATATTCTACTGGGGGTTCTAACACCTTAAGCAATAAGAAAGCAAAAATATAAACATCATTATAAATAATAATAATGTAAATTTGGCGATAATATTATTGTTGTCCAATAGATATTTTAAAACATTCTTTATCATTATTATAAAAGCGTTCAAGGCCGATAAGATACGCGTGTACTATTGCTACTACACAATAATATGTTTGAACAATAAAATTTATAGTAATGATGATTAAGCCATTTATAAGAAAAACCTTCAAACTAACTTACTTTCAGTTGTTCGGTTTTATTTTCTTTTCTCAACTGCAACAAAGTCCTTGCCAACTTCATAACCATTTTCCGTTTCCTTCCCGGGCCAGAATTACGTACTTGACCAGAAATCGTTTTGACTTTACGTATCATTTTTCGCCCATAAAACAGGGCTTTGTCTCGTTTGCGAAAACGAGTGCCCCCGTCTTGCGACTCCTCCTCTTTGGCAAAGAATGCTGTAATTTGTATTAATTATACTATGAACAAAGAATAAAAATGCAGATTAATATCACCTTTTCGGTGACATCTTCGAACACAATAGACGACTAAGGTAATTGTAGTTATCAAAATTCCAATGACTAGTAGATATAGAATCTGCAATAATTAAATCATTAAAAGCGTTCCGCTGCTAATTCGCATCTAATTCAATCAATCAATCGCAACACTTCAATTCATGACTAATTAGCAATTACAAAGGAAAATTGTGCACAATGAATTTGTACCTTGTAGGATTCTTGTATGTAGGCGACTGCATCTCCCAACCATGTAGTTTTAGTGACTGCTCCTAAATCTCCATTTATGTTTCGAATTACATTCAGTATGTCCATTGTACATCAAGCATCTATCAAATAATCATTTCACTTTCAGAGGAAACGATCCTCGAATTAAATACTGCACAGATGATCGAACTGTCACTGTCACTTGTTATTACAAAACAAATCAATTCGATTCTTGAACCTTGAACGTCAGTGTTGCCAATTAGATATTTAGCGCCATCTGCGGCCAACGTTAAGAAATAATACGCGGCAACCAGCAATACAATCAAATTCAAATATTTAATTTTTGATTATTAATATTTTAATATTAATTAGAAACGTGTTTTTAAGTTTGAATTACATTTTTAATTGAGTGTAGTGGTGTTTCATATCAAATAAGTGCGAAACAAAATTTAAGTTGACACGGACCTGCAAATTAAGATAAATTGATAATTAGTAAAGTAATTAATGAACATAATAATATTAAAACAGATCAAAATTGTGTTATTTACAAAAAAATGATCATCAAAGTATAATTCCGTGATTTAATATCACCGTTTTTAAAACTCATATGTTAATATTGCTAATGAATAATGATGTTATGAAAGTTAAATTTAATCTAAAGGACTATTTTTAATTTAAAAGTTTAGTAAATTTAGATTTATTTAGTACAAAAATATAACAGGTGCACTCAAATTATACAAGCAAAGCATATGCTGAAGAGCGTCACAAAACACAAAAATAATTTTAAAGTTCTACTAGGCAAAATATTAATTAATTAAATAGTTTATGGGGTTTTAGAAAAACCGCGCAAGAGTTAAAGTTGGATAATTTAGTTATTGTTGTTGCGGTTAGTAAAACAGCGAATTTTTCCAGGAAAGTAGATCCTAATAAATACATTTTCCGGTGTCTCTTTTAGTTAATTAGAAATCAACAAAGTATATACTGTAACCTCGAGGATCTCATTAAAATAAAATGAAAAGTTAACTTACTTTAATTAAAAAAAAAAAAAAAAACAACAACAAGAAACCTCTTTCTAATTAAACTTTATGCAGACTTTCAAGTTTCGATCAAAATTACCTACTTTACATTAAAATCGTTTATTAGCAAAACACTTTATATAATTTTTTTCGACAAAAATGATTCATCCCATATTCCCAACTAAATCCCGGACAAATTCGGTACAAATTATTAGCCTGTCGAGGCTTCCTTAAACCTTAATGAGTCTTCTGTGCACAGTTGCGGTGCCTTCTTTACATGTGTATAATCCTAGCTCGAAATATATGAGAGGTATACACCTACTTTATAATTAACCCTGACTAACAATAAGATTGCACATTAAGATTTCGAGCGAATAAGCGACAAAGAAGATTATCTTAATGTATATCTTCGCTGCTGTCTTCACATTTCATCCGCATTGTATCGATTTATTTACTCAATATGCAAAATTTTCAATTTATAAGTACATTCAATCATCAATTATAAAAAAGTCCATCAGAATAAAAATGCTATAGGTCGTTCGTTAAAACGGAATTTAATGAATAGCGACAATAAAGCGTCGCTAGTAGAGTAGAGTGTGTAAATTAATTAAAAAATGTACCTACAAATTGTGATTCCCATAAGTAAAGTAAATTTTATTTAATTTCCAATTCAAACAGTCGCTTTGATCACACATTTATGATATAATAAAAATGTGTATCCGAGCTTCCAAAGCTCTTTAGTCGTAATTAAGCGGCCTAAAGCTTAGCTCTAATTTAATAATTATCTGTCTTAAAATTAATTGTTCAACGCAACTATAGAAAGACAGTAAGATATTTTTCTGCTCCTCGGTTTTTCCCTGGTAATAATTGGCTGAGAGAAAAAAGCACAATCAGTAAATCAGATGAATGGGATCCCTGGGGTAATCATCAAGCTGGTGCCTGGTGGAAAGCTCAACCAGTAAAATGTTAAATTTCTAATTATTTCTGGTCAAAATTTAAACTTAATTGCATTTAAATAATTTCGATATATAAATTGGTAAACGCGATTTTTCACCCTGCAAATTCGCTCTTTTCGCCGACGCATTTTGCACATCGACTGTAATTTTAAAATTAAAATTTATTTTTGCATGTCAAAGAAAATTAACTCAATTTATTTGGAAGGTAAAAATAATATTTCTTAAGTAAATTTTTTTTAACACGACCAATAATAATATATTTTACAAAATCCGAGCTTTCTGCAAGGTCAAGGATCAAGAGATATTGCGCGCACTCGAAATCTCGACAACCCTTGTAAATGTGTAGATTAAAGATAAATAAACACGGTGTTTATATTTTGCTTTGTCTATTCCCTACAGGAAAATAATAGACCCTTGCACCAGACAATTTCGGCCTTTGCTCTATAGTATTTTTTCTCCCATATCCTCGAATATATTATTCAAAGAAAATAAGCCAAAGTTGTTTATAGAATGGTTTTACAAGTGCTATTTGCTGGAAGGGCTCAGTGCTTATAACACTACCTCATACAATGCAAAACACTCTACCTTGAATAAATTTATAAGGGATGAGAGTCTAATCCACCTCTGAGGCATTTTTCAAAAACCGCCTACCTTTTACCACGTAATTTCCCCCAAAAAATTGAAAGTTTATTGCCAAATTTACGTCGATTGCAGGAGGATGATGATGATGTTATGTAAGGGACTCATTAATGTCACAATCATTTTCGTTTATATAACGACTAGCATTAAAATTATCGACACAGCAGCAGTCATAACAAACACTCCATGAAAATTGACGATAAAAACATAAACGGGCGACGATTCAGCAAATAATGCCCGTTTCGGTGGTCATTTTCATAAATCATACTTTTGTAAGGTGCGGCTGCGGATTTCAAATAAAAATGAACGTTTAGTGGAACATCAATTATTACTAATCTGCTATAAATATTAATTGAAATCATTGAACAAAAAAGCAATCAAATTAGCTAATTAATTAATTAGCGCCATATTTTAGCGTTAATGTAGTAGCAATATAAAATAATGATATTAAAGGAGCGATTGATTCTGGTCCAGCACTTATCTGAAAGAATTGATCTCAACTCAAAGAGTTTGTATTTTATTTGGCCCGTAATTACCAATCGCTTGCGCTCCCCAACAACGTCGAGTGAGTAAATTTGCCCGTTCTGGAGCTCCTCTATATTTAGGTCGGCCCTGGAGTAAAATGATTATATCATGCAAGTTTGTCGCATTCCAAATTTATTCATTTATTGTGGCTTTTCGAGTTTTAACATGCGGTTAAGCGATTATGTATTTATTAGCGATATAAAAATAGTGCGCGATTTTGAAAGATATCGCGCCAAAAAATATTTATCTGCTTAGATTCTTTAATAAACTCGCAAGCCATATAAAAACCACATGAACAAATTAAATTTGCACCGTTACGACATTTTTGAGCCAAAAAAAATTTGTTGAAAGCTGTTGGAATTTTTAATTAAGAGCTCATTCGATTACTTTTCGAAATAAATTCGTCTTATTAAAGGAGATTTTGATGAGATAACATGCTGTTGTTTTATATCTATTTTGTAATTTATTTTCTGTAATGAACACTATATACCTACAGTTTAAGGCATAAATAAATTAGAAGGAAAATTAGTCCGCTTTTCACAGCTGGAAGGCTTGCGAAAATTGCTCATTCCAAATTTTATCATTTGCCATGTCGTTTTACAAAACAATGAACCAGATTTAATTTGATTCGAGCATCAGACCTTTTATATTTTCTATAAAAAGGAATATTGCAATTAAAACTTTCTAGACGCTTGAGCTTGACAATAAATATTGTTTCTATAAGCATCACTTTGGAACAATTTCAATTTCAACTTGTTTGACACCAAACAATCTATTATTACCACCACACATTGTATTTGTACACCTGAGACGAGGGTAGATATTTTGAAATTGGGACACATTTAAATTGGGACAAAATTAAATGATGGAAATATATCCAGGCGGAGTCTAATCGCGGCTGACTTATTTTTAAACCAATGGCACCGCAGAGTTTCGCAGGTGCTGCAAAGCTCTGCGATGCCATTGGTTAAAAAATAAATAGGCCGCGCCCACCCGAGATATAGCTTTAAATTAACAATCGACTGAAAGCTCAACCGGAGTCTGACCACATAAAGCACTTCTTTAGCCAGACTTTGTAAGAATTGTATTTAATATGCTAATTTTGTCTTATGTTTTATGTACTACCTGGTAGAATCCGAAATGAGTATAATTTTATTAGTGATTACATTGAGCGTGGAGGAACAAATGCACGATGGCTTCTGAAAGAGGCGCACTAGGCCTGGGAAGGCTGAATGGGCTGAATCGATCGGAGAGTAGCGTGGAAGCCTCTCCAGTCACACGATTTCATAAACGCAATGATTTACTTTCTATATCAGTATTTGGCAAAGCGAAAAATTATTCTTATTGCCCATCAGTTAAATGAATCCCGTTTTTTTTTGACTAAATGAGTAAACCATAAAAATAAAATAGTTGTTGCTATCTGGTAACATTTCTTTGACTTGTCGTCCGCAATACCAAACAAAAGGATTGAAATTTCGAATTTCTCTTACATGTGGACACAACTGGACTCGGAAAAGTTACAGACAAAGTTATTGTTAGAGACTCATGGTCCCAGAGTGACTTTCATGCTGGATTCTATTCTATTTTTTTGTTCGATTTACTTTATTTTAACGACATCAGAAATTGTTTCTTTTTTATTCGTTTTATATATATTTCAGCGTATTGCGAACATTTTTAATCATCAATTTGTTTGCATTTGTTGGAAATGTAAATAGTTAGTCAACTGGAAGTTTATGCAAAAAAAACTTTAATAGCGGTAAATTGATTACACTGTGGGTATCTGGTTGAACATTTTTAATTAAGCAAATTGGGAATGTATTAACAATTAAACTAAAAATTATGATATACAGGGTGGAACAAAATATAATTCCACAAAATTACACAAGATGTCGCCAGTATATGTAAGTTTTCTGGCGATAGTAGCGACATCTTGCGAAATTTTATGGAACTACTAGTCAATAAAGTAAAAATAAATTCGAATTTCAGTCAGTTTTTATAAAATTTTAATTTGTTAAATTAAATTAAATGATCTGTCTTCATTAAATACATTTGTCATTCAATGTCCACTTTTTGTTATATTTTCCCACCCTCTTACACATTATCACACTAGGGATGTACTTTTTAACTTAACATCTCCTTTTCGACTTATGTAGCTACTTTGATTTTAGCTGTCATGCTTGTCATAAAGTTAGTTCCCACTGGAATTGACAAAACGCAATCCGAGAAAAGTCCCATTTCCACAAAATGTTGTGGATCAATCCTGAGAAAGAAAAAAAAACAAAACCGACGGCGATGTTTTATAAAATCCAATTTTGTACAGAATTAACTCCAGATTATTAGCATCATTGTAAAAATAAAGTTGAAACGAATGCAAAATTTAATAAATCAGGAAATTGTGGTTTAAATATTGTAGACAATAAATCTTCATTATTTTTACAAGACCGGAGGTGAAAGACGTCGAGCTGAAAATACTAAATTAGTATAATCTTTGAATCCCACATTTTAATAAAAATATACCGCTTCTTATATTTTTATTTATTTATGATACCGCATATTTTTTTAGGTAGATACCTAGAGGTATTAAAATTAAGTACCTATATATTATAAATAAGATTTTAATTAAACTAATAATAACAAAAGAAGTTGAACAAAATGTAGGTAAAGTTCAATCTATGCAGAAATTTTAATTGAATAGGTTTATAAAGTTCAAAATTTATATGCAAAGTTTATGGACTCATTATTCTTTCAAGTTAAACTTGCAAAAGCATATGTTACGATCTGTTGAAAATTACGAGAGGCACTAGCTTATCTTCTATATAAACATATTAAGTTTCTTAAATACGCTAATTATATCATTAGTGTCTAATAACTCACAAGTAGCAGAAAATATCAAAAGTCTATATTTATTTGACGTTAAAATTCAACTGGGATTTAATTAAATTACTTGATGCCAGAAGTAATATACCGGGTGTTCTAAAATATATTTTTTTTAATGAATTTCAACTATAATATTCCAGACCAGACTTGTTCTCATTAAATATATGCATGTAAATATAAATGTCAAATAAAGTAATAACATTTTTTTTAATGAAAGGAAATTGAGCTCGCGAATTTCTATTCGTAATGTAATTTCCATGTCTTTCAAATAATGCAAATGTCTTTTACAGTATCGCGGGCGTGGAGTGAAATATTAAATTTACTCATACATGCATAATTACTTATCTCCTGATAAAAAACGGAGAACCTAATTTAATAGACAAATAAAATTTGGAAAATCGATGAAATATGCTAGTATAATTACCACCCGGTAATATCTTCAAACAGATACTCGTATGTCCATTGTGTAGGAGTAACGATAGATCAAGTCAATTACAACTGCAGCACCAAGCAGGGCATTATATTGACTGTTACTGCGAAATCCCACAATGTTACGTAACTAACCATAACTAGACTACTACTACATCCAAATCTGCAATGTATCAATCGCTCTCGCTCAGTAGATCTAACGTTTTAAATGTGACCTTAATCATAGCTGATTGATTATCAACATTTGTACTACGTCTGTCGAAAACATAAACACATGCCATCATCATCCATATCTCTATTAGTATTTCGCAGCTTTTTATGATAAGTCGCTACGTCGACGGATTTACTTTTATGCCATAAACTACGATCGTAAAAAATTTAAATTAAACTTCATTTTATTGAATCTAAAGGATACAGTCGATTAAATTAAGCGCTTTCTTGTAGAATGGGCTAGATCAAGTTGGCAGGACGATGCCAAACGAGAATTGCCACTAATGTTAAAACAAAGTGTAGATAAATAAAAATGCGCCACCTGGCCAATTTAAGTGTGCTTTATTTTTACTACCAATAAAGGAGTTTTCTAAAGTCTAATGTATCCAATTTTATCCACATTATAAACTATTAGCAATTAAGTAAAAAATAAAATACAATCATTTTAATCAATATGTTACAAAACACAATACATTTATGATTGAGTTCCAGTAAAATTCCATTTATTCCAAATCCGGATTATATATTAATTAATTTTGGCTTTAAAAAAAATCCATATTTAATTAATTTTTAATAAATCGTCCTCACCGCAATTTCAAAATTTGGAGGAGCGTTTTAAATTTGCCGCGTCAAATTCCAAACTTGTAACCATGGTTACGCATCGCATTCACCAATTACAAGTTTGAAATTTACCGCGACAATTTAAATTATAACAAAAATTAATTGTGCTCCAGTTAAATTTTATTCCAGAAGCTTTTAAACGAATGATATACTGAAATTCCTGAAACAATGATTTTATGTGTTCTAAAAGCTCTAGTATTTTGCAAAAGCTTTTAAATTGATGTGGGACATTACAATTTGAAAGTTTTTATGCAATAAAATAGTTTCGCGGAGTTACTATAACTGCATTTGAATAAAGTAACTTTTTAGATGATCATGTATTTTAGCGCACTAACTCCAGAAAATCATGTGAAAATTTACTATAGTGGCACATCAACTAAATGTGTATGCATAAAGAGAAACGAAATAGTTTTTATTTGCATTTTAATATGGCTAGGATGTTGAAAAGTTTGCACATATTGCAGTCTATTAAAAACTTTTCAACCATCAAACGAATTTTCTTCTCAAATGATTCTTGCCATTCATGAATGCAACTGATTTGTAAGATGTACTAATCTTTGGATCTTCCCATACAACACACCACAAAAGGAATAAATTGCTCGAGAACTTTCAGTTCGTGTATAAAATTATTTACTGGTTTCTTATTGTGCTCAATTGTGTCAACTTTGGAAACATTTATTTTAAAATAATGGGCATTCATGTTTTATGATCTTTTAACTCACTGAAACAATATTTAATTTACAACTTTACTACTGGAATTTCGGATCGTAAAACTCCAAACTCCAAATCCCAACATAAAAGGTTTTAATATTTTAGAAAGTATTGTTTTCGCCACAAATTTAGCAAAAATTTGAAACATCTATGCATTCTGCTTTCAAACTCAAATAGCTTTGAGGCGGTTTCCAAGATCCATTGATTCCTGTGGAAAACTTTTGCCTAGTAAGTTGTACATCAATTAGATCCATCCCGGTATCGAACAAACAAACCGAGTTAGTTTTAACAAAAGATTAACTGCAATGCAAATCGTTCAAACGTAATTCCAATATTGCAGGAAAATGTTTGCTTCATCGAACTTTCGATATAATAAAAATTAAATTCAGTCGTCCAATTTTTTCCCACAATTATAATTCATTATTATTAATCGCGCTGCATTATGTGGACAAGCACATTAAAGTGAAAATTAATATGCCGACAAATTATAATTAAAGCTTCAAGTTTGAATTGTATTCCACACGAAACGAAGGACTAGGAGAAACAGGAGCAAATGCTGGAGACAAGACCTTACAGAAATATCTTTTGGGATGAATGTGGTTTACACGACATTTGCTGACATGAGATTACTGACGTAGATTGGTTAGATTTGTACTCGTGGTGTGGTTTTCGCCCAAAATGAATTTATTTTTGGACTGCATTAAGAAGACAAATTCGCTGGAAATGAGATTCCACAGTACTTCTCTCTTTGCTATATTAAAATTTGTTATTCAAATTTTTAGAATTTTGAGGCATCTTTTACTGAAAAAAATTATCGGGTATTTAAAAATGCTTTTTAAATTTTAACTAGGAACAAAATTTTAAACCAATTTAAGCGATAAAGTTGAAACGTGTGTATGAAAAGATTAAAAAGTGAAAACTTGTTGTAGGTACTCTAATTTAATGAAACTATTTGAAGCTAGATTTAAAATTACCAATATAAATCAACGTTTGAAGTAAATCCAAGCACTATCAGTGTAAGGGGAGTGTTAAGGGTTAAAAACATGAATTGAGGATTCTAGGACATTTTTGATTAAACTAGTTTAAATTATATTTCAATTTATTATTAGAAAACAAATTTAAAAGAACTCTGACTAATCCAACTGTAAGGGGTTAGAATTGTAATATATAGGTCCTACCCTAATTTTAATTTAATTAGCTAAATAATGATAAGTTAAGTAAGTTAAATTACTACTAGGATCCAAATTTGAAAGAAATCCGAGCAATTTGACTGTACGTGGTATGTTAAGGGTTGAAATTGCAAAATAAGGGTCGTATACTATTTTAAATTATATTATTCGTAAATATGTTTAAAATGTATAGTAGAAATCGAATATGAAGAAAATCCGAACCATATGACTCAAACTCTATATTGGAGGGCTGGGGGTGTGTGGTAAGGGTTGAAAATTATTTTTACTCACTCTTTATGTAAATATTACTAAAATAACTGATGGAAAAGTGTGGGTAATGCTGCCATATAAGAATCACAACACCGGCAATTTTTGAACAATTAACTTAAATGGCAAATGGGTCGTAGGGGCTTATTTTTAGGGGATGAAACTTTTACCAGCATTTTTTTCAATGTATCCCTAATATGTATACCAAATTTGGTCCAAATCAAATATTCCTCCTGGCAGATATTCACGTTACAACTTATTCATTTTTACAACTTTTTGACCCTTCAACCCTTAATAAAAATTCAACCCTATAATAAACTCCAGATTTTTTGAGAGCATTCACCACTTGGGGTATACACGAAACATATGTTCAATATTTGGTTAAAATCGGTCAGCAACTTTAGAAGATTAAGTGGATCTACCGATTTTGCCATTTTTAGCATGTTTTTGGCCTATAACGCGCAGGTCTTTGAGAATTTTATAAACTTTTTTTCTTCGATATCATCTATGGGCAGGTAGAAAAAAAGGACGCAAATTTTGCTTTAATCGGGTCGGTAGATTCCGAAATATAGTGTTTTAAAGAATTGCACAGACCGACCGACAGACCGACAGACCGACAGACGGAAATTAGTGAATATGATTTTCGTAATCTACGCATTCTATAATGTAGAAAAAAGTGAAATTTGGAGAAATTTTTTTTTTCATGAATACAATACTTCCTCTACGAGAGAAGTAAAATCTAAAACACCTTCTGTGGAAAAAATAAAATTATGCCATCGTAATGTCTTTTGTTTGGTTCCATCTACTTCAAACGGAACATATGGGTGTCTATAGTGTTTTCGAAACTGAAAGCCTCTTTGTTTCTGTATACATTAATAAATTTTAGAAGAAACATTTCTCAATGTTTGCGAAGATCACACAAACGTAAACTATTTAAATTGCAATATGCTTCAGCGAGAAAATGACACTTTTCCGGTCGGAAAAGCGTCGGCGGGCATCAAATTGTGAGACACTTCTTCACTCCATATAGAGATTACTCCTTCGCTATGTATTGGAAAAAAATCAATATGCAATTTATTTATCTGTCACAGTCTTAGCGGCATATTAATAAAATAAGAATTTATTTGATGCAAAATAGAAAATTAAGTTAAGGCGTCTGAGTAAATTGATTTTATTCAAATTCGAAACCGTCGAAAATACTTACAAATTCAATTAAAAATCACAAAACATCCTTTGCTGGCAGTGAAAAATCGTGAATAAAGTTCATGACAATACGGAGAGAAAGCACATTATTTCTACCATCTACCCCATCAGTGCTATTTCTCCTTTTATTCCTCAATGACAACTTTTTTGCTTATTCTTGTTAACGTTTCTCTATTTATAATAGTTTTTCTTCCGGCTTTTGTTTTAATTCTTCTTGGTTGTCTCAGACTACATTTAGAACTGAAAGTTCAATTTTCTTGCCCGTTTCTTTTTTTGGTCGGCTTTTGTTTCAGTGGCGCAAAGCGAGGACTTTTAATCATATTACTTTAATTTGGTTTTGATTATAGAGGCAAGAAAATGTTGATGCAAATAAATATATCAAATGGTTCAATAGCAAATATCTGTTGGTCATGAATAATGAATGCTTTTAGTATACATTTCTTGTTTGGATAGTTGAAAGTTCGGATACGAGTGTCATAGATCATAGTTATGATTTACTAGTCAGATAACTACTAGTTCTTTTTTGATATCAAATTTTGAATAACGAAAAAAATTCCCGAGCGAGCTTTTTTAGGTAGATACCAATAGAAAATTAATTTTCACTTTAAAATTATAATAACACTCTATTTTATACAGAAGCCAATTTTTCCCCGTTTGAGAAAATGCAAAATTGTTGCAAATTTAGAACAATAGAACATAATTGCTTGTTTCCCCAAACAAGCATCACAACTTTATTCCCTACTGTATTTGTAATACCTTTCCGACACTTCTGCAACTTTGTGCAGGGGATTAATTTGTTTTTCTATCAAGTTTGATAAAATAATTTATTAATATAGTGGCAGTGAGGTCAAACCACGGCGATTGTGAGGACAAGGCTCATAATAATACATAATTTGTATAAGTACACCTTCATGCATGTTGTTTCGGTTTACACAAAGTTGTGCATAACAACTAAATCATAATTTCATTGTGGTCAGAAACAAAAGCTCTATGAGCAGAAGAGCTTTGATGGAGACAGGCAAATTCTTATGGTCAATGGTCAAAAGTATTTTCATGTTGGAATAATTTAAAATGTTCCACAAAAAGTGTCTCGTAGTAAAATTAGTCAAAAATTCCCCAATATGGCAAAATAAATACAAGAATGAGTGTAAAATCAAAACTGCGTTAGAAAATGAGTTTGGATTTTATAGGTAGATTAATGTATAATAAACCAGTGCATTTATATTCATACCCCCTTTGTATGTACGCATATCAACTACATTGCGCTTTTGTAGAGCTTTGATATGAGTGGTTTCAGTTAAATTTTGTACATGGATTTTATAACTGCCAAATTGTGTTTATTTTATGACACCCGGCTCGTTCCATTGCACTACAGTTGTTTGCCATTAACACCTAACTAGATAATGAATTTAATGCAGAATTATTAATATATGCACTAAATTTCAATTTGAAGTAAACTAATTAGATTCAATTCCCTGATAATATCAATTTTCTACGGTTTGATTAATCCCAACTTTTGTGTCATGTGGTTAATGATACTTTAAACATAATATGAAATTTATGAATGCAATTGACATTATTTAATTAGTTTGCAAATGCGAATGTGCAATTTTGTAATTATTTTACAGCAGCTAGCTTAGACTTAGACAAACAAAATCCTTCATGCATTTTCATACAACTTTATACACGGTTTTGTTGATCCTCGCTATATTAAAGTGTGTAAAACTACTGTTTTGATGTCTTTCACACGAAATCATGATGAGGGATGAAAATCTGTGTCATGAAAATGTCAACAAAGTGTGCACTTACTTTTAGTTTTGTTTATACTTTTTAAATAAAGCAACTTTTTAATTAAACTAAACTGTCATTTCCAAAAATAAATGCGGTCGTATGCATGTAAGATCGAGCTTATCTGCAATATCGTGGTCACAGATGTATACAAGTCTTCATAGCATAGCTGAACACTTACTGCATAGTAAACCACAAACTTTGCTAATTAAGGCAGACTCATTACGTTTACAATGTGTACCATTTCGAGGTGGCAAGCTTTTATGATTTTCTGATAGCTACTGCAGTAATTAACTCAATATCGATCTTTGGAATAGTAAATAATTAGCTAGCAGTTCATAGTACAAGATCTAGATCTATTCTATAACCAGGAAACGGTTTTTTAAATTTGCCGCGCCATAAACCAACCGTTTAATTAGCGTAACCATGGAAACGCACCGCTTTACCGGGCGACTTCACCAATATTGCAAGTTTAGGAATTGACGCGGCAAATTTAAATCGCAAAGTAATAGATCCGTTTCCTTTACCCTGTTAAGCCTAATTGAGGAACAATCCATCCACGCTATTACATTTTGCTAAACGCATTTGCGTATGGCTATAAAAAATTCTTTACAACGAGGTGTATCGCAGACTATTTTATTTTCCTGTGTAAAACGTGAGCTAAATTACTGCATTAAATGAAGTGAAGCGCATTTATACAGTGGGTTCCTGTCAAAAGATTGACTTAATATATTGCTAATGGAGCCACGTCCGTGCAGTGAGATCTATCGAACTTTACGGACCGAAAAAAGACGGGCCTCCTGAGCACGAACTTTGAGCTCCTTTAAGGCGGGCCTTTACGTCGCTGGAATCCTAATGATACTTCGTCCTTTTTGGGATGTGTTTTCTGTTAACCCAATGTTGCCAGATTTTTTACTTTTATTTTGGGATGATTAATTAAATAAATGCATGTCGAATTTTCTTCAAAATTTAGCCTGATTTCAATAATAACTTCAATAATAAAAGTTTTTACAATAGCAAAAGGATCAAGATTCTCTGAAAGGGGAAACACAATACGTGGTCATATATTATGCATAACGCGTTGAAACCGCAGTCATAAGCTGTCATAACATCAAAAAACCACTTCTGTCAAACAATTTCAAGACAAATGTTTCCTTATATACTTCTGGATAGGAAAAACTAGCCAACAATTCATTTTACTTCTCTCGTAGAGGAAGTATTGTATTCATGAAAAAAAAATTTTCTCCAAATTTCACTTTTTTCTACTTTATAGAATGCGTAGATTACGAAAATCATATTCACTAATTTCCGTCTGTCGGTCTGTCGGTCTGTCGGTCTGTCGGTCTGTCGGTCTGTCGGTCTGTCTGTCGGTCTGTTCGTTTCTTTAAACCGCTATATTTTGGAATCTACTGATCCGATTAAAGCAAAATTTGCGTCCTTTTTTTCTACCTGCCCATTGATTAGGTCAAAGAAAAAAAAGTTAGGAAATTCTCAAAGACCTGCGCATTATTGGCCAAAAACATGCCAAAAACAGCAAAATCGGTGCATCCACTTAATCTTCTAAAGTTGCAGACCGATTTTGACCAAATATTGAACATATGTTTCGTGTATACCCCAAGTGGTGAATGCTTTCAAAAAATCTGTAGTTTTTCTAAGGGTTGATTTTTTATTAAGGGTTGAAGGGTCAAAAAGTTGTAAAAATGCATAAGTTGTAACGTGAATACCTGCCAGGAGGAATATTTTATTTGAACCAAATTTGGCATACATATTAGGAATACATTGAAGAAAGTGCTGGTAAAAGTTTCATCCCCTAAAAATTAACCCTAGTGGCCTGTTGGGTCTTTAAATTAATTGTTCAAAAATTGGCGGTGTTTTTATTCTTATATGTCAGCATAACTCACCATTTTCCGTCAGTAATTTTATATATATTCACATATTGAGTGACTAAAAATAATTTACAACCCTAACTACACACCCCCCACCCCCCAAATATACAGTTTGAGTTATATGGATCGGATTTTCTTCATATTAGATTTCTACTATACATTTAAAACAGATTTACGAATAATCTAATTAAAAATAACATGCGACCCTTATTTTACAACTTCAACCCTTAACATACCCTTTACAGTCAAAATGCTCGGATTTCTTTCAAATTTGGTAGTAGTAATTTTAACATATTTAACTTATCATTACTTAGTTAATTTAATTGAATAGGCTAGACCTACATTTTACAATTGTAACCCCTAATACCCCCCTCATAGTTAGAATTGTCAGATTTATTTAAATTTTAGTATATAAACGAGAGAAGTACTGTGGAATCTCATTTCCAGCGAATTTTTTTCTTCTAAAAATAAACGTATAGTTTCCCACCGATTTGAAATATTGATTCATCTACTAAATTAGAGTAACCCTTCAATTAACCCTTATCCATCTAAAATTCCCCAGCGATCTTGAAATTAATACCGAATACAAATAAAGTTCCATCTCCTCAGAAATATTTTTTTATCAGTTAATTACACTACGAAGCTTTTTTGTTTGTTGAAAAGTTGAAGTTGTGTATTCAATGAATTTCGTTGCTTAGAGATGGAAAAAACAGAGTCTGTATAGCCGTTTTTCAAGTCGAACCAACGAAATTTCCATTCACAAAAAAACAGCTTTACCTCTTCGACAAAAAAAGCTCGAGTGTATAATTCGGTTCGACAATTTAATGACAAATAAAAGCCCCTAACTTTATTTTAATGTTTGACTAAAAGCCGTACGATTTGAAATGATCAAAAGTAAGCTCTATATTTATCGATGTATATAATAAAAAATATTTTATAAATATTAATTTCGTTAATGGAGTTTTTATTAAAAGAGTTATAAATAAAATATTCAAAATAAATGCATATAATGTAAATGCATAAAATAAGTGTTTACGTTTTGGGCTTTGCATTCAAAATTGATTTATTTCGTTTAATTAAAATTCTATAGAACTTTACAAAGTATTCCGAAAGTTTGTTGAATTTTCGTCTACGTAAATAAATTGCTTTTGCAGCTTATTCCACAACTCATCATATCATTAAGTAACTCATTAACTAAAATTTACGACTTATTTTTATTTTTTGTAAAATAAAATACCTATACGCATTTTAAGGGCCTAAAAGAGGAACATAAGCCAAGCCAATCCAATCAACCGTGAATGAGAATCAATGTTAAATCGTCATTTCTAAAGTCCTGAATTTTGTCGATAAAGATATGAGTTCTTTGTTATATCTTTTCCAACAGTATTTCCTGATTCAATTTTTTCCAGCAGATTACTCTCTCAAAGGCATATGAGACTGTTTAATGGAATATAGTAAAAATAAATGATGCTAATTTTTCTTTCAGAATTATATGACCGTGATACGAGCTTGAAAAGTTAAATTTAATAAATCGAAAAATATTTTTATACCTGCATATTTAAAATTTCATACTAATTGGCATTAAACTTTAATACAATATAATATTAATAATTAATTTGATTTAAATTGAAATGTATTGATCTACAAATATTATATTATTTTGCCAACAGATTTAATTTGCTCAAAGCTTATTACACAAATCAAATATGGATAAAAAAGTGGAAATTATATCGATCGATTTGACAACTCGATCGTTTTGTAGCTTTATATTATGTAAAGTAGCATTTTTAATAAAGAAATATTAAACAATCGAGCTATTGTTATTGAATGGGGAAATTCTAACCTCAAATATATCCGTGGATGTTTCGGACCGGCTCTATTTTCCGTTTCCAACTTCAAATAACCAAGAAAAGTCTTTTTCCATCGTAGAAATGTTTTTTCTTTCATAGTGGAAGCACTAAAACCTTTCACAAATGTTTTATTCGCACTTTTTCACTTTTCAAACGAAATAATATGACAGTTCGCACTTGTAGCTTTCGCGCACTGAAATTGCCTATCGGTCGGCTATCGTCGGCACCATTCGGAGTATAATTCCCTCCAACGACCACAGTCAGCCGGCCATTGACCTATGCGCTTCACATGCGTTAATAGCCATGTGGTAGCTGCATTGGAATGTGCGGGCGCATCGTTTAGTGCAGGTGCATTATGTAACTGAGGAATGCGGCGATGCACCTCTTAAACGGTTGGGAATTCCCTCGCCCGGCAAATCCTAAAGTTCAACCGATTTGGATGAAATTTTGTACTCCGATAGAGAAAAATCCGTAGAATCCAACCAAGCCATCAGACTTTTAAATATGTTTATGGTTTAGGAGTTATTAATTGTTTAATAAAATATTAATAAAATAAATTATTAATTATTTTTATCCATTATTGATGGTAATTTTGGTATTAATAATTTAATTTATCACT
Organism: Cryptophagus acutangulus; assembly: GCA_963556235.1. Taxonomy (NCBI): domain Eukaryota; kingdom Metazoa; phylum Arthropoda; class Insecta; order Coleoptera; family Cryptophagidae; genus Cryptophagus; species Cryptophagus acutangulus. The sequence continues at coordinate 11,372,963 of OY744559.1, read as the reverse complement.
AAAACTTCATAATAAATAATAAATAATTATAGAAACGTTATTTTACGCTAAAAATAATTGAACAATTTAAAAAATTAATTTGAAATAATTTTCTACGTTTCACAATACGTTTTTGTATGTGCGGTAGAAAAATTAGATGATTCGATTTTTCAAACCCATTAGACATAATAAAAAGCATTTTGGAGTTTCAACCTGTCAATAACAATCAATTGAGTTTGCGGAAAAATTGAAAATAACCTGATGCTATACGAAGTATTGTTAGTGAACTATAATGTCAAGTCTGATCAAAACTTTCAGGCAATACTTTAGTTTATCAAATAAATATCTGTCTTATAGAAAGATGCAATCAAGCATTATTTAAAAGTTTTCGAACGTATTAACTGACTCTCATCTTATTTGCTCGCAATATATATTTTATGGAAAAAAGCTGTGATAATAAAGTTAAAATCACATTTAATTTTAAAAAGTCAATTACACATTGTGCTTAATTTTGTGACGCATGGGGATAAAACAGTCTAAAAGGTTACAAGAGGGTTTCGTCAAGTGGTGCACCGCAATAAAATTACTCCTAGAGGAATCTTTAATAACGAAAATGTATATATTAAAAGCACTAAAGCAAGGCGTAAGCTTTTGCAATTTACCATGCTGTTATAATACAATGTCGTTAAAATGTAATAAATTATATCAAATGGATATCTTATACATAAAATCCAATTTAATGATATCCTGCACAGATTTTTCTTGCTACCTCCTCAAAAAATAAAGAAAATCCATCAGCCATAAAAAAATATATTTTTTGTTTATTTTCCTCTACACTCAGCAATCCGAATTTTTCGATTTTGATAATCGTATAAGGCTTAAAGGTTGATGTCAGCTGTGTCGCGATAAGAAAAGGACGTAATAAACGAAGGTTAGAGGTTTTGCCTTGGGAAGGACTATATTGTGACACAGTCACTATAGGCCCTTGGGTGACGTTAACTGATATCCATCAGATTATCCGCTATATCCCACATACTAGATGAAGCGTCGTATATAGAAAGTCATGTAACTGGGTCATCAACTATCCTTCCTTACATATCCTCCAAGTCTGCAGATGACATTCCTATTTTCATACTCCATCTATTGATTTATTAGATGATTTCATAAGGCTTTATTATTTATAACAGTTTAGACTATACAGGATGGTTTTGAATTATTGGCCCAAAAAATATAATTAAGGATCAAAATTTAAATATCTGAATATGAAGCGCTAGATCTCATCCCAGTTTGATATGTGTGCCAAAAACGTTATGTTATTTTCGTATTCAAACAAACTGAGAAACGTATAGAAATTTAGTTGAACCGTTGCACAATTCCAACTTTGTAGTGCTTTGTGGCTTTTGAACACAAGTCTGTACTTTTACAGCGCCAACTATTTATTAAAAAACGTTTTCTTTGTTTTTCCACTGCCACATTCAGAATAAAATTCCACACACGAGCTTTTAAACCATTAACGACTCCAATAAAACGTATAAAACTGAAATTCATTATTTATATATAAAATTGTACGACAAGTGTAAGCAATTGCTTCAAGTGTGTTTATTGAACACATCAAGATTGATCTGTTGGTGTTCCATTAAATAAGTTTGCCAACTTTTGGAAAATCAATTTTTGGTGCAACTTGAAAACATGTAGGAAGAGGAGATCAGAGAAATTTGTTCTGCATAGGTATTATTACTTCTAAAAATTTCAAAGCAAAACTCGTAGGATGTGTTCGAAGCAAACCTCTGTACTACTTGATCTTATTTATTTCACATGCACATGACGGCAATTTTCCAAAATAAACCCGATGTTGACGTCGCCAAGTTTAAGATTATCATTTATATCATCTTGAGTGTGAGTCTGTCGGATGTTATTTTAAATTTTTATGCAAAAAAAAACGAAGCTTGATTTTATCGCTTTGTTTTTGAACAAATATATTTGCTACATTATTATTTAAATTGTAAATAAGGTACTTAATTCGATGCAAGAATTCAAAACTTAAGTTCGTTTGCGAATAAATTAGATCCTCTTATTAAATCTTTGTAGAAAATTAATGAGAATAGCGTCGAAAATGCAACTTGCATTATGCACATCTTCAATTTACATTTTACCTGCGAAAATAAAATTTTAAATTATCTCACAATTTGTGATAATTGTGTTATTAAAACTAATGTGCAAGTAAGCGAATGCAACAACATTGGTCCCTTTAAAAAAAATTAATAAAAACTCATAACAAAAATAATCTTGTAATGTTTTTAGTTTTGTATGAAGCCGCGCACAATATCTCTCAACTATATTAAGTAATGAGTTTTGCTTTAATATTAAAAAAGTTCTTAATTAAATTTAAGATATCTCTAGGTAGGAGAATATCGACCCGTTCTAAAATTAAAGGGTGGGCAACGCGATAAGATTTTTCTTCCTATCCACTTAACTGCAGAAATTAGTTCTTAGCTCCTAACGAGCTCAATCGCTAAAATTGCGTAATAACAGTTAATCTTCCGAAAAGTCTGGCAGAAATAATAATAATATAGAAAAAGCGTCATTAAATCGAAAAAATAATGAAATGAACTAGTAGGTGCATATCTTGCACAGCTTCATTTCGTTCTTCTGCAAACCGGATATGAAGTATTGTCGCAGCTTTAAATTGCATTTGAGTTGAAGCTGGCGGTGCATATTTCACTTGAAATTTCGAAAATAAAATCGAAAATGTAGGCATGCTTATAATAATCGCATTTTCAATATCAAATTATTGAACAAACGAGACTTGTGTGTCCGATGATAATTAATTAATTTAATCTGTATCTAGTATATTGAACATGAATAGAAATCTATGAATTTCACTATCGGTCAATGTATAATTAGTGTTTATAAGCTAGATAATTAAAATCTACACAGATATAGTATGTAGAATTATTTCGTTCACAGCTTCTAAATTTTCAAAAAAAGAACTCATATTAATTAATTATTATCGATAAATCTATATACTTATGCAGCATAAAAGGCAACTTTAATCCTCGAACAGCGATTTGAAGCCTTGATGTAATAGAGCCCCTAAATTATCCTGAAAATTAAATTTCCGCATGCGTGTACAAAATTAATCGCAATACGTAAATATAATTGATAGTATTATAAATGTTACTCTAATTCAATTGATCATTGCTTTGAATAGATAGAGTATTATATTTGCCACGGTAGAAAACAACAATGTTAACATCTGAATGAGCCTTTTCGCAAATACAAAGCGGCAAGAAGACTAAAGATAATAAATGAGACTCAGTTAATTCTGATTATTTTTTTTTACCCCCACAATAACGCAATATATTCGTGTGTTGTCAGTTAGAAATAAATTATAAAGGTAGATGATTGAATAAATTTGTTGGGGTTGTCAGAAAAACATTTGCGAAATTTACGAAAAATTAATTGCCACGGGGTGCTTGTTAAAAATCAAATAAGCTCGTCGGCGGTGCGCTATGGTGAAAATACATTATTGTTGGAAACGAAATATGACAACCAACTTTTGTACAACATTTTATTGGTGGCTGTTAAATAACAACACAAAAGTTTTTTGTAGTAATTCAATTTGTACAATGTGCACTCGTAGAAAAAGTTTTCACTCGAAAAAATCACAACTTTATTAATAATTCTGATTCAACAAATTGGTTTTATCCACATTGATTAGAATACAACTAAATGTAATTACAGAAAGAAAGTCTTTCAATTGAGGAATTAGAGAGTTTAATTACAATTTAAATTACATCGTATTTATTCTAAAATTGCGCTATTCCTGTAACTCCTTCAGTCGTTGGATCTTAATTTTTCGACAAGTTTAAGCTCCTCTTTGGAACTAATAAGCTGCACAATAAAACACAATTCTGACGCTACCATCATTTATTTACATTTTGACTTATTGATATTAATTGATACAATTTGCTGTCTATTACCATTCAAATTAAGTGTTGAACATAACGTTCATCACGTTTATATTATGTTTATTATAGTAAGTCGAGTAGTCAATTAATGGAAGCTCCGGTTGAGCTTTGAGTAAACAATAAATAAATATCGATTACATCAGTAAGTTTGTGTAAATAAAACTACTCTATTGAAATTTTCAATGGAACATTATTATTCGAATTAACGGATTTCGTAAATAATTGCAATTAATATAAATTCAAACCATTAATTATTTTTAATAGCTACGGGAACTTATTGCCGAGAATCAAAACCTTTTCCTCGAAGCAATGATTAACTTCTTCGTAGATTGAGCTTTCCGGAGAGCTTTTGTTCGATAAAAAGATTTATTGTAGAAATTAAAAATAGGCAGATAGAGGAAAAAAATTCCTGTGAATTTATTTGCAGTTTAATTAATTTTATTTCCAGTAATTACTAATTAAAGAGAATTTTTTTATGTACTATCGAGTGTATTATTTATATTATTGAGCACGCAATTAGTTGTAATGTATTAAAACCAAAACTTTCTACTAATGATCGTTAATTAGCAATTGCATCAATACATGGTAAATTTTAATTAACCTCCAACATAATCCAAACGTATTTTCCCCCAAAAAATTCGACAATATTTTAAACAAAGCTTATGTGCAGGCTTATCTAAACAAGATCTAAATTGTGATTAAGTTTTGTATAATGATACTGAGAACATCTACCCGAGATATCCTTCAGCCGCCGTTTCCTCCCTTAAGCCAGAGTTATCTTAATTAATCCAGATAGGTAACAATTATTATTTGTATACAAATTTGAAGATTCAAAAGTGTTATAATAAAATATGTAGCCGTTGATTGTAGGTGATGCTTTGAAAGAATAACGCAGAGAGAGGAAATGCCCATCAGGCACCCTGCGTTTAATAAATGTCAACCTCAGGCGGTGACAGCCTACCCTTGATATAGCAGCGCATCATTACTTTGGTAAATTAATACTCTCGGATTATGCCTTGTCGCGTTGAAGCCACTCGAATAACATCAACTCGAAAAGATACACTTTAAGTTTTCACTTCTATAACGTAAGTAAGTACTTGTTCCGCCAACACCAAACAATGCCTTGTGTTTTCAAAACTGAAAAATATTTGCAACCCTATATCTTAAGAGGAGGAATTTTTCGAAATATTTCAAACAATTTTGCATTGATTTATTTGCGATAGCATTTACCTCAGCGAAAAGCGGTAGATTCTCAGAGGCGTTGTAAAATACGATTAGTAGAACCGGCGGTGTAAAATAAATGTAAAATGAACGTAGTTTCAGCTGTACGAAATTTATATGCGCTTTGTTCAGAAACTAAACCTAATCAAGCAAAACCAAGTTTATAACACGATTGTAAAATTTGAAACTTGATAATTGTATTGGAAAAAAGCTCCTTTCCTTATTGGCAAAAGTGCGCACCAATTCTCTTTTTTGCTGACTTGGAATTTATGAATTTTGACGATCTGATGGTAAAAAATTATTAGATAATTATTTTGACCTTTTTCCCTTGTGTAAGTGTTGACAAGGTACACTTTAGTGACAATTTGACAAGGGTCTTACAAATCCTACACATTTATTAACTAAATATTAAATTTTTTGCGCTATTTTTAGAATTACTGAAGGCACACTTTTTTGCTATCAATTAAATTTTGTAATAATTGTATAGGAATTCGTTAAGTGCAATTTTCAAAAATGCTATTCGAAAAAAATATTCACGTCTACTGATAAAAAGCTAATTTATAACTGCCGACTTATTTACGAGTGAAATATGGAAGCAAAGGAAATATCTTCAATTTAAACGAAAAGATGTTAGATTGTTGCTGATGCTCACATGTGAATGCAAATTTATCAAGCAAAATTCCAATAAAAATGTATAAAAAATTCCAAATACAAAGATTCTGATTGAACGACTTCACATTGTCTAGATCAAAATTTTTGGCACCGTTTGTTCGCCACGCATGGACTAAATCGAAAAAAACAGTGAGCTTGCAGTTTTCTCACAAATTACTTACTTACTCACTGCGAGCTTTCTACAAATCCATGATTTACTTCGACTTACACGGAAACAGTTAAAATTGCGGTACATTTCCTGTTTGGTAGAGTGTAGGGTGTAAAGTAGGAAAGTTCACTGTATTCAAGCAATAGCTGATGTATGATCCTACCATCCGAGTCGTGCATGTTTACGCTAATTAATAAGTTTTGATTAAGCATCAGACTACAGCCTAGATTCACTAGAGACACGAAATAGATTAAGAGCGAATCAGTTCCGCATTTAAATATCTACATAATCTGAAACCCAGAGGATGCTACGAATCGTCCGATTAATTGACATCGAGCACCATTGTAACGAGTTCGAAATCAAATTGCATGAAATATTTATTGCTAATTAATAAGCTTGTAGAAAATTTGCAAATAAATTGCAAAGCTATTTTGGAACCCATCATTCTGTCGGAATTTATGTCTAGCTAAACAAGCAAGCAATAAGAGCATCGTCGGAAGCTGATGCAAATAAATGGTATTGTAAACCAATTATTGACAGAGAATTAGTCGATTGCATTAAAAGCTTGCATTCTGGACCTAATCCTGTTTTATCGGCTTAAATAATACGAATGACAAAGCTTGAGAGAATTTATTAGATTACTGATAGAAATTAATCATGTAACGCACGGAAAATAAATCATAAATAAAAAAGTTAGTTAAATACCTAAATTTTGAAAAATGTGTACGTACACGTGTGGTAATATATTCTCATTATTCAAGCTCACAGTCGTCCGGAAAACCCACCAACGCAATAATAAATATAAATTTAATTTTTACAAAAAATATCTGCTTCAATAAATATATAAGGAAAAGAAATTGAATTAAATTTAGGCCGGGAAGTTTGGGTGATGGAAAAAATAGAATTGCAGTCAGAGGGATGGATAGCTATATTTCCGGGACGAGGTGTTGGTCTGAATTTCAAATAGCTGAGTGTGGGTGCTGAAATCAAGCATTGTCAGTTGAGTAGGACAACATAAACGATGATCGGTAAATGGTAACCCTCTCTTCTCACAATGCAGACCACGTTAGCGTGATGACGAACCGTTAGGCTGGAATAGATTATCCATTGGTGAATTTATCACATCCAAAGACGGATTTATATAGACACTTTACTTGAATGAAATTGTGGTAATTTCGCTACTTATGGAAGACTTCATTTGCTTGAATGGAAATAAAGCTGACTTAAGAGATATATCCGTTTTTATATGTTTATCCATGGAATGGAAGAGAATTCCCGTTGTGTATAAATAAAGGATGTAGTTGGTGCTAGTCATAAATTTCGATCTCAAAGTGATGGCTTTTAAAATATATAAATGAAATGGTTAAACATTTTTATGTGTATAGATTGATGGTGAACATGGAAACATTAATCTTATGTTTTTTTCGCCACGATTGAGCAAACTGTATCATCTATAAAAATCTCCTTTTCTGCTTCTACGAGTATATTTATTCAGTGAGAGGTTGTTAGCGTAACCAAACAAACTCTATTTCCAATAAGGCCAAGTACCACAAGTTCAATACCAAAATTAGTTCAAAATTGGAACATTTTGGAAATCAATAAAAGGAGCAAATATTAATAAAGTTGTCGCTAATAAATGGAATTCATTGGACGAATTTTTCTTGTTCCTTGTTGATCTAGAAAGGTATTTCAATATAAAAATATTATTGTTTATCGAAGAACTAGGAAAATGCAATGACTCAAACAAAAGGAAATTTTTCAGTTCACTGTTCAATGAATCCTGAAGTCTGTTTCTCTATTCGTTGCTGAGCAATGAAGCCAATTTTGTAGCCTTCAAAGCACTTATTGTGATATCAGTATTGCGCCAATTGATTAGTGATTTTCCTTCTCAATAAACGAAAATTGTTTAATGATACAATTAATGCAAAATTTCACTTTTCTTAGTCGCCGATCAATATTTTCAAATCGTGTTCCTGTTTGGAGCTTTTATCGTAGTATATAAAAACTATGGTTCAAATTTATAAAACAGATATAATGATATAAATAATCGCAGGTTTCCACATATAAATTTATCATAATGTTTTTCTTGCATGTTCCATTAGTTTTATGAATTTTGTATAAACTAATATACAGACAGTCTCTCGCAATGCACAATTTTTAATTCCATGCATTGTTTTCGTTTCCAAGCTAATTATACGATTTTCGTAAACAAACTTCCAGAAAAAATGTTCGTCTACTAAAATATTTTGCGACCTTTGGTCCTTAAATAAATAAGATCATCAAGGTAGTTTTCGAATTAGAGCATGGAATATGTAAATAACCTTGTATTATATTTTGCAAAATTAAATTACTATATTATTTTTGCAAATTATTAAGTTATTTTGATCTCATTAAATGTAGTAAGTATATCTAAAAATAGTGAGATATGAAAATGAATCCGCAAGTAGATATAGTTCTTCATGCATCAATGAATGAGTTATTTGCTGGTTTCTGAAAATGTATTTATACTTTTCATGTAGGTATTGTATGTAGGTATAAATGTATATAAAAATAAATAATAATATTTCTCTATTCCTATTCAAATTTCTTGGGAACGAAACAAATGTGCGTCTTGTATTCTCACATGCCTCTATTTTCTTGCTCCCAGCTATTTGAGCAATTTTACTATCTCGTAGACAAAAAGTATTGTTTTAAAATTTTCTTTAATATAAAATTGTTTTCATTTTATAACAGCGACTACTACTATATTTCAATTAGAATAAATACAAATGTGCAGTGTGTATACATTTCAGTTCCGATCAAATCTATATTTACGAGTAACGAGGCATATAATTGATATTTGGCAATCATTTATTATAAAACTTTTTTAAATTATTAAAACGCCAACTCAAATGGTATAAACTTTTCCCTAGACAAGCAATTAAATTTTGTATGCATTATTTAAAAGTTGGAATTATTTTATTTTCATTTCCAGTTTAATTTTATAATATTTTGTCTCATATACGAGTTTGTTTCAAATTTTCGCATTTAATTAAAATAAATTGTTCTTCCGCAGGCAAACATTGCATTTTATGTATACCTATTGGACTGTTATTTATGGTAAACACAATCATCGACAATAATGTATAAGAAAATTACATTTATTGGAAAGAATTAGCTTTTAAATGATGACACATCAATAACATGAATGAAAAAATTGACAAAGAAAAATGAGAAAATGGTATACCGATCTATTTTGTGCTGACACAAAAATGTTTTTCCTACCAAAAAATGGCTCGATTTAATTTAAACGATCCTATACTGACATTTCGGATTTATTTTTTTGTCCAATTGCATTAAATATAGTTTCCTCAGAGGATGATTTACATTTTCTCTGAGAAGTCCTTTAGGTGGTAGTAATTCGCTTTAAAGTTTATTTTCTTTTTCTGGATGAAGAATAATTATAATATAGTTAAGTGATTTATTTGCTCATTCTTTATAGGAAAAAAAACTTTAGCCTACTTTTGGCTATTGTAATATATAAAGTTAAAAAAGTTTTATTGTTAAAGTTCTTTTTTTAGAGGGTTTATAGACGTTTTATTTCCGTTGTTGTAATTGTTCGGCTCCTACTTCATTCACATTGTGTATTTCTAAAACTATTTTATAAACACACAAACTAAAATCCCAAATGGGTATTTGCTAATGTTGTTATTATGGTTGGTTGGAACTACATTAGGATATATTAAATAAAGTTACAACATAGAGTGCAATTGCAATTTTATAATAAAATCTACCGCATAAGTTTAGAACGAATAATTAAAATCCATAATATCATTTTCATCTAAATTGATTTTTCAGTTCTTAGAATGCATGTTGAAATAAAATCAGGATGCAAGAAGGAGACTGTGTACTGTTTTGGAATAGAAGCTGATTCAACTGTAATAATTCGTATAGAGGGGCTTTCCACAATATATTATCTAGAGTTTCACCAAAAAACGAACATTTCCTTCACGACATGCCCCATTTCCGAGCCCATTTCATTATAAATCTCTTTGTATTTTAGGTTTTATCCAACGTTTATGGTAATTTTAAAGCCCTCTTTTATGACGCACTCATTGAGTCAAAATTGTCCTCGTACAGGTGTACAAAGTATATTTCATTCCCTAAATAAAATTGAAATAAAAAGAATTTGAACCAATATTCGCGCAATCAGAAATGTATTAGCGCCCTTGATTGGGAAACCGTTTGAACTAGCAAATCGAGATTTACGTATGTTTTTCTTTTATACTATATATTTTCAGTCATTATTTTTGAATGCTCCAATAATTTAAGCTAATTTGTCCAGTCGGAAAAGGAAATAATGCGTCGTTCAATTCATTGTGAAAAGGGATAATCTGGCTTGACACTGATATACTTCATAGTTTGCAAAAAATTCAAAAACTTGTTTGGGAAAATTGAAAACAAACAGAATTCTTTATCAAACCCTATAAGGACCAAACTAACACTATTGCTTTTCGAATCAGGACTACTTCAACTACTTAGTACAAACATTTCAACCAGACGTGCATATATTTTTTGTCGAAAAATAAATAAACTTTCTTGAGTTTATCTTAAATAAGAAGAAATTGCGTGATGTTCTTTCTTTCGCCTTATTCTTGTTCTAGAGCCAACAATGCAATGAAGTAGATCTCAAGCAGTGGCAGCAGCAGGAAAAAGTCTAAGGAAGAAGAAAGCACTCTATTTATTCAGATCAGTTTCAGTAGAATAACAGTATGCAGTAGTAGTAGTGATAAGAGCCCATTGCAGGTACACCTGCAGCAGTAGCAGGTTTGATCAATGCAACACACACACATACTCGACGAAGCAGCGAGCGGCGGATAGCCGACGACGACGCTTGAGAGCGTCGCGATTTGTTCATTGCCGCGGCGCGACTCTACACACGGTGCTGTGCCACCAGTCTCTCTCCATGCGTCGATCGAATCAGAAGGCGGCTTTTATATAATATTGCACATCAAAGTGGCAACAAACTTTCTACAAACTAAGCTCGAACTGCAGGATATTATAATCCCTCTAGCAGGAGCCAGGATAAGCAGTCGCGCGCGGCAAACAAAAATAGCTAAACAACTATTTTGTCAAGTCATTTTTTTGTGAATCCATCTAGATTATTACAATAATAACAATTTTCCAATATAATATTATTAGTGATTTTGTTCTCATTTGCACTCTTAGCGTTAAATAGCTGCAGGTAAGAATTAATTGAGTGCATGACTTTTTTTGGCGATATGTTGCGTATTTTTAAAAATTAAAATGCAAACATAAATCATTAGAACAATGGTTTGGGCAACGAGTGCAAAATGATTTGCATTTTTGTAGTTAGTTAGTTAAATTGTGGACTTAAATTAATTTACGTGCTGATCGTTATAATTGATTTGCATATTTATTCTAAATTGGTAATTAATAAAATCGATGATGAAACTTGATTAAATTTGACATCTTTGAATGGAAATTGGCGAGCAAAAATAAACAACAACTATCCTGCAGGTAAAGGCGATTTTAATTATTTAGTATATTTGACATACAAACTGAATTTAATTTACAGCTTATAAGATATTTAATTAAATTAAATTCCAATCGGGGAGTAAAAATCGGACAGTTGCAAACTTTTTTTGCCCGGTCTTCATTCAAATCATTTAATTAAACGTTTACACGAAAATTGCTCGCAATTGCAACAAAATTACATCGGATAGATTTCGAATAAATTGTAGCCATTATTTAATTCGGAATTGGTTTCACGAAAAATCATATATGCGATAATGAAAACAATATTCATTGTTCTTTTTGTTTCCTTGAAGGTTGAACTTGGCAATTTAAAATATGCACTTAACTAAACAAATAAGAAGTTTCGATATTAAGTCGAGTACTGTATGAAGTAGTCAAATTTGCATTTAATTTTAATATGTATGTTGAAAATGCACATAAAATATTTGGCAAATTCGTTAACAATTTGATGAAGAAAATTTGTAAAGTTTCTGGCAACATACCGCATCGCTGCTAGAAATGTCTGTTCTTCAAAATTATATTTAGATGTGGAGCAATTTAGCAATTTGCGGATAATATTAATATGCTTGACAATTTTCATTCCAAGAGCTAATGAAATACATACTACGAAATAAAAACTGTTTTCCGAAGCAATAAAATGAAAATTGTGCTTGTCATATATTTTATGACTTTTTACTCATTACTAGTTTTCTTTTTAATGTCTACTTTTGCATTGTAATTACCTACAATAGTTATTCAACTTCTATAAAAAGAATCAACAATATAAACTTTTTTATTGCTGTATCAACAACATAGGTACCCAATGTTTTGAACATTATATAATTTAAATTTAAAATTTATTCGATAAATTTTTTCGTACGCGAAAGAAAAAATACTTTGATCTTTGAAATTATTGTAGGTACTCAAGATAATTAGTAATCTGCATTTGTTTGCATTCTAAATGATTATTTAACACATAAAAAATAATGTTTATTTATTATATAGATTAGGATATCAACAATTGCATTGTAAACACAAGTGCATCGATATACTCGTCAAGTTTCTATTTATAACAATTCAATTGCACCAATTTAACAGAAACAATATTCCGTCGTAAATATATTAACAATACCACCGAACAATTAATTTTACATCATATACTAATTTGATGTGAGTGGTTGCTGTGTGAAAAATATAGACCATTAAATTTAGAATTATATTAATATTAAACATAAATAGTAATCGAGTAACATTATTGCTATTGTTTTATTTTAATGTCGACTAATTTGGCACTAGTTCCCTATTGCGCTAATTATAGGCCGAGAATAAAAATATTTTAAGATAAATCAATGACAGATATGTATCTTAAAGAAAAAACCATAAAGATTTTTTACAAAACGGATTACGACTTGTGTATTTATAGAAAATTGTTTGTCTACTTATAACTTCCCAATCCACAAAAAGCTGCCAAATATTAATCTGCTTCAAAATATTGGTCGTTTTTGTCATTCAGCTATAAATACTCGAATCGAGACTATTAAGCTCAGCTATTTTATATCATCATAATGTGGTTTCTTAGGAAATGGCAATCCAATTTAAATTTATTTCCCGCTGATCAAATATCGCAATCGAAAAATATTTTGACTTGAATGTTATTGCAACAATATCGTTAAACTTAAGGCGAAATCTAATAAGGATGGATTATGTGCAGGTCAATAACGGTGACCTAACTAAGTTGCCCTAAGGAACTAACAGATATAATTAAATAAACTTTCGACCAAACTTACTCGACAAATAAGTTTCCTTATTTGCGAAATAATAATTAGAAAAATGAAATAAAAATCCGACTTGAAGGAGTTTGTTAGACCATCTAATTAGATTTTAATTGAATTGTCAGCTTGAGAAACCTTTTTTGAAATAAATTTACTCGGTACATCGACCGAAAATTGGTGGAGGTGCGAGTGAAGGTGCTAAAAGCTCTTGAACCTAGACGCTGGGAAAGCAATTTATTGAATAGGTAACAAATGAAAGTTTAGATCGCTGCTTTGTTATAGTTTGACTTAAAATGACTCAATTTGAAAAGTATGCCTCCCATCTACGATCGACTGAAATGTGTACTTTGCCTTCAGTTTCGACTCAATTTGTTATATCGTTCAGCGGTTTCGAAGTGGAAATTACACGAATTTTGTATTTTATTTTAGCACCGCGCTATAATTAGTATCAAATGGAATTGCTAGATAAAATGTTGCACTAAACAACATAAATAAAATATCATAACATCGTCCTTGATTCAAGCTGCTTTAATTTTGTTGTTTACAATTGTATATTATTTACAATGATTATAATTGCTGAATCACAGAAAAATATCGCTAAAAACTGTATAATGTTGAATTAAATGTTTTTCATTTCAGATGACTAATAACTATGTGAAAAATTATTATTATTATTAACGAGTAGTTCATTAAAAGTGTTAAATATATTTTTCGCAAAAAGAATATGGTTCTCTGCGTCCATAAAAGACTAATTGATTCAGTTTAATGATGATGTCGAAATAATAAATGTGGATTACACGTACACATAAGTAGCTGTTAGATCAATAAATTAGCTAATTAAATTTTTTTACAAGCTTGTAATGAGAAATCAAATTCTATTTATTATTGAACAGTACAGGAGGAAAAAGTTATGCATTAAACATTTTTCCTTCGCTTTATATTTAAGTTCCTGAAAGTTTGTGTAAAAGTTAATTTGTTTTCATCGTTATTTACAGGGTACAAAATTCGAAATATAGCGAAAATTTCAGTTAAAACGAAATCACATTGTATATGTGCAAAATTGAAACAAAAAGTGCAGAGAGCAGACATTCATTATTGCAGGAAATCAGTTAAGTCACATATATTCAATGTCAATCAAAAATAATTGGCGCAGCTTCGCCCTCGTCGAGCTTTGGATAAAATGCGAGACCCTTAAGTTTTAAGTGATAAAAAAGCGTATAGTTTGCTTTATTCTGGCTTTATCTAAAAGAGAAATGGATCGCTACTTTTAATTAATAAATAGCCTAATTTACTATATAAAACGAACACCATTATTTTTTACAGGATGTATTCAGTGCAATTACTTCCGTTCTAAAAATAAACTTTTGTCTCATGGCCTCGATAACAATCGGTCAATGTTGTAAAAATCTATATGCCAAAAATCACTATCTAAATTAAGAGTAGCCTGACAATATTATTAGGTTTCGTCGGCATCATATGCGTTCGGTAAAAATAAAATACGATTTTTTATTCCGCCATACGGAATTAAATTAATTTAAATATTTTTTAATAATTCTTTAACGAATAAATTTTGTATCTAGTGCTTGTCCTACACTATGGAAATATTATACTGGTGCAGTCATCATTTGATTAAGTTTAAACTACTTTATTTAATTGAGTTGACAACTTTAATATATTAGACTGGCTATGTAATATAAACTTTATATTATTTATTGTTATAACAGATGCATTATTTCGTCCACTAAATTAATTGAATTAAATTTGTCTATTTGGCATTATTTTAATTTTATTTTTAACAAAAATATTTTCCTAAGTGCAATCCCTAATAGCGTTTTTAATAATTAGATGAAAAATGAATGCATTTTTAATCAGAAGCTATTTTTAGCCTGAAGATGTGACGTATTAGTCGCTGCTTCAATGCCAAGACTAATTAGAAGGAGTATTTCGGTATATAATTTCCAAAAGAAAAAAATAATTAAAAAGTTCGCTATATTTTGAAAGATAAACAAATAAACACAATTTAAATTGACCCATTAATTAACATGCAGAGTCATTATAGTTTAGATCACAATATCTTTAATTGGTGTAAAGTGACGACCATAATTTATATCATTTTATTGTTTATTTGCGCTTTTGTCCTTAAAAAAGAAAAAATAACTTGACGAGGTATTAAGTTCACTTGAAAGTAAAAAACAAACAGGAAATACAAACTCATAATGGAAATCTATAATTAATACTCTCATAATCCTGACGTTGATTATTATTTTAAATAAAGTCATGCTAAAATTTATTAACGTTTAATGCAGGTTTTAAGTACTTACGGCGAAATTTGATTGAACTTAAAATAATATTAGCATCAGTTACCAAAGCTTCATTAAAGAACTGGCGAAAAAATCCAATTAAAATTCGGGAAGAGAAGATGCGGGCATTAAAAGTTCAAGTGCTCGAAATTCAAGATAAAATCATCTTCTAAATTAAAAAAAAAAGACAGAAAGGAAAGCGTACTATTATAGGAAAATGTAATATTATATATTTTGTAATTTATACTTCAACTTGTCTAATTTGTAATAATTATTTACAGATGCCGCAATAAATCTGGAACAAAAAAATATATCATCGGTCAAAAGAATATGTCAGCCAATAAAGTATTTTATTTTAAGAAATAAATAATTTTGGTCCAGGTCAACATTGAAAATAAACTCAAGTTTGAAATATTAATTTGAAACATTGGCTGAAACAGCTCGACACTCTCCAAATTTATATGTTCAGTGTGCAGTTGTCGTGTTCTAAAAGTATATATATAACAATATTAGTGCGTTATATACTGTAGGTGGTTGTATATAATTGTAGAAGATATATAGATATAAAATAAGTGATATACTGTGAAGCGTACAAGTTCAAACTTTGTGGAACTAATAATCTTCGAGTTCCCAATTTATGGATGAGGTTATAGGATTCAATTACCCTCTACTTAATCGTGTAAGTCTTTAAATTAATTAATACCATATAACTTATACCTTTTATTACAAGTGTCAATAGTAATTTATTCCATCAATCTACGAGATTAAGATCAAAATCCTTTGACGAGTTTCAATATTTTGAGAAAATGCACCGAGCTACGATTCTATCCTTTTTCGTAATCATTTTAATTTTGAAGCTTTTGAGTACCCACCGGGCGCTTTTTTGTGCAATTTAATTACTGTAAAACCTCATCAATGGAGAGTATTTTGGAATAATGTATTTAAACATTGTCTTTGCATTCATTTCCATTTGCAAATTGCAAATCGTATTTATTTTGCAAATGTATTTTTGCTGAAAAGCTCTATATGTTCAAAAATATGGAGAATTTCGGACTGTCCTATGATCAAAGTATAGAAGATAACAAATTGTGGGAAACTTTTTTTAAAAAAAAATTATAAAAATACCTACTTATATGCATCACATAATAAATATGAGTACTTCCTATGCATTTATGCAAACTTTATGGTTTGACATTGACATTCATTC
The DNA here is from genome assembly GCA_963556235.1 of Cryptophagus acutangulus. Lineage (NCBI taxonomy): Eukaryota > Metazoa > Arthropoda > Insecta > Coleoptera > Cryptophagidae > Cryptophagus > Cryptophagus acutangulus. Next base: position 11,356,176 of record OY744559.1, on the reverse strand, counting down.
GGCTATTGCACTTATTATATAAATAAATATACATTATTATAAGTAAGTACAAAATTATTTTAATAGGCTTACTAATATCCTATTATTAAATTGTGAGCCAACCTTTTTTTTCCTTCACTTCCCCTTATTGAAAATGTAAACCAAATATAGTTTTCCATTTGCCATTTTATCGAATTATCGACTATTTTCACCTCGATTCACGATTTCCACCAACTAAATATTTGCAGAATGAATTTGAATAAAGATGTGTATCATTTACATAATAAGGACATAGCGGAAGCAAAGATAGATGTCACTTAAACAAATGAATGTTATTGTTGTGTATTCTTGTAAATAGATATAACCAAGGGTATAACAGCACAACAAAACATGCTGCATTTGAAGGGTACAATTCCATATTTTATTTACAAAGCTTTTTCACTTATATATCGAACTTAAATTGCAGTCAGTAATCGAATTGGAGCTCCGCAAAAATGATATTATTTTTTTAATGTCGGGGTTTAAAATTAGTGGTGCAGTTAAATTCACAGGCAATAAATTCGTTAAATGGAAACCGTCCATTAACAATGTTATTGTAAGCTAATTTAATTTTGATCGATTTTGTTTTTATATTTTCACCAGCACTAAAAAAGTTTTAACTTTCATTATATTGGGGCTACTCCTAGATGCACTCGTTCAAAACACGAACAAAACCATCAAACCAAACAAATGACATTCAGTTCGCATAAAACTTTATTTTCCAGTCGAATGGATGGAATGGACAAGCCAGACAAAATGACAAAAGCTTCTCTATATGTATTTACTTTTTATTAAAATAAATGATGCTGTGTAGTACACAAGTCAAAAATCTAGCAGTAAACAATTGATCCATTTTTCAATCGGATTTCTCTCGGTACTATTTGATTTGCATTTACAATTCCAATGTGTGTGTGGAAATCACAATACAAATACTGAAAAAGTGACAAATATTCCTGGAAGCATCAAATTGGATTGTCTACTATTTTTGTTCCAATGAAAGGAACTTTAAGAGAAAATGCGATATTTAATTAAAAATTCATAGCTACCACAAACTATAATATTTGATGGTAGGAACGGAACATGCATAAATTATCAACTAGATAGAGAAAAGAATTCCACTAAGCTATGATAGAAATTTGCAAGGATATATTATGCATACGAGACTCACAGAGGCCAGTTTCATTCATCCAGTTATTCATTATCGTACCCATTATTACGATGAGAGAAGAACATGTGCTAGTCGACACATAAATTTGTCGGACGAAATTCAGTTAAAAAGTTTGATTAAACTTTTTCACCATTTTCGGTAAATAAATATTCATCAGTGCTTGCATTCGTTTTTCTAATTAATATCGGAATTAATGTCGCCGAGTGTTCTATATTAAATGGAACAAATCGTAAACATATATCCAGGAAGCTTGATAGAGAAATTATAAAATGCAAACTACCACGACATTTTCTGTAGAAAGTTCATTTTCAAAGGGTAGCTTTCAACTTTCAACACACGATGATGCATCATATCTAGACTGAGTATACAAATAGAATCGTGGCAACTGGAATATCTCTCTTAGATATTGATTTTCAAAAAGCAATTTTTTTTTATTAATCTCTCCGACATTTTTATTTCGAATTTGAACTTTGTATTAGGTGTGAAATGCAAATTATTTTAATTGCCGTCCAAAATATGCTTATCTAAGTGAAAAATCAAAAATAGTAAAACTAATTATATTCATTCAATCAATTTATCAATTAATATACCTATTGTGTGCACTATGCATTAAACATTTTATATAAAGTTAACATAAGCTTTTGGAGTTGCCTTTATATTCTACGGATATATTTGACTTGTTGACAGGTTGACATTGACTGATCACATAATAATTGTGTAAAATTAATCAGTTTTAAAGTGATACTTTGTTAATAAACACTGTATACATCTACAGCAAACACAAATATTTAACAGAGTTTGACAATTATTAGATTGTTATGTTGCTATTAATAAGTATTTACCTAAATAATAATCACAGATTATTAAAAAATATTTATTTTGTTGATTAGTTAGTATATTCATTATTTATAATAATAATTTAAATTTAATATTAATTAAACTGAAACTAATAATGATACTGAAAATTATTAGCGATGATTTCATTCTATTTATAGAAGGCTTAAAATATCAGGTTAATTAAAATTGCAACAATGAATCGAACTACACAAAATTTTAAAGAATCCCCCAACTAATTAACAACATTTATTTTCAAAATTTATTTTGTTTTTAGCTGAAAATAATATCATTATAAATTAATTCAGCTTGTTTATAATACTAATGATGTTGTCCAATTAAAATACTGAGACAAAAATAAACAGCAGTAATTTTTATGACGTCCTATTATTGCAGAGCATCTATTTCCTTCGAGTATCTTTTTTTATAAACGAACAACATAGTATAAATCCAATCACGATCTCCTTTGATGGACATTCGATTAATTTGATAAGATCGTTTATGATCATTCGAAGAAAAATATCCTGCTAATTAACAATTAATTGGAAAGCTAAAATTATAGATACCGTATTTACTTTGAAAGTTTAGTCGCTATAGGAATTATCTAATAAATTATTTTGCCAACAAAGTCTGCGTCTATAACATTGCCTGTCAAAGTTTTGTCAAAACTTTTGGACTATGATTTATAACTAGCCTTGCTACTTTTTTTATACGAACATGCATATTAAATTGCTCAAATCATATAATTTATTATCCTATTTACATAATATGAATGCATATCCACTTTTATTTTTGGGGTTGCTTCGTTTGCTAAGCAAAATATTATTTAAAATTTAGTAACAATTTATTGCTACAACGCCAAACGAAGATTTAATGAAAACGTGTTTAAATTAGATATTTGCAATTAGAGGAATATTTTTAATTGTTACATTTTCGAGCCAGCTCAATCCAAATTAGCATTTCCCAGGTATTTTCAATCTCGTACTTGAAAAGCTCTCTTAATGTAACTGAAATGTTTATTAGAAGTTCCATCGAAACATGAGCAATCAATAGTAATTATAATGCACTGTAATATGAATAATAAGTTAGTATAAATTGTTCTTTTGTGATATACACGATTTGCATTTATTACGAAGCATTGGTGTTTGAGAGTGAGAGTCGCAGCGCGATCCTCGGTAAGATCGCTGCAAAACTTTACCTATTAAACCGACAAACGTAAACTAATAACCGATATTACTTGTGATTTAGAGCTGCACAATTCAGCAGGAGTTCCGTTCTGCCTAACTAAGGGGTAGGCTTGTGGTTTCACACGTTGTATAAGCCTTGCGGCCTAAGCGGTTTAGAAACAAAGAGGACTTACGTTGTAATTTGAGTGAGTGACAAACAATAACTTAAAATTCCCAAATTAATTATTTATCGGAGCTTGAATAAATCTACGATAGAGATGGTTTATTTTATAAAGAACCGTGCACTGCGCAACAGGTGGATAAGCTTGCAGGGCATCCTAAAAACATTATCTTCGCAGTTAGAATATTGACAAAAAATTGTTCTTATAAAAGCTCGCTGCAAGGATTTTCCATTTTATGTTCTCATAAAATATAAATCTACTCTAGTAGTACTATATTCCACAATTTTCTCGTAAAGATAATTCTTTTCTATAGATCTACAAATTAGCTCAACGTATATTTATCCAAAACTGCATCTATCCATGTCTAAAAACATTTAATAAGTCGGACTCGGATCAATATCTACTAAGTAGACACTTATATAAATATACGAGTAGGTAACATTGTTTTTAGCATGTTGAAGAAGATTCTTATCGGGAAATTTCTCTTAATAATAGCACCTAAATGTTTAAAAATAGAAAATCCATTAGACTAACTTTTTTCGTTGCTTCAAAGTATCCCATTTCTAATGCATATTCTAATTTTAGCTTCTATTTAATTGTTTTAACATTTACATTTTCAATATAATGCAAATTGTTCGAATAGCATGTAGAGTTGATAATTAGAATCAATAATATGAGGGTTGAAAATATTTTGTAATGATTTTTGATCAATTTTCACCAACAATGCCGCAGAATGTTATGAATTTCAACAGTATAACTAAAATCGCTGATATTCATTTACAAAATATTTCATTATTAAAAATATAATTAGCGAGTAGATTTTGTTTTGAGCACATTAAAATAACTGAATAAAAATAGACTTATCACAAATTTTCAGGAATGATGAATACTCGCGGTAAATTATCTGATAATTTATATAAACTTATCAAAATATTTAAGGTGTCACATTTATAACAAAACTTTATTCGAATGATTAATTTCCACTTTCAAGTTTCTCTTCAAACCGAATTCCAAACAATTTTCGTGAAATGTTTATCGGCAAAAACGGATGTGGATGGATTATTTATTATTTGATATCATTTTCGAAATAAGATTCATATAGATATTTCGAAAATGTGTATTAAATAATGGTCTATGCATCGTTCGGATTTCAAATATCTCAAGCGTATTAAAAACTTCACTCTTGCATAATATACATGCATAGTAAAAATGCAGTTTATAGTTTGAAATGAATTGCAGCTACATTTAATTATATTTATCAAGTCGACCATTGCTATTAATATTATACAACCTTGTGAGTTTTAGTTAATTTGTTTATTATTTATATTTTTCCTCGTTATGCACATTTTTTTGTAAATCATAATTGTTAACAAATTAGCGAAATATTTTGAAACAAATGTTTTTAATTATTTTATGAAAATTGTTCGGGCAGCACTAAGTTAGTTTCGTACTCTCTATGCAATTGCTGTTATCTATTCAGAGGAAAATCCCGCAAAATAATTTATTCACAAAGTAATTGTAAAGCTTTTAAGCTAAATTTCAATCAATTTCAAATGCATATTAATAAAATTCCATATTTATTTAATAAACATTCTGACTTGGCTATTTCCACTAGAACAGTCCCAACGGCCGCAAAAGCTCAAAGTAATTGATACTTTTAGGTAGATGCGAGGAACAGATATCTCTAGAGTCACATTTGCCAGCGTTCGTTTTTGCTGATTTACTTCCTGAATCTTGAGCGCGTATTTTATATGGGTTAAAAAGGAAAATAACAATTCTGCTTTGTAGTTTGCTTTTCTAAAGCACCACATACAAAAGGTATGCTTGGACAAAGTTAAGAAGTAAATAAAAAAGATGTAACCAAGTGCCTTCAGCCACTACAACATGACAAAAAAAACCGCAGTATGTTGTAGTACAACTATGCAGTTTAAAATATTTCCTAATGGGGCGGTTTTCTCTGAGTATAAAAAAATTGCGTGATTTTGGGGGCTCGGAAGGGGTGGAATTTCCAAGTTTAACGTGACATCGCGTCACAATTTAAGAACGCCTCGGGCTGCTATTCGACCTATAATATTTCGCAAATAAAGATCTACCGCAGTAAATGAAGAGGGGGGATTGTGATTTGAAATGCGCTAACCTTATGACGTAATTTCTCACTTCCATGAAGGGGTGCTTAATTTTTTTTGTACATGTTTTCGTGCGGATCAACGTCAATCGACCAAATTATTCGGATTAATTTATATCGAGGGATATAATTATTAAAATTAGTGGTTTACAATCTCTGACATCATTAGGTAATAAAAAAAAGTTTAAATATCACTATAAATGCTCATAATAAGAATTTAATCGTATTGGCTTCTACTGGGAACTAGCGCTAGTCAATAGTTAATTTTCAAATACAAAGTTTGCAATTTGAATTAATATTTGCAAATGATTTAGTGTGTTTGTTGATTCGTGGTGGATTATATCCGGGCTTAAATTAAAATCCATAAGCCACATGTTTATATTGGTAAATATAACTCGCGTACCTTTATACTAACGTTAAATATTCGAAATTAATGTAGCGATCACATAAGATAGTGGAAATTATTTATAAGCGATTTCGCAATCGAAAATAAATCTAGTTTAGTAATTATGAATCGATTAATCCTTGACCTCACATAAATAATGTTTTATACGTGTGCTGCTGATGTTATTTGTGTTTAGCATAAAATAGGTACCTAGACATTTTTTCACATAATTAATTTTGGTTGGTCTCGTTGATTGGCTTGGCACAAACAATTTAATTACCATTATCGCGGAAGTAGGGTTTTTCTTTGAATTATTTGCATTGTCGTTTCTAAATTTAACACAACACAACACACATATAATTAGCAAAGTTACATTTAATTCCACTACAAATTGCAGGCCACGTGTTTGTTTTTCATTCACATTTTTATTGTCAGTTAATAATAATTTATTACAATTTCTGATAAGAATTTTATTCGATTCATTTGCATTAACATAAGCATAGCTCATTAAATTACTCGTAAATATTTTGTTTTCTGACGCATATTTTGAATAGAAATTACTTGCTTAAAATTATCAAAATAGGTATGTATACAAATACGTTGATCAGATAATGTTTGTTATTAAAAAAAATTCATTGTACATTTTTTTTTAATTAACAGTATTTACTATAATGTATAGTATTATATTGTAATTTTGAAATTAATGAATTCAAAATATCAAGGAATAATTTGTATGTAGCATAAAATAACATAAATATTTATTTATCAACAAATTTAATGTATACAATATAATGCTATTTTAAACAAACATTGCTAGATCGTATATTTATCCATTTAATATTGATCTTCGTAATTATGTACCTACTACTCAAATTGTAAAGAAATTTTCGGTCAAGCCATTTAAAAAAAAGTTAACGGAAAATGGCTCTCAAATGCAAATTGAACCCAATATTTTCTTAACATCAGAGAATCCATTAATTCTAAATGAGACCAATTAGTAAAACCGAAAACGCTTGAATCCTTATGACTTGACCATTGTGTTTCCATTGAATGGAATTTAATGACTGAAATGAGATGCAAAATTTGCAGCCAAACAAAGAGGGTCCCTTTCAAAGAAAATAATTAATCTAAATAATGAGCACTAATTCCTTAACAAGTTATTATTTTTAGTAAAATCAAAGAAGGATTTTATCCTTTAATTTTACATGCTCCAATTTTATTCTGATGGTCGAGTATTTTCGAAATATAATTAGAAGACAATTTCGCTGTAGTTTCGAAAACAGTTCAAACTATCTTCCATAATTTATTTTGTTTTGGATTGTTTTAAATTAAGTTTTAACTGCAACTTAATACAATGGTGTGTGTTTTTGTTTTGGGTTCGGTTTCATGTAATTAAATTATGAACATACGAAATGTTGTGTGTACTTTTGCACAACCCAGGTATTATTTTTAATTTTGATTAACAGAGAAAACAAAATTAACTAAAAGACATACAAAGGAGCCAAATTGTAACAAAGCGAATTTTTCACATTTATACTACATTTGTTATTCGTTAATTAACTTGTGCTGTAATTAAGTCAAAATTAAACGGTTCCTTAAAACATGTAGTTCAAATACCCTCTCATCATGTGCACCCGAATTTAATTGAAACATGAATACTTTTATTGTTCTCTCCATCAAGAACAAGACGCCTTGAGAAAATGGGGTTCATCTTATATAACCATGAAGGAATTTGGTAGATATACTTGAAAGCTCGATATCATGCAGGCTAAACTTTGTTATTAAATTTCTATTCGAGCAAATTGTTAACAAAGCGTTGCCCTAATTTACATACGAGTAGATAATTTCTCAGATAATTTATTTAATGTTGTAATGTCATCATCGAAGTATGAGAAGAGCAAATAGAGTTCACAAATATTTCCTATATCGCTTTGACAAATCCAAACTATTTGATATAATTGCGGCTTCTGCTTTTCCGTAATTCAAAAAGTAAATTTCCAAACTAAAATTTATTCAATCCAACGAAAGAAAACTTTTGCAATCCAATAATCTTTGCCTGGAAATAATTCAGGTTGAATAAAAGGACTAAGCTTATTGAAGCTGAAGCAGAAATTTATAATCTAAAAGTTAATTATTAATTCAAACAATTAATTAATTGAAGGATATTTTTGAGTAGCTATTGTATGGTTGGCGCATAATATTTGTAAACTGGCAAAATAATTTTTGGCACCATTTTCAAGTGCCGCAGCCATATGCATATTTTTTCTAATGGGTTTAATCTAGTTACACGTATTTATGAACTGTTATTTCAAATATGAAAAATTAATGTTATAAAATGCAAAATAGCCCACACACTCACACAAATTACGTCAAGATATAATTTTGCTCGTTTTTATGTGACCAGACTGAAATTAAAATTTAAAAATCATGTTTAAATTCCGAAATTGCATTTATTGCACTGTTATAAAGTAAATAAATAAATGCAATAAAAAAATGCTTAACTGTTTACTCAAGGTTGCATTTAAGTTTATCACGACTTTATTGGTAATAACTTTGAACAATGATCGTAATATAGCATGCTTTTCTTTGCACATAAACCATACACGTTTTATTATGGGAATTGTAATTTCTATTTATATATGATTTGCTTTAGAAAAATCATTGTACATTTTATTTATTGTATGATTGCGTACAAATTGTTGGATTGAAACAATTTTCCCTTTTCCTCTAAGGATCGTCAATTAAAATATTTATAGTTCGGAAAATTATTACATCTTGTAATAAATCAACTTAATCTCATCAATCAGAATGATGTAATGAAAATTGCGATGGTATAGACACATTTTATGGAGAATCAACGAAATGGAACATAAAACTATCTGGAAGACAATTTTTCCGCAATCAAAATTAAAGATAAGTGGAAATTGCGGCAAAATGAGTGTGCCAGATATTTTTTGAAGATTGGACTTATAAAAAATAATCATCTTTCGCGCTATGAAAGCATGAACCCTTCCTGATAAAAATATATTGATCGTTTGGACATCTAATAGTCAGAGTTTCATTTAAATGTAAATGTCAGTGATCTTTCCTCCTTTAGGTCTTCAAACAAATTCGTATTCACTGAACTGTTTCCATTTGCTTCTCCATGCAAGATAAAGACCTTTTTAAATTGTGATAAATTACCTATGCACTTTTTTCGGCTAGAATTTCAATCAAACTCGAACAAATAATATGTAATCTGAGGTAACATTCCAGTTAAGCTGTAAGGATTATATCGAGTATAGTTTTGCTTAGTCCGTGGATTGTCCATGTAATTTCGTAATCATAATAGAACATAGTAAGCACAAGAGACTTAAAAGACCTTCTTCAAAGTCCACTTCTGTGGACTTTGCTTTCGCAAGTCTGGCATGACATTTTCAGTGCTAGTGTTAGAGGTAATCCTTTTAATACCCTAGTGTGCTTCAGATTGATCACTTTCACTGAAGGTAAACTTAAAATAGGACCTAGATATTTATTAAATTAATTATTGCTCCATTCAGCTTCAAAGTTGCTTTACAGAAAAAATTGGAGTTGAAAATAAGTTGTGCAAAAGCACCAACTTTGTGGTTGGTGCACAATCAAGAAATCAGATACAAGACCACTGAATGTGCAGTAATTTCGTGACATTCGAGATATTCCCTAGCGTCAAAGACCAGAGGAATTGTACAAAGGGCATTCCTAAATTCTGCGTTCGCATTTGAAGTGAAAAGTGCTCATTTATGAGATTTGCTTGCTAATAAAATATCACACAATTTGAAAACGAAACACTTTGAAAGGTATTATTTTCGTTATTCCTACAAAACATGAAACTGTAGATCTGACGACTTTTGTTGAATGTATGTAGTAGTATGTGTTTCTATTGTTGTGTAAGCGATCACGAACTGGAAAAAAAAATACATCCAATTCAATTCAACTGAATGTTATTGCATGCGTTTTTGTTGTTAAAATACAATGCGATATCATAATAATAGCCTTGCATTTGATTTATAGCCACGGAAATGTTCGTAATTTCCTTTAACTGCTGAAAGAACCACTGGACATTTTTCTGCTCCTTCCGAATCACTGCGGCGGAGGATGCACTTTTTTATTTTGGTCCTAGAACTTTTGGCGCTACAACTAATTTCTTACTAAACTGAGACGATGATTTTGTTGGTTGGATGAAAAAATAAAATGCTGATTCGCGTTCATTCTTTTTTTTTTTCGCCATAAAAGATATCATTTTATTGTCTTAGAATTGAAAATATTTCAGGGGTATCTGGCAATAAGCCTAAATTTTTATGAAGGTTTCTTCAGATGAAAGTATAACGATAAAAAAGGGGATGCTATCGCATTTTGTATTGGAATTTACAGAACGTAGCTGAATTCGTGATATTATTGTTTTGATAAAACAACAATTTTTATTTATTTATGTACAGAGAGTTGAACCCTAAAAGAGAACTCCCAATAAATGTTATTTGGTGTTCTTCCAAACATTACTAAAAGATAAAAAATATTTTCCAAACTGTTGAAACGATTCCATTGATCTTAAACTGTGTTAATAGACATTTAGAACAACCCGTCAGGATTAACGGATAATGAGTTTGTAATGATCCTCATAACTGAAAGGTATACAGTTTGTTGGGGCTATTAAAATAATAACTACGGGTAGCACACAAAGTAATTAAACATTTATATGCCTCAATTGTACGAAATAAAGCAATAAAGCATTGATTTCAAAATCAAGGATACCTTGATTAAAATATCGACTACTTGAAAATGGCAATTAAACTGGACGATATCCTGATAGAGGACGAGTGCGGTAATTGCAGACTAAATGAAGGAAAAACTACTGAACCATCGGAAGGTCGCCACATTTCAATAAACAAAGTCAAAATAAAATAAATCAAAAATTTTGAAACCCAAAACCCATTAAAATGTATTGGAACATTTGGTCTAGCTTTGTAGACTTAACTTGGCTTGCAAAACTGATCCATTTAATTAATTATGCAGTATCTGTTGGAAAATGTTTATTTCCAAAAGGAATTTAGACTACATTCGCATTCTCCACAATTCTACAAGTACTTATAGGACTATAGGGTCAGAACTTTTTATCATTTCACAGATATAGACTTAGTTCGCACAGAAATGCACATATTTATGCAAATTGTAGTTGTTAGTGCTTTAATAAAAGATTTTATTAAATATTTTTGTACAATTAGCAAAGTGACCTCGAACTCTTAGATGATGATAAAACCATTGACTGAGAATCTTTATTTTGCTGCAAATTTTTCTGATGAGATCACGATCAGCTGCCTATTGCTGTACTTTGTGTATTTTTTGATAAAAAATAAATTATGAATTCATAATTCAGCATTCCTTAAATATATTCATTAGCATAGCACGTTATGAAATTAGCTGTAATTTTATTCAATTCACTGTTGCTAAATTTATAAATGAAATTCTATTTCCATCAAAAAAGCATGGACATAAATTAATGTCGTCGGTTTGTGACTGCTCGCCAAATTGCTTTGCGAGTAAATTTTTGTGTTAAATTTAACACTTTGTTGTGTGTTCTTATTTCAGACAAAATTATATTTCTAGGTCGTTTGACTGACGACAACGTCCACATGTGTTTCGAATTAAATAGTCACATTAGTCAAACAAGTGCTAATCGCCAAAATATCTCGTTGCAGGTTTGGAACCGCCAGATTGTGGACCAACCAGCAAAATGCAGCACAATTTGAAAAAATCGCCACACAATCAACTCTTAAGCCACAAACGAAATTGCAGTGATAATCAGTGAATAGTAAATTTTCCTAGATAATCGAGTGTTATGGATAACGAAGCCAAATTAAATTCGTCGTCGTTCTTCTACAACACATCAATTATTGACCATGAAGTGGCTGCCACAGATTGGACGGACACGCTTGTGCTTTTTATAAAAGCAACGATAATGGGTTCGATCATTATTGCATCAATTTTCGGCAATCTTCTAGTCATCGTTTCCGTCATGCGACATCGGAAACTTCGAATCATTACTAATTACTATGTAATTTCATTAGCATTAGCTGATATGTTAGTAGCAATGTTTGCTATGACATTCAATGCGAGTGTGCAAATATTCGGCCGCTGGCTCTTTGGCTATTTCATGTGCGACGTGTGGAACTCTTTGGACGTCTACTTCTCCACCGCTTCCATTCTTCATTTGTGCTGCATAAGTGTCGATCGTTACTATGCAATAGTAAAACCGTTGAAGTACAACATCTCCATGACAAAGCGAGTGGTGGCCTTAATGATCCTGAACACGTGGATCAGTCCGGCAATGATCAGTTTCGTGCCGATTTTCATGGGCTGGTACACAACGGAAGAGAACCAGATATTCCGGGAAGCGAATCCGGATATTTGCGAGTTCGTCGTCAATAAACCCTACGCAGTCATTAGCAGCAGCATTTCCTTCTGGATACCTTGCACCATCATGATTTTCATGTATTTGGCGATTTTCCGCGAAGCCAACAAACAGGAGAAGGAAATGTTCAATCGGCATGGAGCCGCTCTATTGCTCCATCAAAATAACACGAATGGGGACATGTTGTCGAATTCGGGCGGCTCTTCGAAAACGCTAACCCTCCACGAAATCAATCAGGATTTACATCACACTCCAACCAAAGAGCGCAATATCATCAAAATGAAACGGGAACACAAAGCGGCCAGGACATTAGGCATCATTATGGGCATTTTTATTTTGTGCTGGTTGCCGTTTTTCCTTTGGTACGACAGCGTGTCGCTTTGCAGCACCTGCTATTGTCCAGATATCGTAGTCTCCGTCGTATTCTGGATTGGATACTTCAATTCGACGTTGAATCCTTTGATTTACGCTTACTTCAATCGCGACTTTCGAGAGGCGTTCAAAAATACGTTGCAATGTGCATTCTGCAGCTTGTGCAGACGCCCGCCATCCGATCTGGATATTATCGATATTCGCAGACCATCGATTCGGTACGATGATCGAACTAGAAGTATCTATTCGGAAACGTATTTAAAGCATGTGGATCGAAGAAGTTCCGAGTTTGGTTCGAGTCTATGAGTGGACTTAACTAGTAGCAGACTTACAACCACCAGCTTTTAGAGGGATGTGGTTGTTTCTTCTACTAGTTTATCGCGAGCGAACTTTTTTTATTTGTATACTTATAACATGGTGCTGTTCTTTTGTAATATTACATAATACAACAAACAAAAAAGAAGTCTGTACATAAAATATATTTATTTATGCGTATGAAAGATTTTTTTTATAACTCTCAAAGTGACAAAGTGTGATAATGAAGAATTATACAAGTGATCTGAACAATTACTATTTAGATCTGCTGAGCAAAATACATTATTTGTTTTGCGAGCATTAAATGTATCAAATTTTGTATATGAAAATTGCCAAAGTGATTATTTTTACATTATTATGGTTTTATGAAGGTATTATTATAAATTTTGTTATTTAATGTTAATCTCGTTATACTATATTTAAAATGCATATGTACTGTATTTGGTACTTAATAATTGTAAATAATAATTAATTGGCCTATATTATATTTTGCAGTTGCGATTTTTTTACAATTAGCCAAACATTTGTTAAGTAACCAATTACCACCCAGAAATAAAATCGCATTTTTTAATGTAAATAGCATAAAAGACTTTCAAATCTGCGAGTTAACAAATTGATCAATATTTTGTTTAAAAATGTAATTATAAAAAAATTCTAATGATAAATAAATGTTTCAGTAAATGTATAATGTCAAAAAATCAATTTATGTCTTAATGTGGAAAATTTTAATTACAAACACGTTTTAAATAAAAGGAAAATTAAATCAATCCAACAAAAGTAGCGAAAAACAATCATATTCTATTAATAAATTTAGATACCTAATATTAAAATCAAGCAATTATTATTATAGAAATGAAAAGTATTGTTATTATTATAGAATACTTTGACCAAAGAAAAATACTACTACTTAAAAAAAAGTATACATTGAATAAGATGAGCAATAAAAATGTAGTAGAAAATAATTATACAGGATAATTAACATCGAAAACATAATTTTCTTTTGAACAATTACTAGAAAGACTTAAGAGGAAAAAAATCATTAATAAATAACGCACAGGTAAACAAACAATTAAAGCGAAAACCTATTTTTCACACAATATAAAGTATTTTTTTGTAATGTCTTCCCCAAAAAATAAGATATCAGTGTTCATAATGTCTCAGTTTTAAATAAAAATGATAAGTGGTAACAACTTTGATGTTTCAAATAAATGTTAAATGTACAAAAAATATAAAATCATTTGTGTTTTTTTATTATGCTAGGATATTATTAATTTGTTGACAAATAATCTTTTCAGCACCACTTTCAACTTTCTATATGGATCATGCATTTAATTGGCTTTAAATAATTTCTAAATAAATAAAGTAGCTATAGAATTGTGAATAAACAATCTTTTAATTAACTTTAGTCTAATAACAAAGAACAATTATTTGTCTTTTAATTATTTTCTCACTTGGCTAGATGCATTTTTCATTGAATTTATTCTTCGATTAACATAACGTAATTTTTGAGACTGAAAGTGATGTTTGGATTATGATTGATTGATTATTCGGATCTAGATTTAATTCTTTGCTACTTAACTTTACTGTTTTATATGTGTACCTTATACAAGGTGTCTTCAAAAATAGTGTAATTGTAGTCTACAAAATACGAAATTCAATTTTCTGATGGCCTCTAATTCTTAAAACACTAAGCTTTTCATTTTTGATACTCGATCACACTATTTTCTAGATATGTTGTACAAAATTCAAACCGTCGAGACTATTAATTTTGGATCACCCTGTGTATAATAATTTGAATCGTTTCCAATTAACTCTATTTATTGATTGTATTTGTATATATTAGTATTTGCTTTGTTTTCTCAATTTTTTGATTTGACAATGCTTTTGGATAAAAAAAGGACAGAACTAAAATAAATTATTGAAAATAATGTCATTTTCATTGTTTGCCTTTCATTAAATATTTCAAACCAATAAAAAATAATTGGTAAGACCGCTAAATAAATTTAAAAATCGTTTGTCTTCATAAACTCAAATTTAATTGGTACACTCTAATTAATTTCACAGTATTATTATTTTCAAATGCGACAATTAAAATAATGTTGAATAAAATGTAGGTACTACGTGTCATTATAAATATTTATCATAGACCAATTAAATTAAACAATTTAATTGATAATTAACTGATACATGCAAAATTATTTTAAATCTATTAATAACGTAGGCATTTATTTATTTAATCTAGCCTCATTTACATAGTAGATAAAGCATGAACATTTCTTACGCATTTCTTTGTAATTAAAAATATTAGAAAGAATTTATAAATAAACATTGTCGCGCGTTTGCAAAAGCTCGATCTCAAAATTTGTAAATTATTTGCAACAACGATAGGCAACCAGTAATACAATCTGCAATATATAAATTTCTGTTTCTCTGCGATTAATAAGCTACATAGCTAAATCAAATTTAAAATAAACACCTAATTAGCTAAATTTAAAGAAGATTAGCTATTATTTATACAAAACAGCTAATTTAAATTAATAGATAATTATTTATAGTAAAACCTTGGTGGAATTGTATGAAAGTCATGTCTGCAAATGCAACTATGTGAAGTTAGGTTTCTAAAATTCTAACCACAAAAACGAAGGATGTCTTTCAGTTTGTTAAAACAGGTAATATCAAAAATTAATCCAAGTTTCTGTAATATTCTAATGTAATTTACCATTTTAGGTAGCCGTAAACAATGTACGCCTTTATACCGCCGCAAACAAATTGCTTCATACAAGCGCCGCATGCAACAAAACCCAATCGGGAAAATACAAGATAACCGCAAAGAAAGATTTTCCTTTAACTTACGAAATGGCTAATCCGCCTCCCCAAATCGCACACAGGAAGTCCTGGAATTCATGGAACACTTGTAAGTCTCATTGGAATCCTATTTGTAAACAAATATAGGTTAGCTTTAGGGCTCTTGCGATTTTCAGTAATATTTACTTACATTTGATTGATAAACACATACATGTGATACAACAACACATAACAAGTGTTTATTATCACACTTTTCACATTATTATAATCACTTTGCACTACAATTTCAATTTCTAACACTAATATCCACCATTGCTGTTTTCAAAATGCGCGATACAAGTGAAGTTGGCTTTCGAACTCGAGCGCCCTTGTCGAATCCAGCAGCACTCAAATTTTCATTCTATTTTAGCTAATCTGCAGGGCGGTTTAAGACCGTCCGAAACGGCAATCGAGGATATCTTCATTCGGAAATTCGTAACTGGGACATGGCATAACTTATTTGTCAGTGAAATAATCATAAAGAGGCAGCATAATATTATTCGAATAGCTGGAATTATAACTCGTGCCATAAGTGCAAGGAAAATGTACTTCCTAATTGGATACACGGAGGAACTGTTGAGTTATTGGATACAATGTCCAGTCAAGTTGGAATTGCAAACGGTAGCTAATCGAAAGGATGTTGTTTTCAAATATATTTAAGTTGGATGTGATTGATTGAACTAAGTAGTGAGTAAAATTTATTTATAATTATTTTGAATTTTTATTTCTCGGACTTAAATAATTAGGGATAGAAGGGTGAATGATAAAAGCGCACAGATTCAATAATAATACATTTTTATTTCAGAAATATTGAATCTACATCATTCTATTATTCACTCAATAAAATGCAAATCTTTTATAAGTATTCTCTAAACACTATAATATGATTTTTGTTTATCAAATTATGTTTTATTAGGAATTTCCCTTTAGTTCTTTTTAAGTAGGTAGGTACACTTATTTTAGGAAGCAATCTCACTTTTAATATTGTTAATTACGGTATAATTTCGTTTCTTTATTATACACTTTTTCAATCCATTAATAATATAGCTTGAACGAAATCAAAAAAGTCTTTTTTAAATGTTGCATCATTTAAATAAAATATTTTCAAGAGGCTAACAACACATAAACATATAAATTCAACAAGCGTAGTACTCTTATAATATGATTTTTTCTTCAAAATGATTTATTTATAAATTATAAACTTTACTTAATTGATTTTACTATTATTATAAACTTCTTATTTATTAAACAATTTTTTTATCATTTGCTTTTGAATATAGTATTGATGAAATTTATACAATTATTGTTTGTTTATTTTAAAATTCTTATTACGATTATTATTATAAATCAGAATATTATGATTTAACTACAAGTCTACTTTTACCATGGTTTTGTAACTCAACTCCTTCTTGATGTTAAAATTCATTACATTGTAAATTCAATTTCAATTTAATTTCTTGTTGTTGTTGTTCGTGTTCTAGATATGTAAATGCTTTTCAAGCATAACTTTATAAATTTAATATATCAATTAATAACAATTGGTTAATGTTATTTCTTAAGTACATATTCTTGCAAATTTTGTCTTTTAATTTCAAGTTGTTTATATTTGCGCTTATTGTCACTGTTGTGTTACTAATAATTTTAGATTCAATTAAATTTAAAGCGATTGTAATATTAAATATATGGAAGAAGACTTGACTAATTAATCGAACGAAATTAATTTGTAAAAATCATAGAATGAAATTAACAGACAAAATTGCAGTAATATTAATAACAGTTAATAATTTTAACTCAAAATTGTGCTATAACATGAAAACCTATTCAAATGAAGAGAAGAGTGCAACATCACTACTAGATTAGTCGATCGAACGCAAAGATAAAGCTAATTCCATTATATAATAATTACTTTTTAGAATACTGGATCGTATTGCTATGAGTTATATTGAAGGAAATTAGTTTAAATTACGTTGTAATATTTTGTTTTGTGCGTTGTGTAAAAGATAATGTCTACAGAAGAACAAAACGTTTGTGTTTGTTTTTGCATCTCTTTTGTAAACGTGACTATAATTATCTCGCTATCTTGGAATGTCTAATTCTAACACATAAATTAGTATGCAAGATGATTCAAATTTATGGTTACAAAAATGGCCGTTTTTTGTATATTTTAACAAAGAAAGCAGCATCCAATTAATGGTCCCTTTTATATGATTCTTTACAATTTTAATTAGTTAGAGAAATTAATTTTGTGGATTTAAATTAAGCGAAAAAATATTTAAAATTAATTTTCTTTCATGGTAAATTAAATTCAAATATTTACCCGAATAGTCAAACGCATCTGGCACATTTCTATCTTTAAGATTTTACTACAATCTAAAGCAGTTTAAGTTCTTGTACAAAATCCGAGTAACCATAAATTTGGCTCATTAGAAAATGAAGCGACAAAATAAAATTCATGCACCTGTTGTACTACAGAAGAAGAATGAAAATAAAATAAATAAACGAATCGGTTAACATTGTGAGAAATCCTTGATGTCATTCACTTGAACTTGTTTTACAATATTTGAGCTCAGAAATTTTGGAGCGAGCCAAATTCCATGGACTGTTGTTGTCAGTAGACCCAGGATACCGGAATCCATTGTGGTGTGGTTTGCACCCTTTCAATAGCTGCTTCTAAAGCACCTATCGTTTCATCTATATCGTTATTTATTATGGTAAGATCGAAATAGTGCCCATAAGCATGACGCAACATATCAGATTCCTTTGCAAGTCTCTCCAAACTTCCATCGTACTAAACAAATATAAAGCATTTTCAATACCGATCACACCGAAGAGTCTGTTAACTTACATCCGCTATATTTTGCAATGCAGGAGCAGCAATGAACACAACATATGGTGAGAACTCAGCTGTACGCAACACTTTCAGAGCTTGCGGTTCGACATCAAGAATTGCCATTTTGCCTTCTTGATGGATTTTTCGAATGGTGTCTAATTTGGTGCCATACATAGCGTCTTCATGGGTCCCGTACTCGAGATACTCATTCGCCGCTATATCGGCCATCATTTCATCGTGCGACACGAAGAAATAATTGCGACCATTCTCTTCGTCCGATCTTGGCGGTCTCGTTGTATCTAAATTCGAAATAAAAAATTGATAGACAGTTTAAGGGATGATTGCAAATATTACGTGGTATGGGGTACGCATATTGATCGGGATGTTTGGCTATCAACGTGTTCTTTATGTGCCTTCGGCCCACACCATGTGCCCCAAGCAGCACCAATGTTTTTCTTTGGAATGCTGGATCAGACACTGAAAGCGCAATGGTTTCACATTCTGTTGCAAATTTAATACGAATACTTACTTGGTAGTTTGACCACCTCTTCATAAGTAACTAAATCTAATTGGTCAAAAACTGCATTGTGTTTCGCCAAATATTTGTCCTTGTACTGTTTCTTTTTTCGTCCAAATATTGAGCAATTGACTAAAATCAGAATCAATCAGCCAAAACGCACAAATTCAAATTGATTGTCATGCATGTAGTTTTTGTTTCCCAGCAGATCACAAAAATATTATTGTCTACTAGGAAAACACGATATAGATTAGCCAATTTTGTTAAATAGTAATTTGTTTAATAGAAATATTTATTGAATGCTAAAAAGCATGCGGTTTGTTTAATCTACATAATCATATACCTGTGGTACCATCACAACCATTAGCATGAGATGTACATCCTTTTTCCACGTCTTGCATTCAACAGAAACACAGGTCACACCACAATACAGTTTGTTTATTTATAAATAAACGTTTATGTCTGATTTTAATATTATTCCTATCGTTTTCAATCATGCAACTACGTATTTAAAAAAATTATTATTTATAGCGAATTCGATATTCATTCATGCCAGAGTCAGTTATGGTTCTTCATTCACATGCTACGAAAATGCAATAAAATAAGTTTTAGCAACAGTATCAATATTTTAAAGTAATTTGAGAGAGAAAAGTATGCAAGAGAGCTTTTATGAACTGCTGGTAAAGTCAAACTAGATTAATAAAGCCACAATAATTAGATATAGACGAGAAAGTTTCCATTTAATCGAATTTCTCGCGCTATTCCTAAAAATAAACTGCAAAAACTAAAGAAAACATTATAAATAAGCTTTAATTTATTAATGAGACAATTTTAAGTCAGCCGCGTATTCTTTTTACGTGTAAGCTTACCAATAATTTATATATGTTTTAATTAAAGTGTTTTAAATTTTTCTTGTACGTTTTTTCGCTATATTATGTATTCTAAAATCTACCTTGTTCTTGTTTTGTTTTTTCCATTGCCGCACAGGCTGCTCGCCACTCTTGCAGCTCGGGCGACGGGATAAGTCCAGCTGATCCAGCTGAGTTATCTTTTCTAGCTTGCCACCAATGATGGTCATCTTTACTAATAATCTACACACACAAATCATGTCTTAGTTTCCTTTTCAACTTTTTCCCTATTCTTTCAAACCTACTTGAAGTATATCACCGGTTTTGAAAGCAACTCCTGCTTGAGCACAAGGTATGAGATCATCTTCTAACGGATCATAGTCGAATTGCGCTTTCACGAATATCTGGAATTAGCCAAATTGTAGCATGCCATCAAATTTCGAATTGTAACACAAAAAAAAGTCTACGTCTAACTAAACCAAAAATACCTACAATAATTGCACGCTAATCTAATTCCTACTTGAAATTAAGCACATCACATCAGAACCAGATTTTTTGGGGTACTTACTAACACTGGTAGCGGTTTAATCCGGAATAACTAGAGAGAAAATCAAATTCTAGTTTAAGCAAAGTTACTCGAAAATTCAAACAAATCCTAAACTTGAAAAGATTCTTCCAGAAATATTACGCCGATCATCCCGTAAAAAATTACTGGACCAAAGACAAATAGCCTTAAGGCTATTAAAACGTTTCAAAGCTAGAAAATAAAATATATTTTGTTCAAATAAAAATAATTATTTAATTTCTAATGAAGACAAATTAAATTAGTCTTCCTGAAAGCTGAACCGACTCTGAAAAGATCTTTTCAAACTGAGTATATCGATAATGTTTTAGTGTTGAAATGAAACAATAATTTAATTAGCATTCCATTATAATGTGTCGATAGAACAGAACTATTATTGTGTTAATAATAATAATATTATGTGGATATGTTTACCATTCTTGCTAATGAAATTTTCCAATTCATTGGACTTTTTGTATGCATATGTAAATTTTTAATTTATGCATGCATTTAAAAAATCAAAACATTTCATTGGTGACCAAACACTCGTCAATTACTTTTCCACAATGGGCACCTCAAAAAATCAATCAATATCAAGCGTTGAAAACGAAAAAAATAACAAGTAAATTAAAAATATGTACAATAAATGAAAAAGTAAAAGTATGATGTGATCAATGTACCTGGCTGGTATGATGGGATGTGCTTTATTAAAATAAAATGACAAAAAAATATAAATCTCAGAGCTTCTCAAAAAATATCTCTCATAGGTATAAATTTCACCCGTTTTGTCGAAAATGCCTATTTTATAAATGAACATGATAAAGAAAATGTATGGAAAATCAATTACCTCACATGGTGGTGGAGCACTTCTGTAAGATGGGACTATTTTGAATGTCACTGAACCTCGTGCTTCCCTCTGTAAATAAACAACAATAAAAAATAAGTGGTTTGGAAAAATGCATAAATATTGAGCGCCTTACGAGAATTTTTTGAAGAGCATTTACAGATTGGTTCATAACTGGTATGCCATTAATTTCTCTAATTTCATCTCCTACATGTAGAGTAGCTTGTCTATGTATCATGCCACCGTGCATTATCCTAGCTACAATACATTTCCCATCTTCATTCATTTTTAATGTAATACCCTGCAGAGCGAAACAAAATATTTAAAACTTCGCGCGCAAAAATATTTTTCGAAAAGCGCTTACCATGGGTTCATCTGTATTTTTTTGAAATTGAACTAATCGAACTCTGGTTACGTTTTCCATCTCCACTTCACCATTAGGGCCATCCAAGTCGTCGCCGCCGTTAAGATATGGAAGCAGTGGAGGCGGCGTGACTCGGATGGCATCTTCGCCGTAGATTTCATGTGCAACCACATCGTGAGCTTGTAAAAGAGCCTGCCAAATAAAAAACAATCCAACTTTAGAAAACGTGCGACAAGAAACTTATTATCGCTTGTCACATTATATATTTTCCGAAAACAACCCTCTACAGTTGCAGAAACCCGAGCTGCCCTTTAGATTCAAACATCACATGCTGTTTATGATAGTTTCACGTAAATAAAGTTTGTTGACGAAACTATATCAAGTTTAATTAACATTTTTTTCAGTCTCAAGCTAAACTATAAATTATTCAAATGAACTAACATCGGTTTAGAGTTTCTGTACCTGAAATCTCGATTTGTACAAATAAATAATAATAACATGGATAAAACTTGATTCAATTTAATCCATGCTGTTTGTAAAGCATGTTGACAGTATTTTCGAGTGCAATAAATTTAAACTGCAATAATAATGTTTGAACATTATGTATATAATGCATTGAAATAACATTAACTGAACAAACTGAAATAGTTCCAATGGAAATCCAATTCAATTTGCACGCAAATTTCGATCACTAGCCGGAAATTATATTTTAGTTGACTCTCATTGTCTAATAAAAAAGAGGAGAAATTTATAACCGTCAAAGCAACTGAATGGCTAACATAATAGGACATTCGAAGGGTTGTTTAACAAAAGCTGAAAATGCAAACAGTATTCTAGTTCTAGTAGGTAAATTTGAGATTGACAAACAAAAAGAAGTAAATTTTGACCCAATTTACAAATCCTAATAATATATTTCAATTAAATTCCCTTCTAGCGGATTTATAATCAAATTTTAATAAGACTGAAATATTTTTCAGGAATAACAAGTAGTTCTCATAAAATCGTCGTTGAACAGCATCTGTCTGAAATTACACCATGAAATCTTGTCAAGATGCAAACTACTCAACGGAAAACGTGTATGCAGAGATTTATTATTAAATATGCCTCAAAGAAACAACTAAGGTGGAAATAGTAAGGTAAGTGGCAAATCTAACAATGACAACCCTTAAATGTTCGCGACTCGTTGCTAATTTGAGATAGTTTGTATATCATCAAAAAATAAAAAAATTGTGAGCTTCCTACAGGATGCTGGATATTTTTTTACTCGCATTATAAAATATTCCTGAAAAATTGCTGGCAACACTTTGTATGTCCATTAATTTCTTCGGATCAAAACAAAGGCGAATGTTGTCAACACGATCAAAATTTACAAGAATTTATGATTACTGCTCGCAAACATAATGATTTATCCTGCGATTCTTTTGGCATACCTACTTAGTTTTCAAAAAAGTTTATACATATTTTATTTTTTGCCACAATAGATGGTGTGGTTCTTAAGAATCAATATCGTGTGGTTTTATTGTCCAGCAAAAGTGCAATAAATCACGTAGACATGTAATTTATTTGTCACTAAAACAAATAAATAAATTTAAACTGAAAATGGTTTAATAAAAGTTCAGATTAATGTTAAAGGATATAACAAATAGAGCTTATTGGTATTTGTTTTGCAGTATTTTCTTTCATACGTCCAACCACTTACTGCCCTGGATGGAAAAAGCTGCTTTGAACCTTGTTATTTGGAATCAAAATACGGTTTTTGCAATTGCAAATACAGATTTTGTATTTGCGACACTTTATGGGTTTTTCATTTCAGTTTCATTTGGTTAGATTTATTCATACTTTTATGACTCCATATTTTACTACCCCTGAAAGCGCTGACTTCCAAAAAAGCACTATAATGTACTCTACTTAATAATAGTTCACAAAATATTGAAGTTAAAAAG
The DNA here is from genome assembly GCA_963556235.1 of Cryptophagus acutangulus. Lineage (NCBI taxonomy): Eukaryota > Metazoa > Arthropoda > Insecta > Coleoptera > Cryptophagidae > Cryptophagus > Cryptophagus acutangulus. The sequence continues at coordinate 11,332,435 of OY744559.1, read as the reverse complement.
GAATTATTTTCAAAAAGATAGTTTGTTTATAAAGATCTCCAAAAAAATTCAAATTTACAACCCTTGTAACAAAACTTTGGCAATAAATTGCGACTTTTGTATAACAGCTTTTTAAAAATTTAGAGTAACTTATTCAACTTCTTGAATGCAGTACAAATAATTCAAATTTGTATTTGAAGCATCATCACATTTGAAATACGAGTGCATTTTAAATTGTTTCGTAAACTGCAATTTTTTAGTCGCGAATAATTATCCTATCAAAAAAACACGTAATTAAAGAAGACTTACATAGCACAACATAATGAGATCTAAGTAGCACACATTTTTACTTTTGACTCGAAACTTACTTCCCGGTTTAAATTACCCCACATGTCTTTTGGGAATTGTTTAAACTTTCCGCTTGTTTGTCTCTAACAACACATCGGATGAACAGAGGTCTCATTTTAACAAACTCCAAGATTTATTGTATTAGAATGGTTTTTCTTTGACATCCCATTTTCGGTCAACGTTCATCTATTGACCTTCTTTTATATACTTACTTATAACTTAGTATTATATTAAATTTGGCATTTGGGAATAACTTACAAACCCATACGAAGAATGTTACTAAGTATATAAAAATATGGATTTTCTTCAAAATTTATTACTAATGCGATTATAAAACTTTTTAGATAAATTTACCGTCTAGATCGCTCTAAAATTATTATTATTATTACCGATTGCAGTTCGGTTAGCCACTAAATTTTTATTTGTAATATTATTTAATAAATAAATCGTGCTACTGCAAATTAATTTCGAAAACAATAGAGTTCGGTAAATTGTTGCCACAATAATAAATTCGGATGATTTACACCAAGTAGGTATCGATAATGGAAAAAGCTTCGAGTAACTAGTATAGCAAAATATTTAAGAAATATATCCCCTACTCGCATGTACAAAATAAAATGCTATTAAACTCGACTGTTTATGACAGCACACTTATTGCTTTGAAAAGAATTTCAAATTTTTGATTGTATGCCAATATGCACAGCTTTATTTTACATATATAAAAACCAATTTTATTATTAATTAAATTTTACAGTAATTTCTATTAGCTCTTCATTTAAAAATAATCACAATTTAGTTAATTATGAATTTTAAATTCTGAAGGTGCGCACACAAATTGTTAATTACAGTTCGATAAAAAATGTAATTAATAAAGCTTTTTAAAGTTTGTTATTAGCCGAGAAAGCTCGCCATTGCATGCGGTAGCTAGACGCAAACTGAAATTTTAGGTATAAAATAGGAACTGAAACCGCGCAGTTCTCGTTAGAAAGTCCCATTCAAAAATGGGTTTTCAGTAACTAGTTTACTAAAAACGTGGTTTAATTAAAACATTTCAAGTCAATTTATTGAACTGTAACCAAATTATGAATTACCATACACAATCTATTGGAAATGTGTCCAAAATTAATTAATAACTAAACTAAATTTAGTTACGAATTAAATGACCATCCAAAATCCAACGCAGTTTAATAATTTTTTATTATAAAAATTAAACCAAAAAGCGACGAACTAAGATATTAATTACTTACAGGTCAACTGACTTATAAATAAAAATGAGTTAGATGCTGAAATGCTGAATTATTAATAAATATTAAACCTAGCAAAATATGTGATTTATTATGATTTGATTCACAAACTTACTTCTTTCTCACGAAATTCTCATTTAACTTTTAATCTGGGCTTAAGTAAGTTTAAATATTATTTTAAAGATAAATCAGTTTGACGAATATTTTATTAGCCGTCTGCTTCAATTGAAACAATAAGTTTTCTCCAATTCGCTAATTTTAAATTAATGTGTACATTTTATCGTCGATTGGATTCTTTTTAAATCTGTATTAGCTTGTTTGATGTTTCGTCCAATAATAATTCATTACTTAAGTACATTAATTTAATCAACTGAAGGAGGCATTTGTAATTGTGTAGTTTATATTGATAAAGTTTGCCTCATCTAACTTATATAACAGACATTGTTTACAAGCTTGTAAAGTTTTTACAGCTTCAAAATAAAAGTAATTACAACTTTCTAAATGATCATAATATTATATTTTACCTTTACAGAACGAAAAATACTTTAATATTTATAGATATTTCTGAAAACTTTTTTATTATGCACTTCATATCATAGTAAACCTTTGATATAGTAGATTAAACAAAAGAAATAATTGGCATAATAAAGTTCATATTTTTTGCTTTATTTTATTTAAATAAAACGGTTTTATCTCAAAGTTATTTCCAACTTGAAAGTGCAACATAAGTCCTGATACAGAATGGGAATTAATTATCCTTTTAGATTAAATAAAAGCATGCCAAAAATTAGAAATTCTGTATACGCATAGATATCCTAGAACAATGCACTCAAAACTCGCTGAAAAGCTCAAGTGGCTCAATTAGGAAACTTTAAGAAACAACAGCTGTAAAAGCTGTTATCATTTGCACTACTAGGAGTCTATGTGAATAGAATATATTAACTTCAAATGAACTTATTAGAATTCACTGATGCGAATATATCGATTCGGAATTATCGAATTGAATTCCATGAGGAACATTTCCCATATAGTAGTAAATTAAATTCGGAATTTATTTAAATTTATCTTAAAAATCTCTCCAAACGAAATAAAATAATAAATCCGCTGATTTGTTCAATCCTTTGCCTCGTCACGTTTTATGACGACAAATTTATTGAAGAAGATTTAGTGAGAGAAATATTTTTACAAAGGAAATGCTGATATAGTAATATTTTTATCGGCGAAAATATAAAACTTGGGAAAATATTTAAATATATTTAAAATTATTAATAAATGCAATCAATGCTATAGAGAGACATCTAAAGTGAACTTTCACAAACAGGATAGCGGGTGCGAAATCCTGCAGACTCACTGCAGGACCTTTAGAGCAACTTCCGCACGCTAGGTGGCGCGCTCAGTCGAGATTTAAAATTATGGTGGAGTCTGCGGTGTTAGTCGTCCTTTTTACGATTTTATTTATGTAGTGTCAGGTAATATTTTATTTACGTGATGTACATATTTTTTCTTGCTTGTTCAAAATAATATAACAGCAATAAAAAAATGTAATATCGTTAAATTAAAATATAAACGATATAAAAATGCAAAAATATAGGCATATTATACAAAAAGCCTAAAATCAATACTAATTCCTTTTATATTGTCATCTGCAAAATGTTGGTAAAACTTTTGCTCTTAAATTAAAAGAACATTGGCTGAGCTAAATCAAGATTCTAAATAAATTTGCGTCAACTCCAAATATATATCACCCAATTCACTAGAATGGGAATTTATCTTCTTTAAATGTTCCTCGAAACGTTCATTTCTCTTGTACATAAAAGAAAATTTTATACAAATCAATTCTCAACTTTTACATCGCAGACTAAAAAACAAAATCCTCTCGAGATACTATCGGTCACTATAAAGCGAAAAGTTTCAACAAACTTCATGAATAGGTATTGAAATTCTGTTGACAATGTTATGCCCTAATTGACACTTTGCTATTGTACAAAACGACTTTAATTACTCAAAGCAATGTTAGGTAGGATCAAGTTGACATGTCCAATATTGAATAATGTATTCAGATTTGTACAAAAGTACCCACTCGAATCATCAATATTTACCCAACAAGTTTGTACCAACAATACTAGATAATTGTAATCACAATTGATATGCAAATAAATGGCAATTCAGCTCAAGGATACTTTATTTTCGCATACAACCAAACCATAAATTGCTAATTGATAATAGTAATTAGTATAAAGTGAAATTTATGCACAGTGATTGCGGTTCCACCAATCAATAATAAAAAAATTACCATAAAAAATATGAAACTGTTATTATTATAAAAGCTGTCTCTCGCTGGCATTTCCAACATGTCCAGCCACAACACGACATATCAAATTTCAACTCGTTTAAAAGGCATTTAAAAGTCCAACATAAAATAGCATAGTTGGCTAGAAGTGCAAGCTTTCACACTACAGCCTGATATGTTGAAAGGGAATTTCATTTGAACGAAATTTATTTTAAATCGATTGTTATATTTGTCAAGCAAAATATTTCAGTAGCAATACATTTCAGATAAAAATCTAAGCCAAACGGCTTTGCTTTAAAATTAAATAGGACGTTTTTTGTCAACATTTTTAAAATTTATATAAAATGAGCTTTTCCACAAATAAAGCACAATACATTATTCTAATTTCGCAAAGAGGATAAAACGAGTTGTACCGAATGGAAATTGCAAACAAACAAATCTTGTTCTACCCCAAATATCTTATTTATTTTACCGATTTTTGGAAAGCATGTGAATGGCATTAAATCCATTTCCAATAGCCTAGATTCCGACTTTATATTCAATTTGTATTATTCCGAATCAATGTGAATATCTCGCCATCCCGACGATAAATATTATTTTTTAAAAAAATTATTTACTTTTACATTCATAAATTTAATGTATGCAGCCAGTTATCACTTTTAGAGGGTTCACATTTCTATTTGGAATATCTATTTGCATTCGTCAAAAACTTCTAGTTGACAAGTTGCTTTCGGTAAAATAATTTTAATTTTATTCAGCTTAAATATAAGTTTCGTTGATTACGAAAGCTTAATTCATTTAATTCTCATGCATATATTTTACGTATTTTAGTTCAAAACCTAAAACATATATGGAATACGATTTCAAACTATAATCCTGGTGCATTATAATTTCCGTAACAAGGACTCTCAAAATCGCTAATAACCAATATTTATATTTTACTCGTCCTATTGAATAGCTCACTACTCAGTGTTCGATTTTTGAATTTGCCAAACTAATTTCCAACACAAGTTATGAGCTAAAACCTCCATAACCACCAAATTAACTATGAAAACTTAAACAGAACTTGTTACAGAAAGTTCATGAATCTTAAATAGTGTCAGTAATCAGTCATCATGTTGCTGAAATATTATAACCAGCTAATAAAAATATTTATTAACCTACTAAACCTTATATGAGTTTAGTGCGAAATTAGACAATTTTTTTGCAAAAAAGCTTCTAAAATTTTCATTACGACTGAAATGCTTAGCAATAAACTGCTTTTAAGTTTCTGCTGCAGCTATTACTTTTCTTTATTGGTATCATAATATAAAACAATGTTTAATTTCGTTTGGGTGGAAGAATAAATCAATATTAGCACGAAGCTCTTCAAACACTACACATTTTGGAACAAATAAGTCCAAGTATCGACCTTTTGTTTCATGCGAACCGATTTGCTGAAAATTGCCTACTAGCTTACATCACAAAACATAAAGATAGAAAAAATCGTCTATTTATTGCAAATTGAATATCTAGACATTTTATCTTTGAATGTACGTTTCAATTCGAAAAGAACTATTCAGCAAGTAGAAGATTCAATTAGATTTGAAATAAATATTTTAAAAGTTTATAAATTTAGATGATACTTTGTTGAGAAAAAGTTGGCAAACTTGATAAATTTCAACACTTGAACATAAAATATGAAAAGTTTTTGAATAGATATAATACATTTAACTAAAAGAAACATATTTCAAGACACAGTGTTTTGTTGCTTGTTATAAATGAACATTTTTCGATGATCAAATGCGAAACATTCAACACAAAGAACTGCAAAAAAAAAGACACTCGAAATATATCGAATCTACTTAATCTTAGATAAAAGATAGTTATTCTTCCAGTTCATTAACTGGAATTCTATCGGAAAAAGATTATTTTCGAGAAGGCTCACTCGAATAGCTTCACTTTCACGTAATTCGCACAAAGTAAATTTCAATTAGGAAAAGTATTATGCACATTATCGCAAATATTTGATTCCTGAAAATTTCTGAAAAAGCGCGGCGCATGCCATTTCATTTAGTACCTACATGAATCAATAGAAATTTGAACAAAGCTCTGTCGGAATTTAATTAAATACTTACTATATGTATATCAATAAATAATAGCATTCATATGCAATTTAAAGAATTTTAATATCTTTGAAACAAACAAAACGAATCATATGAAAGCGGACATAAAAGATAAGGAACTAAAAGCATTCACTAGTTGTGCGGAATAGGCTTGAATTAGACGGCCTAATTCGCACAAATTTATTATACAAATGGCTTTTAGAAGTTGGTAATTATTTTCAAAGGCAATATACCAAAACATAACATCACATAGCCCAAATAATCCCCTCGACAGCAAAAGTTATCATCATCATCGTAAATGTCGACGTCTCAGGACTCTACTTTCACTGAATTGTGTTTTCTAATTTACTAAAAAGGGACATTTCCAAATAATCTCATAACTTTATCAAAAAAACGCTGACTCTTATATTATGAATACTACATCTTCGTAAATGATAAAGTGATGAAAGTTGTAAAAAATTCTGAACGCAATGGAAAATTAATGAGCGAGTGGTCAAGAGAGCAAAAGGTGGAAACCTATAGTAATGTATTAACAATACCCTTGGGTAAGTCGAAAGGCTTAGGTGATATATCACTTTGTAAAATGTACCTGAATATCAGGAATTGCTTTGGCAAAAGAAAATTTAAAGTATAATCATGGTATTTTTCATTTCGATCGATTTTCCCTTAACTCTTATTCACTTACGCAATAATGGCCCTTCTAGCACCGCATGAACGTTCGTTTTTCCTTACCTGAAACAAAACATTGACATAAATAAAACGAAATTATGCACATAAATCCATTTTTTTCGTAGTACTTTATATTCTTGTATAATTGAATAGGAATGAGAGTTAAAGGCGCAGTTAATCGTCCATTTAAGATTTTACGGCCATAAATTTCCCGTTCAGACTTTGTGCAACCAAAATATTAATTTCGTATACGCATACACACAAAAAATATTTTTAATAATCCTAGGGTTCAATTTATGGCTCAATTTTTGTCAACCAGAAATTGGTTTTTTGCCTCGAAACGAACCATTAAGAAGTAGAAATCAATATTTACGACGCTAATTTAATATTATTACTGGAGAGCAGAAAATTGTATTTTCCGATGGAAAATGTAACTAACTGTTAAGTGTCACCTCCTTGCTTCTTTAATGCAAATCTAATGTTCTTCCTATCTGGGAAAATGGTGCATAATTTACTTAGCAGCTCATTTTTATTAATTTGAAAAATATTTGCCGTTTCATTTTGCTGGTCACAGTTGCGTTTTCTCACAATCCCTCTAAATGTCGGTTCATCTTATCGTGCAATTACTCAAAAACATCGTGAGTACTTAAAATATAGGAATTACACGTTTTGTCATATTTTTACTTGTCCAAGTCGCAAAGAATATAAATCTAAACTGAAGTGTTTAATTTATTATTGTAATTATTAAAAAACATTAATTAAGCCAACCAAAGTAAATCGTATTTAGGTGTCACATAGGACACCGGTAACGATCATCGTGGCGCGTTTTCCGTAACGCCCGGAACTTCAATTACAAACCAGCCACATGTTATAAGAGCCTAGATAATCTCATCCATCTAATCTAGGACCCATTTTTTTAGACTTAGAATTTTAATGGCAAATATTTATAATTGTATTACGAAAAAAAAGCAGCTTTTAATGTACACACTTTCAAAATTGTTGTTTCACCGCTTCGAGCAGAGATATTTACATGCGATTAGCATGAAAAATGAAAAACCATTTAAATGGAAATAGAGTAAGTTTTGCCAGGAAGAGAAAATGTTTTTCTTTAGAGGAAAAGACGTACAATTAATGTGATTCCAAAGTTTTCTAAACTAAATTGTAAACAGCATTTACTGAAATGTAATCATTTCAAAATTACGGCAAGTACTTGGAGAAGCAGGATAATTTTTAGAATAACATATTTTTGCGCGCTTTCATTAAATATTCAACGTAAAATATTGTAAATGGTAAAATGTATTCATCTATTTATGTATAAAAATTTATATCATGCAGTATTATGCTAAACATTAAAATTCTAGAGGAAAACCCCGCACAATGTTGAAAACACGTATTTTCATATCAGAGTTGCCAAGGAATTTTAATGTTCTTTAACTATTTCAAAGTGACGCCATATTTACCATTTGTTTGTTATGGAAAATAGTCAACGTACATACGCATACATACATCCCTTTATAAACCTCCCCACACATAGGGGAAAAAGCACAACAAAGGGCAACTAAGCACTAAATGCAAATTTGGTCACACAATTATCAAAACCACTGAATTAATTGTTTCATTAAATAAATAGCCATAAAAAGCTCTTTTTAAACCAATTAATGAGTAAGAAAATTGAACATCCTGGCATCCTTTAAGTGTAGGACGTCTTTTTGCAAAATATTCTCAAATATTATTAAATCCTTCCTAAAGAGAAATAAATAAATTTCCATCTACTCGAAACATTTTATGAAATATTCTCCAACATAATCCTGTTATTCAATAAGCGGAAATAATCTATTTGAGTACGTAGACTAAAATGTTTGGCAGCAAATGTGGCAGATCAATTTTCCTGCTGGAATGTAGGTCAGATTGACAATAAATTAAAAACAAATACATCAAATATTTATACAACTTGCCCACAAATAAGCATAAAGAAAAAATCGGGTAAGTTAGTATGGTATTAGGGATAAAGTTGGAGAGATGTGTACGGAGCAGATGCATTTCGGCTGTTCCAAATTTAATTACAATAAACCAAGCTCGAGGCATTAACTGACCCGAACTTCTAAATTTACTTGTGAAAGTAAATGTGTTAAAGATAAACAGAGTGCAAACTTTTAATAATATAACAAACCGTGAACCTGAGTTACTTCAGCAGGCAGGCACCCCCGAAAAAGATTAATGTTTATTAAATTCAAGAATTCAACTTTTATCTATTTATCACAAGCTTGATGAAATCGCCGGGAACTCAATTTCAAATTGAACCCACTCTTTTACGCATATCAATATTCATCTATTCCTGTCGCCGAATCTTATTAAGAGTCAAGATATTTAATAAAAGTCTATTGGTTTAGATGTTCCGCGTATAAAATGTTTCCGAATATTCGTCAAAAATAAATACAATGATGGATCTTCGTCCTAGAAATATTGGAAAATGCTCCTCTATTTTTTAAACTGAACAGAATATTGCGCTCAATCTTAGCGCCGACAGACATACATTTGTAAACATAAAGACAATTGTTCCGCAGAAAATATAAAACCATCTGATAGGGACTTATCTTAATAGCCTAGTAGATTGAAAGTGCCATTTAAATTATGACTTTCGTGATTGTTTGCTAGATAGGTACTCTTATTGCATCCGGATGTGATTGTGTTCGTTATGATTTTAATTAATTATTTTCCAGAGAATTGTTTTCAACAGTGTAACTGACATTTCATTTAATTATTACTAAACTAACACAATAAATTACAGAGGAAAAATGCACAGAATGTATTGTAATAATGGAAAAAAGAATTAAATATTCCTTTCTAATGTAAAGCACTTAAAATTGGCCGCGATGTAAAAAATGCTAATTAAATATAAATCACTGAAACAACAAAGAATTTGATTAAAAACAAATTGAAATTCAACACCGGAAAGCAAACCCATCAGGTATAGAAAAATAAAGACACCAAGTAGAACATGATATCCGAGAGTGACATAAACCTAAATAAAGATATATGTCCTGCACTAGTCGCGTTGGTACTTTCGGTTGTTTTATGACCATAAATAAATCATCATTAGACACTATTCCAAAAGACATATGTTGAAATGCTAACTCAATACGAGCACAACCAACCAATGCACTCGCAGTAACAAATTCCATTCGTGTAAACAACATTTCAAGTAGCAATTGCATTGAGATATTAATGATGAAAGACATGAAATGTTCGGCTGGCATAGTTATTGAAAGTACGGGAATACAAGCAACATCCTGCTGCTGCTGGTGCTGGAGAATTATCCTTCGAGGGAAATAGTTTGGCAATGCCACCACCCCTCTCATGGTGATGGTATTCCGAATCAGCATTACCTTGTTGTTTATGAATTAATATGCATCCCAATAGGCAGTAAACTGAATACAGAAATTAGCTTCAATTCCTAATATTATGACTGATGATAAAATAACCAAATTTTATAAGCCGCTCAAAGAGGCACGATGGAGTTTTCAGGTTTGAAGCTAATGGACCAGCAATAGAACCTTTTTACGTAGTCAAGGTAACAACAAAAGCTCCTTGACTTTAAGTATATCTTGTAACGAGTACTTGCACCAAGATCGATTGTGATTCTGTTTTTTCTGTTGCGAAATAAAAAAACTTTTAAATAGCTAATGAAGCGTTATGAACGAGTCCATTAATCAAGTGAGCTGATGGCTAAAAATGAATGCTAAACTAACTCACTGTAAGTTATTAAACGTGTTATTTGTTTCCTCCTCGTAAAGTATACAAAGTCCTTTGCATTAGAATGAATTATCCGACTAATTAATAAAGTTTCAACCTAAACGATCTACAAAGTCTACCGAGCAAATAAATCTTGCACTGGTCTTGTTAATTTTCGGTACATATTCACAAATTTCAATATTATCTCGATTTAAAAGTTCGAATTAATTTCGCATTAAAATTATCCATGCATTGTATAAAATTAAAATTAATTGGAAATATAACTAACGATGCTTTAATATTACTCATTGAAGTAATATATTATTTTTGGGAATGTGAAGCCGAGTATTTTTTTAAAGCTTGATATTAAATTGAATTGCAGGAATTAAAATTTTAATTGCCTTTTAATAAATATTCTATTTAATTTCGCGAGTGATATTTTCAAAATTTATTTAATAAAAACATATTTTATTAAAATGAAGCTGAGCAGCGATTTTGAAGCCCCAGTTTATTGTCTGTATAGATTTCTTTTCGTCTGTAAAATAACTTGTACTAAAACTTGCCTCTTCTTTTGATGTGAAATTCAATCGACTTCCTTTCAAAGGATACATTTTCCAGATATTTGCTTATTTTTTTATATTGATTGATCGGCCACTGAAGTTTGTTATTTACTAGTGAAAAACTTCATATAAAATGTATGCTATCGACAGCAATATTTAAAACGAGAATAAAAAGCGTATCAAACTCCTAATTTTCAGGTCCCAATTTTAATTAAAATACTTTGCTGAAAAATTGGTCGGGCCTTTCTGGGGAAATAAAATAAAACGGTGTCATTGTGTTACGCATCAGCTACACGATTTGAATAATTCATGTTTTAAATAATGAAACTTTTATATTGTACAAAAAAATAATTATACAAAAATACTTTGAGTCGAGCAGTGCAGTTTATTAAAAGGCAAAAGACAAAGCGAGTAGAAAACAACTAATATTGGATGATTTAAACTTGTCTTTAATAAATTTTGAGCTATATTTATAATAAAGTTTTTGAACATGGCAAAGATTGGTTCAATAAAGCTTTTGTAACGAAATTCTTTCGTTGCTGAATATGAGAGACTGGAGCTCTTTCTAATGATGGGAATCGATACGTCTGCTGGATGCACATCAGCTATATATATGACAAAAGCTTCCCTGTAAAAGAGTTGTGTAGGTGTACATATTTTCCATTTTCATACTAGCCTTATTTGAAAATAGAGGAAAAAACCGCAACAAAGACATTTTTTGACATTGGTTGAAATACGCCACAGTTGCCTTCTTAAAGGAAATCTGACAATATATTATGTTGATGGAATAAATGCATAGCATAACATCTGCGAAAATGAATTTCTATTAGATCATTTATTTTGCTGATGGTATTGCGGTAGATTACACAACTGGGTCATACAATGAAGTGCGGGCTTTCGCTATTAATTCATTAATTCAGGACTTTTTGCCATTTTGACACTGCTGAACAATTTTTAGTGTGCATATCACATTTATCACAACAGCACAAGTAGCTTGTATAATAATTTAGCAGCCATGTATGAAAATCATTTGGTGCAATCTCATTATTTTAAATCATATTAACGACATTACCGCAGAAGCTGCATAAATCAAATTCAATGTCACAATATTCATATAAAGTTATGAAACAATGTGCCAATTTTCCAATTCCAAAATAAGCTATCAATACATTGGGATCTCGTTGAATTAAATAAAGTTGTTGAGGATTTTCGCATAAAGTTTGCATTTCCTTTGGAAATAATGCAGACAGTGTGGTGCCATACATTGAAGAGTCCAATTTGTCATAAATTTCAAGTCGTAGTTGCATAGTAAATTGCACATAGAATTTTATTGTATTTTTATCATCGTGTATTTGCATTTCCAAGTTTTACAGCATCCAGATTAATCACATACGAAAAATAGGCACCATAAAACCATTCCATACGGATCGGGAAATACTAATGAAAATTACGACATCCGAAAAATTTAATAGCTTCAAACAAAATGCTTTCTTGCTGCTAGATAAAGATAATCTTGAATCTGGAGCAGTATTGAGTTCTCATCTCAAATTGTATCGCGTAAGATGTTTAGAACGAATGGACGACGAATTTAATCCAGACCATCATCCGATGTGCCACGTCGCCAAGTCGCAGTCCAATCGGTTTCCTGATCCTCAAAAAAGCTCCAGAGATTTGGCGAGAGTCAGTTTTCCCTGTTGTTAAATCGATTGTATAGCAAGGTTTTTTGATGATTTACTATAACCATCTGATAGGTGGACAGAATAATGGAGTGCAGATCCTAAACGGACGCTTTTTCATTTATGTAGATAGTGAGAAGCTTGTTCGATCGTAAAAAAAACAGAATACAATATTTCATATTGGATAAATATTTCTGTGGTCCTTCGGAAAATACACATCACATCTAGATAAATAAGGAAAACCTAGTGGTTGGAAGAGATATGATGTGTTACTTCATATTACCTTAGAAATGAAGCCGTAAAGTAACAACTAAAATTATTCACTCAATTAAAAGTAAGTGCATACACATTATGATGACAGAAAAGTACATCGTTTGAGAATAGTTTAAATGGCAACAGGTTTGCAGTGAGTGCACTTGTCAAAATCCTTTCCCTTTATAGATGAAATATAGCATTCCACGTGCATAATAATGTGCAACACGGAAAGCAAATAACTTCATCCTCAAAAATATCCAAAGACTGAAAGAATTACTTTTTCATTACAAAAATGTTCAATTCCTTTAAGCTGCCCCAAATTACTCAACCCTTCGTGTTTATAGACAAGAAAAACTGAGAGAAAACTTTGCCATAGCAATTTCCTTGAGTAACCTAAACTAAAACTAAAGAAATTTCCGACGACATGTAACTTTCTATGGTTTCTGTAATAAGACAAAAGTGCAGCACCGGCTGATGGCGTAATTTTTTTTATGTAGCGAAAACTACAAGCGTTGTTAGCAAACTTTTCACTTATCGACAGCTGCGTTATGTGAATGGAAAAGCCTAAAGAAAATGGGAACAGTTATCGGGTTGGGTTTCCAACCAGAATCTTGTTTCATCTAATGTTACTGAAAGATCTAAAGCCAACTTAGGCGGCTTATTCTGTGTGGCTGCAATGGAACAGATAATCTTGAACTTTCGCAGTAATTAACGGCGTCCTCCCGTTAAACATTTCATCTAGTGCCAAAATTATTATTATTACAAGACTTATCTGGCAATGCTGGCATAATAGACCTGAGCGCATTTCCATTAAGCACTTTTAAGATCATTTATTTAAAGATCCTTATTCATTATACGAACAACCGCAACTCAACTTGTGCATTTTAACCACAATATACATTTATAATTTCCAGTGCCGCTATTATACCTGTGTAAACTATTGTTTAGCTACCAAACATGACACAATGAATGGATATGAGTTTTCAATATTATTTTTTCATGCGTTCGGGGGCATAAATTATTCAGACAATTTCTACAGGCTGTCACTACGTTGCAGACGATTATCACTCACAGACTCAGCCGCAATTTGTTCGGAATGAACAAAAACCTTGACGGAATATTAACTAGATACATTCTTGGGTGGAAAACTTTCTTTAATATTGATACCGAACGATAATTTATGTGGAGCTTTTAATATTCTATGAGTCCACTGTGCGGGGTGCGCGATCTTTCTGTTTTAAATTAAATTCAGATCCTTTGACAATCACGAATAAGTTAATTATATTCATATTTTGAAGGCATAATAGAAAAATCTAGGACGTTCCGAAAATGAAGTTGATCCTTATTGAAGGAGATTATTTTTCAGTATCATTTGACGAATATTGTTGCCTTGCCAGCTTGTTATGCTTAAATAGACAACAAAACAAGTTGCATCCAAAACGTTGTTAAACTGACACTGACGTGATTTTGATGGGTTTATTGAAATTTCCAACAATAATAATTCTTCAACGCATCATATTGTAAATGCGTGTTCAACTAGATGATAGAATAACATTTCAGATTATGCAAATTGCGATTTTTTTGTGAATAATTAGCTTAGAGAATGAAAAATTAAATAATAGCTGAAAGATTAAAGCTCGCAAGTATCTGGTTAATCTACTAAAACAATAAAAGCGACTATAAAAAGTACTGAATGTCGCTGAAGGTAATCAGATAAGACTGGCGTCGTAAAACCAAGTCAAGTAATTTAATATAAATGGTGATGAAATAAATATGAAGTACCAAAAAGGGTGGACAATTAAAACACAATTTACTTAACAAAACGCATTTTCAAGGATTAAAATTATGAAAAAATTACAATTTTATCCTTTCAAGATTGCTCGCCAAGATAATTGCAGAATAAAATAAAAAATTGGATTTGAAGCTAAATTGGAAAAACGTATAAATGAACAGATCCAATTACAGATAAAACTTCTGACATACATTGATGAATTGATAAAAAAAATAATGATCTATCATATTGGTAGCAAAACCAAGACCTAGCAAGTTTCCCAAAAATTATTGAGTGTTCATTGAAATGTAAATGGAATCATTTATTTAAAGTTTAGAGTAAACTCTTTAGTATTAAGTTTTGAGTTCTAAATATTGATATAGTTGGTGGAATTCAGTCCCAATGCAAAGCACAAATGAAGCCCTGATTCGAGCTGAAACTGAAAGTTGGCTGAATTCAAAATTGAATTTATATAGCAAGTTTTACACGTTCCTGTTTAGGGGGTTGACCAAATTACGAAATTATGATGAATACTGCCAGCCATTCAAGTAAACCATTTTTTAATGAAATATTATACAAGTGTTCCTGCCATATTCCCACCACAAACTGATATTTATGGCGCAATTAATATGCTGTGAACAAAACACGGAAAAAGATTGTGAAAATTTGCCTCAACTTGTTTCCCGTCTCTAATGCACCACGGATTATTCATTTATTTGCAATTTACCGCCCACTATTTAGATTCGAACAATCAATATGCAACTAGATATGCATTCATATCAATGCACCTACTTGTTTTCTATATGCAAGTTGAATGAATTGCGCGGGTAAAATAATTGCCAATTATAATTGTACTCAAACATTAAAATAATGTGCTGGAAAATTTCAACTTTTTCTTTTATTCTACAATTAATTAATCAACAAATTGCTGAGTTAAATGACTTTACATATTTAACTAAAGTCAAAGTGTTAGAAGTCACCTATATTTATTAATTGTCGGTGGATTCCCTGTTGCATGAATTCATGCAATTACTGAGGGGCTGACAGCCACCGCCTCCACCAAAAGTCGAACTGTAATGCAGATGAGATCATTTTCCATGGCAAAGATACGCGCACTACAGTGTTTTACTTTAAAAATATTTCCTCAAATATTTCCAACCTGCTTAATTAAATTGAGCAGAATTACGAGATCCGAATTAAAAATTTTAATCCTTAAAAAAATATAAAAAAACAAGATAAGTAAGTTCGAGCTTCTTAGACATTTGCTGCATCTGCCGTAATAGAATTTTCTAATTAGTTTTGACAGTCTTAGCCAAGCCACTCATTTGAGCGTTTTTCATTTACACTTCAAAAACAATTTATTTTTATTAAATTACTAATTAAAATAGTAAAAAGCAATTTCGGTAAAGTTTCAAATTCAAAAGCGTTTCGGAAAATTATTTAAAAGGGTTGATTTCACCAGCTGAACTGCAACTTGAAAGTTTTGTCGGTATAATTAACACACAGTTTGAAATCATATTTAAGCAATATACTAATTTAAGTTAATAGTTTCTATGCAGATAGTGTACCTTAAATTTCAAAAGTTTCTTTGAGACAATGATATCGTTTATCTCTAAATTGAACCCGTAAAATTGGTTACTTTATGATGATTATTTTTGCCCTTTTTATTGTGAAAACTCCAATAACATATTATTCACATATAAAAAGCATATTTTGAATAAATAAAAAATTATGGCATCGGTAAAACCATATTATGGCCATTTCCTTTAATTGAGTATTAAAATATAAAGCATTTATCCGAGTGATAGATTAAATAGTTAATATTATGGCTCGTTAAAAATATGCTATGATTTTTAAAACAATTTTCTAGCGTATATTTTGAAAATAGATATAGACAATTTTATTTGTAATAAAATTAAAAATTGTTGATTATACGTAAAATCATCAAAAATTTTGTTATAAATATTTTACAACGTGTGCAGTGAATTAGAGATAATCAAACAAAAAACAAATTCGTTGTTTAGCAAAATAATTGTAATAATGTACATGTATCCACAATTAAACTCCATCGGTGAGGAAAATATGTAATTTAACATTCTGAAAGGTAGTGCATATTGATATGTATGCAGATAATTTAAATTTGAATCATTTTATTAGAGCGTAACATTTAAAATAAATATTGGCAAAATTAAAACAATTACAATAAATTTCCCAAAATGACTTTATGTATATTACGAGTTGTTTTCCCTTGTATTATTAATTATATTCGATTATTTAGCAAATTGATAGTTTCGACACGTGTGCTACAAAGTTAAAGTTTCATATCCCTGAAATTTAGTTTTCCTACTTTTCTATGTGGTCCCTTTTATCGGCAGGATGTAATTACACCTCACTAGTCATCATGCATCCCTAGAACGCCAAAAGCCTCTGAATAATTAAAACGCAATCTGTCTATTAGCTTGTCTGTGTCAGACTTATGATTTCAACATGTCGAGCGCAACATATTTTAATGTTGCTGATATTCCTCGGCAAAACTGCATTGTAAACAACTAATCAAATTTAAAATAATTGCTACAACGCTACAGAATCAATCAAATATAATTGATTGAAGTATACATCAAGCAAAAATTTCCAATACAATCCTTTGAGTTCAAAAGTTCGTCCTTGTTGCAATTTTTGTAAAAATGTATTTTTTAATATATCTCGAATATGCTTTATTTTCTGTCATGACTTGCTAATTCGAATAGAATATGCAAAATGAATTATCGAAACACTTAACATTACAAGCATAAGACATAAATAACTAATATTTACAATGAGAACAGTTAAAAGGGCGTTTGGGGGATTCCCCGCGAGTTGCAATTCGGATCCACTGCTATTCCATTTAATACCAATGCTATGCATGTCTCACATGCTTTCTGTATTGATCCATTTATGTATGAATGTAACATAATATCTATCTGGATGCATTGCCTCACCGGAAACTCTGTCCGAGTTGTTACATTAGCTCCAGTCACAATGTCACATCAATGACTCAATGACCAATACATCCCATACACTTTTTTGTCATTTTTTCTGTCACACGCAAATGAAACCGAAAAAATAGTGGATCTCCGTTATTTAGGCTTATTTTGTAGTTTTAGCTTTATTCATCATTCAAACAAATATAACTGGAAGATTTTATCTCAATATATTGAATTTCTTTACCCGGAGCAATATTTTATTTCATAGCATAATAAAATTCGGATTTGAAATCAAATATTCTTTCACCGCCTAAAGCAATGATCTTTAAAGTCTATTTAACATTTAACTAAAGAATTAATTAGCATAAAATCATTAAGAAGACAAAAGGTCGCATAACCCACTAAGAACCGAATCAATCAATAATTTTATCCGAGAGAGTTTATCTGATTATTAAACGTTGTATCCATCAGATGAACTAATCCAATTGCTTCATTTTTCATATTGCTTCAATTATTTATCTGATAACATTTAGCTCGACATCGAATGCCGAGTAATTTTTCAAATCATCAAATTTCGAGATAGTAAACTCCATTAGTCTAGCAAATCATATAAACTAAGATAAAATTTATGGAAGCTGGAAATTTTCATGCAATAAAACCGCAGGTGAAACTTACTACCATTAACTTCGATTGTTATGGACTTGGTCCACCTAAACTGAACCCAACTAGTAAATTTTGATCTATATAAAACAATCTGGGAAGTTATAACCCTTTCAAATTACCTATATTAATTTATTCCAAAGAAATTTAGCATTGAAAAGAATTCACAGAAGTTTCACAGAATTTCTTTCAGCAAAGTTATAAAAGTACAGATTTAATTACAAGACCATTTCATCACAAAAAACAAATCCTATAGCCGTCAATAGTACGTAAAAAATAAATGGAATTTTAAATTACCCAACTCCTAATTAAATGCGAAAAAGAAAACCGTGACTATTACTTATTCTCGAAAATATGTAATCTAATTCATCGTTAACATTGAAATTTACTTCAAATCATTCCACCCTCGATTCTTCCATTCGAATAAAAACAACTGAACAATGCTGTCAGAGTGTTAGAATTTTGTATACCTTTGTCAGCAAACGACCTACCCTCGTTTCTACCCCTAATATAAAAAAAACGTTTAATGAAGTAAAATTAGGAGAAACGAACCAGGAAAAGGGCATATAATCGAGTTGTATCAAAGAAAGTGTTCTTCGAATTTTTAGTCAAGTAAATTTTAAATGAGAATAGAGATGCTTTTAAAATTGAGTTCAAAACGGCATCACATAAAAAGCGTGCATTTTTTATGTGATATTATTAAATATTTTGAAAAGAATAGCGAATCCATGCAATATTTAATCTCCGATATAGAATGCATCCTAGGATATTGTATATTTCCTTCACTATGGTTTCAATCATGGCTTTCAATTATGTTCGAGAAGATAAATCTGGTGGAAGAATTCGCTCACATGCGATTACACACCAAGATTACTGTAATGAAATTGTTATGACAAATACGAGAGTGATAATTAATTATCGTTTGTTTAAAATGTGGGAGCAAAACCAACAGAAATTTAAAATTGCGTGATGTCAACCGCATGGAACAATTTTGATCCGATCAGATTGAACAACTATAGTTGAAAGTGCTATAAGTTTTTCAATTTAAAATTATTTGTCAATGTGTCACAAAATCTAAACTCTGAAATTACTCGTTTATTTACGAGTCTCCGGCACAGTAAGAGGTTAACTAGATATTAGAATTCCATTGAAGGGGGTCCTTTGGCATTGTAGAAAGAATCCTTTGGAAAATTAGCTTGCAAAGATATCAAAGTGGGAAAATCAATAATTAATTTAATATTATCCATTTAAAAATATAATAATATGGGATATGTTATTTAGAAGTGAATTAACATATTCAATCAAATCCATTTTGATAATAGTAATTGAACATTATATTAAATTAATATTGAAGTTGGGAAAATGACCTGAAATTATTAATTTTACTATTATATTGTGTCCATATAAATTGATAAGTTCCACCACAATATTATTTAATTGCACTTAGCTAATGAATGAATTCCAAAATATCGATCAAACTGCAAACATTTTCGGGAAAATTAAAACCTTTCGAAGAAACGACGAAAAGCGATTCGTTATAAAACAATTTCCTGAAGAAACATGACTTGACCTAGTGACACCATTCATAAAACCGGAAAATATTGCAGTTTACGGTGACACATTGAAAACACTCCAAATAATCAGTTATGATAAGAAAAAAACGAGCTGGAGAATGGCAGAAAGCCCACACCATTATGAAAAATAATAACCAATTGCAGAAAAATCCTTTGAAGCAATGCCATTATGACATGGAAAAAGTTGTGCGTTGTATTCACCGACCTTGACACACATCCGCTTTCATAGGAAATAATAGCGGAAACTCACATGTATTCTGTAACCATTGTACATCTTATCAATGGCGTAAAATGGACGTTGTTATCTGGCATCGGCCCTCATCCATTATGAGATAAATGAGGAGGAGAAAATAAAAGCGTGATGGACAAAAATATAAATCACCTGATGATGCAGATGGTAGTCCGGGCCTCCGTTGACAAAACGGAATCGAAAAGGACTATGTACAGGACACGAAGCGTGAAAAGGACTTTCCACCTGACGAAGAGATGGACCGCCTATTGGGGTAACAGGATCTGAAGATCTCCCTGGTCGCTCACACCAATGGGAAGGCCCTCCCGCCGCCCCGTAGTGCGAGTGCGGCTGAGGGGCCCATCCGCCGGCCCCGTAGGGATCCAGGATGCACGCACCTTTGCACTCACTCGCGCCCCACAACTCTCACTAATAAAAAAAAAGAAGAAAAAAATCGAAATAAAATCAACCGGCTCGGTCAAACGGAATGGGATCAAACTAACGACGATTTTGGTGTGTACCTACTATACTAGTGGAGCAAATAAGGGTTGCATTCAACCACCGACGAGGCCGCACATCACCACACTGAGAGGGCTGTGAAACTGCGGCGAAAACGGGATGAGGACGTCGCGCAATGCTACAGCGCCCTCCGTTGCTTGGCGACGTTTCCATCCTACCCTTAGAAGAACCATTGAAACAGGTGTACCTACAGATATATATTTTGCGCAAACTTATTGTGCAATTAATAGTTTTTAACTCAAACCCATTCTCAATTCACAATAAATGCATTATTCAAACTTAAAACAACAAAAGCTCCGTTGCGAAATTATTGCACGATTACCATATTTGTATATGCATGAAAGGAGCGAAACTACAAAAAGGGATGTAAATTTCTTTTTTCGTCCGAAAAAAGTGACATCCTAATTTAACATAGGTCTAAAACTGTGAAATATGTATTTTCATATTTTATTTAATAGTTGCAATATAAATTTGAAAAATAAAATTGTTTAATTACTTTTTCACGCCGAGCTATTTCATATCCGCATTTATTAAAACATTTATTAGATTTATTTGCTGAAATTTGAATTTAATAGCAATAAAAATAAATAAATCCACTACAAACGCAAATTGTTATTTAATTACACAAATCATCAAAAGGTCCGCATTTAACTTAATTCAATTAAAAATAAAAGTAATTAATGAAAAATCGCATCGACCTCTGACCCACCCGCTTTAACGATAATTTGAACTTTTTCCAAAAATATATAAAATACAATCACCTAGTTAATAAATTTACCTCGTAAATATTTCCAATATTTGTACAGGGGTAGAACGAATCGGACCGGGCAATGACAAACGAGCGGCCTCATAACCGAGGCTGACCCCATCCACCCCTAATAACCGGCACGTAGTGACATATACCATTTGATTCTTCATGAAATTTTTACTAGAAATTCGTAAAAATCGTGAAAAAATCATCAAGGGTGGCAAAAACGTATGAGAAGTTCTGGGCAACGCCGTGATAAAAGTTTATGATAAAGGACTTAGTATAAAGTGGCTTACACCATTGATATTGTGGTGAAATTTGTGTGATAAATCTGTTTTTGGATTATGCAGGAGACCCGTAGGCATAGAGAAAATATCCAACCCCCATGTGTAGCAAAACGTGCGACGAGCTTTGTGTTGTGTTCCGATCAAAGTATATTGCTCCTCTTTATGGTAATGGTAAACTCCTTCCGCAGGGAGGAACACCACAAAAATTCAGAATGAAAAAATCTCTAAATGAATTTTTTTCGAAAACTATGAAGACCTTCGAACTACCCCGACTAATATTTATATTGTTAACTCAATTTCAGAAGTTCTGCAGATGATAACTGAATTCCGGGGATAGTCAACTAATTTCCGAATGCCTTTAATTTACAGCAATTTGCATGGTTAATATAAATTGAACAAAAGTACAAGCCGGAAAGCAAATGTTATTAATTGGACAATATGTTTTAATGAGTTAGTAATTATATAAAAACACTTTGTAAGTAACATCAACAACAAGAGTTTTAATACAATTACAACGCCTCCACAATAGTAAAACCAATTTTAGTTAGAACGCAAATGGAAAATCAATAAAGCATTTGCACAAGATTATTTATACAATTTCATACCTTCATCTTATACACACTGTCAAATAATTTTTAACCCACATCACTCTTCTTTACCAGAAAAGTATTCAATAGCTACTCGTTCGTACTTTATATAAAGTTAGGAATTTTAAATGATATGAATACATTTGAATGCATACATACATTTTAATATTTCTGTTTTGATTTTCCGAAACTTCAAAGTGTTAACGACACGGCTTGCAACATATGGCATTGTAATTGCAGACGTTTTATAACATAATATTGATTAAATTAAATTATTTGCAGGAGCAGTTGCATTCGTCTTTGCGTAACAAGAATACTAGTATATCCTTCGGTTATTGATGGCTCTCATTTCTCAAATTCAATGATTTCAAACCGTTTGAACAATTGGGACTACGTTACTTACAATTAATTAGCGTTGCTGTAACAGCATACTAACTATTTATAACAGGAAATTCGCTGTTATGATGAAAAATATTTCACTATTATGAGGATGAAAATAAATGTACAAATTTATGTAGGTGCATCACAAAAATATGCATCATTAAAATAAAATATGTAGTCTGCAACATATTTCATGTACTGAACATTTTGATTTTACTTTATCTGCTTTTGTCGGTAATAGAATTAAATTTACATTGTAAACTGCGAATATGTGCGAAAAAAACTAAGCGCAAAATAAAATCAGTCAAAAGCTTTGATTTCCATTATGTTGGTAAGTCATGCTTTTTAATAGCGCTATTTGAAAAATCTAATTTCGCAAACTTATTACTTAGGAGTATTTCAATTTGGCTTTGACACAGGTGCACGAAAATTGCGCTTACAACATATTATGTATAATTATGTGAAAAACCGTCGCTTTTTTAACGCTTTTATAAATATAAATTAATTTTAACTGTAAGAATGTTAATTCAACATTTTTTTTCAATTACATTAAGCTTAACTCTATTACATTTATGTAGGGTTGTACTTGCATTTCTATTTACTGCATCAGACTACTTTTACATTTTATAATTAAATCTGCATCGCGTAAAAAAAAATGTACCAATAAAACTAAGCTTTCATTTGTTTGAGTTATTAAACAAACATATATTAAGTATAAATTTGCCGACACAAGGGCAAAACTGGGGAAGATAAAATATATATATTGATCAATAAAACGTCAAACATATTGCTGAATGTTAAATTTTCCTGCGAAAATGCCAATGTATTTGGAGAAACATATACTATTTGAATATTCTTCACACTTTATGGTGCACATTAAGACTTGTAAAGGATGTAACTGTATGCTTTGAAATATAAATGCAAGGTGGCGAAAGAATCCTGGTCTTTTGAGACACGAAACTTATTCGATATAAGAAAATAAATAAGATACATCTACATCTTTTCAAGTCTCTCTGCAAATTAATAATAAAAAAACGACCAATTCGCGCTAATTACTAATTTACCTGTTTTGAGTACAAGTAGAAAATTTACATTGGGGACTCAGTGAAGCTGAATTGAGGTCGTGTAATCCTGCTGCGAATGTCCACTGGGTCAGTAGCGCAATGTGTGTGCAGATGGGTTTCAGTAATGTAGTACAGGGGTTGAGAATTTTGTATCGCAGCATCGGGGTCCAAAGGCAACAGAACTGGATCTTCATATTTCCCCGCGCACCAATCAATAGCTTTTGCCGTGGCGCATTAATAGTCTCACTCTCGCAGGCTATTAATATGATTTATTCCTTGTCTCAGCAGGATGCACATCTTGTTTTGCAGCAAACGTACTACGTACGTTACGGCTGCTCATAATTTTGTGTCTTTAGCATTTGTGCTAAACATATAATTAGCATAACCGATTTCACTTGGCGCGGCAGATTAATTAAGGCAATCCAGCGAAATCGTATTGTTTTTGGCTGATGTTAAGCACATGCTTATCATTTATGATAATGCAAAATAAACACTTGCAAACGCGTCGCCTTTTATTGACTCGAGCAATTGATGAGAGAAATACTTGAATGAATAAAAGAAGAAGCTCTCAAATTGTATGCAAATCTCAAAGTTTCTTCAAACGAAAGTGTTCTTTAATAGTTGCGCCTTTTTGGCATTTTATCTTTATGCAAAACGCTTTAGTTTTATGCTACTAGTAATAATTTCATTATGCAACAACCCCTTCCCTATTTAAGTTTCAGTTTTCAAATAATGGCCACAATATCGCTTAAAGTGGATTACATAAGGAAATCTTTTAGCAACGTTCAAATTCCTATAATCTGCTAAAAGTATTTTTGCGCAAATGGTTTCAGAAACTTTACCATACAAAAATCTAGTCAATATATAAGTTTAAATAAAATTGGTTTTTATCATCATTTTGACAAGAATTTTGATCAGAATTTATCCAAATTGTTTGCCTTTCAAAATTCGTTTCATAAAAGTTTCTATTTTATTGGGCTTCAGTATTTTATGTTCGTTTCAGTGATGGATCTAGACCAATACAGCTGAAACCTCAAAACAGCATAACTGTTAACATTTTAGATTGATTAGACTTTTAATTTATCGGCCTCAAAAGAACACCAACCAAATAGACAGATGATTAATAAAAATAGAGCAAAATCTACTCTTTTATATCCAAACCGACTTCAAAGATATAAAAATATCTGACTTTAACTTAACATCCTGTTGAATAAGGACCCGTAATACGACACGCTATATAATTTCAAGAAGTCACTGCTGAAATAAGCTCCTTACAACTGTAAAAGTCAATCGGAACATATTGCCAGTAGTTTTACCAGTTAGGTATCTCAAAAGTTCATCCGTTTAAGTGATTTATAAAAATAAAAATTAATTGCCTTTCAATATAAGTAGTAGTAATCAAACTAAGTAATCGTCACCAGCTGATAAAAGTAATTTCTTTGAAAAGCATGATGTCAAATCTTTTTCCCAAGCTGGCAAAAGATTTTCCAAAGCAAGTCTGAGAAAGTGCCTAAAGGTATTGTTTAGAGAAAACAATGGCAATCTTGTTGACCCATTCGACTCGACGCTTTTCGTAATACAATAAACTAAATTGTATGTTGAAATAGATGCAGAGTTTCCATGTAGATATAAATAAAGTTTCAATCATTAATCAATAGAGCACATGAGAAACTGGATTTGCTCAACAAAGCAAACGTAAACTTGTATTGGAAAAAGTGCGTGTGTGTTCCATTTCGCTAAGTAATCAAGTTCAAAATATTAATCGTTATGCTCGAGCTTTTCCATATGCAAATTTCAACACACTATTATTATATTCAAGATCATTAGCATTCTAAATATTAATGAAACAGCGCAACAAGAAATATAACGTATAATAAATTACTATAATAGTAAAACGGAGTAGCATAATAGAAAGATTTAACGTATGCAAATTCCAGTTAGGACTGCACAAGAAAACTAAAAGCAATTGCAACTCACGATGCATAATCTTGGAATCGATCAGCATGTATTTATACAATAGAATTGGGCTAATAGAAAATGTCATAAACAGACATGTCTATGTATCAGTATTAGTTGTACGAAACCACAGATGATCATTTTTCCAAAAATAAATCAACGCAACTACTATGTAGTTCTAAAACAATAGAACTATATTTGCTGGGCATGAATATAATTACCCTATATAATAATTACAGACTCTAAAGTTGTCTCTCCTAAAGGATAAATCAATGTCAAAAATTGTTAAACTCCTCAAAAGTGGGATTATAATTGCATTAATATTTCAAAATTATACTACTAAACATTTAATCCATCTAAAAGCTCATGAAATTATCTATAATTTCAAATCCATCTCCATAATGGATTAGATAGACAACAATACTATCGATTGATTCCCATAATTAATATAAATCTCAAGGCAAAAAAGACATACTGTTTGGTGTATTATAAAATATATCTTGTGGTAGTAAATCTTGCTACTCTCCCACAGGCAACACTATAGTCAAGTCAAGATGTGTTGGCATCAAAAACACTCACCATAAAGTACATAACTTTTAAGAGACTTGAATACCATCCAGGCTTTGATCAAAATACACAAGGAGCAAAGAACAATACGAAAAAAAAAATTAAGAGTCTAGTTATGTATTTTATGAGTTTTGTCATTGGCATATTAAATTACTCATAATAAAAATGCGACTTACATTATTTTGAAGAGTTAACGGAAATCTGGACTTACCTAAAACAAAAATAAATAAATTAATTTCCCAAATCAAATTATGGGCCCATTAAATTCTATTCGTAAATGGAAAGCTTGAGAGTGAGTAAATACGTCTTTAGTGCGAATTTAAAAGGCATTAGCATAAAATATTTGACAGAGAATGTTTAACTGTTGAATTTAGAAGTAAATTTAAAGGCACTAAGAAAACTTACCCGTAAGCTTTGACGTCGATAGCACCTAGTGCGTGCCAAATAATACTTATAAACGTGAGGGGGCATAGAACGCTTGGTTTCTTCGCCTATCCAAAGATCGCGAAACCCTCCAGGGGATACTGGGCATAATGGAGAGACTGGAGGATAGTAGTCTTTCACAAAAGGTAGACGACTGCTCATAACAAGTTTCGGTAAGGCAACGTTTCTACCGCACTTTTCAATTCGTTCAAACTACACAACACTTCCATTGATTAATTTAATTTTGGGTATTCCATATTTGCAAATGTTACAAAAGCTCGAGCATTAAACTGTAACAAGATTTTATCGTGGCAAAAATCTATGAGAACTTTGTTCAATTTAATGAAAATGTATGATTCGTTCGGGTCTCATCTGAAATTCCATCCTAGCTCCGTTCTATAAAACTGTCGCATTACGAGGTTACCTTTTCCCTTTATCCAACATCAAGCAAATAGAACGAACGTCTATATTCGCACGCAAAATATGGAAAATCGACAAAGTTGCCCAAAATTGAATCCCTCATCTTCAACATATGCAATTCAAAGGAGCTATTTAATTCGAAAGATTGTACTCGTATATACTGAATAAAATATATTTTTAATAAAACTATCCGAGTAACTAAAATACGAAGACAAGCGCTTCTTAAATCATCCGTAGTCTGTACATGAAGAAAATTAACATCCCTTTCGCCAAAGGCGGCTAATCAGCAGCAGTAGGTGAAAGATCCTGCACGCTGTAAGAGCTAAGGGAGAAGATGTTCATGAATTACCCTCCCAGCAGTAATTTGATCTACATTGAGCATTAAATGGGGTACTGTTGAGTGTTGACATCGGGGTTCTCACATCTAAACAACAACATGTCTCCACGAAAGCAACAAATATTATTTTAGATGTGCACCATTTGGCAAAGTTCTGGTTTCATGGAGACACACCATAACTCTGCGTGCAATTAGAGAATTATGATGATGGTACTGTGCCAGGTTTGGCAATTAGTTACAGCCAGTTGGATTAAAAAATTGATATAGTGATCTGAGCGTGCTTATTTGCTAATT
This sequence comes from Cryptophagus acutangulus, assembly GCA_963556235.1. Lineage (NCBI taxonomy): Eukaryota > Metazoa > Arthropoda > Insecta > Coleoptera > Cryptophagidae > Cryptophagus > Cryptophagus acutangulus. Next base: position 11,304,797 of record OY744559.1, on the reverse strand, counting down.
TGTTAGCGAAATGAAAATTGAGATTACATATTGCGTTCGTGCCAAATTTGATTTCTTTAACAATTCCCAAATGAGTCTGTGCATGTTCACACATTTTATCAAAAAAGTTTCCTTTATCAACAAAATATTTGAACTTTATGGGTTCCATTCCATTTTGACAAGTTTCCTGATTAGAATTATAAGTAATTAAACAAATTGTATATCGTACTGAACTAAAGTGTAATAATGTGTAATAGCAGTAGATTTTCAATTAAAACTTAAAGTTAATATTTATGACGTCTAAAGTTTTAGATTTAAATCATAAGTTATAAAATTAGACATAACGAAATTCCTGAATAGCATTCCAAAACCTTACAAATCCACAAGCGTTTAGTATGTGCAAACAATTTACATTGTGGGAAAGCTCACGAGAGCTACTGAAACTAATAATTGTACCAGTATATTCGAAAAGTTTTATTGCACTGGTTGCATTCATTTACTATTCAACAAAAAAAAAATCAATAATTGAATCAAAATAGAATGAATTCACATAAATAATACACCTATTGTAATATTAAATTTAAGCCTTTTAACAGAGTACACATTTATATTTAAAACATGGAGCGTTTTCGAATATTGTTCCAAAAGTTCTGTGAGCTTTTAAGTAGTGAACATATTTCGTTTGATTTTGATTCTTCCTGAATCTGTGAATGCCTAGACATACAAAATTTATTCTAGGAAGTCTTTCTCGTCATGATCTAGTATATTATAAAATGAAAATAAAATATTTCCAGCTTGGAAATAAATGTTTCATAGTTAAAAAATGTTTTCATATACAAAATTCTTGGAATATTTGCATTTTTCCTTCACTAAACTATTTTCTAATCACAAATTCGCTAAATGTAGTTCAATTTATATAAAATTTGCAGAGCACAAAGCCATAAATAATTCAATCACGGCATATGACTCTTTTCTCATGCATGCAATTTTCTGCACAGAGGAAACAACAAACACAAAGATATCAAAAACTTTGTTTGGCAGAAATTCGAGAATCCGTTTATTCGGGAAACAAAAGCAAAACTTATCAGTCTGCGACCCCGAAAAAAAAATGACAAGATAAATATGGCTTCGTTAAAAACAACGACATAACTTCCCAGTTTTATTGATTCGCTATTTTTGTAAAATGCCGAAAACATTTAAATAATAATTCGGAAAATTTGTTTATGTACGAAATATTCAGCTCCCGGGAAATCGATAGACCCGTTTTGACAGTGCCGGAACGGTACAAAATTTTAATAGGTATCATTCGGAAATAAATTGCAGGACGATTTGTAGGTACATACGAGCACAATCTCGAAAATCTGATTGAATCAAGCAATAACCATACGGCAAAGAGCACATTGTGTACTATTTCATGTCGAAATTCAATTATGCTCATACAAGTTTCACTTATATTTCGAATCACGTTTCTGCAGATGGCAGCTGGAAGCCATAAACTAATGCAGCATAGCAGAGATACCTGTGTGTGTTATTATTCTCTTCCAAAGATACCGAACAGGTGGCAAGACGAAATCCTGCGTACCTTTCCACGTTAAAGTGGTGATAGAACATGATAAGAAAATGGCGCAACGCCACTGACTCTTCCTCTTATCAAACAACTACAGTAGGACGTTTGCATCTTGGTGCCAGTCTTTATGGCTCTAAGTACATACACAAAGTCGTATCTTTACACGTGTAGATCGGATGCAATTTGGGCAAAAGGCCGGTTGGAGTCGCGAGCATCGCAAAACACTGGGCGAGATTACTGCAAGCAACTCCGGAGTCCGGAGTAGTCCGGAATGCCAGCTCTGCTGCTCTTCTGGCAACTGCGCCATCACGCTCTCCGAATCAACGAGATCCGAAAGTCAGCAGCGCAGTCTACCCACTTTTATGGCACTGCTTTTCTGACTATACAAGTCATTATAGAAATGCATTTGTGAATATGGCTTTTACCGATCTCGCTCGATAATTATTTCAGTGCAAGCCACAATATATTTCATCTTGGCCTACTTTTTTTATTTCAGTGCATAGCAAAAGAAACAATAGATCCCCGAAATAATTTCACACAGCAATAAGTTTGCTCTATATAGGAGCAAATTAAAAAATAAATTGAACGCATGCGTCCAATTTGCTGAAAATGTGCAAGCAGGATAATAAATCCATTTTGCTATCCTGAAAGAGACGATATTAAAATAATCGTAAAACGATGTATTGTTTGATCAGCTATAACTGTAAAAAACTTGTTGCATATAAACATTTTATTTCGTTTTTTTTTTCACTATTTTTTATTGGTCACACACATGTCCAATTCATTGATTTCGGATGTCTCCCTTAGGGAGTTTCAACTAACAAATCCTTGATGTGTAACATATGGCAGTGAGCTTTCAAATTCTCAACTTTGGTCCCACAATTTTGTTTATGCTCTCTTCTTCTACAAAAGTAGATCCATTACAATAAATTGGATTGTCGCCGTGAAAACAATTTCGAATAAATAAATTGATTGAAGTACCTAAGCATTCAATTTAATTTAAAAACGGAGTATAATTTCGTAGGATATTAAATAATTTATTTCCTGGAAAAGGTGTTTAAAATGTAAATAGCAAGAGCTATTATTTCACTTCTCATTGGAAGTTAAACAGCCTGAAAATAATATCAGCAGCATAACAAGAATACTTATGAAGTCATCGACAATATAATGAAAATGAATTATAAAATGAAACATTTTCATAGTAAATAATAATAGAAATTAATTTATATTAATAATAATAATTGATTGAGTATTATTGATAAATAAGTAAATATAAAATTGATTACCAATTTTTGCATCAATATCGAAATTAATTACAATCAGCAAAACAATCGATAGATATTATACTGCAAATTTAATCAGACTGTAGTATTCGCCTCAAGATTAATCTCATCAATCATGAACCACCGCAATAATTAAAATTACCACAATTAATAATGAATGATCGCCTTTATAGTTGGTATTGTAAATGTTTTGTAAGATGTTCCGCAACCTCTCTGCGGCTCCACAACATGTCGCCCTGATTTGGTTCCGTCTGCTCCAACTATAAATCAAAAAGATCCCAGAGATTTAACTTGCGCCAGCATTCTGCCGCCAGAACACCGCTATTGGCCTTATTCCGTAATTTCTTTATGTCCTTGCGGTGCAGATATTTAACTATTACAAATGTTCATGCATTTATCAATTTTATCTGCATGCGTTTGGTCGAAACCAAATTGCCTCAATTCAATTTTTCATCGTACGATGAATTTTGTATGAGAAGTGTCTACTGCTAATAACTTTAAGCTAGTCTAAACCAGCTAACTAACTAATAGGTTCAAATTAGCATTATGTGTCGACGCATAAACTTTCAACCAACTAGTTTTAATATTTACTATCTCCATTTACCTATTTATACAATATCCTAATTAATTTCTAATCCTATCTCATCCCCTTCATGTAGATAATATTCACATGTAATTATGAAATATAAGCGCAATTAATTCGTATGCGCTTTGGGAGCATCTTCCGTTCGGTGTGTCTTCAAGCACAATGCAATTAACATATTTACTCAGCAGTAATTATGATCAATGACGATCTTGTTAGACTTAACTTGCGTAGTATATTAAATGGCATCTTGCCCTATTTTCAACATGTATTACATAATAATTACGATTTCATAATTTTCAACATTCGCAATTAAATTCGCCTCAAACTTTTTACGAGTCAATTTAATTTAATTATTACCAATATCGCTCAAGTGGCTAAAGGGGTATTAGAACACTGTTCAAGCTTTCCGCAATTTCAAATGTAAAGGTTTCTTACCTTAAAATGTGGCCGGCATAGAAGATCCCTCAATTCCTGTAGATCCCTATGGTCTGTATCCCGACGATGTTCCAGTTCCCTGAGTGCATCTGCAGCTTCTCTAGCACTATGAACGGCATCACTAGGTGGCGCTCTTACAGGAACCATCACTCTACTAGTGATTCGATCGTAAAGCTGAAAGAAATTTTACAGCATCCTGTAATCTGGATTTTCAGGAAATAGGGCGGCAATTTCAAAAGAAATGTATATCCTGAGTTTATGGAATTTTTGTTTGAAATGCATACCAAAAATAACGTAAAAATATCTGCAGCAATTGAAGCATTGCTAAAAAACACTAATTGGGATTTATCTCGCATTTTTTTTGTTGAACTTAAAATTCAAATCCTCAAAAATTATTATTATTATTAATAAACTAGTATTCCAATCACTCAATAAAATTTTTAGACTTTAGTCCAAATGACTTCACGATCGTCCAGAGTAATTAATTTTTTTTGGACGTAAGAGACATTTTATCCCAATTTTCAAGTGCTAGTCCCGATCAATCGTCATCGCCGTAGTGGACGACAGTTAACTAGGGGTAGGAAAGCATGCGCCTGGATACAAAATGCACCTACCTCTAACAAAACGTGTAGTTGCGTATCTTCCAGGAGCGCTAACAAATGCGCGCGCTCTTGGGGTTGCGACTCCTGAAGGCAGTAGATGTCGTCTAGAGAGTCAACTATTGTTGCTACAGCTGAAAATAAAACCACCACATTGTAAATGAACAAAAACAACAACAACAACCACCGCAAAACCATACAGTTTATCATGCACTATGATCAAATTTAGTTTTGCTTTGAACAATTTCCTATTTCAAATTATAGCTCCAAACTAATTTATGTTCGTTTTCGTTACTCTCTCATAATGAGTTAGTAATTGTTTAACTCTAACAATGTGTACCTCACTCAGAAAATTGTCGATTAAATTTGAAAGTTGACCCATTTATAGCGGAAAAAATCATAATCTAAAATTATCACCCCAAAGGGGTTGGTTGGGTGTTAGGTCATTAGAGAATATAATCAATATTAGCATTGTAAAGGTGTGTTTCCAGAAAATGCATACAATATTTAACAAAATATTAGTTATTGTGCATGACAAGTCAAAACCAGATTTATTGACGCCAGAAAATTCATCATACGTTTTATTAATAAAGTACGGAGCGTGAATCCAGCTTAATGTCACCCCTCGATTTACCCTCATAGATTTTTGTTCATGAATGTCAAAGTATTCGTAATCATTTACGTTATTCTGAAAGATGATACCAAAGCCAGTAATAACTTGAATGAATTTTGTGCGTTAGGGGACAGAAGTGATTTCCATGTTTATATTTTGATTTGATTAATCTATAATTTAATATAAAATTAATTTGAATATCATAAATAAATTAAATTGCGATCGAAAGCAGACAAATGCATTTCTCATTACTATTCCTACAGAAGAAATCGTACAAACTATTTTAAACAATTATTTTTAGCTTCCCACAATAAAAAGAAGTCTAAATGATAACAAGACGAATTCTTAAAATGTTTACGAAAAGTACTTGCGAGATAACCCTTGGCTCATTAAACTTTGAAGAGATTCGACTCATTTAATTATTAATTACTAGTATCTCAACGAACAAGGACCAGTTTAATTATTAGTTTGAAATGACAGTGGAATGTTTACCGAAAGTAATTCAAGACAGTTTAGTCACCATCATAAAACAACACGAATTTATCTCGCCACCCAAAATATCCTGCCAAAAATCAGTGAGCAACAACAATAGCTCCTGCTGGAAAATCGAAATAAACGACTGCAAATCATCATTAAAATTATTCGTGAAACATTTAGATACTACACGTGATTATTTCGCTTCCGAAAGTGCAATCTATTTCCAAAACGAACTGGTATTCTACCACGAAATATTAAAGGACTTCCGAGATGTGAAGGATAATTCCTGTGAATGCGTATCACAATGTTACAATATTAGTAGTGACTCATCCGAGAATTTATTTATCATAATGGAAGATCTGAGCTCAGTCGGATATCTACCCATGGATATTAAAAATCCTTTATCCGTGGATTGTGCGCAAACTATTTTACACCAACTAGGACAATTTCACGCCTACTCATTCGCCATCAAGGATCAACGCCCACAGACTTTTACAAATGCAACAAGTAAATTGTGTGAAAGTGTCTTCCGACAGGACACTCGCGCCACACTTGGAAAACTCTTTATTCATTCCATCCATGATGTATTCAAGCTGGCCAAGCAATCCTTTCCATTCGATAGTATTTACGTTGAGAAATTCGCCACGTTCACGCTCAATATCTTCGACAGAATGAGCGATTTATTGGAAGGCGACGATGAAGACGCATATTACAAGGTATTTTCTATGAATATCATTTCGGAAAGTGATTGACAAATAATTTAAGATTGTCCTTATAGGTATTAACCCATGGTGATTTATGGCCGAACAATATCCTGTACAAAGTCTCCCGTAATTCGGAAACTATTAACAACCCCGTAAAGTTTATTGACTTTCAAGCCTGTCGGGTAGCATCACCTGTGCACGATTTAATGTTCATTCTATTGGTCGGATTAGACAATCAGACGAGACAAATGCATCGTGCTGATCTCATTAAAGTCTATCACCAATCGTTATGCGAAACGCTCGAAAAACTTGGATCGGATCCATTGCGATTGTTTCCATTTTCCGCTTTAGAGAATCAGATACTTAAACACACACAGTTTGTACTGGCCTTGGCCCTAGTTGGGCTGCCTTTGTTTCTCAACGAGGAAGTGCATTCGGCGGCCACTACACCAAAAACGAGTGACGTTGGCAATTTGGATAATTTGCTACAATTTGTGCAAGATGTACAAACGCGCAAAACAATGCAGTGCAAAAATAAAATGTTGGAACTGATTATCGATTGCGTCGATAATGGATATTTATAGAGTCTAATAAAGTAAAGAGGGCACTCACCACAGGAAGACACTTCATCATCACCAAAATCGGAGAAACTGTCCGCGTTTGAATCATCAAATGGATACCATTTGCTCGAATTCACTACACTCCAAATAGCACTTTTTAATTTTCTTCTAGCATTAAATTTCTTTAATTCGTCTATTGTATTGGTAAGATGAATCCTTAATCCCTTGTCCCTATCCTTAAGTAAACGCAATTAGCGAGATGGAATCGAATAAAAGTCGAAACTTACTCTTAACCATCTGTGATTTAAAACTTCCTGAATCGTAATTCGCTGTTTCGGGTCTACACAAAGCATTTGTTGAACTAGGTCTTTAGCACTATCGCTAATGAGCTCCCATTGGGATGATGTATCCATCTGGAAGGAAGAGCGCAAAATAAAATAGCTACAATTTGGCCAAATCAGTCTAATTAAGTCGAAAATGTATTCAATATTTTTCCACTCAATATACTGGCTTTTGCCAGACAGCTTAATAATAACGTAATTTTCTATGCAAACTCACGTGCAACTTTCCTCGACAAATCGCTTCCATCAGTCTACGTCCGCTGCCATGGAATGGAAGTATTCCCGATAAGAGAACATGGAGCAAAACACCAGCTGCCCAAATATCTACCGCTTTTCCATATTGCCGCCTTTCAACAACTTCGGGAGCCATAAAATTCGAACATCCAACCCTACCTGAAATTGTTCCATAAATATTAACTTGGAGCAAATCGACTAACGACGTGCATGTTCTCAATATCAAACTTTCAAAATTAGTTATTCATAATATCATTAAGTACCATATCATCATAGCAACATTAAATTGAAGCATGTTAGACAGGAAAGAAGTAATCCACAGCAAAGTTTTTGCAATTTAAATTTGAAATATACAGATCGAAAGGTGAGAAGCGTGGCATAGACATAAGACTGAGATAGCAAGCGTGTGCTTAGATGAGCCTGAAAGAGACAGACAATTGGTGGGGGGAAAGCGCCGTCTCTTTCTGACTAGCGCAAAAAGCTTGTTCTCTTTGTCACACGCACTGAATTGCCTATGCAACGCTTCTCACTTGTCGATAAATTGTTATAAAAATAAAAGTTAGTTAAATTTAATTGAAAGTTTCAAAACTCATTCGATTTATAGGCTGTAGTTGAAATAATAATTAAAATGTGTAGTTTGTGTGAATAATTTAAATGATATACTATAATAAACTTAGATTAATTAACGGTATAACAATAAACAATAAAGCAGTGCACCTACAAAACAACAGATTGTAATTATAATGAAAATCGAGATGAACGTGTCAACAATGAATGAATATAGTGCTAGCGGGTTCCGGTCAGCGGATAATGTACTATTGCCAATAACCGCTTTAGGCTGAGAAGAATACATTTGTGAAAGCCGTCCATTATATTCAGCTTTGTGGAAAAAAATCCGCTTCTGCTCTTATGAGTTTTCCAAAACAAAAATAAAAACTAGTGCAATAATTCAATATCATCATTATAAAAGAAACCAAAATGAATTTAACTGAACCAAAGGATCTATTAGATACCTAATCCTAATTAGAATCCTTTTCATGTCAGCAGATACTCATAAAACAAGTGAATTATTAATCAACTTCGAGCCTTTTTAACATTGTATCCGTCAAGTCCCCAACCAAGTCTTTAGACTAGCTCTTTATACAATAAAGTTATAACTGAAAGAGAACTTGTGTGTGGTTGAAGATGAAGAGACCCAGTTCTAAACTGTTGTTTACAGTGAGTGCATTGTTCTAATCTTAAATTCAACAAATCAGTTCTCAACCATAGCATGCTCGAACCCAAACGATATTCAAATTCAAATGTGCTCAAATTCAGATTAGGACTAAGACAATATCTACTTTTTGCAGCAGATCTGCACTGCACTCTAATCCTTCCATTAATTTAATGCGTCCCTATTCTACTTAGTTGATCTAAATTATATTGTTATTGGCAATATTACATATTGCGAATGGCAAAGAGTGCTGGCATGATAGCTTACCAGCTCTGTCAGACTTTAGATAGATCCTACCCAGCGGATTGAGGTTGCTCCGGTATTCAGACACGAAGCATTCTGCAGGTCACCAATAATACATTTAAAACCAATAATACAACATTCCAACTGGTAATGAACATTTAGTTAATTTAATTAGAAACAAAGCAGATCACAGGTCAATAATCGTGGCTTTCGAAAATGTCCCATCAATAAAGGTGCCATTCAATTGCACCCGGGTTAGTGTTATTTGATCGTTAATTGTTGACAAATCATCAAATCATATATAAATATTTGGTTACATCGTAGTATGTTCATCACAAGCATAGAAGATAATGAAGTATTACGTTTTGATATAAATTTATAATTAACTTAGTGACGCAGATTCATATTCAATGGCTAAATTGCACATGCAACATGGATGTTCATAATTAAGTTCCATTATACTTTACACAATAGAAATTAAATAAATTAAATGTGTTATTAATCCGAAATAATTTTTTCCACTGGACCAACAAATTTTTTGTCGCTGGATGCCTAAATAATTCTTGTGTAGTGTTAAAAATAAAGAAATGTGCAACTACTAAATTGCTGTACATATTTACTCATACTTTGTGTAACATAAAATTCTGAAAAATAAACATTTCAGACCCGAAGTTTACAGCTTTTTAATTTCTTGGATCCCAATCCACTATACGCGAGTACCGCATAAAAAATCCATTAAAATTCAATGAAATGTCAAACAATAAACGTTGATATTTAAAAATAAATACATATTCCGATGTAAATAGAACTTTGAAGAGAATTTGAATATAATTCATTCATCGTGCGTCACAAAAGTTATTTATTTAGTCTCAGCTAGGTTCTAGATCTAGTTTATTACGTTACGAGGCTATAAAAAAAATAACGTATAACGAAAAAGCGTTAACTCACCTCCCATGTTAACCGGATGCCTGTCGGGAAGCTGCACTGCAACGCCAAAACCACCCAGCTTTACAGGTGCTGAATTTTCTTTTGTCGCTAGCAAAATACATTCCGGTTTCACGTCTCTATGTATTATATCGTTTTCATGACAATATCGCATTGCCTCTAAAATTTGACGCATATAGTGGCTGAAAAAACAGACGACAATAAATTTTTTACCTTTCACGATTGTTTAAATTATGCATTAAGGCACGTAATTCGAAAGGTCGTCGTAAAAATAAAAATTAAAGATAGAAAATAATGAAGTACTTGCCTTGCGACTGCTTCGCTATAAACGAATCCTGCAGAGGCTCTCCGGACTACTTCGTAACATAAGTCGGATCCGTCCATACTGAAACAAATTGACAAATGATAAGAGCCCTGTATGTCGGAGGCTGCTGATAAATATTAATAGTAACTACAGTTCCTTAAAAAAGGACAAAAAATACGAGAAAATCCTTTTCAGCGAACTGTACCTAGCAGGCAATCCCTTTGAAAATAAATTGACTTCACATAAAAGTTTGAAATGTACTTTTTACACTTTTTTTTCAGTCGCAACTCAATTTTCATAATTGCGAAATTTAATGTGTGTGAAATAAATATTTGATTTGAATTGAAACTCCATATTATTAATTTCGCAAAGCAAATCTAATTTGCTATTGTGTTAAAACTGTAATCTACTCGGACAATAATCCATTTTGCATAAATTACATTATGGAAATGTGCAAACTTCTTAATCATGAGTTAAATTTACTCATACAACGTTTTATATATCCATTACATTAAAATGAACAGCACAAAACGAGTTTGCAAACTAAGATTCAAAAAATCCATTATATACGTTTCAGCATTTACAAATAAACTTTTAATTCATTTCCCTCGCATAAAATTTAATTCAAATTCAATAGTAGAAGTGAAATGTGGTCTAAAATTATAATATCGCGTTTGCAAAATGCTGCAATAAAATGCAGCTTTAAAAATAAATGTGTGATTGCACTTTGACTGGTTTCATAAATATATTATGCGACTTAGAAAAGTACTTACAATTCGAATACCATATACAACATTCCCTCTGACGAATAAGTTTCTAGTAATTCCACGATGTGGGGATGTTTGAGCATATGGCATATTGTGGCTTCTCGTTTCAGATCTGAAAAATAAGTTCAAGCACTAATTAATTAACAATAATAATAGAGCGATCAATTAAAGAATGGCAAAGGTTAATTAGTAATTTAATTTTCTACGAGTCATATAATTCACACTTTGCAAAATAAACGTTCAATCATTCGACGATCTAAATTTCCAATTTTCTTTTGTAAAACTGATGATATTACGAGATGGCTCAATACGCCTTCGGAACATCATAGAAAACTGTATTGGAAGTATTTTCTTTTATTCGAGAACTTTTTTTATTTCTTAGAAGTAGTGTTCTAATTTTAGAAATAGAATATTATTTTTTATAAAAATATATACTTTGTAAATAATTGGTTTGAAGCTATGACGCATATTTAAAAGTTTACTAACCCTATTGGATAAATCTGATTAAAGAATTTAATCAACGTTCAAATTTGCTGAGCTAATTAAAATTACACAGTGATAATAATCGGATTTTTACGCTGTAGTAGCAAATAGAATAATGATAAGCGGATAGTAAAGTCGCAAAGCTATACGTATTCCAATAACGCCTGTGATAATATTGTTATCACACAATAATAGAGCAATTTATGAATATTATTGCCAATTATTTTCTTCCTCCTCTGTACAAGTTAAAATTAAATTTAAAAATCGCTTCATTTTACTGCAAAAAAGTAAATAATCCACATGCTCCACGATGTAACTTGAAATGTAGCTATAAATCAGGACATTCCCTTGCAGCTAAGAAAGTTAAGAAAAGCTCTATTCTTACACATAAGAGTAGTAGCTTACATTTTGTTTGTAGTACGACTACAATATCTTGAAACTAAACCACAAGATAACCCATTGTGACAAACAAATCTTCGCAATTTATCTCAATCATAACTTACCATCTGTACTAAGTCCTGGGCTGGATGTAAATTTTGCTACGTCCACAATTTTTGCTGCAAATTGTTGACCAGTTTGACGATGAATGCATCTTTTTACGATGCTGAACGGCCCCCTGTAATTGGAAATAAATCTCACCATTAATTGTGTATTATAACAGATGAATTATTAATTTTGAGGGTATTTACTAAACCAATTTGCGATCGATGTTGATTGATAAACTGAGGTAAATGTTGAACATTTGAATTTTTCAATGGAAATTTATGGACGTAGTTGAATAGTTAATCTCACTAGATAGTAGTATTTTCCGAGTGAAGTTTGATAATGAGTTAATCCATTACGAGATCCATTATTACCAATGAAATTAGACATCGTATGCAAAAGTGCTTTTTCACTCCTTTTATGGTAACAAAAAGCAAATATTTTCACTAATTGAATGAGTAATGTGTGGTTTTCAACACATGCCAGTAAAATATTAATTGCTTATGAATGGATTGTAAATAACAATTTAATTGCTTGACGTGATATAAAAGCAGCAAGAACAATACCGCAACAATTCGCTAATAGTCAACTAATTTCGATACAAGTAGTATAATATTGTAAATCAGGATGAAAGTACTACCCTTGCTAATATCGTATTATCCTCGGTATTATCTATAATTGCACTCGTAATTGCAAACTTACAGACAAATAATTTTCAGCAAGCTTATTGAAGCATTTTTCTCTCGTTTTCACTACTTAATTCCTCGTTAATTCCAAATGAATTCGATTTAAGTTTTTTACAAGAATGTTACCATCAAGTTTTCAGCATTAGTGAGCGTTGAAATTAATTTTCAATTGGAAATTTTTAATTGTCTTTAAGGTGAGAGAATTCTAGCAAACTAAATTAATATGAAAAGTCTAATTTGTGCTTTTCAGACAGTTTCTCATCAATTTTCCCATTATTTTTTTTTTACTGAATATTTTTAAAAATTAGTTTCTTTTTATTTAATTGATTTCTACTATTTGTAATTAATTTATGTGTATGCAAATATTTATAATCTCTTTTAGATTAAATTTATTACTGCAATTTTTGAAATTGACACCTACTATCAAATTTAACAAAAACAAATAAAGCTTGTTAGAGCTGAATTTACAAACTACAAGCATAAATCAAAACAATATTGTTTTGACGGTATAGTTATTAACGTTATTGAAATATAAATAATAATAATATTTGAATACTTTATCTACTTATTCAAACTAAACCCCAAACTCCACCAAAACAAATAAATTAGTAAAACAAATATCAGATAGAAAATACAAACAAACCAAGCTCACCTCCCAATTTCCTCGCAGAGATCGTAGACGTCGTCGAAGAGCACCTCCTCATCAGCCATTGCACCAGCTCCAGCAGGTTAACTTAGGTTATCCTCGAATTTCGCAAACACCGAACAAAAAGCCCGTCAGCAAACCATCATCACTTTCGCATGCATTTGAAAAAGCATAAACAAATCGAGCGCCGTACAACTTCTCACTCGTCGCGCTAATAGAAGCATGGAAAACACGGGGTGTCACCGTCGCAGACGTCGAATCCCTGACCTGTCGGTGGGCAAGGCGTCGGCACCACAAATTATGCAAGCTATACCTTCTCTATTTGGCAATCTGGGTTGCCTATTAACTGGCGAAAATACACAATTTAACCGGGAAATCACTAATATGGCCGCACCACTCCTACTACTAACTGTCAAACAGCACTACATTTTTGCATTGTTTACCTTCTTACTGAATGCATTCGCGGCAATGCTTAGCACCAGATTAATTATACAATTTCACGTGTATTTAGATTAGATGTAGAACAATTCCGTCGCACACACCCAAAACACCCTAATAAACCACCACCAACTGACAGAACACTGACAGGACAGGGCGCACCGGCTACCGGGCTACCATTGCTACCAACTTGTAACACATGCGCTTTTTGATAGCGTTTTCCACGGGGTAACTAATGCGCACTATTTATATCGCCATCTTTTACACATAAAGCAAGTTAAAAGAAGATAGATAGACATGCAGTGCGCCGTGTGGAAAACGCTACAACTAAACCGCAAATTAAATAATTGTTTTAAATTAGTATATCGTGCAGTGATAATAAACAAACGTGAACATTCTTAAACAAAGTGTCAATAACATATAATATGCGTCCAATCGAAATACATATTATTAAAACAATAAACTTGTAAATTTAAAGTAATTAATCCATAAGTTTTGACATTTCTTGATGACAGCTAAAATATTAGGTTATGTTTGTGTTTCTATCAAAATAAGGTGAATATTTATTGAAGAAAATTAAGAATGGAAGAGAAAAAACGCACTCACATTCACACGAAAAAGAAGAAGAAGTCTTCGGAGTCCGATTCCTCAAGTTCTGGCAGTTCAAATGAGAAAAAAGCAAGAAAACGTGAAGATTCCACGAGTTCCAGTGGTTCCACGTCGAGTAGCAGTAGTTCTTCCGGCGAAGAACGACGTCGTTTAAGACGTGAATTGAAGAAACTGAAGAAGTTCAAGAAGAAGCTTATGAAAAAGAAGAAAGAGGCGAAAAAGTTGAGTAAGAAAACGAAAGCGGCGAAACAAGAACAGGAGGCGAATAATGAAGCAGCAGATATTCCGATAGATTTGATGGAAAAGTCCAAAGCTATGGCACCGATGACAAAAGACGAATGGGACAAGAAGCAGAGTGTAGTAAAACGTGTTTACGATGAGTCGAGTGGAAGACATCGTTTGATTAAAGGCGATGGTGAAGTTATCGAAGAACTAGTGAGCCGAGATCGACATAAAGCGATAAACCAACAAGCAACAAAAGGAGATGGTGAATTTTTCCAGTCTCAAGTTAGCAAATTAACATAAATGTTTAACAAATTATTTTATTCACTTGACATAAACACAACAGTTTTTGATAAAAATAAATTTTGGTACAAACTATAAAAAATATTTTCATCACAGTTAATTATTTCTATAACGAACTATTATTAATTTTACGAATAAAAATGTATTTAGAACAGTTGGATAAAATAGGAAGTTGACCCGTCTCTCCATGAGGGATCGTCAACAATTTTCGCTCGGCATAAGGGACAAGTTTGTTCTCTATCAAACCAAATCGAAACGCAGGTCTCACAGAAAATGTGACGACATTGCAATAAAACTGGTGATTCATACTCATCATGGCAAATTGGGCAATGCTCGCCTGCTGTTTGAATTTGGTCCTTGCTCGGTGATGATCCAATAGACTGAAATATGAAACTTATATTAGATTAAAGAGATAATTTTATTGATCTTGAATTGGAGCTAATTGTAAATTGTGATCAATATTATCTGGACTTTGAGTTGTGCCTAAATATTTATTAATACGATTCTAGATTTTGAGATAATATTGGTTGCATATAATTTTATATTCAAATTTGTATTAGAATAGTAATTGATATTTTTATTGAATTCTTACAATACAATCAACTTTATATAAGAAAATGAAAACATTCCCTCCTTTGTAAATGAAATGTAATCTCGAATGAATTTATATTGTACAATATTGAATTATCTTTATATATAGCAATCTGAAGATGTATTATTGATGGTATTATTTTATATATTGATTAACCAGCTTAGAATATTAATTGTATATTGGAATTAATTGAATAAAGTAGCACTCAAAATATTTTTCTTTCAATTAAACAATCCGAAAAACTTACCACATTCTGGATCAACTTCATACAGGCAGACTTCAACAATTTCACCTTCGACATCAAATAATTTCCCTTGGAAATCATGTAGAAAGCCGACAAAAACACTGCGACAATTTTCTCAGGTCCTTCGTAGCTTTCTAGTAAATAATATAAACATGGTTGAATTGTCGCAATGCTCCTATACAATTGCGAGACAGCTTCGATGGTTAAATACAATTTGCCCTAAAACGCAAACAATATTACACCTCAACTAAAATTAAGCGACAAAGTTACCCTTTTTTTAAATGGAACCACAAAATCCGGCAGCATGGTCAATAAAATCTTAATCGTGATAGTCAACAACTTAAGAATAAAGTCCGTAATCGTCATAATCCAAATTAAAGAGGCGACAGTCAATGGAGTAGTAAACGGGCGAATGTAAATTAGATTCAAGATGACTTTATGGAAATCATCTCGATAGCAGTAATAAACAAATATTAAACAAACGGTTATGTAGAGTAGCTCTATGGCTAAAACCGACAAACTTCTCCTTTCTCGGTTCGTCGCTTCTTTTTTGACTACAGAATTGGAATGTGTGAACGTACAGAACAATATGATAATAATAAAAATCCCTTGATGATAGTCATATACAGCTTTCAACAGCAAAATCAACACAAATGGCAAATAAAACAAAACTCCCCGCAGGAACTCCTGAGCGTGCAATTGCACCAAAGTCTGCTCAATATCAACATTCGCTTCCTCTGCGTTATTATTAGGCGGATTATTAGAATTGTTTAAATAATTAGCGTGCACATTATCGTGCTCTACATTTACAGGTGGACTAGGATTCTCATCCAATACGATAACAAAACTGTTATTATCCTGCACATTATTGCTGATTGGATTTGTGAGATTTTGCTCCGATGGTGATCGGTTTAGAAAGCTTGTCATCGATATCGCATTCTGTACTTCAGCATTCACATTGCGGGCAGTCTCGACTAAAGGCTCAATTTCACGGATCACATTGGAAAAACTAAATTGTCTGGCACTTTCCAGCGTTCTTCGGAACGAGCCAGAGCCTGGCGATTCCATTGAATGTCGACTGTTGTGCGGTAGTATTCTGGGCTGATTTGTGCTGGCGAAGTCTTCTGATTGACTTCGTGGAAATTGAGAATTGTTGAAATTGTGGGTCATTGTTGGTATTTAAATGTCCTTAAATGGCATTCATGTTATCAATGTAAATTATACAAACACGTCACTTTGAGATACGAGTTTCTTTGTAACAAAAATAATGATTACTCCATTTGCTGTAATAACGCACTGGCACCACTTGTTTGATTGAATGTTATATAAATATTGTTCTAATTAATGAAAAACACTTATTTTTTTAGAAATTAAACTGCGAACTGTCTGTCAGCTGTCATAAATAAAATGATTGGATTAATTCTTCTTCTTCTTTGTTTTTGTTATGACATTTGGATGACAGGGCCGAACTTGCCTCTTTAGATTGACATGTTTCAACTAAACCCATAGATGGCGCTTGAAAATATTGGCAATTTGCTTTAAATAAATAGTAGAAATCTGTAAAAAAATGTTTTTAGAGATAAATTAATAATAACAATTGATCTACAATGATTTACAAGCAGTATTATAATTAAAAACAGTTTTTATTTTTAGTTTTTTACTGCAGTAAAGTTGGTCATAACGGATACGGCCCTTGTGCGCTTGCGCCAAAGTGGCGCCATGTTAGTTTTCATAACTGCGTAGTAGCAACGGCATTCTTCAAATGTTCTCTTTTAAAATCTATCATTATTATAGCAATCAACCAGTATTAATTGTTAAAAAGTGTAATGAGACAATAGTTAAGTGTTAATGTAAGTGCTACTTTGATATTTTAGTGCCTACATTGCCTAGAGTGCCGAAGTTAATTAATCCGCTCGCGCGCGATTTCACCAGACCGACGCCGGTCTTTAAAAATGTGTGATTTGTGTTTTGTCCTATTGTGTGTGTTTAAAACCAAGTGTTGATGTGAAATCATCATGTGGATGTGGATGCGACAATGTGGATTTACCAAGGGATATAGGAATAATTCATCAATCAAAGTGAGTTTTTGAAACTCTTACATAACCTATAAAAATTTTGTGTATTTCAATTTACGAATTCAAAACTGCAAAAGTACAATGAAATATGTAGTAGTAACGCTAATCAAATCCAAAAATAGTCGACGGTTAATAGTAAAAAATCCCGCAGCACTAAATTCAGGGAAACGAGTTTCCAAAATTTTCTCCAACAAAACGAGTTCGTTTTTCTCGTCACTTGACAAATCTCTCGATTCGAAATTGTAGCAGGCCTTTTTCATCACATAGCCTTCTTTAGTAGCAAAGTCGCATACAAACATGATCGCAGTCGAATAAGTCTAAAATGTATATCAAAATAAATTGGGACGGTCAGTTCAACAAATTAATAGAAATTATATTCAAACAGATCTAGACTTACCACGTTAATTATTGCGAAGATAAGATTGCCCAAAAAAAGTCCTAGAGGAAGCTCAACCACGGTTGTATTATTTATAAATGTAACGATAAAGTTCCAGTTTCCCAATAAAATGAAGGAACTTCTCATTATAGTTACTAAAATTTGCCATCCATATAATTTATTAATATCATCAATAATATCCGATATTTTCGAATATATTTCTCTTATATTTTCCAATTCATTTTTTCTATTTGTGTCTTGCCGATTATAGTTGAATTTTTCAATAGTAGAAATGAACAAATCGTTTAATTTTTTAAGCCGAATTCGTACACTAATAATTAAGTGAATAAAAGTAAGAACGAGCAAAAATATAAGATATGTAAAATAAAGTGTAATAAAATACAATTTTACATTCTCTGAAACCACCGCTGAAACCTCCATGTTAATTAGATTCCAAAAAAAGCGCAAAATACAAAAATTTAAAACGGACATTTCTAGTAGAATTATTACAAAATATTTTCTGTTTGCGTTTTTAAATTTTAATTTCCGATCAATATTATCAAAGTTTTTGCAAATCTTATCCATTTTTTGAAAGTGGACAAATGAAGCTTGAATAATTGCCATTGCATTTAAAAACAAAGCTGTACTATCGCCTAATAACTCGAGGATATTTTGCACTATTCCATTTTCCTTGTTTATCAATCTAAAATAAAAGGACCAAATTGCCACACTAAAAAGCAGCACTAGTAGGATAATAGAATATAATTTATAGATTGAATTGAAAATGGAACTATTTATTAAGTAGCATCTTGGTGACAATCCAATTAAACTATTAAAATTGCTTAAAATTCTTAATGCGCGTACATCTGAATTAGACATAATTTTCCGAGACTTCTAAACTGGCAAGGAAATTATTGAATCACTCATTGTTGTTTATGCAATTACACTAATGACTTAATTTTTTATAAACCATATTTATAATTGACAACAAAATATTATGATTGCCATATCCAATTATGGTATAGAACATTATGAAAGGGTAAAATAATCATCCACTTATATAAATATATTTTATTGGTGAAAAAGTAAAAACATATAAAAATACTCGTAAAAATACGATCGTATGTAAAATATAAATATCGCGTGCTCGAATAAATATTATGTATAACTAAACTTATATATCATTTCCAAGGCGGTTTTTCGGACTTTCTGTCCCGATTGCATAAATCTTTCGCAGTGGTTTTATTGCTTAGATTTTCTTGACTCTAAAATGCCAAAATTAATTATTTAACTCCTTATAATTAAATTCATTATCCACATACTTACTCCCTCATTAGTGGCTAATTTATTCAAGTGCCCCACAAGCTTATCAATTTCTTTTACTTCGGTAGGATTTCCAGGTTGGCACTTGAGCAACTATCCACAAAAATTCAATTTAATTAATACTTTGCAGAACTAAGATTCAATTAATTATCCCTACCATTTGAATATATTTTTGTATCTCAGTGTTTTTATTAGAATCGTGTCTAGTTGTAACCGGAGTGTCCCCACTAGCAACATTAAAGTCTTGCTCAGGCAAAGAAAAGTGTTCCCCGTTTTTTGTAGAGCTATGAATATCATATTCGTACTTTGATTTTGGCGCATCATTAAAGCCCCCCTTTAATTCTTTCATAAATACCTCCTCTAAATTATTATAAGACTTCGTTTTCAGCGAATTCAATTGATCTATCGCATTTGAAGCTTCTGGTATTGGACTGCTCCCACTAGCCATTTTTTTAATGGCATCTTTCCATTCCAATTCCATCATTTTTTGGAATTGCTTGGCAATCCGTTCCCCTTTCGACTCAAATTTCGCATATAATTCTTCATTTTGTTGAATGTACTGCAAGATTTGCACATCCTTCAGTCGCATTTCTTCACAATGCTTTTCTTCTAATAGTTTGATTTCCAACTTAAATCTATCGGAAGAGATAAATACTTTAATATTAATAAATAAATAAAAAGCGAACAATAGGGACATTCAAATATATTGTCTAACTATATTACAGATGAAATATTGGCATGCGGGAATTACCAAGGGAATTACACGAGGAACTACATTTCCCAAATAAACTTTCATCCTAGAAAGAAATTTAGTATTTAAGTTTAGTAAATAATATTCTAAGCCATTCATTCCAAAATTAATAATAATAATTTAAAAATGATCTACTTACTTTTCGTTGACTTGTTGAACCTGCGATGCAGCTTTCTTGATAATAGACATTTCTTGCTTCTTCATATCTTCTTTCAAAGTCTTTTCAGCTTGATCCAATTGCCCCTGAAATTCTTTCAATTTATTCTGTACCAAAATTTCGACTTGTCCCTGATAAAAGTTTCTTAATTCGATCTTGCTTTTTTCCATCTGACCTGTATGCTGGTCAATTGTACCCCGAAAATGTTTCTACAATTAATTATAATTAATACACTAATATCAGGACAATATTTGTATATTACTTCATTATTTTTGTAAATTTCTATTTCCTGCGCTTGATTTTTGCTATGCTCCGTCAAATCTTTAATTTGCTTGTTCAAACCCTTCAAATCTGTTTCCATCCTTACACAATCGTTTTTCAGCAATGAAAACTCACTTTGGCAACTCTCAACAGCTTGTTTACTTTGCGATACTTCTAATCGTGCACCAGACAAAATTTTCCGATTCTTTAATTAATAGAAAAATATTTAACAAATCACGTAAGATAATTGCAGTTCAAATAATTACCTCATTTAGTTCAATTTCTTTTTCGCTAACGATTGTAGCCAACTGTTTATTTTTCTCAAATTCTTTATCGCAGTTTTCACGTACTACAAGATATTTAGTTTCCAGACATTTCAATTCGTTTTCCAACTCACTGCATCGTTTCTCAAGAGCCTCTACTTTTTCCTGGCTAATGTGGGCCTGATTTATGGCTCTCGAAGCGTCTTTTTCATAATAACTGACTTTCTATAATTAAAAGCAAAGTTTAGCTTTTGTAAATCCTCAAATTATTTTTTTTTAATACCTTATTTGCTTCCTCCAGTTCAATAGACATCATGCTCCGAATTTTCGCAATTTCTTTATCTCTGAATTGCTTATCTTTATTAATATTATCATATTTTCGTGCAATTTTACTTAAAGCCTCTTTAAATTCAGCAATGGATTTACTTTTAGATTCATCTACCTTCAAAGCGACTACCACCTTTTCTTGAAGTTCCAAGTTGCGACGTTCGAAACCTCTTATTATCTCCTCGCAATGCTAAAAATAATTACAAATACAAAAAACCCTCAAAAACTAATTCTCATAATTACTTGTCGCCTTAATTTTTCTTCCATGAACTTCTGCGTAATCTGGTCTTTATTCATATCATTAACTTTACGCTGATTAGCATTGCTCGCCCAAATATCAGCCAAACTCATAAACTCTAAATTCGAATCCCCCGCCGTGTGCGAGCTTACTTCACCATTCACATATTTCTCAATATCCTCTTCAGATAAACTTTCAGCTGCCAATTGTTTATGCTTGCTCAATACTTTTATAGCTTGACTGTGTATGGGGCTGTGATAGCAAACGTGATCGCCCTTCACCGCTAAACTTGGGGCTAAATTTAAGTTAACAGTTGTGGCTTCTGTCGCTTCAGTACCACTACTATCACTTAAAGTACTATCCAAACCCGTCCTTGGTAAATCACCATGCTCATTACTAGATTTTGTCGCTTTAAAAATAGTAGTTACAAGTTTATTTGAATTTATTGTCGAGCTATCGTAAAAAGCTTGTCGAAGGCCTGCATTGTACTCGGGGACACTTTCAATGTTCTCTCCACATTTCCAAGCCTTAACTTTATTAACGACTGGTTCTGTTGCTACAGAATTTGACTCTCTATTGCTAGACTCAGTATCTTTTGATGATTGAAGTGTAAATTCGTCTTCAAGCTTTCTGACTACATCAAATCGTTCAGTCTCGCGTTCGGCCGCACGAATTTTCGATAGAAAGCTATCGATTTCGGAAATCGTACTGCTATTTTTGAGTGAGTCTCTTATCTCGCCATTGATTGGCTTTTCTTTTCGTCTATCGCGATGCGTTTTTCGTGGACTAAGTCGCATTAAATTCGGGCTCGCTGGTAAAGAATGCAACTTGGATCGCGTGTGGGGCTTTTGTGGGGTGCTTTGTGTGCTGGATGGTTGGTACAAGCCATCTGCACTGCCAAATCTTCGTATTCCACCTGACATTAAGGCGAATGAGTCTTCGAAAGCTTCGGAAATGTCTTGGGACGTATTTTCGATATAGTGTATTCGGGTTTCTAAACCTTGAACCTGATGGAGAATTCCTGTTAAAATTTCGAAATTTTGGCCAAAATATGCTTGGGATGTGTATAGATGATCGATTTCTGGGTTGCTGGTGAAGGAATCAGGTGGAATTAAAAGTAAATCGTCGGTATCGTCAGTGTCGCTCATTACTTATGGATTTTCTAACAAATACTAGGCAAAATATCACAGAGCACATTTATATTTCGGTAAAAAAAATCGATAAATGGTGATTTGTAGTAAAACGCGTTGTAAAACACTTTGGATTCAAACAAACAAACTTGTAAACAAACATTAACCCCTTTTGTTGACGCGTCAGTTGTCAAACTGTTTGAGCAAAAGTTATACAGATCAATATTTATAAAAATTTCGGTGTATGTTTGGTTGTCTAAATTTTTAGTTTTCGAATTTTCTTTATTGTATGTGTGGTTGCCTATATTATGTGCTTCATTTTTAATAATAAAAGTGCTTTTGTATCTAACTTCACAAGTCACTTAACTTAAGTATATTGTAAAGTTAGCTGCGTAAAACTTTGCTTAGTATTTATAATTATTTATTATTTTAAAAATTTAATTTGAAACTTGTTTCGAAAAAAATAATAGTAACTAGATTAGATAACTAATATTTTTGAATTTTATTTGAAAAGAGACTTAGATATTAATGTGGCTTCTGGATCCTAGAGGACACTACCCAGTTTAAATTTTTTAAATAATTTAAATGCTATATATAGCAATTTAGTAATTATTATTTATTTACTATAATATTTAATTCAATAAATTAAAATCACTTTTAACCATAACATGAATCATAAAATTAAATCAAAAATTAAATTTATGTAATTGAAGTTTACTTTGTAGAAATAATTCCGATTTTTCAGTAATTTATTATCCAATATGATATCACTATTTTATCAAAAATTAAAGGCCTTACTAATCTAGTGCATATTTGAGTAATGTGGGTGTTCGCACTGTATAATACTTATTTGCATTATGTTTATGCAGTTTCAGATCTCGCTCAGCTGTGATAACCATCTGTTTGAAATAGTAGTGCGATAAACAGAAAAATGTGCTGATTAATAATTTGAGATGCTTGAGTACCTTTTTATTAATAATATTATTACGAATTAAATCCTGTTAGATATAAAGGTAAAATCCCTTTATACGTGTTTTGATAACAGTAATTTATATTCATAATGATTAACATATTTATTATGTGCATAGACGTCATTAAGTAAATGCAACCCTACACAGTCATAAATATTGTTTTAGTTGACAAAACAAATATCTGATAGACTAATATTTTAAGTATTTGTTATTGTTTTTATTACTTTTGATTTTCTGAGTAATAATGGATATTTCTCGGGTATTTGTATTTTTAAAAAATAAGCATGCATGTATTTAATTCTGTTATTAGTTACTTAGATGATTATTAAAATACCTAGTAAATTGCTTGAATTCAATGTAATTTTAATCATATTTTCATCGCACTATTATCCATCAATTTTTCAATTAAAGCCAAAATTATATAAAAAATTAATTTATTCAATAAATTATTTTTAATCATACTAAATACAAAAATTATCTTACACATAAATATAAATATCACAGTTGAAGATATCAGTTACAAAATATTTACAAATTCGAAATTATTAATTACAATTTTTGGATGGCTTTAGTAAGCAATTTTACCATCGAGTTTCTGCATCGCTTTAAAATCTCTATCGTTACATGAAAGAAATATGTATCAATTAGTTTAGCATCAGTCAAATTGATCCGGTAGGTCAGATGATTCTCTTCCGTAATTTCAGGCTCAATGTTCAAACTTTCCTCCAGTTCAGTTTTCAGTAAAATCAAGTTTTTTTCAGCCAATGATAATACTGTCTTACGAGCGTCCACATCTACTTTGCTGTGTCCTCTTATGTTGGTTTTCTCTAGATTGACAATGGTATTATGCAGGTCTTTCACGATTGTGTTCACATGTCGCAAAATCTGAGCAAATAAATAATTTATTAATAAATGAAATTGATTTTGGTTGCAATTTTCTACTTACAGTGGTTGCATTTGGTTGAGCTTTCTTGTCGTTGATGAAGTTTAGAGTTTGGATAATGGTCGCTTGGTCCAAGTACTTGTTGAGCTTATTGGTCTTAACGATTTTCTGTAATAGGAAAATAATGGTTATAATTATGTTAATTGGTTTCGTTTTGCTTTACTTACATTCACTTTGTGGATTTTGTTTAATTCTATCAGTCCATTTTCGAGTTTTTGAATACAAATGTTGGTTTGATGATAAACTCTCGCAACATCCCCGCTTATACTAAGAGGACTTGCTGATGACCAGTTGGTTACAATAATTATTATAACAGCTATTAAGAAAATACCTCATTAATAATTTGAATTTTATTAACAATGTATTTTAACTTACTTGAAATTTGGCAGTTTGGAAACATTTTTGAATTTTAAATTGCACAGATGATAACTTAAGTGGCTCTTCTTACGAGTGATGTAATAAATATGAAATTATTATACAATATTCTCGATATATATTACAATAAAAGACGTCAATATAAGAATTACAATAGGGTATGTTTGTTTTCTTAAAATTTATTCTGAGTATATGAGAGACTGAGCTTTTACATCTAGTGAAAGATGTAGGAACTTTTTTAACTAATATTTATAAATTACAGTTTTTTTACTATCAATACGGGGCAACTGCGAACGTATGTAAACCATTTCTAAAAACTACTAATCAAAATTAGTGGTCTACTACAAATTAATAGGTAATTTACCTTGAAGATACATATTTTTGTTTGGTTTAAAAATAGTACCTGTTATCTTTTGTTATAGATATACGTTTATTTAAATCACTCTTATTAATCTTTCATCACATTTAGCAATGATAAGTACGTATTAAGTGTTTATTAATCAATTAACTAATAATTTAGTAACCTCATTAGATAAATAAATCTGTTGATCCAAAAAGGGGGATTTTTAGGAGTCAAAATAAGGAAACAAGTCGTTTTACAAAATTTCTAATTTTATTAAAAAAAGTAAAAATATCACAATAGTAATTCAAAATTACATAGTAATAACTAATACTGTGGGTAAGATACGAGAGGCAAATTTATTGAACAAAATAATATACACAATAGAACTCCACGTTTTCATGGAATTCCGAACAGTTCCTAGAGCATGCCTCACGGGGATTTAGGAAAGAATTCCGAGGATTTCCCAAAAAATTCTGAGATATTACAAATAATTCCAAGGATTTCCTTAGAATTTCAATAATTTGAGAGAGAATTTTACAGAAATATACACGGAACATATAATTTAACCCCTCGGTAAAATACTATGTGCAAAAGTTGCTATAAATAATACAAATACTTAAAAGTAGCAAATAAATAGAAATAAATATAATTAAATAAATAATCTTAAATTAAAAAAATATCACAGCGTTTCTTCAATAGTTTAGTTAAGAGCACTGCACACACTTGTGCGTTTTGTATCTAATTGCAAGACTGGCATGTTTCAACCTGTTTAAATAACTTAAAACGAAACTTTTCCTAATACTAATACACTGTTCTACGTCCGTATGGCACTGTTGTGTTTTTTGATTTCTTCGTACAGTTTTTTCCGACCAATTTTCATAAACTTTTTCATCGTCTTGAAGAATTGGATGTCAGTGATTGAAACTTTCGAATAATCCATCTTCTCTTCGATTTTCCGCTTGAACAGCTTTTTGTTTTTCGAAAACTTTGGAACTTTCATATTCGCTTTCTGAAGATAGTCTTCAAACTCACATATAACTAACTTTAAATTTTCAGTCGCATTTTTGTATATTTGATTTCGTTGTGCCGTGTTGAATTTGATTGAAGTCGAGATGGACACATTTTTCAACTTGTCCATGTAGAAGGCGAAAATTTGGAGCGATTTGTAGAACTCCTTGAAGGTTTGAAATCGAGTCTGTAACAATAATTTCCGCAAATTAGCAAATTGTCGGAGGAACCAAATAAACAATTAAATTGCGAATTAAATTGTTATAAACCTACTTTTTTCATTCGTAGTTTGGTCTCCATTCTTTTGCTGTTGAGCCACTTGAGAGAATAGTTTTCAGTTCGTACCTGAAACAATTAGCGCACATTTAGTACAAGTCGAGATAATTTGGTTTGAGATTCTTACCTTTGGATACATAAAGTGCAACTCCTTGATGAACAATTTAATTTTATGGATAAAAGTCTTTAGTTGGTTGGCTTCGGCACTTCTTCCATGTCTCGTTTGTAGCACTATTTGAGGATTGCAAGAGTTGACCCACCACTCTTCATTTTTGATTGGAGCTGGTGCTGATAAAACGGGAGTCAAAAATGATCCAACCATTATCAAAGTAAATCCAATCACTGCTGGATCTGCAAATAGACGAAAACAAAAAGTTTGTTGAGTAAGTCACAATAAAATAGTTGAGAATCGAGATGCAACAGGTGGAAATAGTAAAAGTGACTCACTAGTAAGTCCGAAGTGAAATGAAATCGAAAAGTCCGTACGAAAATTAGTAATCATTTTGTTATTGTGGTGAGGAGAGAAGGCAATTGAGGTGCCTGCAAAAGGTTTTGCGAGAAGCGCAAGGTATCGCGGTTGGAAATAGACTGCAACTTTAACAGCAGCAATGGGTATCCTCGAAGCCTGCTTTGACATATTACTGTTTCTGATAGATCCGGTACCTCTAAAGGTACTCAAACCCAACTTATATTACTAATAAATCATCGAAATTCAATGTCAAAATTAGTACTGACTTTTCAAAAAGATTTGGCATGGCTTTACGATTTTTATTTATTTTCACTATAAACTTTCACTAAATTATATTGCCCTTTGGGATTAACACAAATTGCTCTATTGTACACATCTCCTAATGTCTCAATAAATAACTGATATTTTTTTTAACAACTACACTTTTATTTTGAGCGAAGGGCCTTAATTGTCGAAAATTTTCGAAATCACCGCATCGATTTATTTACCTGATAAATGCGGCTGCACTGCCATTTATTCATAAGATTATTCACTTCCAATTCACTATGTAATATAAAAATTCGTACACTAACTTATCTAGTTATAATGAATCATCAACTATGTCAGTTTGAGCGGCAATGCTGGAATAAATCGCGCGTCAGGTTCATGCGGTCTAAATTATAAAATTCTTAAAAAAATTATAGTGGGGATAAATCCGCGACAAACATCCCTTTCGCGATTTCAAATTCCCCCTACCACCTGTTTGCTTAATCGCTCATCTCATTCATAAACTGCTCTTATCTACATTCTATTATTTCTTGCTTATCGTCATAGTACACTGAACTGTGTTGAGTACCATCAAATGTGATTACCAATTAATAAATTTGAAAAATTTAGCCATAGGATAAGAATGACGTCATTTTGCCACCTGTGCTCGTGTAGAGTTCATTGATAAATTTATACCAGAAACGTCATTTTTGATCTACTTATTTCCTTTCACTAATAAGCATAATAGTCAGTCACTTATAGCTCAAATTTAAATTTGGTACCAAACTTTTTTGGACAGTTGAAAGTCGCACTTTTTCTACTTTTATGAGATTTGATCAAACTGCATTAAATAACTGAACTCATTATCTTTTTGTTTTATCTTTAATCAGTAAGCTGGAATGAGATGCGATTTCTTAGAAAACGCATTTTCTACATATTAGTCACATATCGTTTAGTAACTGCAAATTATTTAGGCAAATAAGAGCGCACATTTTTAATTTCAAATTTAATTTTAGCTTATAATGAACGCTACTTTTGTTTATTATTTTAGTAGATCCGTGTTGTCGCTCTAGGCCTTCACGTGTTGAAAAAACTCAGACTAAATACTAATCATAATTTTCCTGGCGCAAAAAATCGTTTTGCATATTAAATATATGAGTTGCCTCCAAAGAGATGTGGTGGTGATGGTCAAGAGGTCAGCAGGTAATAATTTTGTTGATCGAACGTTTTTGGGAGAGTAGAAACAAATTTCCTTCAATAAGGAGTCTATGAACGGACTTTCGAGAGACATTGCGTGATAAGAAAAACAGAGATAATTTTTCAGAGGCTGTAATTAGGCGTTACATATGTATGAAGGGGACAATCATGTCATATTAGTTCTTTTTAATGAACCAGGTAATAGTAAGTTTAGTACACGCTACGATGACAGGGCGGGCTGCTCATTAGCGACCACAGAGAGTATTCTTATATACTTTGGCATCGCTATCTGTCTTTAGAAGGGTGAAGATGGTCACTTGCCTGACTTAGTGCCCTGCTCTCATACATTTTACTGTCAACACAGTAATCACTACGAAATATCTGGAATGTGCACCCACACAGACGCCGGGGCCACGTTTATTTCAATTCATTATTCAAAGTCATGCTCGTTTTTTTCACTTACCTTTATTTTATTCGAATGGGGCAGCAAAATTCTCATTTTATTTACTATAATTTGTGTACTTTTAGTCATTGCACAGTTATTATTGGTTAGTTTGGAAAATATGACGATGCGTTGCGGTGGTGATAAAATGATAAAATCGGCGTTTACGTCACTGTTTGATATAGATTTATAATAGAAGAGCATTTTGCAATACCGAAATTAGTCATCCATTTAAATGTGGGTGGCAAAACTATAAATTTTTTAAAAAGAATGGTTTTCTTATTTAGTCAATCTTAATTCTTCCGCGCATAGTCACTTTCCAATATTTTTCATCAAGTTCCATCAAGTATTTATATGGAGACCTATTTTATATATTTCTATAATTTAGATAGTTATTCAAAAATGATAAGACCTTCTAAAAAATTACTTTCCAATCAAAAATGTATTCATATGGGGTATTGTCGTAAAACATTGTGCAATATACCGTAATTGACACTAAAATACTTCCGTAATCACATATTTGATAACAAAAAAACTTCTAATCTTATGGAATAATCGAGAAAAGATTTAGATATGATAAATAAATTCTTATTGAATCACTGATCAAAGTTTTCTCATTTTTTATCAATCACACATATTTTGTCTAGTCTTTATAATAAAAAAACCCAATAAAGCTGAACTTGATTAAAAGTGTCATGTCAATAACTGGCTGCAATAAATTAAGTGGAACTGAATGAGGTTTGCAAAATGCATTGCCATGAAGAGTGCATTGTTTTATACGTTTTTAAGTGTTTTTAAAAAATGTTTTTCAAGCCAACTATAAGGTGTAGATATAAAACACATTGTGCGGCACCTGTGCCGTGGTGCTTGCTTGTAATATTTCCGCCAGCAATATGACATGTGTAGTATCTCGCCCACTCTAACTTAGCTACCCATTCATAAATATAGTACATTTCTCACACCTAAGAAGTCATTTACATTTCTTCAAATTTCTGTTTCTATTTCCATCTAATTTATGCCACGATGATAACTATTTATTTATAGATTATTGTTGCAATTTTCCCGGATTCGTAACTGACCTTTCCACTGTGCAAAAAAGCCCATTGGAAAATTCGCGCCAAGGGGTTTTCCTCGTTTTTTAGTATTTTGTTGTGAAAATAGTTATAAACAGGTAAATTCAGATTTCATGCAAATAATGACCTTGTTTGAATTATAAAATAACTTTGTTTATACACATTTGGTGCCAAAGAACTGCACACGAAAGGGAAAACCCAATCTATACACTATTACCTAACAAATTTTTTTGCTATTGGTTTGTTCGACTTTCCAAAGGAAAACAACATTCAAAAAAAGATTGTCAATGTACAATTGCATTATTATCAAGGCATATATTTTATAAATAAGTGTGTATTCATCTTTAAGTAAAAACCCTGTTCCTAGACATGTGAAATGGACGTAATAATTATATTGTACCTAAAAATGCAGTTACAAATTAAATCTATTGTTTTTAAAAAGGAAAATGGGAAGTCCATTTCCCATTATGCTAATAAAGTTGAATTAGCATTAACAATTCTATCTGTAATCATACAACTATTATTCTATACGAGGTGAAACAAAAGGATCTCAATGTATAAATTAAAGCAATTACTTCACTTTCAACGAGCCCCGTATTTGTCATTTCGGTACAGGATTTTATATTACCTGTTTTGTAAATTAATAATTGATTTTATTACTAATATAAGCAAGCAATTATCTGAAATTACTTTTTTAATGCTTGTATTATTCCACTTTATAATAGAAAATCCGGAAAATTTATACTTAATTTACGT
Source organism: Cryptophagus acutangulus (assembly GCA_963556235.1). Taxonomy (NCBI): domain Eukaryota; kingdom Metazoa; phylum Arthropoda; class Insecta; order Coleoptera; family Cryptophagidae; genus Cryptophagus; species Cryptophagus acutangulus. The sequence continues at coordinate 11,274,241 of OY744559.1, read as the reverse complement.
ATAATACTAAATTTCCTTTGAATTGTAATATTGTATGATACATTCCACAAATAATAATCTTAATTTATGCAAACGCAATTAAAGAATACACCACGTCAATGTAACGAAATATTTTTTTAACTGCGGCTAAAAATATGTAGCCATTGAACTAAATATTGCTAAATACCAAAATGATAATTGTTCATAATGTGGAATGCACTAGTAAAATACAACTCATTTATTTACGTAAGAATTAATATATTATTTTGCGGTTACGCATTAATTATTTTAGTATTTAGATTAATCTTATTATCTAACTATTCAAGATTTGAAGTATTTTTATTTTCAATGAAAAGTGACCACAGATTTGCATACAAATGGACACCTATCGAGAAACAACAGCAGTTCTAATTAGAATTGATATTATACAACTAAATCAGGAAAATTCATAATTTTATCTAAATCCTGGAAGACGTACTTCATTACCGTGAAATTACTTACGCATTATAATAATATGTATTTAATTACTTAATAGTATTTAAAATTGCGATAATTGTAATTATTACTTATTATATTCAACTTTCTGGAGTACAATAAAAAACCAACAATAATAAATAAAAATGATTATTAATAAAAAACCCACACCAAATTAGTTTGCGTGTGGATAAATGACGAATATAAATATATTATAGTATTAGCTGTAATATAATTGATACATGTATATTTTAATGATGTACTTATATATTTTAAGACTAATGAGTTTGTATAGTATGAAAATAATGCAAATGCAATAATGCAATGCAATTATTGAGTCGATTTGTTATTGGTTAAATATAGCAAATAATGGCGGATAAAAAAAAAAGTGAAATGTACTTTTACAGCCAATTAAATTCACTGCAAGACATCACATTATCATAATATGGAAAAATTATTGTAACGTAACAACTATAATAGATTAGCAATAATACATCAAACTCGTATAAATAAGATTTAGGGAGGAAATAGTTTGGATTTGATTTCGATCATTTGAAAATATTACTTATTTAATGTATCATTGTTAAATTGTTTATTTTATGTTGTTCAAGTTACACATATTGTTTAAGAGGTGTAGCACAGGGCAATCAAGATGTTTGATGTAGGCAGTCATGCTGCAATTACCTGACTCCGGAGGCGAAGCACCTGCACGAGCCGCCTGCTTATACATATTGTCGTCGGACGAAAAAAAATAACTTGTTACTATTTTACAATCACATAGTAGAAAATCAAATGCCATTCAAGAATTGCTACTATAAGTAATATTATCAATATTTGATAAATCATCATCCGAAGTGATTTCTAAAAAACTATCCAACCGGAAAATGTTATTACAATGCATCAATAATAATTGAACAATAGATGCAAAAATTAGCATATCGGTGTAGTGGCACACATTAGAGCTTTCCGACGTTTATGTGATGAAGTTAAGTCTCATTTCAGCTGAAAAAAAATATTAAAATTTTCAATTTCCATCTACATGGGTCATTTGCTGACCATAACAATCAACCCCACAGACCTTATTGCATCATTGCATTGTAAATAATTGTAGATTCATTCATTAAAGTTGCTAAATCAAATGAATCATTTTACTCATACAGCATAGGCTTTCTTCCTAATAGATTTCTCCTGTGAAAGTCACGTACAAAGTTCAATTAATGAATCAAAGATTCGAGTAGTGCAATTCACGATAGATATTTTTTATGCAATTTCCAATCCAAATAAACAATTACTATTTCCAAATTGTGAAGCACGTAATAATGATTGACGTCAGAATTGTGTCATATTGAAAACTTGCTAGTCATTTTAAACACATTTTGGGTGTTTCTGGGTTGTCTTACGTAAAGGTCACTTATAAGAGTCATCAAAAGAGTACCATCCGGATCTTGAAAAGTTAACAGGATGCAGATTTTTGGAATCTGTTGTTACTTTTCACAAGTATTTCCTATTGCATATTTTGAGTCGTTGGATAGGGTTAAGGAATTGCAGTTTTGTTGTATGTACGCTTGTACAATCTGTAAATCATTATGAATTTTATAATAAATCAGACAGCGCATGCTTTTCCTCCAAACAATAGGTAGTGGGTGAAAACAACATTGCAAAGAATTCAGAATGCTGAAAAACGAGTTCTGTAATAAATGTATCTGATTTTTCACATTATGGAAATAAATGCCATACAATAACAAAATATTAATAGCGCAGGATCAGCGAATCGAAAATTTCCTTACAATACTTTTCGGTTCTAAGCCAGCAAAGCAAAGCAATAATTTTTGAGATCCATAAAACCGTTTTGAGTCTAACTGGTAATTTGTCCGGTTATGTCTAACTAGATAATCTCGTAGATAATGATAGGTGCTGATGGTGGTATTTTGGGTTTCGTCGGTCAAGCGGAAAACGTTGATGTTGGCACACCCTCGATAACAACTTAATTAGTCCGTTTTTCCGAAAATGGCTGTGAAATTTATCACAGGCGGCGGTGTTTGGTTTGAGCAAACCGAAAACAACAACAAGCATCGAAGCGATATCGGTCAACAAGAGGGTCTATGTGGTGTGGATCAGTAGCCCTGTGGGTGGCCTGTGACTGGGTGTCTTCATGTGAGTGCTGCTCTCGTTAAAAGAGTGGTTGGTTGGTGTGTGTGACATTGGTTAATCATTATATATGCGGGGTGGCCAGACCAAGCCAGATCTGGTGTAATTCTGAATAGCTGATTCCCACGTTTGCAAACAATTTCCGGCGACATGAAAACTGTTGCTCCTGCAACCAAAGACGACGAAGAAGAAGAAGAGTGTTGTTGAGAGTTGTTGGTTGGCCCTGTCGCTTCTGATTTGTGGGCGTAGTGTGTTTGTGAAATTTGCCGCCTGGTGCAGTGTTGCACAGCAGTGAGTGAAATATTAACACATCCCTTACATTCCTCAGCTCACACCTTCGATGGTGAGGAGTGATATGGCGCCGTCGTAGCGTTCAATGCTTCAATGGTTTGGTGTGTCTCGTCCTCCGTCCTCGTAAAAGAACTACCTGCACCGGAAACTTGAGAGCTGCGATGGGAACCGCGACTGCCACTTCATTATCCACCGTCCCTTGTCAACCTTCCGTCGGGTGGTCCAGTGGCTTTGTAGCGGGGCGGCTTATGACTCCTCACCTCGTTATCTGAATTGACCCCTGCCGCTTAGAAAAAAGTTGATGGCTCAATTGCCTTCGGGCACCAGCACCATTCGCACATTCCAAACACCACTGACAATACCAATAAACTGTGAAATATGGTCTTTTTGTGTGAAGAAACCAGAGGTGTTGCAGCAGTCCAAGGTCCCACCGACTTCTTGGGCGGTGAGAAAAGAAAACGCATTTACCAATCACCGGCGATCAAGACAAATAATTGTTCGGTACAAAAACGATTCGTTTCCGTCATTTTTCTCTATATTCACACTGTATTGAGCTCTTCAGTTTAGAACTCGACTACGTGACTGAGAATACTGCAGGTTTATAATAATAAATCGCGAAACGCATTTCGTGCATGCATATGAACGCGACACAACTCTTAGTCACACAGCACCATAAGTGCTTGGCTATATTAGGATGCTGGATGGATGGATGGATGGATGGATGGTCCATCAGCTCATAAATATCTCGCTGTTGCAATTGTTTAGCAACATGCCCACTTCGGACCTCCCATTGACGGCAGGGGCTGTCACCCTCTTAGCCTAGAGCTGTTATTCCAGGTGATTCAGCAAATAGTGGTGGTAAATCACCGTTTCCAATCGGTGTAACAGCTTTCGGCAAATATTTACCAAAGGCCAATATAGGCTATTGTATGGCTTGCTTGCTTTCTTTTCAAGCTGGATTAGATGCACTTGTGACAAGTAGATTTATGTACAAATGGTCCATCCATCCACTACCTGGGTCCGTAAAGGTGCGCGGGTCCAGTGCGCGCGCGGTGGGTCCATCAGGATGAATGGGAAACTGAGCGCCACCGCCGCCGACACCCATTCAACAAACAATGAATACCAAAGCCCGAGTTGGGAATGAATTGAGATGTCAGGAAATGCCTGACTGACATGAATTTGCCAACAAAGGACTCTAGTAAATATTTCACCTCCTAAGGTGGACCTTTTCAATTGCCTAATGTTCAAACAGACGCCACCGCGACTTTTCACAATACCACGCCATTTATCGGACGGACTTTACCAAAAGCTGTTCTGTTGTGTATAATTGTTGTGCTACACTACACCTTTTCCCATCCTCCAACTCTTCTTATTCATATATCTTCCCTATTCATCAATGTTATTTTACAGCTCTAATGCGTTACTTTAGCACTCTTCCATTCTCATTTATTTATTTTGTTCCGGCGTTTACTATTTTCAAGGGGCTTTGCTGCTTTTTTTCTTTCTTTATTATTTCAGCATGACAATAGCGATTAAATCTTTCAATTATCTTCTACTAACTTGAGATTAATTGCAAGACCACTAATTCAGATGCTGTTATCTTTCAAGTTTCTGATCTCTTATCGATGTTATTCAAATTAAGCAAAAATGTCTTGTTTTACATCAACTGTGAATGGTATTTCCGGACCGGAGAACTGTTTTGTCTTCGAAAACAATGTGGGTCAAGCACGGTGGTCAAATAATCTGCTCTTTCAAAGATTTTCTCTCAAAACTAGAAACTATTCAATAATTTTCAAACATTTTTACGAGTATTAATGACACTTGGTTTAAAAATACTATGCAATTATGTTTGATTAAAAAGTAAACATGCATAAATCTATTTTTAGAAAAGTTACTAATCTCGCTATTTATTATTGCCAAATAAATAGTTGGACAAATATTGAGCTATAAAACGATGTGCTTCTATTATAAGATGAATGATTTCAAGATAAATAAATGCTATCAATATTTACAAACACTTATCGAAAAAGGACTTTAAAAAATAATTCATAATAAAAAGGACCCAGACATGATTTACTGTTATTTTGCCACCTACCTTCATTGGTATTCAGTTTTTGATTGACTTCATAGCATTGAAAATCCCTCAATAGAATGCGAAATGCCATATTTTTGTCGGCACCTTTGCAACAATATTTTAGAACATTATGGCCGATTTCGATATTGATTTATGACTTTTTAGATTGAGTGATAAACCATTCTTTGGTATAAAGATTATACCAGTAAAAAGAAAGATTATTTCTGTTTGGTACAAACAGGTTCTTCAGAGTTAAACATGGAAACAAAGGACGCGCTATTGCTGACAATATTGTTAGCTTTGAAGGCGGAAGACCCCTCGCGGCGCGTTAGCTTTACAAAATTCAAATAGATCGGGTATCAGTATATTTAGCAAATAACACTGCCTACAAGCCCCAAACAAAGTACCATTTAATTTGTTGCTATTAACTGCTTCATACCTGATTGCTAACAAGGGGCGACCAGTAGCCCAAATTATCACCATTGCCATGCCCAAAATTTTCGCACTTTCTGTCGTATACTTAATGAGCTTTTAACAATTAAAAAAAAAGGAATTTGTTATGGGGATTACATGTTATAAAACTATTATTTGTATGCAACTTGAAACAAGTTTTGAAACATTCCTGAAATATAAAGCAGAGCAATTTACTCGCGTCCATTATGCGATGTCCACAAGTGATAACACAATCTCAGGCCAGTCTCAGACAGAAAGGCACAGAATTGCATTCTGTTTTTCTTACCTTCAGGAGCCTTTAGTCCCACACCGACAGGTAAAAGTTATGTTGGTTTTTTTTTGTAGAGTAGTTTTAGATGTTTTACATGCAATAAAAAAATTTGGATTGTGGTTTTGTCTGATTTCGGTTTGTAAGTTATTTGCATTTTACATTTGTAACTTTCGGCATATCATTTATAATCGCAGATTCTTCATCGATGTACCCAAAGAGCGAATATGCTAATTCTTGGCGGACAATTAGATGATTGAAATTTTTAATGATTTATTATTATTATATTTATAATTAGTAAGTAGTAAAATTAGACTCATTAACTAAAAGAATAAACGTGTATCCATTAATGTCATTATCAGGGTCGCGATAGTCGACGACTAAGTTTGTAGGCCCGACCCGATCTGTTCTGTTCAATGCCAAGGATTCGCCTGCTGCCATGCCATTGTCCGAATGCGTCATTCCGCGAGCAGTGAAACACACTCCGTTCCCACGAACTTGTTGCCTATTCCATGAAAATACCGTTTTTTCGAGTTATACCTACCTACCTACAAACGACAAAGTCCATTCAAATACACACCGAAGTGAATAAACACCAAACACTTTTACTCATGCGGCTGGCTGGATGGCCCACATTCTTTTTCTAAATCGAGAGAATAAATTCCGATTCGACTATTTTTCTCTCCTTTCTAGCTCCGGAAATCATTGGCGCCTACTTATCGGTGACAAATAATACGCGACAATTACACATAGTGGCGTAATTCGTTGGCGGTCTTAATCATAATATCATCGCACTTCCAAATTAAACGATTAAGTTACAAAATATTTTTAACAAATTAATTTATTATTATTTTATTAGCTAAACAACATTTTAGGTAATTAAATGTTGGATGCATCTACCTGATCGAGATCGCGAATTTTTTATAATTTATTGTTAAATAATAATATGCATAAATTATTAGTCTAGTCCGCGTCTAGTAGTATATTCTCGAAATATATTTAAATTTTATTTTTATTAGCCGAATTACTTTCACATGTATTTCGTTAGATATGCAATCGGGAGTTTTTAGATAAGTCTGATTGCTCATTCGACAGATTAGTTGCCTTATAAAAAAATTGGATCACATTTAGAAAATTAATTGCGACCTATATAAGGAAAAAATAAAATTACGTATTTATTAAAATAACATTTTATTAATCTCTATGTTTTTATGATGACATTTTTATCACTACATTGTCTAACTAAATAAATATTTTTGTTATTAATTTACTTAAATAATTAAGTATACATTTGTACTTTAATTTAATTAGATAAATTAAGATTTATTAACATTAAACAAATTTGTATGGGATTTATTAATTAAACTTGGGAAGAATAAATAGAATAATACATTTGGAATGAGTCAGTTCAACCCCTACAAATTTACAATTATCACAAATAATTAATAAGGCAATAATAGGTGCTTTTGCGATTTGTTTGTAAATATAAGCTTTCAATCGTTTATATGATTAACATTTATTAAGTCTACAAAAGTTGCAAATCTAAGCAGTATGTATAAATATTATCACCAAACTAAACAATAGATAATATTGAACTGGTCATGGTAGTAGTAGTACTATATTCAAACGATTCAGTAAAACTCACGTACTACCACGAGCTAATCAGCAGAAACTGTTTTCTCTCTTACGATGTTCACAAATAGCCAACCAACCAACTATTTTTTGCACTTTAGGTGTAGTAATTAATTTGGAGAAGGAGAAACAAATAAAACAAAAATTTAAATAAATAAATAACACTTATCTGAGTACTGTATTGTATCACAGATATAAATTTTTTACATTTTTACAACAAAATACAGTCAAAATATAAAAAAAATAATAATAAAGTATTTACAAACTTATATAAATTAATATAAATAATATGCTTAAAAATAAGAATAAATTAATCTATCTACAATAATATCAATCAATAATACAATAATCATTCGATACAACAATTTCAGTTTGCACTCTGACGAAAAACACAATTTGGAGCTACCAGCAATCTCTTCGAAATTCACATTCAAAAAAAGACAAACCAACCATCAAGCAATTCAATCAATTTTACGATTTTGCAAATAGTCAAATACTTTGATGACGTACTCGAGGGCGTTTATATATTCTCGAAAAATGATAAAATCTCGTTGTTTGGTCTTCGTCACGTCCATCTTACGAAATTTACCACTCATATGCTCTCTTGTCACATCTTCCTTCATTTGGAGATTTCGCTCCGAAATTGTCATTTGAAGTTCGCACAACACACTTCGCAAGTTATGCTCAGCTTCACCAAGTGCCGCTTTGAATTGTCCATCGCGATCAATTTGATCCCAAACGACTTGCTCCAAGCCTAAAGCCACCATTTGAAGATTGGTGTAAGCCTCTAATAATGCATTGTCAACCTGGAAAGAGCAATAAATTAAAATTAGTACATTTACAAATTAATCAAAGCAGATTAAAGTTAAAGATAGTACGAGTACTTACTTCCATATCTTGCAAAATTGACTCAGGTACATTTTCTCCAATCTTCTTAGGAAATTTCGGGAGCCACTCATCATAGTGTTCATCTTCGATCGAATTCGAGAACCAATTGTTGATTTCGTCAAAGCTGCGTTGAAACGTTGTAGTGACCTGCAAATAGATAAAAAATACGAATTTAGCGGTGTGTTTAGATTTTAGAGAAGGAAATTAAAAATTATGTAGTATTTGCTTGGGTTCCTCGAACCACTTGCTCTAAATTAATGAAAAGCGCACACGTGATATAATGCATAATATCAAATGCATGTTTTGAAAATATTCATTCATTAATTGTCTCAATCTTCGTTAGTACTACAAATGAAATTAGTATGCGTGATTGGTAATTTACTCGGTAATTTATTATGCCGTCGTCCGTCCGCGATGTCTTATTACACACTATCATACTTTTCGTTTCATTTATACGCATACATTCATGATTTCTTTTCGTTTCTTTTTCTATCGGATATAAATAGCTTTTCTTCGTTTATCGCATCCGGTAAAATTTTATATAGTGTCCGTTTTGCTTTGTCGTTAATAAACTATTGTTCATCAATGACAATTTTACGAAGAGGAAGCCCGCTGCAATTCTAGGACCAAGCAACTCATACGTGTATCCCGATTTCCTCAACCAAATATAATATCAATCCCGGCTATGTATAGGAAGCGCAATCAAACTTTTCTAATGTGTACATCGTCGTAGTAAATATATACAAAACCTACGCTTTTATATTGCGGCGTCAAGCTGTCTACTACAACACAAGGCCATTTACTCGATGATCTGTTTATTTCTTATCTTATTCATAGAATCTCTTAACGTTATATTTTATATCCTGCATCCACCTGTGGAATTGCTTCAGATGATCTAATTTCTATTTCATTAGAACACTTTTTCTGAACCTTTCAAAATTTAACTAAAATACTTGGTACTTACAAATTGATCCTTGATCTTATTGGCCTTATCCAGCGCGATCTCCGCCTGAGTGATAATTGGCTGGAACATTTCGGAGTCGGGAGTCGAATTCGGACTTTCATGTGGTAAATTTGGATGTGCAGATTTTAAAGTTGTTAGGCCGCACGGATTGATCCATTTCGGTTGCTGATCAAATCGCGAACTCATTTTGATATTGGCTGGCGCTGCAAGTGTTCTCGCTGGGAACGCTATAAGTGTTAGGTAGACTCCAACTATAAGGACGTGTTTTAATTCTGTAAAGAAAACAACACAGTTAATAATGTTATATTTGTCATTATTTGTCGGCAGCATTTTTCTGTTCATATTTTTTTTCGAAATAAACGAAACATGCTGTTTAAATATATACAAGATTGTGGACACACTCGAGAAAGGGCGCTAGAGCGTGAGAATGTGCTCAGGCAAAGACATGATTGCTGACCTCATATGGCCGGACCACAGCAAGGACAAACTATCATGTAAATAAATATACTAGTATGCGTTTCCTAACTGTCAAAAATAATGCACTGATCTGGAAATATTGGTACTGGTCCATAAGTCGCTGTTATTGATCTATAAGTGTACTATTGTTTGTATTTAAGCAGCATCGATTTTTATGCCTAAGCCAACAGAGATTGCAGATTTGAATAAAATTACCGATAATATTTATACTTTAGCAATTGGTTTAAGTACGGTTAATTGTTAATAACACAGTGGAGGTACCTGGCCAACACACCTACTACACCTCATCAGGTGGGATTATTATTTATATTGTCTCTATTCCAGACAGGGATTGGTGATAATTAACGTAGAAAGCCCTTATGAATACGCGATTAGTCAACTTATCTCTTAATTCAAATATAATTGAATCGAGAGCTTAGTTGCCCAAATTTGATTTTCTATTAAGAAAGATGTTCCTAATGATGACAAGTAATAAAAATGTTGACTTGATAAATTAAGAATGATGCAAGTACATTCTTACATTGACATTTTGCAAGAATACAGACGATAAAGCTCGGTTACGACCAGGTGTAGGCTACTTGATCTATTTATTGTCAAGTGCTGCAAGAATGAACTATCAGATTCGTTAAACGCGATAATAGCTAATAATTGCCAGTTATTTCACTTTAATGTATCATTCCTAACTATTTACTACATTTTTGTAAAATTATATTGTTACAAAAACTACTTTACAGTCTCTCCACTTGCACAGGTGTATATTTTTTACAAATCGAACTCGAAACAAAGAATTTCCTCCAATTTTGATCCTGAAGGGATGATCACTTTGGCTCGGCCAAAAATTTGGACTGATCCTCAGCAATCAATCCTTGCAAAGGTATGCAATGAGAATATTGATTTGAGTCAACAAACTTTCCAATGTTTCACGTAATTTCTGTGATGATGAATCATAAATTGGTTGAAACGAAATAGCTGCGGAATTTTGAGCGCGTTCTCCTCAAAATTGAGTTTTTCCTCGGAAAACCTTATTCGGATCTACCTTTACCAAAGTGTATAGTAAATGTGTAATAGTTTGATCGTGGAGTGCACCGTCTGCTATTGGCCACCTGTTGAACGCTCCGCCTATTCGTTATAGATATCAATGAAACTTACTTTGAAAACTCGTCCAAAAGTATCCACTTTTCCATGTATCCATGTGCGAACAATGTGAACACGTTCTTCTTGGAAAGGAACATTGACTAACTGGTGTGTTTTGATTTGTTTCTGCGGTTGATTGTCTTAATAGCACTAAACATTTGCAAATCCGCAACTTGGCGGTCCTTTGGTCGCGATCTAACATACCCAAGGGGTGACCCGAAATTTCCATTTTAAATTTGGCAGAAAATGGACAAACTTTGTCAGCAAATACGAATTTTTTTTCAGTCAAGACAAGAAAAACTATCAAACAGCCTTGAACGGTACTATTCGAATTGTTCCTTATTCAGGATCAAACACAATAAATTAAATTAAATTCAAAAATCACCACAAGGACCCTTATTCACCAAGAGCACCCACCAACTTCCCAAACTGCTGATGTAACTTGTTGTGTGTGGTTGCGATAACTTGTGTATGTTTATAAATATTTGTTAGGTGAAATGCTGCCGGTACGTCTGTCAGACTTAACACGCTTGTGGTCAAAGTATAAACTGACGAATGTATTTATCAGAGGGTGTGACTTGAAAACTCCGCCTCATTCATTCAAGTGTTTGAGCGGGGGCTCAAGAAATACACTAGTATTGCCAAACACCGGTCAATTAATAATAAATTGGCGTCAGCGGGAAATGCTGAATGTAACCTGAGATCCTGAACAGGATCAACTAGATAGACCCATCTGTTTCGCAAATACGTCTCTTTCGTCATTTTACGCAATCACTTTTTTTTCTGTTCTTATTTGTTTTATGACTTTACATCATTTTTGGTATTTGAATTATGATATGATTGCAAGATTGTAGTCTAAACTGATAAGATTGTTATTTTTAGCACAATTCCAAAAATTTTGCCAAAGTTACCCATAATTTAAAAATCATACTATTTATTTTTTGATAAAGTGGAACTATTTTTAATTTGGTCAAGGACCAAGAGAATATTTTAGAAATTTTTTGGAACTAAATCCAAATTGAACTCTAAAGCCCAAACTACTATTTCATCCCCTAAAAAGCATTCAATTTAATGTCTATTTGTAAAAAATAGTTTGATGAACTGAACGGATCGACCTTCACATCGAATTACATAATTAATTATTTAAATTAACAAAAAGAAGTTACCACTTTGACTAAGCAAAATTCCGCTAACAATATTGCACAAAATTGATTCACCTTCCTTCCAAAGTTTTCACTTAACATACTCGGAATTGGATAGGTAGGTCAGGAATTAATATTGGATGCTGGAATTTCCTGTTTTAATTTGTTTAGCACATTATTTCCTTATCTAGTAAAATTTAAAAAAAAAATCTGATTATGAATTTGTCAGGACAAAACCTCCAGCATCACTGAAGAGGTTAAAAAAAGTGCCCCATAAACTCATATGTTGACACATAGTAATTCCCTGTACTCATTAGATTAATTTGTTTCATGGTATGACACATTAGCATCTCAAAATTAGTGTAGTACTCAAATTACTTTTGCGTAATAGAAATTAATCCCAATTTATTATTCCAGTGTAACAACAGTCGTCATCGAGAAAATTGGTTTTCAAATCAGTTAACTTGATGACGTCTTTTTGTGTTTTTAGAAAAACCAGTGTATAGCTGATTAATAGTTTTTTAAGTCCATTATAATTAAACCAGATGACATTTTATAAGCAATATGTTTTATTTTTTTGCAGTAAACAACAATACATACAAAGAATTTATCTAATTACAAGTGAGACAATGTTACATAGTGAATAATGTGTTAAAAATAAACAATGAATTAATGTTTACCATTTCGAACAAAATTGATTTGTAAGAAAGTGATTTTGTCAAGATGCACTTCTATACGAAAATTATGCAAGATTATTTAATTGAGTTGAAAAATAAAAATAAAACAAAACTGTAAAACAACCAGAAACATATGTTTATTGTTACAATATAGTAGTAATAATATTTGAAAAACTGGTTCATAAGATTTATTGCATAATCCGCATCGCCGTGATCATTTTTATAAACTGTTTGTCGGAGATTCATCATAAAACAATAAATAAAGCAGATTATTTATGTAAATAATAAAAAGCAACAAGCCATTTACATATTTATTATGTGCAGTTAGCGACCTGTCAAGTTTCAACCTGCCACAAAGTTACCAGGTACAAGAACACAGCTAATTTCACAGCTTCCGAACAGGTACGCAAAGAGTTAAAAATAATAATAATACCAAGTGAAAAGAAAGTGCCGTTTTGGCACACCCTCAGCGTTAACAACGCTCCAAAAGGATGTATTACGCCTATAAAACATAATAAGTCGTAAATCTCAATAAACATTTATACGGTAAATCATTTTGTGTGAAATCCTTATTCTTACCGCCCAAAATTAATTTTCAAACTCGTTCTTGAAAATTCGATTTTTAATCATCAAAAAATTCAATAATTCTGAAAGCTCGCTATGGTGTAATAGAAAATAGGTTCCTAGAATCACTTCATAGATGCGTGAAATTTTTACCGTTCAATTTACATGTTCAGTACTAATTCAGTGTAGTCATGCAAATCCGATTGATCAACCTTGGCATTGTCTTTCTTAATATGTTCCACCAGCAATTTGAGTGCGATATCGAAATGCGATTGAATTCGATAGAAAAAAAAGGGAATTCCCTATCGCATTGTTCGTTATTGTCAGGTGTATAATAATAATTAGGTAATGAATTTATATGAATCACGAAATTGATCATTAACGACCTTGAAGATTTAAGTGTAATAACATTGCTATAGTTCGTTTAGCTATGTTTAAACAATACTCAGATGCAAAGTTTGGTATAATTATTAAATTGCTCTCTGAACTTGAATTCATTTTTCTCTCTGTTATATGACGGTGCATTTTTTTGAAATAGTCGCTCGCTTATTATCTGACACGAAAAGCTATTACCTGTTTGGTAGCAAGAAAAACTTCCTATTGCTTATGGATGACACATGATATTGGTGGAGGAATCTTTTAGCCACAATGTAATATTCCTTTTGTGTTAATATTAATTGTCTCTAACGTTTGTTTAAAATTTTCCACAATTTATTGTTATACAAGCATCCTGAAATCCCTTTGCTAACGAATTATTCATGCGAAAAGTCATCATGATGATGACCAATTGCTGTTACCTTCAAAGTTCTTCTCAAAAAACCAACTAACTGATAATTGATCAACCAAATATTAATTTGGGAGAATAGTCGTTTTTTAAAATTCCCTGATCCTTAAAGGGATTTCCAAACGATCTAGTATTTTGGTAATAAAATTATTATTAATATTTTGAAGAATTACCCAATTATTAACATTAATGTTAGCATTTATGTTAGATTTATAAACGATATAAATTTTATAGTTACTGTTACCAATAAATTGTTAATATATGTTAAGTGCATATTGAAATGTTAGTAATATTTAATTACATTTACTTGGTTTGCCTTTAATTGATAATTTGAAATATATGCTGTGGGTGGGAATTGCCAGAATTTTTTTTTGAAAAATAGTTGCGTTTTTGAATTCTATTTATTAGATAACACATAAATTACTCTTCACTACTTGTAGTACTGATAACGCACTATAATCAGCTCAATTAGATTATACAAAGTAAAACATTAATTACATGCAGTTCAACATACAAATTAATTGGAATAATTAAGCAATTAATTTCTGGGAGGTATTCATTTAGGTATACACATATTATACCGAATATAATTCGGTACTTTTCTTTTGAAGAAATTAATCATATTTAATTGCACTGTTGGTTGTCATAAACAATTAAAATTATTTAATGAGTCACCGAAAAAAGAGCTGTATTAAAATTGAAATTTGTGTAATGCTAGTTTTTTGCAAGGTACCTTTATAAATGTCAATCCCGTTGATCATTTTTGGAGTCGGTTTTTTGGGCTTTGTCCGAACAAGTATGATTGCTTTGAAGTTCGTCAAAAATAGATATGGAGTTGAAAAAAACTATTTAATATTCTAGATCTAGGTAGAAGAATGGTGTAGGCATAATATGTATAATAAATTTGAAAATGTTGTTGTGTACATCGAAAATACTAACACGTATTAGACATTATGTTTTTACGATTCGTTGTTCATCATCAAGAAATGAGACGAGCGACAATCCGCCTCGCGGTGTCAACCTCGTTACTGAACCGACGTCGGTGCTTTTAACCCTCAGCATAATGAAATATACATTTTATTCGTATTTTAGAACAATATAGCAAGTCGTCGGTAGAGTGACCCCCATAAATAACAACTGGTAGGTTGCTGCTGTTAGTTGTTAAAACCTTGGGAAATAATGTTTACACAGATCGAAAAGATAAGATTTTGGGACTAGTCACTAGTTATTAACATGTTCACATTCCATACGAGATGTTCTCATAAGCATTATTGCATACACTGCAGTACGGAAATGCTTGCCATTTATCAGGTGCAGAAACAATAGAAGCGAAGAAGACCGGTGCGGCATACCGCGCCACCCACGACATCGGCCAAATCGGCCGGCCGTTTGATGACTTGTCACCTTGTTTGAGTTGCTGGTTAACAGAAAACACAGATCCTCCGATAATTCTTAGACTAACCGCTAAAACAAATAGTGCTTGCACATTACAATCGTCTCTCTGATTTATGATGATTCAACCGGACAATGACTGACTGACTTCGAGCAGCAGGTCCGGGCTTTACATTTTTAATTTCGATCTAAATGGGATTTTGTAATAAAATTATGCAATTATAAATGTGAACCAAATGCAAGGTGTAAACCGCCTTTCTCTTCTCATTGAAATCATATATCTCCCGTGCCTCGATTCATGAATGAAAATCCTAGTATATCTCAAAACATACGATGCGAGGGCGTATTGTAAGCATTTCGCCCACAGTTCAGTTTCCTGTTACCATTGCAACCTCACACAACTTGCAACAAAATGCATACGAAACAAATAATCATTTACTAATACATAATTGAATTAAATAATGAGACGAAAACCGCAAAATTCCTAAACGATCGATTCATATCGATGGCTCAACATTACGAAACATCTCGTTTTACATCTCAAAGAAATGTGTAATACAAAAGATGTGGTTGGCCCAGAAAAAATAAACGAAGTAGTGTTTTGCTTGAGAATCAGACAAGTTCGGTCAGGTTAACGCAAATTCTTTACTTCAGTCTCATTCATTTCCTCGTGTCCAAATTTGTAGCCGCTGGCGCTTAAATTCTTTATCGTCTAGCTTGGGAACCCATTCAGAACCTACGTAGAAATTTCGGCGTTCTCCGAAACCCGATGCTATTGTGTTTGTATTTATATATTGTCTTTGTGCAACCGGCAAATTCAATTTATTCTTAAACCCCATGCAAATTTTTCTTAATTACGATTAAATATGAAGACCAAAAGTTTGGGTGAGAATATTTCGAAAATTCACACAGTTGACAAAAACGGCGCTTGCTGATCACAATCACAATTTATAGCGTCTATGTGTGACAATAGGATTATTTAAAAAAAATCTGTCGCGTCAGATATTTTTCGAAAATTTATATGCATTTATAAAGGCTGGTGTGAAATATGTGCCAATAATTTTGATGTATGGTTTCAAAAAGCGTATAATGTGGTGACAGGTAGCAACATGATATTTATTTGGCGTATGATGGGCAAAGTATTCAGTGATGGAATTAGAGATATGATTGTTTGAAAATTTACCTTCTCAGAAAGCTCGTCAGAGTGGATGAAAATGTTGAGCTGCTCAGCAAAAGTCCTGCAATAAAAAATACGTATTAATTAAATTAAATTAAAATTACATAAAGCACTTCCACGACATAGACATAACAATAGTAGTCTTAGAATGAAAACGTTACTCCTACTACATATTAATAAAATCTATTTTTACAAAAATACGTTCGTAGATGATTATTATTTGTATCATTATTCTATTTCGCTTCAGAAAAGTCAAACCGTTCTAAAAGGTCAATAGATCCAATTATCACATGTACGTTTAATATACTAAAGTCCTTAGAAAAGCCAAAGAATTTCCGGAAAATCTAGTTTAAAACGCTATAAAGTCATTATTATCCAGCTCTTTTAATTGGGATATTTGTGCTAATGGGTTTAAAGCAGCAATAAAACTTCTTAAACCATTCGAAATATATTAAATCAGGAGCTGGTCCTAATCGTCTAATCCGTAATAAATAACATTCCATTTTGCTTTTGCGGTAAAATATATTAACTTTGATGATAAATTTGTTAATTTGCATCCAAGTTAAATATTTATAAATAAGTACCTATGATTTACAACAGCACCAAATTTTAATATTCCTAATCCGTAACTGTATGGTCAGTGCGGTAAAGACTGAAGAAAATCAGATAATACATTTTCTTAATAAGGGGCAATAGTTTGTCTTCAATAAAGCTCTATGGAAAACCCTATTAATCACTTAGTAAATTCGGGGAAAGTTTAAGACAATAATGACTTAAATTCATATTTAAAACAATCTTTTATATTATTTCTAATAAAATAGGAAATATTTTAAAACAATTACTCATAAACCTATCAATCATACTGACAGAAATAGTTCGAATTGATATATAGGTTTAGTTCTGGTGGTACTATGTGGTACCGGATTTAAAACCATATTTTACTGAGAAGAAAAGTTACTCATGTGAAGGAGATGAAATTATTTAAATTTACCCGGTTATAATTATTGTGGAAGGTTAGCAAAAATCTTCAGGTTTCCCACAAAACTTATGCAACACATTCCTATCAAATTATTAATTTTTTACCACGTTTTTACTTATTCATATTCTTAAGCAAATATAAATTATAATTTACCACCATATCATCAATTTGCACATTAACCACGATTATGTCTATTCAATGACGTTAAAGCCATTTGGTTGACTTATTTGCATAAGCTAAAAATATTTTAAGACAATCTCCATATTTTTTAAAATATTCAAATGAATGGTAAATATTATAAAAAAACACACATGTAAAAACCACTATAGCTTATCTAACAATAGGGATTTTGGAAAAAAAAAATAGCTGGAGAATCCTAAGCATCATCCTAAAAATACCAATCTTCTGTGATACATTTTAGTCGGAGGGTTAAACCACTAACTTTTCTTTAATTCTTAGATATATTAAAATAAGAAGATTTTTGCAATTTAAATATAATAAGGGATTCCCATGAATTGTCATAAAACAAGCACACATTCCTAAATCACCTGAAAGTTCATTAATATTTGAAGTTGGATGTTCCTGTCGCAATGTCTACACGTGCCAGGACACGTCCTCACGTATCCTGTCGTGACGCACGCCACTGCGTCTCGTGTTGAATCGCACGCCTCTTTCACCTGTTTTGCCGTAGGTACCTTATATTATTATTGTGCTGCAGCTCGTTACTACTACCACACATTGATGCTTGACATTGAAGAACACCTCCGATATGTTTAGAATTAATTTTCCATATTATGTTGCTATATTTACATTTACATGAAGAAAACTGTTATTACTGTCTTGTATACAAGATGCTTTAACAAATTTTTAATTAATTATATACGATTCGCGGATTTATTATCGATATATTAGCAATCTTAATAACAATCAAATATAATATGAGCATCAGAAAAATAAATTGGTTTTATAAATACGGTTCTGACTAATGCGGCGAAAGTGAACTTTGCTTTTCTATCATTAAATTCATTTAAATCGTGTTCAGCCTTGGCTATGCAACTTATAATAATAATATGATAATAATAATATAATAAGTGATTGAAAAAAATTTCTAATAAAATCAGAAATATTAAATCATGCAATGAACATTAATTAATTATTTATGTTTATTAACTAGCAGGATTAGAGTTTCATTCAAACGTGGTGGAACGTGTAAGGATATTAGACTTCAATAGTCGATGAGACAGGAAATCTGAACAGATAAATTTTACCTGCTTGGAAAATAATTATTTATTAATCAAATCCAATTACCATATTTGTTAATTCATAAATGTTCGTACAAAATACTTAAATAAAATTAAATTTCTTCCATAATCTTCTTAAATATTCAGTCCATACGAACATTACGAAGACAATTGGAATTGTCGTTCCAATTTTACACAAAAATATTCATGGGAGTCTTATGCACTTGGTGACTTTCACTTGATGCATTTATTTGTGCCTTTATGTCACTTCTGTTTAGATAATCAAGTGTTGATATAAAAAACGTATAAAGTTAACAGTTAGTAATTATTAGTAGGTAATAATACACCTCCACTAAATTACATGAAAAATTAATAATAATCTACTCGAGTTGAGTTATTGTTGGCTTATATTTTCATCAACTTTAGAACCGGTTTTTGCAATATTTCTATAAGTTCATACCACATAGTGCTGATGGTGGTGAAATGACAAATATAAAAAGTTGAGATATTATATGCAAATTGCTTGGATTAATTTACTTAAGTCTTGCATATAAATGTAATCCGTACCTATAAGCACGCGTCTATCTATATTTCTCGTCCTACGAGGAGAACAATCATGAATCATGTAAAAGTGACGATCAAGGTTTTATTCCCGCATATTATATTGTTTTAAACTCGGAATTCAAACCTTGTTTCTTAATAATGTTAATAGACCAATGTTACATGAATTTCTTTGGAAGATTATTTACGTCAGAGGAAATTTAAGCAAGTTTTCTGGAACTGGCCAATATATTCTTCTGTGATGCGAGACATAAATCTTCATTCAAAATTAAAATACAATTAATAATTCATGATTTTGTGTCAATTTTTCCAACAATAGTGGGTTTTCTTTAAAATTTTTAGAATGCTATGATGGGAAATTTGTTTTGAAGTTATAATGATGAGTATCTATTCGGAATATTTGGGGAAATTGGATATGGGAACGATTTGAAGATTTTTTTTTAATCTATTGCCTTAAAAATAATTCGAAAATTTGGGATTTGAAGGAAATTATGTCCAGTTTCTTAACATAGATTAACAAAAATGATTTTATGATTTAATTGAGAGATAATTATATTGTGTTATATAATATTGGATTTTTGCAAGGTTATTTAAATTAACTCAAGATATAAATCATCAATAGGAATAAAAATCAAAAATATTCATATTATACAAAATTACAAGTTTTAAGGTAATTTTATTTAATGCTATTAGTGGAAAATCTTGATCTTTTCATCACCCTTTGTCTCGATTTCGAATTAATTAGCAATAAAAAAAAATTTCAACTTTACCATAAGGTCACCTATATTGGAATTTTACTTGGGTTTTTTAATAAATCACATTATAACAATTCCGAATAAAATTTATAAAGGCTTGCATAAAAAATAAAAAAGCGCAATGATCAATAATAATTTGCTGGAATCTGCAATCAGAGGAAAATAACAAATGTAGAACATGAGAAATGCATCGCGCTTTAATTTTAATTGTCAATTTTATGATTTAGCAAAGATAATCTGAATGCATATTCGAAACAGGTATCCTTGAACAATGTTTCTCAAAACAAGAGTTGGGTCATGCACCTTAGAAAAACCTACGCGAAATTTTCATAACGCACTCTATAATACCACACCACTCGATGAAGAAAAAAAAAACGATGCATTTGCTTCATTCATTTATGACGAGATAACAAGATTACAGAAAAAAAAATTATCTTAATCAACACCTGACATTGTTGTGTGTGATTGAACGAGGTAGAATGTGATGAGAAACAAATCTATTTCTAGCACAAGTTGCAGCTTCGATATGCTATGGATGCAGATTTTTTTATATAAATATTGAACGAAATGCGATATATTTTGCTGAGAATAATACAACGTGCAATTTTGAACCTGCCTTAAGATAACGTCTTCTATGAGAAAGATATGTCAAATGTAAACAATAAATTCCGCAACAATTTATTAGTATTGTAATGGATTTTTTATTTATCCTGCTAATCACGTTATTTCTATTTGTTCAAAATCTTTGAACTTTCTGGAAAGTATCTGGTTACGAATTTCAATTTTCTCATGCATTGAAATATATTTGGTATTTTTTATAATTTGCATCACAAACCATTTGAAATTAGTCCATCGTAATACACAACATTGGGAATTTTATTTCATAATAATGTGATGCAATTTTATTCAAATCACATCGACTAGGTGCAAACCGACATTCTTATTTTATTTCGTTTAAAGTAATGTAGAAAATTTTAAAGTTGCATTTTTGAAATAAAATAATAAAAATCAAGGATTTTGGCGATTTGCGTAATTTTTGACATTGTAAAGTAAAAACTGGCCATCAATTACGTATAACTGCTGAAAAAACACAAAAATTATGTCCATAATAACATAAATTAAGGTATAAAACAACGAATAAACGTGATGATAATAAATTGTATAAATAATAGAATTGTGAATTTTTTTGTTGATAAATTGTCCCGCTAAGGAACCAAATAATTTTTTTAATTAAACGAAATAATCTGTTAGATTTATTGAATAGAATAATGCAGATGTCGCGAGTATTATTTATTCTTCCAAAATATTTACACTTCATTGACGTCGGACTAAGTTGGGATTCTCGGGAAAAATATGAACGAAAATGCTTTTTTTCAAATTCAAATAACAATATACATCCGTAATGCGTCAAAACATTAAAATTTTGTATGTTTAAGTGTATCATATGGCATAATGGTGTCTAAATATCGCAGATTTTCAGATTGTAATCAATTTATGACATTTATGTTATTTAGTTAGTAGTGTGGTAATGTATACACCCAAACAGATGTGATTCACGATATAATAAAATAAATACTAGGAGATTAACGCACGCGAAGATAAGGGAAATTCCTAGTTGTATTTTTTTTTCTACACACATACATTTGATTTCTGACGTCATATGACGTCAGTAAGTTGGTAAGTATGTCATCAAACATCCATCCACCCACAGACTATTACTAGTACAAGTGCTAATGCAATATTATACTCTCAAACATACCAAACAGGATGGCGCCACTAACCAATAATACTAAATATATTTTCAAAAATAAAAACTATGGTCCAGAAGTGCAGGACAATTCATCAATGTCACTAATAATTATAAAAAGTTTCGTTATCAAGTCATCACGATAATAAAATAAAATTTCAACTAATCAATCAAAATAAATTAAATAAAAAATTAATATCTAAGTTTCAAAGCTACTTAATTAAAGTAATGTTACTTAAATTTGCGACATATATTATAAAATTAAAAATACAACAGAAAAATATATTGAATTGATTTATTTAAATTAAATCGCGCTAATAAATATGTAAATTTTCGCACTCGCATAAAATTAATAGTTATAAACAAATTAGAATATTTTTTTAACAATATGCATTAGCGCAACATTGCTGTATTTTTAGTTGCCTATATTGGTTTTAATTACCGCACGCAAACGAGTAAGCGAAAAATTCAATTAAATTTCTAAAGTTTTCCACCTTCGTAAATTAAAAATAGTATCAACCCACACAAGTGAAGGCAATTTTATTTCCTGTTCAATAATTTTTGGAAGTGATAAAGATAACATTTCGCAATTGAATCACTCTTATAATTAAAATCGGTCTAATTTCTTCTCCTGGAAGTTGTGCGGGCCAGGCGCCGTCTAGTCGTCGCAACGCCGCTTTTAACTAATTTTGTGACTCAAATTCGGAAGATTCGAGTTACATATGATGTAGTTTTTAGCAAATTGGAATTTAAGCTTATTCGAATGAGTCATTTTTGTTTTGTACGAATTTTTGCTGTCTATGTTAAAATTGAACTCTTTTGATATTATTTTAAATATGCTAACAAAATATAAAAATATAAATATTTGCATGGTTAATATTAGCTCAACTTAATTATTTATAGCTGTATAAATATTTTAGTTTAACTAATATAAATATGGACAATTTTATCAATAAGAATAATATTTATAAGAAATTTTATTAATATTCATTTAAAAGATTCTACTGAGGAATAAAATACGGAAGTTTTAAATAAATGGAGAAATTTATGTTCCATATCTTATAAAGCTCAACCACATAAGATTTTATAGTATCTAAGCCCCACACATCTCTTCAAGTCAACACATAACAACACCTTTGTATTGAATCAAATTGAATATTGCGTAGGAACCTGTACAATGGTTAAAGTTACTTTATAAATATTTAAATAATTAATTAAAATTCAATTTAAAATGAATTCAAGTCAAACATTTAAGACGTAATATGTAGGGCTTTTGAAAAATTTATATCTTTGTTTTGGTCACTTTCCTCTGGAGATTTAGATAATACGAGATGTGAAAAGTCTGAGTCAAGGGTTTACATGCAGATAAAGACAGTAAATAAGTAAACAAACTATATTGGTTAAGTTATTACTATTTATTCTACTCAAGAGCCAATTATTAGTCTCATTACTGGAAATTTAGTATCTGCGATGATGTCAGCTTAACACTTAGAAAACAATAAGCGAGTAATTAATTTATTAATTTCCCAGTATTTGCTGCGTTTTCCAACGTTTGTTTTGATTGAATTGGATCAAACGATTTTCATAATCAGTATTTTTCCTCCCACAGTCCCATTATAATAAGAATAACAATTAATTACATCTCCTTTTATGGATATTTATGAATTCACATCGATAAATATGTAATTCTAGATTTTGAAGGACAATTTTCTGAACATGAACTCTTTACAAAAAAAAAATATATAAATATTGACAAAAAGCAAAATCCTCGGAGTTTGGAATTTCCTGCGATATCTATGAATTTGATTTCTTGTAATGTTGGTCAAGGATTTGATATTTTCAATTTGATTTTATGAACATTGTAGTAAAAACCCAAAACGCATTTATTTAGGCCAACAGCACAGACATGCATACAATAATATTGATCGCAAGTTGTAGCCTACTTGGCGACCATATCTTTCAAACCGAACCGGTCAATAAAAATTAGATTATCTAGTAATTATTTCTGGTTAAAATACGTATTATGGAAATTTGGATATTTTTAGACGTAACTATATAAAATATCGTTTATACGCCAGCGACACTAATAAGAAAAAAATTAGTTCCTTCCTTTTCGTGCAGGTTGAGTCCCAAGGACTCAAAATTTAAATTTCTGGGTTTATAATTTTGTCCTAAATTTGAGGAAGGACAAATCCTTCAAATACTAAAATCCATACATCACTATTGTAAATGTTGAGCTATCAGTCAATATTATACGCACTTGCACGAGCATGAACATAATTTATAAAGAATGAAAATTTAACAAAACCTGTTTTGAAAATAAACAATTGTGCGAAAGTTTAACGGTAAAAGTAAATAATTCCATAATTAGCGCTTGCGCAACATCTTTGTTTTAATTAGAATGAGTAGAAAAATACAGAATTAGTTATGTAACTTCAATTCTAACGAAAATTATAATTATTATTAACATAATCAAGTGATGCATTGCACAGCTGACCAGCATATTAAATAATTAAACATGTGTGAATTTGTTGACTACATTAATAACTCGAATATTGAGTGTGAACTAAATTTAAATTCTCATTTCTGGCCATTTTACAAACTTATTCTATTAGTGGAAAAAATTAGTATTTTTAATCCTCAATTAAAATTCTTACCTAGATACTTCGGACTGTTAGATGGCTCGACTAACCACAGTAGACTAAATTAACATAAAATTTTCTGACGAAGCTGCCTTTATTAAAATCCGATAAAGCAACACGCAAACTATATTATCTATTGTCAGTAATAATAATCTAGGCACCCCGGAATTGCAACAAATAACGCAAAACGCACGACCCGTAGAAATGCACGACTTTAACTCATTGACTATTAACACTACTAATATTTTATCGTTTATCGATTCAAAAATAGCGCTATGCTTTATAAATAGAAATAACTCGATTCAAAGGCACTAAGATGAAGCGTTGTAAAATCAGCTGTTCCAAGATACTATCTGCTATTTAATTTTGTGACGTAATAATAAATGGGGACGATGTTCTTTGGTGACGTTTAGGCTTCTTGCTTCGATATATTCGGACGGAGTACTGGTCACGATGTAGAATTATGTAATTTCATCGAAGTATGAGCGTCGGCGTAAGCCTGACCTTGTTACAGACTTAAATAATATTCATAAATGTCTGTGAATTTGTTCAAGGCTTCAACTTATCTGCTAATACTACTAGATTCTATTTGTTTTGGTTTTATTGTTTTAATATTTCGATCAACACAGCACTGGCGTAGTTCGAAAGTTCAGGGCTGAAAATAATTTACAGGGATTTCATAATTTTTTCGTAATTTAATTTACGTCTCAGGAAATTCTTCTTTTGGTTAAATTCTATTCTTCTAGTTGAAATTTTGAATTTGACGCCACTGTTTGGTGCGGTTAGGCGGTTAGGGAGTTTTTGCGCTTTAATGTTGGTAGACGTTACGAATGACAGAAACTTCAAAAGTGAGTTTATAAATTATAAAATAGTCGTTTTGCAAATGTTTGTTAAAAATATATCAGTAAAATGTTAGAAATCGTCGGAAAGTGCGTTTTTTCAGTGCAAGGGGGTAAATTTCAGGTCGACGCCCGCGGACAGATGCCTGAAAGCACGAGCGTTTCGATTGCGCCGATTTTTAAGGTTAGAAACCGCATAATTAATAATTTTATCTTGAATTTGCATTTAAACTGCATTGAGGAGCTATATTCCACTATTTATTATTATAACTAAACTGTTAAAACAATCGAATGGAAGCGAATATATATTTCAAGAAATTAAGTGAAATAAAAATAGTTTTCCGTAAACTAAATAAACTGTGCGATGCCAAAATCCATAAAATTTTATGAACCAAATGCATTACAATGTTTATAGCCCATAATGTGTATTACCACAAATTACAAATTGCTAAGCATACCAAATAATGAATCATTAATTTAATTCAATTAACTGCAAATAATGTTGTAAACGACCATGAAAATCATCATTAGGTATAATCTTAAGAGGAGAGAAAAAAAGTGCAATGAAAAGATGGCAATTAATGTTGATGGCGTTTGAATAGGAACCAATAATAAATTCAGATCAAACTGAATGGAATCTGAATAATATAACCAAATCCAATAAGTGAACGTCGATCCTCCCACAGAGACTTTTTTTATAGGGATTGCAAATTGTATCAGTTAAAAAGACGAAGAAGCTGCCATCATTGGATAGTCATGCAAAACGAGCAAAAAGGAACAAAGCATTTTAAAGTAGTATCTGCTGGCTGGGAGGGAGTTGAATTTATTCAGCAAGTCATGCTTATCAAATGGTTTAATTTAATTTACTTACTTGATTTAGCATCGGTACTTAAAAAATGGTTCTCATGTTGGTTGGATGGCGTTGTCAATTTTTGTCCAAAGGACTTACTTTTACCTAAATCGTCTAATTTCCGTTACTGTTAGAAACAATGTAGTACATCTGGCAAATTGCACATAATGTTCTTTATTACCTATAATTAATTAGGAACATTATCAACATTTAAGTTTTTTTTAATTAAATGTGGCAAAGAATTTACTTTGATGTGGTAGATACGTCTAGAAATATAGGATACCGTATATTTACAACGGTCATCACTGTTTACGAGAATCAACACTACATTAAACGAATTCCTGTGTTATTTATTTCTCAAATTAAGAGTAATATCTCTGACAACAGCCTGTAAAACAGAATCGTTAAATAAATCATAGAAAAACTCTGACAGCAATCCAGGCAAAAAATCAGGCCTGCATATAGGTTTATTTTTACAGTCACTTGTAATTTGTTTCAAATTTACCTCACACAATTTTTCAGTCATTTCCAATTACCGACACACGCAAAAATATTTTAATATTATTTATAAAATATATTTTGGCAACAACTATAAAATTTAATTTGTAACACAAAGTAGCAAAATGGAACAAAGTAAAAAATACTGCAAATAAAATTAATTAATTTTGAAAGACAGACTAATAAAAATTCACATAAGCAAAATTTATTTTGCGCGTTATTTAAGAAAGACTGTTAAATAATAACTAACTAATTAACCGAAACACTATTATAGCGACTCGTTTTTCAAATCGTAAATAATATTCGTCTGAAAATTATTATTGTCCTATATTTTAAATCAGATATTATTATAACAATTGAACATACCCTGTTAAAGTAATATCTTGATAAAAGGTGCTAATCACATCACAGATAAAATCAAAATGTTTTGGAAGAAGTATTGTCCAATAGACTAGGCATGCCTAACCTACTCTAGTTACCAAGCAAGAATATATTAATATGAGAGTCATATTCCCTCATGGAATTTAGTATAGTAAGAACAAACTATTAATTTGAATATTATTGTCGGTAGTGGTGTAGTAGTTATCATGTCAGCGATAAGTTGCTGGTCAGTTTTCCAGGAATCGCAGGGCCCGCATTGCAGTCCATGTTCTTGATTTCACGATGATGCTGCAAGAAGGTGCCTCTGATACAATTACATCTTACATTATTGGATTAATATACGTCCATCAGGTTGTTTGTTACCAATACACCAAATCCATATGCCAATGAAGAATCTTGCATGTGCAATTTCACAGCCTTTGTCGTCATACCTTTTTTCTCCTTGATTATTGCTTTCTCAAGAATGCTTCAAATTGATTTCAATTATTTATTTAATACCGATATTGGAGATGCACGGATAATAAATTCATTTATTCCATCCAATAGCTTCCATTAAATATGAAAAAATATTTATTATTTTCAAAATACTATGGATTTTAGATTCAGGAGTTCGTTGTACTTAAATAATGCATTTATTGAACCTTAAGTGCTGATAATAAATTTCGTAAAAATCGTAGATGGATATTACAATTTTTTCTGTAAGAAAAACTTAAATCTTAATGAAACTCTATTAATCTTACCGCTTTTGGAATTATATCCTGGAGTTGATATGATTTTTAATATATTATAAAACCAATTATTTTTTTGTTAGATTTTGTGATAAATTGGTGTACAAATTATCATTTAATGCAAATAATGAAGCACATTCCTTTGATGGGGAATAAAAATTCGATTGAAAAAGAGTTTAATCTATAAATATTTTACACCTTGTAAAATCACGTCTTTTCCTAGAAACTGTCTTTGTACTCTACAGTAAATTTAATTTTCTATTTTATTATCGCTTGTAATAGAGTTTTTATGTAATTGAATAATTTTGACTTTTTGTTTCTTTCACTTGAACCATTTTTTACAAATCAATTCGCCATTGTATCGAGTGGATTCTGTTATTCCATTTCGTTGAACCCTTGAAATCATTCAAAGTTGTAAAATCAAATTTCAGAGAAAAAGGCGTAAGATATTTCTGAGATTTACGTGGATCATTCTTCGTATTTCGAGTAAAATTCTTCGAAAAAATATCGAAAGTTTCTTAGAAAATGCAAATTTACTTCGAAGTATCGTGCTTTGACCACTTCAGAAGATCGGTGAGTCCATCTGTGAGAACGCCATGCATTTAGATTACATCTAACCGTTACATAAAATAAAGCATTTCAATCAATGCCAGAGACCTGGTTCTAAGAAATTTGTCTGAAAATGTTTAATACTCATTAGACTTAATAAGATAAATCGACACGGATGAAGTGTTCATTTTCAAACACCGACATCAAAGAGTGATGAGATCGCTTTCATTATTACTATTAAAATTTTATATCATATCATATGACCAGAACAATACGAAAATTATATACAACCTGCATATTCCAGAAGGTCCCTCAATAATTATTCACCAATTCAATACAATTCGAGGAAATCCTTCCTGATTTAGGCAAGGATCTCTAGCGTTTTGCTTTTTAATTACTAGTTACTTATTCGATTGTTCTCATTTCGTCATCTTTTATTTTATTTGGGTCCAAATTTCTAATAGTTCTAGTAAAAAGCTTTCTAGATCCTATACTTTTATTGCGTTATTGTTTAAATCCTGACCAATTATAGAAGAAGTTTAAATTTGAGTTGGGAAGCAAAGTATAGAGAGAAACATGAACGATGTGTAAAAAGCAACTGAAGAATTGTGTAATATCCTGAGAATTTGAGCAATGTCCTAGACGGTTGGATGCTGAGGACTATCGGCATCGACGGCACCGCACACGAAGCACAGAGAGTTTCACGTCTTCACTAACATACCTGGCCGCCATCGTAGCTTATCCCTGCCATTGCAAAAACCTGATTCATTATGTCGCTTCTGATTTGATTCCAGATTAATCATGTTTTAATCGACGGAAACATTATTTTCACAATTATAAAATATCTAAAAACTGATCCAAAGACACAAAACTATTTAATTGCTCGAGTCCCAGCAGAAACGAGTTCTATTTCTATAGTTCGTAATATTAAATCAAGTCCAAGACAAATGCTGTTAATTGCTTTCGCATATAGCTTTTATTCGCTTCAATTCTATTGTTTTTTTTATGTTCTTTAAACAATTACTAACTACACCTATTCTACAAGGTGATCCACGTATTATGTCCACAATTAAATCTTCTTTCGGATTTAGCAAACATTTTTTTATTCGAGAATTATTCTTATAAAAATACCGAAATGGAAGATTGCTTTAGGACTTTAAATTAAATATCTCGAGTCGGTTAAGGGGTAAAAATATAAATTAAAAGTAGACAAAACAGCAATATAAATACAATGTTAACACCTGTTGATTGCTACTGTGTCTGATGGTATAGTATAGTAAATACCGAAATAAAACGTAACGAAAATCGGCAAAGCACCGTCAAACAAAGTCAAAGTCAAAAGGGGCAAGAAATAATATAATCTGTTAAAATATAAATTAAAAACCAGTTAATAAGCACCGCTGAAGGGATTTTTATGATTAGAGAGGTACCTATGTTGTATAAAAATAAAAACGTGTGTGTGGCCGGTGAATTTATGATTAAAAAATAGTTCACTTCTAAAGGAAACTGGCAGTTAAGAAAGTATTTGTTTCGGAAACAGTAAAAACGCCGATATCTATTTAACAACTTATTCGACAGAGTCGGTATCCTCATCAGCGGGATCCCAATAAGGCCCTCTTGGGCAATAAAATTAATCATTTCTTTAACTACGCCAACCATAATAAAAAACGCTCTATACCTTTTTATTTTCGTCTGAAGCTGTTGCCTTTCACATATATTGTTTATTTTATTTACTTGCTTTACATTTTATTGCACCTTTGTTCCTTTGCGTTTTTACTATCAACATATTTTCATTCGCATAATTTTACGTCCTCATGATTTAATAGAGTATCAATAATTTTTTTCTCCTTTTTTTCTGGCGGTTTTGTTTATAGAAATTTTTAAATTCATAGCGGTTTGGAAGATTCTTATCATCGGAATGAGTTTTTGTTGGCATTTTTGGCTATTCGATAAATCAAACTGATTGTAATCAAATTTTTATTCAATTGAATGAATCCGCAACTTTGATCACAATTGAAATATTCTTTTTGAAGGATTTTCTACAACTTTAGTCACTTTTCCCAAAAATTATTGATTCATCGCATCCAAAACCCCAAAAACGCGCATAAACCCACCGCACTCAGATCCTCAGTTCCAAAAAGATTAGTAATGGGATGTAGAGGTCTATAATTAATTTTTTCCCGCAGATCGAGTTAATTTGAAATTTTTAATAAACTGCCAAAATAGTGAATTAATATTATGAGATTGAAAAGAATTTAGTATTTTATTTGTGTTCCGGCGCCTAAATTTAATCGGAGGATCGCGGGCGTTATGAATCACGATCGTCCCTCTGTCAACGCCGATGAAATGCCCTATAATTTGACGGCGGAACTCGACCTGCCTCTGAAGTTGATGTTGCGTTTAACAAGACATCGCACCGGCACTTAACCATTATGTTATACCTGTTTACAATAATGTTTGCTTCATATGGAAGCTGTCTGAAATTTATTTTTAAATTTACGAAATTTGACTATATTTAAAGTAGCCCGCAATTTACAAAATTATAAATTCAAACTACATTTATACCAATTTAAAATAATTAGAAATCCTTAAGGGTGATTTAGAGCAACTGATGATGTTGCGTTAGGGAGTCGATGTGAATGGAGCTTAAGATCCGAAATTAAAGTTGATATTTGCACACGAAAAAAATCATTGAAAGAGGTCCGGCCCGGGGGTAAATTGGATATATATTGTGTATAATTACATATGTGTTAATAGTTAGAACAAGGGTATGTGTAGCGGCGAGTGATGGGAACAAAGAACCCGCTGTAGACATTCCAAGACGGGCGCGGTGGTCCGTACTGCCTGTGGCACATGTGCACGTGATTATATGGATCAAATAGCTCCATACAAAAACATTGTTTCTTGTCACTGCAATTTACTAAAAGTCTTATTTACTGAATTGACGATTGTATTGTCTTTAATGATGTGGTATTGGATTGGACTTGACGCAGACATGCGAGCCAACTCTCCCTTATCGAAATTTTGCTTATAAACTTTTTACTAGCCCCACAAACAATACTTTTCAATTAAATTTTATTAACTCACAAGCCTAATGTGACCAGTAAATAATTTTATTTGTATAATAAACAGGTAATAAAGTCCATGGTGTCTTTAATTTCACAGTTATTCTAATAAAGGCAGAAAAAAAAAACGGACTCGTTAAATTATAAAAAACACGAAAGAAACCATTTTATTGTTTAACTAATTTGTATAAACTATAAAAAATAAAATACTTTACATTTTACGGTTGAAAAATTAAGTTAATTACCTACTGATTATAATGACCGAATTTAAATGACTCAATCGGATAAAATTTATTACCAACAACAGGACACAGAATTTTAATGATTTAATTTTTCAATAAAATCACTTTTTTAATTTTTAAACTAAACTCTCACATTTTTATTATTTATCTAGAATTATTTATTACTTTTAGTGTTAAATTAAATTATTAATACCATTATTACTATTAATAATGAATAAAAATAATTAATAATTCATTTTATTAATAATTTATTAAACAATTAATAACTTCTAAACCATAAACATAATTAAAACTCTGATGGCTCGGTTGGATTCTACGGATTTTTCTCTATCTGAGTACAAAATTTCATCCAAATCGGTTGAACTTTAGGATTTGCGGGGCGAGGGAATTCCCAACCGTTTAAGAGCTGCATCGCCGCATTCCTCAGTTACATAATGCACCTGCACTAAACGATGCGCCCGCACATTCCAATGCAGCTACCACATGGCTATTAATGCAACTGACGCGCATGGGTCAATGCTCGGCTGACTGTCGTCCTTTGAGCGAAGTCTATTCCGAATGGTGCCGACGATAGCCGACCGATAGGCAAATTCAGTGCGCGAAAGCTACAAGTGCGAACTGTCATAATATTTCGTTTGAAAAGTGAAAAAGTGTGAATAAAACATTTGTGAAAGGTGTTAGGGCTTCCACTATGGAAGAAAAAACATCTTTACGATGGAAAAAGACTTTTCTTGAGTATTTGAAGCTGGAAGCGGAAAATATGGCCGGTCCGAAACTACCGCGGATATATTTGAGGTTAGAATTTCCCCATTCAATAACAATAGCTCGATTGTTTAATATTTCGTAATTAAATGATACTTTACATAATATATAAAGCTACTAAACGAAATTTCTACATTCGTGATTAAAAAATACGACTTTACTGCCTTGATACATAAATAACTATTATCCTGGAATTTGCTATATTTTAAAATGATTCAGAAATAAAAGGAAATTAATATACTGTACAGAAAAACATATTTTTGTATATTTTACCGAAAGATTTATTTAACAATGTAAGTAATAAATTTCATACAAGTTTATATAAAAGCCAAGCCACTAGAAACTATAAATAAATACTTGGAGGTTCCTAAAGCTAAAAGAATTCATATATTATTGCAGTTCAAATCATTTTAGTCTCAGTTTAAAATAATCTTCCACATTCAATTATTTATAATGCAGTTTAGTAGCAAACCAAATTTGTAACTAACTCAAAAATTCAATTCAATGTCTGATTTGGAGTGATTTGAACCAGTTATGTGTAAAAGTATACTTAAAATAACTTGGTTGAATGCCAATACAACCAGAAAGTTTACGAAATTTTGCTACTGTCACTAAAGCTAAATGGTTTTCAACTAGATAGTGCATTGTGTGATTAAAATTTGTTGATGCTAATTGAACCAATCCGATTTTATTTAAAAACTCATGTGCCATGAATTGGTCTGGTCCATTTTCAGATTTTTACGAGGTACGTTTTTGTTGACATATTTTCTAAACTATTTATAAATTGACAATAAAATTTATAAATATTTATTAGAATATCGTAAGAAATCGGCATAATGAAAATGATCCAGGCCAATCACATGAAGCTATTGAATTGGAGCATGTTGATGATGGCGAAGTTGAATTGGTTCAAGCTTCAAGTAATTGGAGTTGTATGGGATTTTTACGAAAAAGTAATTTAGGATTAGGAAATTTGGACAATTTTTGATGTGTATGTTATTTTCAGCCTGGCAAAAGTTTACGGAAACCAAAGAAGATAGACCAGATGATTTGGATAGCTTGGAATTGTATTATTTGAGTGAGTACCGATTTAAATTTTCATTAATTTTAGTTTGAGTTTACTAACGCCATCTGCTCTTTAAACGCCAAAGTTCTTATCGTTCCAAAACTTAAATAAGTAAACTTTATTATATAATTTGGGATTTGTTATAAAATAATTATTAGTTAATTGCCAAATTAATAATTTATTACTTAAAGCGTCATTTGATTTTTTTGTTTTGAAACGTGATATTATTTGAAATAATTTTACAAGCATTTTTGAACAAATTTTGAAATCCAAATGTATTGTTGGTTGCCTATAAGACGCCTGAAAAACCCGTACAGAATTATCCGACCGTAAAAGATTATCAAGGAAGACCTTTATCCTGCTTGAAATGAAGTAGTTTTTTGCCTATTCCTTCAAATTTGCTTCTTTATAGTTAATATTTAATACGCATGAATTAAAATTCCAAGAATTTTGAAGTAGATAGAGACTTTAAGGGTAGATAGAGACTTTAAGATTGCGCATTAATGTCAAGTAATAGAATTTAATGAACAAATTACATATTTTCTCACATTACATTAAAGCATCTTACCTCAGTGCAGATTAGCTGGAGGAAGCTGACTGACCTAGTTAAAAAGACAATTAATTATGTTACAATATGAAGTTTGACAAGATTATTTATCTCTGGAGGCTGAAAAATCAACTCCTGCAAATGTGTCATAGTATAATGGTTCAATTATCATCAGTCAAACATTATTATTCTTTCCTCAGAAATATATTAAACTGTAACGGTAATTGTTTTGATTTGATTGATTGTCCTTTTATAAAAAATTAATTTGAATTTACAGGATGTTGTAGCAGGAATCATAAATTCAAGAAAACAAATTTGAAAATTCTAAAAAGTCAGCTAACAAATTGCAGTTTTATATTGTTGCATCTATTGCTAGCGCAGATTCATTAAAATGCCATTTAGAGAACCGTAAACCCTAAGAGATAGTAATCGCATAATCTGTTTTTGTTTTAGCCCATTATTTAATCCTCAGCTATTTAGGAAAATCTAAAATCAATGTAATCCATCTATAAAAAAAATAGTTAAACTACAAAACAAATATTTGGTCAGATTTATCAGTGTTACAAAAAGTTAATGATGTTAATGCCACTTTCTGTTCTGTTTTCTTGTTAAATTGTCAAATCGAATTAAGACTTGTTCGCTGGTTGCAGTGTGAAAGCAAAAAAGACTTTGACTCAAACTACATTCGATGCTGCTGTTTTATTGGGTTAATATTTGCCAAAATAATATATAACATTTCAGAATTTTGTCATTGAATTCAATGTTTGCCAACCTTTCGACCTAATTAGCAAAGTGCGATTTTATTTGGAAAAATAAGATCGAATCTTTTTGAGTGTTTGAACTAACACTGGTGCATTTGTTAATTTAAATGGTACAAAAGTTGATTTGTTGCTAGTTGTAGCTGCAGTTTACATTTTTAATTTCAACTTCACTACTACTATTTGTGAGCCTTTTCCGTATATTTGAATGATTCTCGACGCACTCATTATACAATGGATTCTATCCTATCGCAGCTTCACTATGGAGCTTGCCTTGCTTGCTACATAAATATTTGTTATACAAATGAAATTTTTATCGACATTTTCTAACCTAAAATTACAACACACAGACAACTAATATTTACTGCTTTAATTTGTTTACTAATTTATCGTTATAAATTATGACTAGAAGGATGTTTAGTTTATTGATTGAAAATTTATCAGATGTGTCAAACATTCAAATTATAGCCGCTATGATATTGATAGAGTATATAAGATTATTTAGTAAACGGGCGAATTTATTATCGTCCTGAAACAACAGTCATTATTAATATTTAATAGACGCAATATCATCTTCAGCAATATATTTGATATTAGGTAACAACTGCAGCAATAAACCTCTTACTACTTTCGTAATTACGAAATTTAATCATTCATATTAAACGTAATCGTCTTTTATATAGCGAAATAGTGTTTTATCAGTCGAGCAGAAAATTTCAATTAAAATTTGCTTATGCACTTTGTTATTGAGTCTTCCTCAAATATTATACCTATAATCAATTAATTATCATTTCGGTTACATAATATTATTAGATATTCTGGACTAAATCAACAAGCTGCTTGCAATGCATCCATCTATTTAATGGGTAAGCAATTATCCAAATGTGGTGGTATAAATCCATTGCAATGTTTGGTGCCTTTGGGCGACACATTTCTTTAGTTTCTGTAGCTATGACAACATGTTGTTGGTTGGGCTGAAGAGCGACAGCAGGAAGTCTCTTCAAAGTGAATCTTACATAATATCATTTTTTTTTCTGTAAATCAAACGAGTTGGTAACTCACGCCAAATGAATGAGATGGCTTTCTTTTGAAAGCTCCTATTAGTTTAACTACATCTATAAGAAAATAAATTGTTTCAAAGCAATTTACATTTGACTCAAATTTAATATCAACATACATTTGATATTGTTTTTTGAATTGAAACATTTAATCATAAATTGCCCTTTGGCAGGGGCTGCAATTTTGTTTCTCTGTATTGTTGAAAGCGAATGTTATTCAGCAATATTTTTTCTGTTCTTCTGGATATGTATTTGATTATATCCTCACCTTTTACATCGTGCTTAAAATAATATAGAATGTACGAAGTATTTTTTTTTCAGAATACATTTTAAATTCGTAAACATTATCTCTGTGTATGTACTATAATGTAAATATATTTAGGCTTACTATAGAAACTTTCTATTAGTTTTGAGCTAAAATGCACAGAATACATATATGTTCTTCATAAAAGCTCCTGTGATAGGATTGCTGCAGACATAATATTTTAAAGCTTCGTCCTTAATGCTGCACACTCAAATTTATAAATAAAAGTGTTTTATACTCAACAGTAAATTTTGTAAAAATTGCTGAAATCAGAGCAGTCATTATTCCTAGAAAATCTCAGGTGAGCTAAACGCGTAAAGAAATTTCAGTAGATTGGCAATTTTCTAACATCTCAAAGCATCATCTCATTAAAGCTCATATTTGTAATATTGCGCGAACATAATAATTTAATATTAAACAGTCATTAAATCCTTTGTCTGATGCAAATTGATATTAAAATATTTTAATGAACGATCTTACATATTTTTTATTGCCAAACATAAGACAACTTAAAATTGATGTGTTTCTATATTTTAAAAGCTTCATAGCAAATGTTTTTCATCATATTCCTCATTACTAAGTAAACAGTGTGCCAAAAAAGTTCTTTATAATTCAGAGCCAAATGCAAATTTTCTTTCCGCTTTTTAAGTTACTAATTACCATATTCACTCGTAATTTAATATGAAAGTGTAATTTTATGTTGTATCAAAAAGATCTGCGTCAAACAGAAAAAGTCAGTCGTTTTAAATTAGAACGGGGACATACATCGTATCGCTAAAATGTAATCACATTCAAATTTAAATAACTCATTATTTTAATGACATCATTAGATGAATTTGCGTCGTGCATGCATTTATTTAACGTCACACAAAATATACAAATCATTAAAATGTATCACTCGTATGGCCATTAAATTTCTCGTTTGCTGAATTGCTTCTAGTTTGTACAATTTCCGGAAAACTGCAAGATTTTCACCAAAGAACTTCACGTAAAGTGTAACCGACTTAGTTTTATTGGCAGGAGCAAGAAATAAGAAAAAACGAATAATCCTTAATTCTTCGAACGTATTGAATTTGAGATAAAACACTTTTTTGGGATTTGCAGCCTGTCAAATTAAATTGCTCGCGTTAAACATGCATTCCAACTTAAGGGGAGCGAGAGCAAAAAAAAAAGGTTTAAATTAATATGACTTTTATTGACACTCTTTTGGTACAAGCGGCCCACAAATTTACCGGAGACAGTTACGTTTTCCTGGCAAAATGTAGCTTTGTTCGAATTTACTTGCCTAGAAAATGTCTTTGTAACAATCCATTTATTACTTAGCTTCTGCTCGAATTGATCATGCATTTTCAAATCGGTTTGTCACAAAATATGGCTTCATTTCGAATAATGCTTATTGAACCATTAAAAGGTGTTTTATATATATAGATATCATCTTTTTTTCTTTTATATATAGAGCATTCAAATATTGATGAGGATGTCAAACAAAAGGGTTAAAAGGATCTAAATTTATATACCCGAAATTGATTGTACAATATATTTGGCACAATGTTATGCAAATCTGATAATCCAGTTGAAATTAAATATCTATTTAATATGATTTGGGGTAATTTATTTGTTTGGTGCAGGTGCATTAAAATTAATTCATTTGTAAATTATGTGGTTTCGATATTTGTTTGTTTTCCAAATTAAAATTGTAGCCTAAACTATTTTTGCTAGGATGGAAAGTAGTTTCCTGTCCAAGGAGGAAAAATTAAGTTTAATTGACAAATAATTCCATTGTACAGTAATTTGGAAGTACGTGATAATTCCAAATTATTTGGCCTACAGATGATTAATTCCCAATGTTTATAACACTTCCGTGTCCGGTTCCGTTGACAAGCAAGTAATGCACGATTTACAATAGCGTCGAAAATATTAAATAACCGGGCAAAAGGGTGTAAACGGGGTCTATAGTAATATCTGTGGATATAAATGGCGGCTATATATATTTCGAGATATAATATACGACTGGTCAAAAACATTCTTGCAATAAATTATAATTTGTGACAATAAATGAACGACACTTTTTAAAATGAGTTTTCCAGCCTTCGGGCGATGGATATGTTTAAATATAGAAGTTTGCAGAATAATAGCAATAAAGTTGATAAATGGTTGGTACTGCAATTCGCATTCACTTTAATCTAGCGCAATATATTTTAATATTTATAGTAATATGTAAATATTAAAAAAGTTTCTATGCTATAATAAAATTACATTAATTTGCCGTTATTAAATTTCCTGCTAAAGGATTTCGAAAATTGATAAGACTCATAAATTTCATGCGTTTTGGGCGTTTTGATATTTTGGTTAGGTATATTGAAGTAATTGGACTGTTGAAAGACAAATGTATTTTTTCCTGTCAGTAAAAATCAATGTGCCAAACGATATATTAGATTTTCGTTCACGTTTCTATCATTTTATGCACACCACGAACAAAAACTCGGAGCATTATTTAGAAAACTTTCGAAATATAAAAATATACTACTTGAAATTCTCACTATAAAAAAAGTTTTCCTTTATATATACCTCTGAATATATAGCCTACCTAATATAACACTTACGTTTAACGACACCAATAAGTTATATTTTAAAACAATTTCCTTCGTACCGGAAAAATTCGCTCGCAAGTTAGGAAACTAATTAAGTGGGTTCATATTTCGCTCTCTGAATGAATTTCGTATATAAATGCGGTAAAAATAGCTTTATGTAATATATAGAAATTAAGCACATAATAAATTGTACTTGTTTAAATGAAAAGCTACGTAGGCAAATCTACATCGTTCATTACTACGATTTTAATTACCGCTTCCCTGGAATTACTAAATTAAAAAATCGAGAATACCATAAAATACTCCATCTAGTGTATTTTGTATGTGCAAATCTACAACTCGAAATGCTGAGAAGCATAAAATTGAAATGACCACTGAATACATAGTAATAACTTATTAAAATTAGTTTCTCGCCTTCTACTACAATGAATAATTACATTATTTTACCAACATACATTTGTTTGCATGATGTAATAAATTTAATAAACCATATTCTTCTGAGGTAATGTTCTACTGGCTGAATTTCGTTTTGCTACTAGTCTTTGATCCTAAATAAATTGTATATTCTGAGAGTTGCATTAAATAATTTTCTGTGTTGATAAACTTTGCATAATATTCCGGTATACAATAGCCTTAAAGGAACTGATATATTCGCAAATCTTCTGTGTTGAAAGGACAATTAATTATAACGTGTGAAGCTTAAAAGGCAAGGATTTCATTCACCCAAGCCTAGTTTACATCCTTAATAGTGGACTTAATATAGTGTAATATGGTATAATAAGGATGCTCTTGTAGTTGTAATTTTACCCCATTTTAATAGAATTTACTACTTAGTCCCTTAACTTTATAAAAATTAGTTTGGCAAACCATTAAAATTTCGAACAAAAAGCAAAGTTTGTGGCAAATCTTAACAGCTATAGCTAAATATGATACATGGGATATTCTATTAGATTAAAGTCGATTAGTCTTCTGCTTATCGTCGTAAACATTACACTTCATAAGGGACCATGTTTACAAGGTTCTTGACTGTTGTGCTCTTGCTGAATCTGGCTTATCGTCTTTAATATATTGTTCAGTTTAATTAAACTCATTATCCAGAGGAAACTAAATTATACCTAAATTATTCTTAAAAATCCTGAAACATATTTCGTAAAACTAAGTCGCTAAAGTTTAGTGTAGTGCAGCGTCTATAATCTGCAGCTGAAAGCTCATTGCAATGAACATTATCTTTGCATAGTTGACTCAACATTGTCACACAATAAACGCAACTGAGCTTTAAGCTGCTGAAAGTTTATCTGATTACGCGCTGAATTGAATATCATCATAATAGTGTGTTTTGGAATTTACTTTTCCATTTAGCTTTTAATTGTTGCGACAGTGTTTAGCGGTGGAAAATTAAATGATGTGATGTCAAAACGTCATTGTGCTGCTTGTTTTGTTTTGTTGTACTACGAGCAATATGGAACACATGCAGAGACACATTCAAGAATAAAGACAATAACAATATTGAAATCATGTATCATCCGCAGAACGTGCCTAACTAAAATTTAAGCTATTCATAACTAATAAACCTTGTCTATTATGCTGGTCGGGTTCACATGCCAAAGACAGAGCTTGATTCCGCATAATGCACATAAATTCAATGCCACGAATGGGACATAAGCTTTTTTGGGGTCCTTTGCAACTTGCTGGATATATTTAGTAACTTAATATGTAGTGTATTTTCTATTCATTCTACTGTTCTGCATAGAATTTCAATTTTCTAGTCTTTAGACCAAACGAAATCCTATAATAATTTTTGTTTTAACTGTAAAATAAATTTTTGTTTGAAAGTAAAAGCATTCGTTGACTGTTAAAAAGTTCCAAAGTTCTGCCTTAAAACTCCATCTAAACAACATTTAGATATTAGTTACGCGGTTGATGAGAAAAGCTCAAGCACAATTAAACTTGTATCCATTCCATTTGTGAAATAATAATTGTCTAAAGTGTCTCTAAAGTTTTAATTGTTAAACACTTATGAATCCTTAATTAAACATACCTATATTATATTTCTCTCACGATGCATAAATCATCCATCTTCAAAAGCGATGTTCAAAAGTTTTTCCCGGTGTCGTTTTTGAATATATTCAAAATATTTATAAAATATTAACTTCAATCGATATCCTTTTTAGAAGTTTCAAATATTTACAAGGAAGCCGGTGCTTGAACTAGTGTCTTTTCCTACATTTAACATTTATTGCACCTGTACTCGGATTTCTGGATTTTTAATTAAAACTATGCGACACTTGTCTCTTCAGCCAATCAAATTCTGCTCTTCTCTAAAATCACCATGGCAACCTTTCTCGTCCTGGCGCCAAATTCAAACAAAGATAATATTCATCTTTCACGATTCAATAATCATTTTATTCAAATCTAATAATAACAAAACTGAGTATGTAGTTATATTTGAAATATAGAAAGTTTAATATGTAGTTTGAACGGTATAATGCATTATTTATAGAATTCGAAGTGGTTGAATAGTAAGTTTACTACTATATGATGGTATTGTACCTGCATTGACTATAGAAAGATAAAACTAGTATATGCATCTAGAATACAGATAGCTCGCAAACTTTTTCTTACATATCTAGTTATGAAACAATTCTTCTAGTATAATAAAAAGTTGATTTGATCATTTAACCCAAAACGGCCACACTAACATTTTCCGAATATAATATTCCATAAATTGTCAATCCGTTTATATTGAAAATTTAACAGCATTCAATATACACACCTAGAGAGATGTGGAATATTATATTAAAGATGCAAGTGCCGCAAAATATGTAAAAATACTGTAAACATCATATGTAAATTCTACATTTTACTTTAAAAACTTTTCTTTTTGCTGTTTATTTGCTATCCTGGATATATCTTTGAGACGTATACATATTTGCAGCAAGGACGAAATTTTATTAGTCGTACAATTAATGGTGTCTTAATGACTCTTGCTTCATAAATATTGCATAATTAATTTTAATATGTTTAGCCATCTTACAAGGGAAAACATTCAACTGAGAGAGAATTTCTGTTTTATTATAAACCAACCTCTAAATTCTCATTTAATTACGAAATTCTTCA
The DNA here is from genome assembly GCA_963556235.1 of Cryptophagus acutangulus. Taxonomy (NCBI): domain Eukaryota; kingdom Metazoa; phylum Arthropoda; class Insecta; order Coleoptera; family Cryptophagidae; genus Cryptophagus; species Cryptophagus acutangulus. The sequence goes on along the minus strand of OY744559.1, from coordinate 11,232,443 downwards.
GTGAACCAGTCGAGGCATTATAGCATATGAAATTACGAAGTCCTTCTTTATTAATATTATGTATGCAAACACATTTGTGTATTTAAAAAACAAAATCCATTCGGTTCAATTTAATTTGTGAAATCTGAATAAACAACTGCGAAGTTTAAATTGGCACTCAAAGATAATAAATATCTCTTCTATATAAAGAAAATATTTCTTTGTGTTTTTCAAATCCATTCTAGATTATGCATTTTACATTTTCATAGAGTTATTAGAGATGCATGCTAATTCAAACAAAAGAGCTGATCTGCAGAGAAACTTTTATTGTCGAAGAAGCTTTATTGGAAAAGGAGTCGGGAATTTTGCGATTTACATTTGCAAATAGCCGCCGCATTTGTTTGGACTCAATTCAAAGTCGAATAAATGTATTTCGCTAATAATATATACAATATTCAGATTTTTATATTATTGTGTTAAAGTCAAATCTGTGCAAAACGCTATCCAATCCAAGAAGCCGATTTTGATTGAGCAATTTAAATTCGTGTCGCTTTGTAAATTGTTAATTGAATATAAATCTGGGATTTTACAGTTATTTTTAATTGCTTATTGAATAAATAATTTTAATTCAACTGTAAGACGAAAAAAACAAGGGAAAGATATAAATTTATTCAACGAATGGCTTTGTTCTTACCCATATCTTCAGCCTTATTAGTTTACGATGCTACATTTTGAGACTTTGATGTTAGCTTTATAGAAAGTAAAAAGGCATTAAAAGGTTGGCCTGTTCTTGTCAATATCAATTTTATTCTTAAATTCCCACTTTTATTGATTTATATCATCATCGTGGGAAGCGAAATTGCATTTCTAGCACGAATTTTATAAAAATTCAAAGGACGAGAATTTAATTTCAAATACCGCAATAATGGAACTATTTGTTCATAAAAAATGCGTTTTAAAAATTACGAAGCGTTTTAAAATTGCCGCGTTAAAGCTCAAACTTAATATTGGTGAACCCGCCAGGGTAAATTGTTGCGTAACCATAGTAACGTAAGAAGCTTTGGGCGCGGCAAATTTAAAAAGCTTCTAGTTGAAAATAGGCTACATTTAATTAATTAATTTCTTTTAAGTAAATTTTAGAGCTATACCAACTTAGTCGACGAATATTTTAGACGTGCTCTTACGCTGAGTTAATTATAATTTGATTACAATTTAGCATAAGATCTATTTAATATTTTATAAACACTTATAGCTTGCATAAACTTAAACGGCATTAAATTTGCAATCAAAGCTAAGCCATCTATCTCAATTACATGTTCAACGTTTTTTTTTTTGAGGTCACAGTAATTTTAAATATTAAAAGCATACAAGTAGTAGGGAAGCTGCAAGAAGTGGTTGAAAGTCATAAAATACTGACAAACACATCAACTTAACCTTTTGTGATGGTATGCTAACCTTTCTGGTAGCTATGGCAACAGGTGGAGAAGATCAAGGAAAGTATGTATGTATATGTATGGATGGAGTTTGGTTTTACACATTTACACAATTTTGGGACCAAGCAAGAGCTAGCTACTTTCGCTATCAAATCTCATAGAGCATATATTTTCTCGCAATGACTAAATAACAAATCTGTCCCTCCTGATGTACCTAACCGTTTTATTTGCTTTGCCTTCGAAAGTTTGCTCATGGAAATTAGTCTTTTCGAGTAAACTTGAAACTTCTTTTTAGATAGGGACCAAACATTAAACTGAAAAGTATTTTGTTCAAAACAAAATGCCTCCAGTAATATGGGGGAGTTATATTGGTTCGGTTGGTTAAATATAGCAAAATTTACGAACCAGCTTCGGTTTTGTAATAATAAAAAATACGTACGACACAATTTCTGTAAAATCAAGTGGAATCCTGCGGCTAGTTTTCAGAGTACATGAAAAAACGATTTTTTTTTTCAAAAGCAAAATTTAATTATCATGTATGTGCTCTTCACTCTTTTGAAAAGCTTGACTTGAATTCATGAAATTAATTGACTCTCTGGCAAACTGATTGCATATGATACCCTTTGCAATATTTATTCGCCGGTTGCAGAAAGACGGCTTACGTGAAATTATAAAAATTTATAAGGGTTATCAAAAAAGGGATGTAACTAACGATGCTTGAGCGATATACTTTTTTGTATTACGATTCAAAAGCTTTGTATAAATCACTGTGGTGGCGACAGATACTATAAACAAAATGAATTATTTATTAGTACAGCACAAAAGCTTATAAAGATAGAAAGCTTCTACATGACGAGGTATCAATCGATATAAGAAATTGTCATGTAAATTTCTTCAAAGTCGCTACGATACGATGCAGCTTCTTCTTTTGCGAAAATTGCATCGGTTTTGTTTAAAGTCGCACAAATGTTCATTTTCCTTGCAGCTTATATTTAATGTTCCACGACTAACATAATATTATTAGAGGGGCTACTAATTGCATAGCACCTGCAGATATTCGGCACGAAATTGGCTCTAATGAATATTGTCACCATCTGAATAATTACAGCACCACATCTTGATGGCAATTTATCTTTCGATGATCATTTAGCGTTTAAATTTCATTTTTATGATACGAAAATTGGACAGTAAAGTAAATTGGTATTAAATTTATGCAATCACATCTATCTCGAGATTTTTTATCGCAATATTTGCATATTCTCTGCAAGTTCAAGCAACTGCAATATGTCCTTAATTGTTCGAACTAATAAGGAATTTTCGCAATCAAATAATCCATTTGTACGTGAAAGGACTTCAATTTGCGACTGCATCGGATGAAGATCGTTCGGGATATTGGCGAGTCAAGTGAAATGCGTTCAAAATAGTCCATCCGTCCAACCGCAATCAGCGATGTCAGAGTCCTGGCATCGGACACTGTTGGCATCAGGTACCACGAGATTTGCATATTCTGATTACTGAAACGCCCAACAATACCACCGAGAGTTAAATATTATACGCTGAGGCGTAACTCGACAATTCACTAAAATTCACAGTGTGCTAGCACATAATTGTGTCTTGCCTAATTCGAGTTCCATGTTAAAACTGGAAACAACTTATTTACGCACCAAAATTGTATAACGCCCGATTTTTTTCGGTCCGGATGATAGTAATAGCAGGTGCTTCTTCTTCCTTTCTCTGAGCTACTTTATTCGCTGCACCAAAAAAAAATATCGTGTATACTACAGTCTTCTAAACTAATGGAACGTCGTTGAGAAATCCCCAATTTCTCTTGACAATTGTAAAACGAAGCTCGGCCGACACAAATTTGTTTGTTCATCTACCTATGTGGTAGTAAAGTATGGTTTTGTCTTGCTTTCTTTTTATTAAAAGACACAAAAAAAGTAGTTTTTGAATTATAAAAAGCTCACTTAGTTTGCTACTTAATTGCAAATCTTGTTTTGTACAACAAGGTAGTGCACTTTATTCCATTCCTGAATAGCAATCTCGACTGTGCGCCTTGTGTTATAACATGCTTTCTAATTTAGAAGTTCTACTTTAAATATTAGATTTTGTAAGCAAAATTTATTTCCGTATAATATGTCTGGTGGATATTATAAATAGACTTTAGTATCATTATTTATTAATCTCTACAATTTTTTTTCCAACGGTTTGGGCCATTTTTCTAATCCTGAATCGAGTTGGCAAAGTGGAAATTGATCTTTGTTCGCGTTTGATATTGCCATCAGGATATATATTCGTCAACAATTTGGTTTATTCAGTATCACATTCTAAAATAAAATGTACAGCAACGGAAAATAGGTCGACTGTAATCATACAGTCAGAGGACATCCTTCAAATAGGAACCTCCTGGTTTGGTTTAAATTGCATTTACGGATTCAGCCAAATTCCGGATTGCAAAAATGTTACAATGTTTAGGTGCAAATAAAATTTAGTGCCAGTAAAAAAAATTTACGTATCGTTTTAATATTCATATGAATATTTTGATTTGAAAGGATGAGGAAAATATTACAGTCTTATAAGTAGAAAACTAAAAGCTCACTTTTATAGATTTCAAGTATCCTTTAAAATTTCTGAAAGAAATGCAAAAGAGTTCTTTGATTATAATGAAATTCCTGCATGATATTTTTATTGCGCTCTAAGCTCCATAAAATAATTAAACTCGGATATTTTTCTGAAATTAAATATTTTGCAACACTTTGATCGATCGATAACCCTTGAATATACAATTCAAAAATTTCCTTCCAATGAGGAAACGCTTAGACAAGTGCAATTTGAATAAGTAAATTCCTGCGAAATTAAAAACGAGCTCGATTCCATTCCATTTGGCCATCCAGGCATATCGTAGTCGTAGAAGTAAATAATATGAAAAATATCCGAGTCAACGACACAGGACGAGCTTTATATCCAACATGATCCGATAATTTTGGAAAGGGAAAAATGTAACAGAAAAAAAAATCATTTTAGATGCAAACAAACGCTCCTTTCACATCCCGCGTATTTATGTACATGAAAAACATGGGTTTGAATACAAATCGCTGCTTCTACCTGCAGAAAGAAGTCTAATAAAAAGTAATATCTTTGAAAGCGCTTAAAAACTTTCAAATTTATTATTTTAAATATATTAAGACTAAAAGCTCGCTGGAACGCATTAATTACTTTGCTGATTTTAAATGCAAACGAAATTCGTTTTCTAAATTAAATCAATTTTTGGTAATTTGATGCCGAGAAGAGCAGCAGCTTGCTGAAGTTCCTCTGAACTTAATTCGATTTCAGCAGCATCCCTTGTCCCTCAGCTCTATCGAAATGTACGCTTGGTTTGACAAACTTGAATGCGTTTATCATAATGTTATAACAGTAAACATTTTTATTCCATTGAGTATACAGAAAGGGAACCGTTGTGTTAAAAGAAATCGCATCGGAAACAGGAATATGTAATAGATGCACTTTTCGCTAGACTTTCATCTCAGCTAATATTATTTATCTAGTAGCAGCTCGCAGAGCGTTTCCATTTTTATCCGAAAATGTTAAGCTGAAGTGTGTTTATAAACCTGCAAAGGTATTGTTCTAAGAAATCTAAAATTTCTGGCCAAACGAAAATACGAGCCGGAAGGACGAATATTTATTTATAAAATAGGAATTGGAATAAAGCGTTCGCATTTGATTTGTTACTGAAATTATTCTCTCTAAAAGAAATTAATTAAACTCAGTGTTCAAAGCAATCTATAATCATCAAGTAAATTAAAGGATGTTTTGCAAATTAAAAAATAACAAGTCGGAATTGTGTAATCCTCTTTCGCTAGAATAACTCCATATAGGAATAATAATTCATTCAAAGCTATTTGTTTGTGAAATGTGCATCGAATTGCACTTGAAAAATTCTTTATGCTCTTAAATAACTTTCTTTCGTCAATTTTAAGGAACTCCTGAATATTTCCTTTTATTTACGTATTCTTGTCCCTATCAATTTGACATACAAAGGCATAGATTGACTTGTTTAACCTACATCAAAAATATAAAAACTGTCAGCTACTACATTTTTCATATACATGTTTCAAAGGATTCTTATTTGAAAAGGACGACGATATTAATGTTACTGAAAATAATATTTAAATTTAAATTATAATTTTTGTTAGACGACACTTTTTCCATTCCCAACTAAATGAGAGAACTTCTTTTCAGCAAGTTGCAAAGTTCAAACTTCAAAGATTCCCTGAAAGTCGCCAAAAGTAATTAAAATAAACCCAAACAGTAAATACTGCGGCTGATAAAAAGTAGATATCTTTCAGTCCATTCAATGTAGTATATCTTTTTGAAATTGCACTACTTGTGCTACTTTTTTTAATTGAATTAGCGGCATTATGTTATGTAGAAAAACTGTAAACCAGTGCTCAGAAAATTGCATCAAATTCAATTTAGTTTGAAATAAATATGGTCGAGAAGCTCAAAAGCCATTCTAAAATAACGGCAAAGCATTTTTACTTTTCGCCAGCTATTCAAGAAAATGTGCCTCTTGAGAGATTTCAATTTAACAAGACTACTTAAATTTGACCCAATTTGTATCATCAGCAGGAATAATATCCATATTATATATGCGGATTGAACGCTTTAATTTAGAAAAAAAATTAAGGGCGCAACATTTTTTTCAGCTAGCTAATAAATAAACATTTCAGCTAAATGGCCTCATCTGTGCCGTTTTATGTCTTGAATCTATAGCATCACACAATAAAAATGGTCAGGAGTTGCCGACAAATTGACCTAGCATCATTTATCAATGTCGGAAAAATAAAACCTTTGCTATCATTTGAATACTAAACACAACTTTATTTGAATTTTTGCCACGTTTTTTACTCTCCGGGCTTTGCTTTGCGCTTTACTGATGCCGTTGAGTTGAATTTATTTGTGCTAGATTTATGTAACTAGGTAAATTGAAAATGCGAATTAACCGAAATTGCGGTAAATAAATTCATATTTGACCCAATAATGAATTAATAAAATTTAAAGCCCACAAAGAACGGTGATATCAAAGCGCATTGTAAATGATATTAAATTTCAACGCATTTTGCTGCATATAAATGTATTTTTCTCTGCGTATGTCGTTGTAAATGTTAATCACATACATCCTTGTAATTATCCTGCGAGAAACTCGAAGACCTAATAAATCTAAACACTACAAGCAAATACCAGACACTTGCTATAATTTACACGAGACCTTAATTATTCTAGCTGGCAATAATGTTGTTGGAACACTATATAATAATTAATCAACAAATACATGTATGATAATCAGTTCGCTAAACAAAATAAAAAGAATTTTAATGAAAGTTGGCTGAACCGAACTAAATATTGGAATCACTTTTAAATTAAACCACCGAGCATCTGAAGAATGTCTATAGGAAGTTATTTCCTTTTTCAGCCGACCGAATAACTGTCGGGGGTGGCAAATAGAACAATAGAATTTTTTAGTTGCTCTTTAGAAAAATATAAAGAAACCTTCTAATTAACAAATATAATAAATCTTGCAAATTAAGCTCGAATACAAAAAAGATGCTAATTTTTGTAACAAAAGATGCAAGCAGCGTTTGTTTGTGCGGTCTAATTGAGATAAGCTTTTGATGTATTTATGTAAATCCAAACTGCAGGAATTTTTGCGTCGTGCATGCATTTGGATCAAAATGTGTAGGATAATCAAGATTTAAATAGGAAATTGTTGGGCAAGAGCCTGTACAAGTGGCACGTTCGATAAAGCAGACTAAACGACTTGATTATGTGCTTAGGACAATATAAAAGTGGGTAAAGCAAAAAGCTGACTTGTCCATTAGATTCAATCACAAGCACACTTCCCGTGGACTACTTAACATAAATTCAATCAATATCGGTTTGACGTTGCTTTCAAGGGTTGGCCAAATTCGGTGTCGTAACTTAAATTGCTGAGATAATGGCTCTACGTTTTCTGCATATGACAGAATTGCTGAAATTTATCGCTTCATTTTTAAACGTTTCCCGTAATTTCGAATTATGCAAGACGCTTTGGGAATAATATAATTTTTCTACGAGCAAAACAGAGTTTAGGGTAGAAGCTTGCTTGCGTTTGTCGCGCCAAAGCTTTCTGATCGAATAGATAGAAAATTCCGTTTTCTGATACGGAAGACAAATACATTTTTAAATTTCATGTAGATGCATATTTTCTTATTTTTAGTAGTAGTTTACAATTTCAATTAATTTTTGTAGAAGGTGGTGGTGCACCTCGAGTAGAAAGCTCTTTGCAGCTTTTGCGTGATTGCATGCAGCATCTCGATGCGCAAGATGCAATAGACTCCTTTCCGCTCAAGGCACACAAATAATTTTCCGAGTAGTTTTTGTGCATTTAAATATCTGATTTTACGAAAGTTTTGTTTGAATATTACACCATTAAAAATATTATTATGCTTCATTTTCAAATAAAAATTATATGCTTTTTATACTAAATAATCGTCTTTCAATATTTACTTTTAATTAATACTGATTTCCCACAGATTGTGCATTAAATTATGGATTATAATCAATTTTTAATAAGAGCCCTGTTAGTGAAATATAATCTACTTAAATACGAAATTTATATTTTTCAATTTAGGTGTAATTTGACACCCTACTTAATAATTCAAACAAATTTGTGTTGTTTTAACACAATTACGACTCATTGATTTTCTTCCATTTCCATCATCAAAATAATTGAAAATAGTTATCTATAGATTTTTAATTATTTTAACCAGCCAACATAAAGTGGTTGATTGAATTTGAATGAACATTTTATATGCATATGCGTTTTATAAATCAAATGTTTATGCGCTTCGTATAATAGCAATACCAAAGTTTTTTATGCGAACTGGAATAATCACAATATTTTATAGCGAAAATAAAACGAATAAGATAAGTATAAAAAAAAGGAAATGTTTGTTGTGTAAATTTCCATTTTTTTTCCAAACTTTCAGCGATTATCGATTTTGTTTTTGCTCAATTAGAGCCAACATTTTATAAATGGTTTTGACAAACAAAAAATTAGGGTTTTCAGAAGAAAACCATTAACTCATCGTTCATATCCACTGAACAATGCACAGATTACTATTTACTTCACCAGAGGATTTCATTGTATTTTCCTTTATAAAATTAGGACTAATATTTATTATCGTCAAGTCGAAAAATTCTGAAATTAAATGAAAGCTTCTCCAAAAGCTCTCCACTGTTCTCAACCCATTAATACCTACATATTGATAATTATTGAAACGTTAATTAGAACCAAAGACAAGCACATGAAGCACAACTTATGGAAGCTGACTGCATGCAGCATCCTATCCTCCACCTGACGAAGTGGAGCTTTCAGAATATCTTCTGGTGGTGTAGGCGTGGTTCTGTTGCTAAGCAGCAAGCTTTGAGGGGTAGAATAAACTGAAGCTCCAGTGTCACAAAAGCATTTCTGTTGAAAGCACCTCCGCAGAGCTTTTTACATACGTTGGTTGGGTTGCTATATCGTGGAAAATAATTAGTGAAACGATTTTTTTTTAAACTCTGTACTTTACTCCTGGAACTGTTTTTATTAAGCGCATCTGTAAGTTTGATGTCTATGTTTATTCAATTTTTTTTCAAATTTTATTTGGGTAACAGGTGGTCCTTCGGACTTTTTATTATCGCAATTTATGTACTTTTTCTTTGCGTGTAGTAATTGAAATTATTGCGGGTATATTTTTTGACAATAATATAGAAATTAATGATCGTAACATTTAATTAATTTAGACAGCTTTCAATTTTTGCAAAATATTATCGTCTAAAAAAATTACTTCCCTTACATATATCTTATATAAGTCTTTCTTGAGTGATCCTTTATAATCCAGATTGCTGCTGCAAATGCTCATGATGAGTTTCTATTACATTTGCTTACGTCTCAGAAACTCCAATCCAATGATTAAACGCATACCACAAAATATTACTTAGAAACAGGACGATGAAGATAGGATTAAACTGTGCCACATAATTACCCCCAATAGAATGGACATTCAAAAGTTGCAATTTCTTGTCGTATAATACCGAGTGAAATTAACAAATGATAATTAACGCATGTTCGTACGGAATATATAGCTGTAAGATAATAAAGATGGGTTTGTCGGCAATTGATGTGCACTATTGCAACATATTGGATTTAGTGCAGATATCTATGGATTTATCTATCTGAAAACTATACTAGTAGGTTCAATATGCATGTACAACGTATGCGATAAAAGGAAACTGATGTTTATCAAACAAAACAATAAAACTTTTTCGTTTTAAGAAATATTGCAATTTTGCGAGCTTTTCCTGAAAAAAAAAAAAATTCTAGCTATTGAATAAATAATTGATACTATAATTACATGGCAATTAAAATTAGCCAATCAAATGTGAACTCTATTAACCTTTCATTAAACAATTAACTATTATTATTTTCGAATTTACTATCAATAAATTTTCAAATAATTTACGCGACTGCATCAATCATACTGCAATTACAACTATAGTAAATTCATTCATAGTTTAGGATATTTAATATAGCTGCATCTTCATTATTATTTTAATAGTTTGACCTATTTTCGACCCATCTAACTTTTTTCATCCATTCTTCTATAAGTAATATCTCAATAAATAATTTTTATTGACTAACTTTTTCGTCCACAAATAAATTATTTGCTCCCCATTTTCGAACAGGTAAATTATTTATCCTAATTATATTTGATAAAAGCTTTCTGTTGTAAACAAATGTAATATAGGCTTGTAAATATCTGCAGCGCGTTGATATGAATTGGATATCATTAATTTCGCTAATGGGACCGCAACATATACGCCTTATTCCAGTTCATCTCTTTTTTGTTGTCGGACGGTTTTTAAACTGAAACTATTCCCGCAGAGAGGCATTGTTGGGAAAATTCATTATTTAGTTTGCTGGGAATGCAAAAACAATAGAGTAGTAGTAGTAGTTCAACCGAATTTTTAAGTAGTTAACTCAACAATAAATATAAAACTTCAAGCTGCAATTTGTAGCTTAACACCTGCAGTCAATTCACTTCCAAATTGCAAAAAACGGGCGTTTATACGAGAAAAATAAGGCTACAGGAATAAAACGTGCGCCAGATAGGTAAACAATTAAATTCGAATTTAGTAGTGTGTTATAAAATGTGGGTCATAAAAATTTGGCTATCAAAATAAATATTAATACCAGATATTGGTACTTTATCCTTATTACCATCCAATATGCAAAATGTAGATTAAAGTTGAAGCAGAAACCTTTCAAGGGTGCTGAAAGTTTACAAAAGTTTAGAAAAAATCTGATGCGTATTTAATATCGTCGTTTTTTAAACCAAAAAAATTAAATTATAACATAATGATTAAGGAAACAGATTCCTTAAGAGTTAGGACGCTGATCCTGAAACCCCTTCACGCTGATGCAGCTTTTATGACATAAATTGGAAAGCACTTTAAGTCTGAAACTGGTTTGCAAAGGGTCTTTAAGTTCCATATTTATTATAAATAATCCTGTGTTTAATCATAAATTTATATCGCTTACACATGTTATCAGAGGGTCAGGATCTTATTGAAAATTGAAGGATTATAGAAAATCGGGCAACCGAAAAAAATATAAGAAGGAAAAATATTATTTGGCAGGATTTGTGCTTTTCGCAATTATGTTTAATATTAATTAAAGTTAAGAGCATAGTACTTTAATAATATTAAAATTGTTTTGATAGTGTTGCTAAAATTAAATTTACGACTTCTTATAATATCATTTTTTAACTGTCCCAAAAAATATATATAAATTTTTTTCAAAGTCTAACAAACAAGTTGAATCTGTCGCGTAAGCATAATATTCTTCATCCTTAGTGAATTTCATTTTGTAAGTAAATAAATTCAGGAAATATTAAACCGTTGAATGTCACTAACAAATGGTCCTCAAACGCATAAAAAGAAACGAGAAATAAACAAGTTTTACATAAAATAACCGTCTAATATCAATAGAAAATAAATTACTTTGGCCTGAAAACGTCTCTCAAAACAGTTGTTGTTATTAACAAACAAGAATAAAGAGCAAAGTCAATGCAGTTTGACAAAACTAATAATGCTAAATCTTTATTGCATCAGCATTCAAGTTGCCTGGGAAATTGATTTTTCTGTCATATTTTCTCAGTTAATTAGCGGTGTGAAAATCTCTAAGAAAGAGAGGATGGGGAGGATGCTGAGTGTTAATTGAAAAATGCAGCAATATTACTCAGTTTACACATTTGCATGCAAATTGATTTTATTTTTAATTTAGCTAAAGCGTTATACATAAATAAACCTCTTTCTCTATACAAGGGTTAGTCTCTTGAGATTAGTACCCAGACACATTTCGTAACATTGACATACGACTCATTTAATTGACAAATTGTCTTTTGTCTGTTTGCCACCAAACATGGTTCCGCTAAAAACTATGTCAAATATTGCCACTTCGAGTTGGAGGTGATGGAAAGTTTAATTTAGTTGTATATGCATGTTCGAAATAAACTAATTAAACTTGCCAAGGAAACAGGACCAATTTAATTAAATTTGGTATTACCTAGTTAGATAATTAGTTAAAAATAAAAATGCAACAATCCTAACCCTTAAACTATTTTGCAATTAAATAATCTCTAAATTATTAGTCCAACAAAACTATTGTCGTTCTTTCCCAATTAGCAGTTTCTGCGGTAATATGATTTCAACATTAGTGTAAGGAAAATATTTGCTTAACAAATATGTCTGTCGTAATTCCGAAACAATTAAAAGTTGCCTTTGATAGGATCGTTAACAAAATACAATTTCTTCATATTAGTAGCACACAATAGACAAAATAAAGTTTTGTGTACAAAGTTTTAGTTGGTGTCCATTATATCGAAATAACTTTCTTTCAGTTCAAATTAATATACTTTCCCGTATACATTGCCCTGGCCCATTCAAAAGAAAAGCTCTTGTTTATTATGATTAATGATTTTGGTTGTTTGTCAATTTGATATCCGGATTTCGTGTAAATGTAGTCTGGAATACGTCCAAGTTTTCGTCAAATCATTAATTATTTAGATGGTTCGCAAAATGTTAACAAGCAATAATTACTTATGGACCCAAAACCGTTCTATAGATTTTGGCTAAATAATTTACTTTTTCGGATGAATTCAGGAAATAGGTCAAATTTTCTAGTAAACGAGTGCATATATTTTGTACTGGCAGGACAATGCCGCAAGGGGTTGCGAACTTTTAAGGACTGATGCTAATAGCGCTCTAAATTTTCGATTTATTTCAATTCACTACCATTTACATATAAACAAAACTCTTATAGCGAATTCAATTATTTTATTTAAACTTTGTTCCAGCAATCTTTTGAAAAAGTTCGAGAAACATTTGTGCAGCCTCAGAACAATGAGCAACTTTGCTACACATTATTGTCAAGTTTCACAATTTCAACTTGCATCAAATACACCTTAAGCTTGAGCTAAATCCAGCTTCCCGAGTAACATATTTTCAATTCACTACAAATAATGTCAATTTAAATAGAAACTTTATCGCTTGAATTATGCGCGGCATTTCCATGCAGTTGGAACAATAATTATATTCTTTGCTTCAATTCTTTTTAATTAAAATTCAAACTAGTTTTCCAGCGAGTCTAGACGACGTGCAATAAATAAATTATTTTACTTGAAACATTTATGGGAATTAAACAAATTGCGTTTCCGTTTTTTTATAGCTTTCTTAAATCTACTACCACTGTTTCACTTGATTCAACAAACATGCAGAGGGATGAACTTTGGATTTGAAAGATCAAAGCAAAATATATTCGTATAGTTTTTCTAGTATGTAGTAAGTTAAAGTTGAGAGCGAATGTATTTTTTAGTCGGCGGGTGTAATTTTTTATTTTATGGACCATTTGCGTTATTTCATGCCATCTTTATTTACTAACGTGAAAATGAGTATTACATTTTCTGTTTATGATTGCACACCCAACATTTGACAATACCAGCGCTTTTATGACGAATATATTTTCTGAAAGGACTATAAAATTTTTCATACAATATGTTACGGTACTTCAATGCAGTTTTGTTTATTATAATTTCGAATTTTCTACACCAGAAAAGTTGCTCGACTAGCACATTGTTATTTTTAAAGAATAGACCAGCAATTTTGTAATTTAATTTTAAATTGCCTCAAAAATATGTAAATTTTTTAGTAGAAATAATTGCGATAACCCAAATTAATTAATTTCTAATTAATGGAATTAGAATATAACATACTTATCCAGTATAATAGGATTTCATAGACAATAGATGAGATTAAATTGAAAATTGAATATTGATTGAACCCGTTGTAGATGATATCTAGTATGCGTATGTTGAGCTATTTTTGGTAACTGTCTTAATTTGATAACCCATCCACCACATATAGATTAAAGTAGGGTGACAATATAAACTATAATTCGGTTTGGTAGAAAGTTTGTCAAGTTTGAATTATATTTTGTTGCACAGCAGAGCAACTGGAATTTATTGCCAGTTTCTAACAAAACCACGAAGGAATCAATATAACTGCCCGAAATTGAACTTTCACCATCATTCAGTTTATTTACCACTTAACTCAAAAAACTCTTACTTTGAAACTATTATTTTACTATACGAAGAGGGAAGACACCCGAACATTTTCCGTTCATCTCCTACAAAATTGGACGATTTAAGTTTGGGAATTTCTTTTAATACCATTTCTGATGGATTTTAAATTGTATTTCGGATTTTTTTGTTGGTGTGATTTTTCGCAAGCAAAAAAAAATGCGACCAGCTTTAATAATTCTTAATTCACAAAGAAAACCACCACCGACGTTCGGTCCGCAGCTTTTCATTTCAATTTCCTTTTCCCTCCACGACGATATACTTACTATCTTAAATTAGTTGCTATAGAAACGAGAAATTGGCACTTAACTTTCGAGTATCGCAATTGCTGCGAAGAAACATTTAGCGAAATTGTGTTATGTTTTGCCAATCAAAGTGCACTTGATCGACTAATTGATGCAATGTGAGAGAGTTGATCAATTTGAAGAAAAGTTTTTTCAGTTCATTAAAAGTTGATCCAATTAAAAATTAAAGGTGACAAAAGCAAATTATGTTTCACAGTTGAGCGTATAACGAAACTTAGCATCTGAAAGGTTTCAAAGGACATTAATTATTACAGGTCATGAAATGCTAAGTATTTCATAATTTGCCCAACGTTCTTTTTATATTTTTAGTCTGACTTGAATCACTTTGCAATAATATTCGCAACGAGAGACAAACCAACTAGCTAATTAGATCTAAAAATAAATTGCCTTTCAAAATTATCTAACACTCCGGTTTATATTATGCCCTAAAGCTCAGATTTGATTTAGTGTTACAATATAAATATATAAGTTTAATCCCAAAGCGTTCGTGCTGTGCGATTTCAACAAAACTTGTAATAAGATAAGACATTTCCAAATAAGAAAAGCATTCGGTTGGCTTTTAGTTCAATACTTTAAAGCTTTGACGAAGAATGTTTGGCTTTTTGTAACACTCCTTTGATATATTTCAGCTTCTTTGGTTTCCTTAACAAATAAATGTTTAGATTTGTCAATATATCCATAATATAAAATATGCCTATATAAATTTCAGGCCTAATTGAAAGCTTGCAGTAATTTCAATTATCATATTTGCAATAGCACAGGTTTGTTGAGCTTTATTGAATAAAGCATAACTCGGTACAAAGGAGTTATTCCAAAATATTTAATTAAAGCTCGTTAGTCCTAAAAAAATACGCGAGAAGTTAAAAATACTTTTAATTAATATTTTTAGCTTTAGAAATTTCGAATATGTGTGTTTCGAAGCAGTGATAAATTTCCTATTATACAATAAAATAGTTATACTAATAATAATGCAACATGGTTATATTAATTGTGTGCATGAATAATTAAAAGCTTAGTATTTTGATGACAAATTTCAATAGTTTATGTTTACTTTAAAATCAATACTTATAATTAATGCAGCTTGTCGATTAACATTTTCCGATTCATAAATTTAATAATAAATTAATAGGCAGGTAAATTAAGTGCAGGTCCTCTAACGACTATAATTCTCATAATTAAAACAACAAAGGATAATAAAAATTGTTCATTACAATGGCGCATAGGAAAAGTTTTCTAGTTTTCTAACTAGGAACAAATAATTATTTTTCATAAACAAATGCAGTAAATTTAATTAAATTAATAGGCAATTCTTAATTAAGTATACACGAGATACTAAGTTTCTCATTGTTAACTAAAATTATAGCTAATTTCCGAGAATGTCTTTGTAGTTTGTATGGTATTTAAATTTTAAAGTTAATTTTCCTGTAATATAATTAAATACGTCAGTGCCGTCTCTTACCTTTATGTAATTTGACGGAATTATACCCAAGTGTATTCAATTCCTTCAAATTGATAGCAAGGCACTGAAGTGTAAATGTAACTCTGTAAATAATAAATTTGCTAACACATGCGAACATAATCTTCAAAACTATCTGTTACGCATTTTATCTAAGTAAATTTATTTGTCTTGGATCAATTGATATCTTTGTAAATGTTTCTCGTAGGGAAAAAAATTCAGATCGCACTAGATTAATCAGTTGGTGTGACTTTGACAAATTGGGAGTCTAAACAAAACGCAAAATTCGCATTGCTTATAAAATTTGGCACCTTCGTACTCGAGTAGACCAATTCACTTAGTTTGGTAGACACCACACGGGATAGTGAGAATCCAAACGTCTGGAGATGTTTTTCTAATATAAAAAGGCTGTTTAGTGTTCATCAATCTCGATAGGCCATTCCTTCCTTGCAACGAGCTCATTGCGTTTTCAATAAACTTTTTTCTACACAATTTCCTCTACGACTAGGAGCCTTCTTCTTATCTAGGGCGTACATTCATCATTTCTAGATTGCCTTATTGGATTTATGGCAGCTTATGGTTAACATGCCCTATGTGCTTAAATCACAAGTTTGAAATTTTACACTTTATCCCCTTTCATATATCAGCGGTTTTCGAATTAATGAGTCTGACACATATTCTCAAAGGAATTCGACTCTATATATATCAGACACTGTACTCTAATATTAAAATTAGCACCGTTAAGTTTTAATTAGTTCCCCTACTTAGTGTAAAATTAATTCCATTTGCAATATTTAATAAGAGCAAATAAAAAACGTATTTACCATAATATAAAAACTAATGCCTGGGTCTCATGTAAACAAACTATCCAACTTTTAAATGATTTCATTAACTTTAGTGCAGCATCCACACGCGAGCTTTTTCCGCAGAAAAAACGCTTAATGAAAATTGTGCAAAGTCCATTTCAATTCAAGTACAAGACGAGACTGTTGTTCCAATTCCGATTGCACTAATTAATTTTTGGCATATTTTTTTTGGTGCGCTAGAACTCCAATAAATATTATTTCGATCGTTGCAAAAAATTCCATTATTTGTTCATCAACTTCCGAATGAAAATATCTCCGCAATAAAAAATATTTGCGCTGATGGAAATATAGACGAAATAATATTTCACAGCAAATCACTGTTCCACCTTATAAATATTTGAAACTAAGCTTTTAAATAGAGCAGATGCTGTGTGAGACACAAATCAATATTATGAAGTTAATAAATGCGATATCGCATACAAAGTAAACGTAACTTAATGCTGCCCAAAAGTTTCCGAAAAGAAAATCTTGGAAATGACAATAAAATATGGAAGAAACAAGATTGTGATCTCCATCAACAATGCAGATGCTTACTAAACAGAAAATTTATTGCTCTTTTACTTTAGTTGCTTGAACTTTATCAAAAACACCATTGTTTACGAGCAGATATTCAGTTTGCCGAATTTTTTGCGCACACCCAAAAACTGACAACTCGCACGATATTAATTAAACTTAATATTAATTAGAGCGGTCTTTCTGCACACCTGTTGTTTGTAAACTCAAATGCCAACATTTGGAAGAGCTTCATGCAAAGTGTGTATTGAATCATTCTACTAGTCCTGCAACAGGTGTTTTCATACCTACATACCCAATTCAATGCTAATCAAATAACCGAAAACAGATTCCAAAACTTTTGATATAGAGCCATTTTTATTCGAAAGTAATTTTTACTTATTTTTGGACAACTATTCCAACATCTCATCACATAAGTTGAATAGTTTAGTCGTTTAATTATTGTGCCACATTTAGCATACCATTTCAAAAGCAACTTGACAAATATCATCAGTTTTAATTAATTTAAACTATCGTTAGTCTTCTTGCAGCAAGTTCTGATTCCGGAAGTGTTCATTGTATAAATTTGAAACAAATGAAGAGATACAAAGACAAACTTACTTTGTTTTGAAAACAAAGCACTTTGTCTTTGATTCGCGCAGATAGGGAGCAGATTGTTGTATTTAAAGTAATGCAAGTGACAAGGAAACATCGATCACTAAGTGCTATTAAACTAACTTACGCTACGAATTAATCAAAGTGTAAGTTCGAACTAAAGACGATTTACTTGAAACTACCTATCAAATTAATTGGAAACTTTAATCAAAGTTGGTCCAGTTTAGTCCAGCAATTTCTTTTCCGCACGAAAAACAATGAATATGAATCCCCGTGACTTTCAATAGAAAGGTGAATGTATGTCGGAAGCCACAATACTATTGTATAATGGAAGACCCATGTCCATTGCCATCCAAAGGGTACTTGCTCCGTGAATTTCTCGAACAATTGTTCGAGTGGCAATTTGGGAGCCTCTACAGAGACAACGCTCGGCGAATTCGTCGTCTATGAATTTTTAAAAGGCCCCAATCAATATCTTTGTCAGCCAAATGGATTCCATACTATAATATGCAATATCGCAAACTCTTAATGCCGAATGTTTAAACCACACAATTATACTTTATAATCCGCATAATTATTTCACTTATAGATCATTCTGCCTTCCTTATTAATATTCATAACAGGGTTGTCAGCTTAAAATGCTAATCCGATTTAAACGGATTAACTCGAATTTTATGAAAAAGTTATTTATTCATATTATATAAAGCGAGAACTTCAATTTTTTAATCAAAGTGCAAAACTGATTTAATCTTACCGGCTCTATTTTTTTCGCCACGGTGCGGTGCGATGGTGCAAATTTGTTGCAGAGCATTAAAAGATTGGCACAATGTGATAGACGTAAATATAATAATTTATTGCAATGTTGGCAGATCATTAAGCGTAGACCACAAAATCGAATGATGGATGCTCTTCATGAATCTTTCATTTTATCGAAACACAATCAATGATTAATTGGCACAATTATTTTACGCAACGCAATAATTGCTCTATATTATATTAATTCGAATTTATAATTTACTCGGGACAATTCAAAAATTAATTGACCCATTTCATTCATTCGCTGCTGATAAATGGATTTTTTCCCAATTAATCCAAGACACCAAGACAATATTTTACTGACCCGAGTACAATTTGGTTTCAATCAATTTGCAATCGAGTGACAAGGGTATAAAATTAGGACGCAAGCAAGTGGTTGCGGATTGCGATTGACGGGGTGCGTGCGAATTGCGTATTGCCTTTAATATATACCTTGTGGTGGGTTTCGCGAATACGTCACCGACCAGATTTTGGGGTTGTCATGCCAACTTTACGAGAGACGAGAAAATACACGTAGCTCATAAATTGATATTGTTATACGACGAACCCTATCCTGTCCGTACCTGCTCCATTTCAATTTCAAACTTTTTTGGATAATTAAATTTGCGGCGATTTTATCCAAACGTGGGCGCATTAAAGGTCGAAATTCTTCAATCAACTGGATAAGATACAGTTCGATTGGGATGAGCAAGGAAGTGCACTGCACATTTTTGATGGAGTATTAAATAAAAAAGAAAAACGTCTACACGTTTCACACAAATAATAACCTACTGCAAAAGTTTTTCCCCACAAAGACCACAAGTCTATCCATCAACTTTAAGGGATATAATGGAAACAAAAAGTTGGAATAAGGGATACTTGATCGTTTATTGGATAAATGAGTGTCCTAGAAATACGTTTTCAATTTTTATTAATGAATAAATAAAATTGTAGATATTTTAACAATACATGTCTCATCAAAAATTGATTGCCGACAAACCGATCTGCTAAATAATTCCAATCCAATTTTTTGGTGAACCGGAATGGTGACTGCAACTGCAGTTTTTATTTATCGGGAAAAATTGTGACACATCTTGCTGCACAGTTCACAAATAAATATTTTTTCGCAAAAACGGTTTCCATTAACTAAATAGAAAAATTCTATTTTGGGAACTACTTCTATTAATAAAGAATAAATTGCAACATGCATCTGAATAACAGTTAATCAAGTTTTTAACTTGAAGGAAGTTTATTTACTCGTTAATAAACAAGTAGGTAGAATAAAGTTTTCAAACGAATTTTCCTCGGATCTTTACCTCAAGAACAAAATGTTAATTTCATATTCCATCAATATTATTTTGCATTTTTCGATCAAATGGAGTAAATTGAAATGAACGTACAAACGAAATCAATTCGAAATTGTTTGCCTAATGAACATATTATAGATTTTAATTAAATATCACATTTGTCCATGCGTCGAGAAATTGTAAAGTTAATTAATAAGATAGGTGGTTTAATGAAATTCGTTTCGAACCCCGAGACGTTGCGTATTATATAGAATCTTTATTAAAGGGACTTGAAAGTGGAAAGTAAGTGACAGAGTAAATAAATGGTCTCGTAATTTAAGTCGACTAATGAATAACTAATTAGTATGCTTTTGTGTTGTTGGTAAAAATATTTTCTGTATACTGTATGAATTATTTCGTATAAATACCTGCTGGCATAATTTTAATTTCGACTCCAATATAACTTTGAGAAAATAAATACTAAAACAAAAAACATAAAATAAATATTAGATGAAACGAAAATCGATGGAACAAAATGAAGCAAACAATTTGAAATAAATTTCGAACGCATAATTTGGATCCTTTATATCTAATCGACTTTGGCCAATATTGCTTTTGGAACCAGTTAGTTAGCTTGGCTTTCTGTTTTCTCCATTATTTGCCCAACAAATACTTCAAGCAGACTAAATGCATAGTTGGCATAGTTTATAGTAGCTCATATACCCAAGAAAATTATTTATTATGCATGGTGCTCTTTGTGAAGCTTAAGGAATTTCCATATATTAGAAAGCACACACGATGCCAAATCAAATCGTTACAAACATACAAATAATGATTAATTCATTTTCGGTAAGGCCATAAAACACGGTTCGAATTCATGTGAATCAAACTGGACAAATCATTTTTATTCCACCATTTAAACAACATATTTTTTTTCAGCCATCTATTCAAATTTGATCGTACAAATTAAATGAGGTGCGCATTTCGGTTGAATGGTGCTGCTGCTGCAGCTGGACCCTTGAAATTTGAATATTGGTTGGTATACGGACACAAGGCTTAAAAAAATACGTTCATAAATATTTCCCGCATTGGATTTCTGTTTGATTTTCGGATCCTCGTGGAAAAAACAGCAGGTTGTTCGACAGTATCATTTTTCGATATATAAAAACGTATCTGAAATTATAAAAGAAATAATAATAATTTTCTGTATGGTCTGTCTATTCTTCAATAAGTAAAACCGACGGTCTGTCTATTTTTTCCACATTTATGTTCAGTCTGAAAGAAACATTGATACTCGAAATGTGGATCTCACTGAAAGTATTATTGACTTTCCTTCTGTACCAGATGGATTGATGGCTTTTGTGCTCATATTTAACTATTGTTTATTGTAAACATAAATTATTGCAATTAATGTAGATGTTTGTTTATGGAACACAAATAAAATTGTTTTGAACATTGCCAAAACATGAGTTATCATCATACAACTTTCAGGCTGGCCAGTAAACAATTTCAGTCTGTAGAGAATAATTCATTCTATTTTTTTTAAGTAAGCCAATGTTATAAACGTTACATGTTTGTTTTGTAAACTACTTAATCAACAAAGTAAACTCCTCACATGTAATAGAAGACACCCATCATGTTCATAAATGTATCAAAAGTATTTCAAAGTGTTCAAGAAGAAATATTTTTCCGAGGCCCTCGAATTTTATATTTCATATTTTCATGATGGCTTAGTTTATTTTTCAATTTTTATTTTATTGGCACATGTTAGATGCACTAAGTCAGATCATTTCGTGTAACTCACATAAAAATGAAATACTACGACAAATAATAAAAATAACGCTTAATGTTAAACTTTAATGATTCAAACTTTAACACTTATTTTATTTAATGTCCACCTACTTGAAATGAAACAGCTGCATGCAAACATTTTTATGAATCGAATAATAAATAATGTAATTTTGAATAAATAAATATCTCATAGATAATTAGATTTTTTCTTATAACGATGCGAGCAGATTGATTTTTGAGTCTCTAAATTATGCAAACACAGGAAAATCTGCAAAAACTTAACCCGGCATTACTTTTATTTACCTTCGAATGTGAAATTGAATTGAAATTCGTGAAACGTTTTTATTCGCAAAGCTTCTCTCATCCAATTTTTATAGTATTTATATTATGCACAAAGTAATAATAAAAATTGATTTATCTTGGCGGTGAAAAAACAAAAAGTTTCGCACTAATTCCATCCCCAATAGATTGATCGCTTGTGTGTTTTTTTGGTATTATTGATACGCTTTTCTTTGCAGATGTTTTGTGGAATGTAAACTAACTGAACTACTAACCAAACATCCCAGCAGATCGAGTAAACTTTAACAAACAAACAAATAACTTGCCAAACTAATAAGATGATCAAGATCATGTCGAAAGTTGGTACCTAGCAAAGATCAAAAAGCGCTAACACAGCGCGTTCGGCAAAACGATGCCGGGCGCATAATGTACCCCATGGTGCAACGACATCAGCAGCAGCAGCAACCTGAACAACAACACCAACAACCTAGCAACAATCAAAACCAACAACAGCAGCCCACAGGTGAAGACGTCGAGCAATCGGAAGAAGCCACTGATACACATCATCCTCGACGGCCGTTTCATCGTCGCTTTTTTAAATACGTCCGGGAAGCCTGGACGGGGGTTAAATCCGCTTTAGGTAAACGCTGCTCTCTAATCTAGTTGCAACTACCCCTAAGCGACGTTTACTTAATGCACCCACTAATTCGGTTAAACTGATTTATTGGAAATCGTAGATTAAACCTTCTAAATGTTGTTGCATTAAAATACATTTATTTGTAGTCTGAACGTCATAATCATAAACAAGTGCGTTAATTAAAACTCACACGTCACCCACACAAACAGTAGGTACCTAGTTTTGACGGGACCGTTAAACACGAATGTTTATGCCTGCTACATTTTATGTTAAATGTACGAAATTATTTGGAGCTGGAACTTTAATAAAATTAAAGCACATATTTTCAAGCTACATATTAAATAGTTATATTATTTGTACGGGCACGTTTTACGCTAATTTTATCTGTCTCGAGGAATTATTCGCAGTTAATTGGAATTAAATCAGATAATTACTTCCATAGAAGTTCCAGGACAATTGTTCCAAGTATTTGCATTCCGAAAGTTATTTGTATCGCTATTTAAAAATTCTGTGACAAAATTTGACCTATAAAAATTCGAGAGCCAAATCTAATTAACATCATTCTCAAATATGTAGTCAGAATATTGATTCGACTCAAACGCCTATTTCCAATTGAATTATTCAATACTTTTGGTTGATTTGCAGCGATTTTTGCTGAATTTTAAATTACTAGCTACATCAGTTAATCAAAAACTACCGCTCTAACAAGGGGTTGGTTACGGTTGGGGATGATTGATTTAATAGATGATGAATTTTGCTTCTCAAATGCAATTGCAATCTTCAAGTAAATTGATTAAATTATTTCAATAGGAAATTGCTCTTTATTTGATACAATCTGAATTTTGTGATATTTAATTTAAATTGGTGCTAAATATTCTAAATTATGAATGGCAGAATGGTTTGCTTAAAGCTGGACGATTATGCACTCTCCCACTGCCTTCCTTCATAATGTATACAATTGAGGTTGAATCTGAACACAGATTCATAGTTTATTCATCTAAGCAAGCTCGATGAAGATTCTACATTTATTTAGGGGTACTTCGTCTGCTTTATTAAGTGTCTTTGTGATGTCTTTGTGCGACCTCTTCGGATAATCCTGCATGCTTTTTCATTATTCATTCTTATCCGAACATCCTGCGAATATGGCAAACGGCAAATTATGTGTAGGTTGCTTCTAATTCGAAATTTTTGAAAATATAACAGCTTACTGCAATGCTAACGGATCAAAAAATTGAAAGGGCAAAATGGATGGTGTGAATGTAACTGGCATGTTGTGTTGCAGATTCGGAACTCGAGGACTTGGAAACACCCCCTCGTTATCGTCCTGATAGTTTGGATGCCTTATGTAGGGCCACCAGATTTACGCAAGCCGAAATCAAGCGCATTTACCGAGGCTTTAAAGCTGAGTGTCCGACTGGAGTCGTCAAAGAGGAGACTTTCAAGATGATTTACGCTCAGTTTTTTCCACAAGGAGGTAAGTACCCCAACAACACCATTTATATATTTTATTCAAGTGGAAATCGTCAAACGCGAAAAGGGTAAAGTTTTTGTTACACCGCATCATAAAAACTTGAGTGGTAACTTTAAAAATAGCTAACTAGTTTAAATAAAAGTTGGTTTATATTTCTATCAAATTTTATAGTTTATATAAAATATTGTGTACACTGGATATATATTGCATCAAACATCAAAAAGGTGTGGAACTAAATTTAAGTTATAAAGTAAACAGCATTTTTATGAAATTAAATTCATATTTTTATTCAAAAACGGCAGGTCAATAAATATTATTGCAAATGTTGCAATTTTGAATAGTAAATTATTGTCTGGACTAGTTTGTTTACAAATCCATCGTAAAATCTATTTTTGCATTTAAATTTTATTCGATTGTTTTATTGTCAAAACATTCAAACAAAATTTTAAACAATGAAATCACATCTTGTCTTCACAAAATGTATACAAAAATTATTGCATGCAGATGCAATTACTCACCGTTTTTCAGGAAAAGCTGTAATTTTGTATGAATACGCATTAAATCGTTTCAAAACAAAATTGAAAACGTAGTAGATTCATAATTTATTAGTGCAAATATTTCAATGTAATGAATATTGAATTTTGGACCAACAACTAATAATATTTTAATACATGTGGATTAAACTCGAAAAACAAATAGTGGTGATGTAAATAATAGTTCGTGCATGTGTATTAAAAATTATTAATATTATTATTACTAGCTGCAGTGCATCAAAAGCAATAAGTGCATCCTTAAAAGGTTAGTGGTATCCTTTGCATTTTGCTGCTATTAGATAGTTCAGGGAAATGTTCAACCACTTGTGAAAAGCAATTCAATATATTATGCCTTATCTGCTGGCGAGAGTTTCGTTTAACATCGAAATACATTTTGCAAGAGGTAATCTTTTGGTGATGTTATTCTTAATTTTCGATCTCTTATCATTTTCAACAATATCTGCTGCTCCATTAAATTTGAATGGAAAATACTACAAGCGCGCGAATAAAGTCACTTCAGGATTTGCGCTATTTTTATTTCAGATGCACAGTTAATTATCTCGCATTGTTTTATTAATAGGTCACATTAGAGTAGCTATGCAGAAATTCAAATCCAGACTCATATTATTATTGTTTCCATTGCATTTGCAATTTGAATTAATGCTCGTGATGTTCACAGCTATGAAATGATCTCCGAGAACATTTGAATTTAAAGTAACGAAAATAATTAGAAAACACAGAAGAGAATTTTAAATTAAATTTTCAACCGCAAAAAGCAAATAAGCTGCTTGTTTTATTTTAGCAGATTGTAAAGCAAGCTTCTTCTTTTTTAGAGAAAAATGCCTCGCTCATATTCATGTTTTGATATTACCCTTTTTGTTATATATATTTTCTATTTGAACATGTAATTAAAATACGGAAGATAACAAAGGATGATCATGGCTCAGTAGTAGATAAAAATCAATTTTATGGATATATTTTCATCAAAGGACGAATCATACTCGAAACTATGATCCTCAGCCTTTGATTTCCAACTAGAAGTTGCAGTTTTATCTGCATGGGACTAAAAACTTTATTAGATTTCGTTTGATCGAATTATATTATGACTTGAATGTAATAATAAACAAAAATTACGAACAAATAATAAACAAAAATTCTATAATCATAAATATGTTGATAACAAAACAATGCGTGATATTTATGAAAATTTTAATAGCAAAAAAAAACCTTTGTTGCAAACGCGCTTTTATGTTTAAAATATTTACATTATCCTGAATTAATAATTTTTAAAACTGAATTTTTGGGAATAAATCTGCTGAAAAAGAAATCCTGAAATCGTATATCTGTTTTCCATTATCCGTTGGTAGTTTCTGATAGCGGTTAGGCAGTTGAGTTGCCCAACGAATCTACTTTTTTGGAATATATAATTTTGGCCATAGCCCCGAGGAAAACAGTTGTTACCCGTTCGGTTAGTAAAACGAATTTGAAAGTTTTTACGCCAATCAACAACCATTATTGGTTGTTTGTTTGTTGACTAAAAATCTGTAATTGACAATTCAACAATATAATTTGATATGCATACAAATGCATTGCACTACAATTATACTTTTGAACTTTGTTTCCAATAGTGCATTGAATGCTAATTTATCGCACTTCAGGGAGTTCATTCCGAATTTCAAATGCAAACTAACTACTACACACTTTTTGCCATGGAACTATGCTAATTGATTAAACTATTTTCAATTTTAAATTAAATTTTAAGCGGATTGTATCAAATGCCATTGACGCGTTTGGATTGCCATTATTTTGTCACCTTTTTTGCGACTTAATTAACAACAAAGTGTACAAGCATTTCCAATTAAGGTCCATTTTTCAGTTCAATATGTTGGAAATATATCGATTTTATGCTAATAGCCATTTATAATTAATTAAATTATTTTATGCTTTCAAATAAATGCTGAAATATTCTTGTAGGTAGCTCGTTTAATCCCTTTAATGGAAACTCGCTAAATGAAATGAATATCGATTTTAGATCATAATTTGAAACAAATAAGGGGCAATTGTAGTCGCGTTCAATATTTCTTAAATAAAACCAAATCAGTAGAATCGATTTATAACAACTTCTAATGTAATAAGCGAAGCCAAAGAGCGACAAGCGTGTAAAGTAAACAGTTCATATTTCAAGTCCTTAAGTTAACCGGATCCTGGTTAAAGTATAACAATTCCTGACCACAAAGGGTTCAGCAATTTACCTAATGCACGACTACCCCATTGCGCTATAATTCCATACCAAACTATTTGGTGGTCGTATTAATGTGTATTAGTATGATTAAAAGTCAAACAAACCTTTTGAAGTTGAACTATAGCGAAGCAACAAAAAATTCTAATTAGTGCGGAGATATGGTCGACCAACCCTTATTATCGTCCTAAGCTAATTTAATAAATTCTCTATGAGATAATTTAGTAGTATGAACATGTTGCAGGATTCTGCGAACAGCCGCCGTAATTAAATAGTGGATTACCCATTCAATAGTGAACTAGTACTTGAGTATAAAGTTCGATCTTGTAAACATGCATCCAGAGTATGAAAAGTATTAAGCTAGCGAAAAAGTTTTAGTATGCACTCTGGACGAGAAGTTCTGCTCTTGTAATATTATTAATTAATTCAGCAAATTTACTATGTACTACTTGTTTCAGCCAACTCTAGTCAATATGCACATTATGTTTTCAATACCTTGGATCAGGATCATAGCGGATTAATTAGCTTCGAGGTAAGTTTTTAATTTTTATATCATAAACAATTTGTTATTGTGACGACCACCACTCAAATTAATTAGTTCCTGCCACGAAACCGCTAAATGGGAAATTAAAGCAGGTTACGTAAGGGTTTGTGGTTGGTTTAATTTCGGAAAATATTCGTTCGCTCACAATTTTTATATTTTTCTTTATATGGAAATAAAACGTGATAGAAATTGGTTTTACACATACGCTTTTCACTACACTAGTAATTTCCAGCTTTCTTTGACAAACACGCTTTATAAAGCTATATTTATGACTTTATGCATTTATTTCCACATATTCGCATATAAATTGGTTTGTTTAATTATATAAGCGAGTGGGCCAATTTTCTCATCATATTTTAGTGACATAATTAATGCCCATTAGAATACGAGTTGTACTTCAATGTTTAGATGGAGAGGTTTAATTTAATAATAATTGAAATTCCATATTGTTTATGATTTCAATATATGCACATTCAAATTTCATTAGAATTCGAATGGGAGTTTGTATTTAGCATACCGCATACGACGAGTTAGTCGATTCTGCCCTTATACATCATCATACGTCTGGATTTGCATATAGTGGTGGTAGAACTGCAGGAATAGAATAATAACACTCTGTGCTTTGACAAAAAGCTCTTTGAATTAAATTTTAATTCCCACCCCTCCTAAACGCGCGGCATTTTTTCGAGCCTGAGATGCAACCCCCGCCCCCGATCCACTGACCTTAATCATTTGTGAATATATTGAATTGTATGTAAGCGAGGTGGAAGTACAGATTGTGTATGCACAATATAAGTAGGCCGACCGCACAATTCATCCATCAATCTGTTGGTCTAGACAGACAGGCTGGACTATGGTGCCATTTAGACCTGATTCTGTCATTCTATATAGGAAGGACATCACAACCTCTCTCTATAGTTGAGTGTCGTTTACTGAATATACACAATACTGAAAATGAGTGCATGTAAATAGAGTCATAACAAATTCGAAAATTTAATTTATTTTCGATGATGAGTGAATTGCCACTTAAATTGATGTTTGCTAATAAAATTGGAAATTTTTATTTCCTGGCGAATTTATTAATTAATTTCAATCGGCAAATTAAATAAATTTGTAAAGTACACGTTTCTTCAATTATATTCAAAAATATCGGGAATATTTATGATAAAAGTCGCTTGTTCTGCATACGCTGTTATATGTGTGACAGTTATGTATATGATAGCATGCCAAGTCGATATCGTATAATATGTATGACAATACATTTAGGTTTGGTAAATGGTATCTTATAAATCAAATGGTATTACAGTTAAATTGAAGGAAAAACGGCTTTGCATCTAAAAGAAGGCGCGCTTGCACAAAGAAAACCTTTTAAAAAATTTCATTTTTCAAACACAAATTCGCCATATAGTACACATTTGGATGATTGAAATCCAAATCAATCAATAATAAAAGAAAACAATTCGATTGTCAGACAAATAAAAGATAAATTTCTATCTATTTGAACTACATGCAGATCGAGCAGATGAGAATATGTTGTATGGATTTCTACTCAGATTTGATTTAAATCGCTTGCGTGTTTTGTTTCTATATGAGACTGCATATACATACTACTTTTAAATCTAATCTCTAGATGTACATATGGATGTTGCAGTTATCTAGTAGCGAAATGCCAAATAAAAATCGTGATTTCAAAACTGCAATATAGAGAAGTTATTCCAGTCGCTAAGCCGAATTAGTTTTAGCTCAATGAATACGTTTTACGACGGTCCAGTTTCACTAAATTTCTCTGCAATATGTCATATCGGCCATACGGACATTATTCAGCAAAGTGTTATCATATAGACGCATGCTGCATAATAAATACCGAATTAAAATCCTCGCACTCTTCTCTGCCGCGATAATCTTCTTATTTATGCGCGGTAATTTAAAAACGCTGTTAATTCACAAAATATAGCGCATTAATTACAATTCTGCAATTTTAACCAATTTTTACGTGTATGTACAAACAACAAGTTAAATTAATTTGTCAATCATATCAAATAACTCTTAACATATTCAAGTTTAATTAAATGCTCGGATTTGAAAGGAACTCGAATTTAGTTTTAATTTTAAACATAATATTCAAACTAATATAGAAAATTATATAATTCTTGTCGAGATAAAAAATGGCTCTATTGAAGTTGCAGTGAATTGAAACGTAGAAAGTTTTCGTGACACTTTATCAATATCAATTTTTCTTTATGCGTTTCGAATTATGTATACAACCTATTGACAGAGGGGAGAGAAACCCTTACAGTAACAAGATGTATCTTTTCAGGATTTCGTTCAGAACTTGTCGATTTTGTCGAGAGGATCACTTGACGAGAAGCTCCGTTGGGCTTTCACACTTTACGACATTAACGGAGATGGCTGTATAACACGTGAAGAAATGACTGATATTGTATCCGCCGTCTACGATCTAATGGGAAAGGTTGCTGAGCCATGTGTGGAGGAAGACACAGTCAAAGAAAAAGTGGACAGGATATTTCAAGTATGTATTCAAAATTTATCATCAAATAGATTGAAAAAAATAAGATATCGTCTCGATGACATTTAATTCGCATGGATAACAGCTAAAACGCTCTGGCATTGAATTTTTTAAACATTGTACGTCTTGATTCATTCAATCGTGTAAAAATAGGAAGAAAGCACCCGTAAGAAATGTTGCCCTGAAACTGGGGAAGCGTGCTTTCTGAAAGTAGGATAGAGATATCAAATTATGATAGAAGGAAAGCATTTAGAAGAAAAAGGTATGTTTGATCGTACGT
The DNA here is from genome assembly GCA_963556235.1 of Cryptophagus acutangulus. Lineage (NCBI taxonomy): Eukaryota > Metazoa > Arthropoda > Insecta > Coleoptera > Cryptophagidae > Cryptophagus > Cryptophagus acutangulus. The sequence goes on along the minus strand of OY744559.1, from coordinate 11,202,193 downwards.
ACGCACTTCCAACCATTAGAATTGGGGCCGTAATTTATAAGTTAAATATTTAATCAAGCAAAACATTTTTGTGCAATTTACTTTGTAAATTTATTGCTCAGAATGTTTATCGTTCAATACTAAAAATGGAATACGATTTTACTATAATAGATTTAATGGCGCAATAATTTTTAATTACGAATTCCTTCATCACTTGACGTATAAAATACAAAATATTACATTACATTGCAAAAGTTCATCCTCCCTTCCAAGTGCTAATATTTCACTCGTACAATTAATGGCTACCGCTAAAACCTTTGCTTTAACAATTTTACTAAATTACTGTCGACCTCACAACATGATAAGAGATACATAATAACTCTGGAGCGCGCAATTTAGCGAAAGATAAAAATGTATACAAATACAATGCAGCAATGCAACAAACATGAAACGATTTTGATGAAAGACTTTTCACAAAGGACGTCATCGTACAAAGCATTCCTATTAGTAGAAAGTAGGTATCCATATAAGCCCACAATAAGCGTAAATATTTGTGCAACAATTCACGAATTAAGGAATCACTTTTTTATAAGGGTAGATCAATAAATTTCCATTAATATTAGTTTATTGTTTTAAGGACAAATTGATGATAGCCACTCGATGTTTGGTTTGTTTAAATTAGTTTGCTCAAAAATATATATTTTGAATAGATATTCGTATGTGAAATTAATTACTATTTCCTATCTATTGTTGTTGCTGTATTCCTAATATTAATTGGCTAGAATAAATTAATAATTTATTTATGGATGATGCAAAATTAATTCAAAATATATCGACCAAGTTTCGAAGCGAAAACTTATTCGCTTTTAGTGTAAATAAAGAATGATTACTATTTTATAGATTGCTAACTTTATAAAGGCTTAATAAAATATTTATTTAATTTCCTGAAATGGAAATGCCCTTTAAATTTGGGTCAAAGAGAAATCTCATCCAATTTTGCAATATAGCATTTTTCATTGCTGTATAAAAGTCTGAAGGCATTTTTAATTAATTATTTATTGCAAATATTTTAAAAATTATTAATAGTAAAAGGGTTTTGTGCTTTTAGAGCAATCAACATAATTTAAAGTTCCTCCAAAACTTTCTTCATTAAAATATCATAGATAATTGAATTCAAATATACTTTGACAACGTAATACGATTATTATTTTAATCATCGATTTTGAGCTCTATATAATCCGGACTCGACAGCTTCTTAGAAGGTTTCATAATAGAATTGTTTTTCTTTTTTTCGAAACGCACTTTGTTGAGTTAATATTTAAAAGCTCCATTATTTGTGCCTCATGGGGAGTGAAGGATTAGTACTTTTAAGAATAAGACAGTCATAAGATCGAGCAAATATATTTTAACGCAATCTGCTTTTTGGATTATCTGGAAATACAATTTTCCGAGCTTTTCACTCGTTTCGACCCAAAAAACTTGCTGGATCTCATACAATGTCGCGAAATATGTTTAGCAAATATGTATAGAATTTATCTCGGCCTGCAATAGGTAATAAACTTTTCAAGTTTATTGTCTACACAACGCGGTTTACTACAATTTAACCGTAAACATTTTATTTTCAGAAAATGGACAAGAACAAAGACGGCGTAGTAACATTAGACGAATTTTTAGAATGCTGTCGTATGGATCAAGATATATCGTCCTCAATGGCTGTTTTCGATTCATCGATATGACGATCACCAGTCGGCGTCCGTCAACCTCCATCCTGGACATAAAGACGAATGCCGACCGGATCACAGTCGTACCATCTGACCAAATGACTAATTAAGGTTTAGTAATATTGTTCAAATAAGTAAAGTGATAAATTTATGCAGATTAACAATTGCCACACGATGCGGAATGTTTTCGTTTTTTATTATTAAATTCAATGAAGCGTTGAATTTAATTATATTCGCGAAGAAAATGAATTAAGCTTTGATGTAATAATGAAGTTGTCGACTATCTAAATGACTAAGAAAGAATCACGTCCCAAAAATCACACCGACTTAAATTAATTCACAATTCAAATGAACGTTTCCATTAATTATATTGTAGATATAATTAACTATTATAACCGTGGCTTACTAAACAAAATGTTAAAAATATGTAGATAAAATTTTATATTTTAAATAGATAATATATTTATAAAAGAAGAAAAATAAATAATACAATTAAAATAAAAGTCTAAATAAATATTGATTGGATTTTAATTTTGTAAATTAAATAGCGACGAACAATTTGAGGAAGGGAAAGATTATATCAGGATTTCATATCGAAAGTATAAATTAACATTAATTGTATAAAGCATTGTCGATTTTTAAGAATTGTTGCTACGACTCGAAGATTTATTGGACACAATTCTTGCATGATTGCATTCATAAAAACGAAGGTGTATGTACCTCTATGCAATGCTCAATAAACTTTCCAGTTTTACGAGCTGTAGATAAACTGCGAAGTGTTAAATAATTTGGTTCAATTTAAAAACTTGTTATTTATTAGCTCATGTTGAATAAGAAAAAAAAATGTATGCTCATATAATTTATTTATAACTACTATAAATAATATATCAGGCGTATTTAGAAGAAGTAGAACTTCATATTTGTTAGACATATCTTTATGTCCTTAAAAATTCTAGATAATTGTTGATAAGTGTAAGACTGTTTAGGATTCTAATTGTGTGATTTTACGTTTAGAGTCGAAGCCTGACAATATTTTCGTTTTTGTTTTCAGCCAAACTTTATGATTACCAGTAGCTTTTTTATATATCCTACATTGTATACATAATATAGATTTATTATTGTTATTATTATTATGTATTTTGGGCGTCAATATATGGTGCTAATGTACAACATCGGACTTACTAACTACTTCACTTTTAGCTATACTACTCAAAATATTGCATTAAATATTGCGCTAAAATTACATAAATATATTTCTCTCATCTAAGTCCTATGGAAGTACCAAAATAATATATCTTATTATAGATTACATGTTTAAATGTTATCGTCTTATCGATGTTAAAGAGTAATTTTGTAATACATTTTTTGATCTGCAAGATAAATATCGTTGTTCAAGAATTACATGTGACAAATGAGTATTTACACAATTATTACGAAGATTACACATTTATCGTCTCTTCTTTGCTGTTCAAATCAATTTACGTTAATGTGTCACATCTAACAATAATGATTCTGTGTATATAATGCATAATGTTTATGTTAGATTATGTACTATTTACAAAAAATAATAAATTACATTAATTTATCGCATTGTAAAACTAATTCTTGTATATAATTACCTGCAATTAAACACCATTTAAAAATAACACGTTTATTTCAGTACAAACATTCAAGTACAATCACTCAGTATTTACAAAAATAATGCACAACCAATTTAGTAACAAAAAATATGATTCAATTAATTAACAATAAACTAGTTTTCCTCCTATTCTGATTAATTTTTATGATAAACCTTAAATTCAGCGTAATCCACATATCCATCCTTGTTTGTGTCGGATATATCTAACGTATTATCGATGTATCGCGCCAAGTCTTCATCGGATATCGGATCGGATGGCTGGTCACCTAAACATTTACATTTTCATACATGCTCTATCAAATTAAATTCGGCCAATTAAAAACTCCCAAAAGCTATTTACACAAAAGCACATAACAACTTACTTATGAAGACGGCTTATTTTGCCCCGCCGCTTTTTGTTGCGCTTTAATAAACTCGGGATAATCAATGAATCCGTCTTGATTCATATCATCCACGTTCAAAATCGGATCTATGAGGTTGATGAGTTCGTCGTCTTTGAACACTTTCTCTTCGACAGTTCCAGCCTTTTCTTTACTACCTTGCTCTAAACAAACACACTATGCATAACAATTCCGAACCAAAACCCCGCAAACAAGCATTCAAATATTAATGTCAAGCGATAAAGTAAAGATTTGTTATACCACAAGTAAAATAAGAAAATGGAACAAAGCGCTAAACTAAAGAGCAAACTCACCATGCCAATGGATTAGCGACTTAATCAATTCACAGCCATCCAGCTTATTATTGTTATCAGCGTCATGCATTTTAAAGTAATGGAATTGCAATTCCTGGTCAGACATTTTACTGGTGTCGATTGGGACTTCCATATGCTCAGCAATGTGCCTTAAATGTTACTTAAGTTAGTATACTCTAATTAACGACTAATTAAAGTTACGCACTGTTTTTCCTGTGCGATATTCGCGTTCAAAATTTGTTGCGGTTGCCCGTGACCATGATGGTGAGCTTGTTGCGGGACATGTTGCTGCTGTTGCATCGGAACTTGCTGATGTTGAACAGGTACTTGTTGTTGCATCGGTACTTGTTGTTGTTGTTGAATTGGCACTTGATGTTGGACAGGTATTTGTTGCTGTACGGGTGCGGGCTGTTGTTGATAGACTTGTTGTGGTTGTTGATAAGCTTGTTGTTGCTGGTATTGCGGTTGGTTTGCGTAATGTTGTTGTTGTTGTGCCTGTTAAGTTTGCAATACAATGTTAGTTTAGCTAGATTTCAAATGATTAGGAGATAAACATATGTTTGAAAATATTCACCGCATATTGTTGTGGATTTACGCCGGGTGGAACTCGCTGTGCATTTACACTAATTAGATAAATGTTTAGCACACATGATAAATACACTATTATGTTCATTGTTGATTTTTTTTATTGATAAATTAACTTTTAACTAAAAACTGTGCATACCTATATTAAAATATCCACGTAAACCTGTGCTTTGACAGATCATAGACAATGTCCAACCAGGTAAATAAAAAAATCCCCAGAAAAGTGCGTTCGGAAATTGATACAATTTTTCTGCAACCAGCAATACACCGCTACAGCGAAAATGGCAAACTGAAGGTAGGGGCGGAAGTTAAAGTGGAGAATTAGTCTATTCCACCACAATTTATTGCATAGATAAAAGCTACTACATTAAGAGGGCGAATTTGTACATAAAATTTCCAAAATTGTTATTTCTAGTCTTAGTGGAGAATTTCAAACGAACAATAATTTCAAATTCTACTGATTATTCGATTTAAATAATTTTCTGTGTTAAAATTTGTATCTATCCGTATTCATCCCCAAGAAAAAATCGTAATGTAACAGAATGTGAAGCAATTATGTATTTTTTTTAATAATTGCCAAAACTATATGCAATAATTTCGAAAAAAAAAACTGCAATACCTTGAACCGGATTTAACAAGAATGATTTCGAATAACAACATTATCATTTCGATTCATCTAAATAGCAATAAATTAATACAATATGGAATTGAAATTGGATGGAAAAAAAATCTCTCGATAATCCAACATGAAGTACTAAGTACACCAATCGCACATATACTTCATAATGAAATTAATCTCCACAATTTCCATCAGATATTTAACCCTTTAGATAACAAACCATACATGTTTACAATTACAATCAAATAAATAAAAGTTTCATCAATATAACAACGTCAATCACGTTAGCCAAGAGTGTATCTTTTCTATATGGCCATAGTCCAAATTAGTTTCTCCAATCAAAGATCCAAAGCTAATCAGTGGATTCCCGAAGAGCGGAGCTACTTTCTTCAATACAAATCAGTAGTCCAAAATCATTAAACAACAATGTTGGGACCAAAAGCTCTAAAACATGGTCGCTATTTCGCTTATAACGGGGTCGGGTTTTTCAAAGTACCAGGACAAATTGCAGCACTTCGGCCAGCAAGTTTGATTGCTACAAGGGCTGCTTCCACCACTCCTGGACTTTGGTTGCCCAAACTCTCACAGGTTAGTTATTATGTATTCAAATAGGGAAAATTTTTTGGCATTATATAAGTTTTATCTATGAATTATCTAGTCGATTGATTCCGGACGAAATCTAGTTTCTTGCGGGTGGATATTTATTTTTAACTTTGAACAATATATTATGACGTCAATGAATTTTTTATTGTCTTTTCTGTATCTGTAACCTTTAATTTCAACAGTTCACTTATAAATTAAAGTCTAAAATAGAGAAAAAAGGTGGATATCAGTTTAACAGCCAAAAGTCACTGTTTAATCAATGTAAATATTATGCATTTGTAAACAGATATCGTGTTGTGTACTTTGGTAGAAATTTCGTTGATTTTTTATTTCCAATAGTAAATGATTAGGACCAATTAAAATTATTTTGAACACATTTCCTGTATCCGGGAGCAAGAAATTTATTTTCAAAAATGCTAAACTAATTGTCAGAATTGGTATAAAAGATTATCATTTATCAATTATTGGGTGTTAATGTCTTAGTGCTAAAAATCTCTCTTTATTTTTCAAACATTCAAAATGGATTTTTTAAGCCGGATCTTAAAAGCTTACAAATTTTCTCTCGAAAGCAATAAATAAACCAATAAATGCTGATATTGTTCTTAAAATACGATTTTTATCTAGGATTTTATAAAATTTAGAATCCACAGTCCAACATTTAGCCAGAAATCAAAATAAGTTAGCATTCAAAATCAAATAAAAATATTACACGCGTATTGACTAGAAAAACATTGAATACTTAACCTTGTCAGATTATCTTAAGTTCACTCAATTTAATAATTTGCTCAATTTTCAAATGTATTTGAGACAAACTCGAAAATATTTTGAATTAAAGATATTAGTCAGTCACAGACAATCTTATCTACTTTTCAACTTAAAGAGCTTAGTTTTAATAAATAAATTATTAAATAATATTAGAGATAACATATTGCAAGTATTGCGAATTAAATTAAACGAAATGCGTTACCTAATATCAATACTAGATATTGATTGAAATAAATAAGGAAATATTAAATATTGAACCTTCCAAAGATTAAAAGGTCACAGATGAAAATATTTTAGTAATATTTACTCAAATTGTTTATACTATTTCCATAATTTAGAAAATAATTTATCAAGTTTAATAGCGTAACATTGAGACACTTTACTCTTCTAGATCAGGGTTACTGGACAATAATTCGAGATATATAGACTAAGGTTAATTTTTCCAAAAAATGAGTTTCAAAATAATTTTTAAAACGTACCTATTGGAGCTCTAACTGCGTTTTATGTAAATATTATCAATTATGGTAATGCGAAAGCGAGTACAAAAGTCACGTGGAAAAGTAGGTACTACCACGTATAAAAGAAAAGCATTGTTGCTTAGCGTGTTCAAATATTGCGTAAAAAATTCCTTAACTTAAGTTTGAATTTTAAATTTAAACCGTTATGAGTTCGACATTGAATGAAGAAAATTCTGCTCGAAATTATGTAAGTAAAAGAAATTTTGACTATAATATTCGAGATAATCGAAAATAATTAATCTTTCAAAGAAATACTTAATTTTCCTGAGAAATAGTGAATTCATTTATCTTGAGTTATTTCATTGTTGTTATAAATACTCAAAATTCAATAAACCATTTAAATACCAATAATATATTTTATCACCTGTTGGAAAAATTCAACCTATGGACTTTTTGCAATTTGCAATATCAATAAAAGTCTATTATATTATTCATCAAGGTTGCCTCGTGTGCAACTTTTAATAAACTTTTACACAATGTCATTATTTATTTTGCATTCCCATTATAATCATGTCGAATGAAGTGTATCCCGAATCCCGACCAACCCCCACAAAACATTTACATCCAAAATCGTCGTTTCAGGTAAACTATGATAAGAAAAATATGGTTGAGAAGAAACAATCCACATTTACCGATCGAAGTCAATTGAAATACGCGAGAAGATTGGTGGTGAAATTGGGCAGTGCTGTGATTACCAGAGAAGACGAGCATGGTTTGGCTTTGGGAAGATTAGCTTCTATTGTGGAACAAGTAAGCTACTCAAATAACTACTAAATTTGTCTTATAAAAAAATGGTACCTTAAGGTAGCGGAATGCCAAAACGAAGGACGAGAATGCATCATGGTGACCAGTGGTGCCGTTGCATTCGGAAAGCAAAGACTCACTCAAGAATTACTCATGTCGCTCTCAATGAGAGAAACTCTTTCACCCACCGATCACACCAGAGAAGTAACTAAATCCCAATTACCAACAATCAAAATAATATTAATTGTTCCCTTTAGGAAGCACCAACTCTTGTAGAACCAAGAGCAGCCGCTGCCGTTGGTCAATCCGGTCTTATGTCTCTATACGATGCCATGTTCGGCCAATACGGTGTCAAAATCGCTCAAGTCTTAGTCACCAAGCCAGATTTCTACAACGAAGAAACTCGAAGGAATTTAATCAGTACTCTTTCAGAATTGATTAGTCTCAACATTGTTCCAATCATCAACACCAACGATGCCGTCTCACCTCCACCCCAAGTGGACGAACCAATTGGTGGCAAAGGAGGCAAAAAGGGGATCAGCATTAAGGATAACGACAGTTTAGCTGCTATGTTAGCCGCGGAAATCCAGTCAGATCTGTTGATCCTTATGTCTGATGTTGATGGCATTTACAATAAACCACCATGGGAAGAAGGTGCGAGATTCCTCCACACCTTTACCTCCGATCTCCGACACACCATTGAATACGGAAAGAAATCCAAAGTGGGAACCGGAGGAATGGATTCCAAAGTGAACGCTGCTACCTGGGCTTTAGATCGGGGAGTTTCAGTGGTCATTTGCAATGGTATGCAAGAGAAAGCCATCAAGACCATTTTATCTGGACGCAAAGTTGGTACTTTCTTCACGGAATCCAATCTAGGAGGTTCCGTTCCAACTGAAGTCGTCGCAGAAAACGGTAAGTTTCTCCTACTTTAAATTAAACAGCTAATAATTGTCTTCTAATCCCAATAGCTCGTACTGGAGGTCGCATTCTTCAAACCCTAACACCAGACCAACGTGCATCCTGCGTGCACGCCTTGGCTGATCTCCTAATCTCAAAGCAATCCCAAATTTTAGACGCCAATGCTAAAGATTTGGCTGAAGCTACCAAATCTGGATTAGCCAAACCATTATTGTCTCGCCTTTCACTCACTCCATCCAAATTGAAGAATCTAGCAGTTGGTTTGAAGCAAATTGCGGATGACAGTCATAATAATGTTGGAAGAGTTTTGCGAAGAACCAAATTGGCTGAAGGTTTGGATCTGAAGCAAATCACGGTTCCAATTGGTGTGCTTTTGGTTATTTTTGAATCAAGACCTGACTCTCTTCCACAAGTGGCCGCTCTTGCTATTGCTTCTGGTAATGGATTGTTATTGAAGGGAGGAAAGGAAGCGGCTCACAGCAATAGGGCTCTTATGGATCTTGTTAAGGAAGCTTTGTCGACAGTTGGAGCAACTAACGCCATTTCACTTGTAAGTTAAATCTCCAATTTATTTTAAGCGCTCTAATTTTGTCTCCTTTAAGATTTCAACTCGCGAAGAAATTGGTGACCTCCTATCCATGGAGCAACACATCGATCTCATTATTCCCCGCGGTTCCAGCGAATTGGTCAGAAGTATTCAGCACCAATCCCAACACATTCCAGTCATGGGACATGCTGAAGGAATCTGCCACGTTTACGTAGACAAGGAAGCCGATTTGGTGAAGGCTTTGAAGATTATCCGAGATGCCAAATGTGATTATCCAGCAGCTTGCAATGCAATGGAGACATTGTTGATCCATCAAGATCTGATGGAAGGGGAATTCTTCTCAGATATTTGCAATATGTTGAAGAAGGAGGGAGTGACGATTAATGCTGGACCTGTATTAAACCAAATGCTCACTTTTGGACCACCGTTGGCCAAAACGATGAAACATGAATATGGTGCGCTTGAATGTTGTATTGAAGTTGTGAAGAATATGGATGAGGCTATTAATCATATTCATACCTATGGAAGTGGACATACTGATGTGATTGTTACCGAAAATAGTAAGAACTTAATTTTTTTTTGTTTTAAGAAACTTAAAATTGGAATTCTTTTTGCAGATGAATTAGCGCAAAGTTTTCAACGCAAAATCGACAGCGCTTGTGTCTTCCACAACGCCAGTTCTCGATTTGCTGATGGGTTCCGCTTTGGATTGGGTGCTGAAGTTGGTATCAGTACCGCAAGAATTCACGCTCGCGGTCCAGTGGGAGTTGAAGGCCTACTGACAACTAAATGGGTGCTGTGTGGCAAAGATCATGCTGCTTCCGATTTCGCTGAAGGTGGAAGCTGTACTTGGCTTCATGAAACGTTGCCCGTTAATTAAATTTACATTAGAATAGTATTTATTCTAAGTATAAAATATTTTAATTAGATTGTGGAAATTACGCATGAACGTGTAATTAGTGTTCGATTTTACTTTTTTTTATTTTGTAAATAAGTGTAAGCATTTTACTTAATTTTATTTAATGTATATGTATAAATTGTAAGAATATAAATAAATATTATGTGCCAAATCTTTTAGAGTTAATAAATAAATTCTAAAAATATTGCTGTATTTTTTTTCAAGTGAGTTTTCTACGTAAAAGCAACACTTTCAAGCCTTTTCTACATTCTAATGCAATTATTGACTATTTTTGCGCAGCAGCCAACCAAATCTGAGACATGTATGTTTGGTTGCATACGCAAAAAACTCAAATTTATTTTAATTAATATAAATTACGACGGGATCAACAGGAAAATTAATATAGTGCCCTATTTACTAACAATACTGCAATTTTAAAATATTTCCTCAACTTTATTCAAATTCATAATAGCTTCTCTCAGCGCATCCCTCGCTTCGCCCGTTACCGTCAAACAATATTTATTAAATATACCTTCTTGATATTCTTTGATGAATTTGAAACAATTCCTAATGGTAGCGCCAGTATATAAAGTGTTAATTGAAACAACCCGTTCATTGAGCGATTTAATAAATGGTAAACAACTTGCCACTAAGCGATGAGGACCTCTTCGCACTTTGACAACCGCAACGCGCGTATAGGCATTACAGTATTTCGTTGTAAATCCAAACGTAATTGCTGCTATACCAAAATCTCCGTGTAATTTTTGAACTTGTCGCAAAATAGCTTGTCGAAGAATTGTATCAGCTTTTATGTGAAGTGGGTGATTTTCGGGTTTGTTATTTTCGTTGATTTCCACCACGATATACCTTAAACATAAATTAATATTAAAATAGTTTGTTAATTAGCTTTGTTTACTATAAAATTACCGATTTTTATGACGAACCATTATGCCGTGGTTAAATTGTAAACAAAACAAAAGCACGTGTTATAAAAATTCTAACCTCAAAAAATTTACGTCAGTTAGTAACTGTACTGTATGCAACCAACAATACAACTCACTAGTACAGTGCGCCATCTATAAATTGGAGGCTATAATCAATTATTTACTTAAACATTTGAATAAACATTCATTAATAAGATACTGGACAATAAAAATGCTGTAAATATGATTAAAAATATTAGTAGAATTCCAAAAAAATAGCAAAAGGATCCAGGTCTAGCTATGTTGATCAGGCTGTCACAGAGTTTCCACTCCCAGGCGCGATCCCACTACTGCACGACGCGGGGACTTTTGGCTGCTGGGTTTCCCCCCTGGCCCGGTTCGCCCCTCCTTAGCCAACCTGGCCACCCAAAATTCCTTAAGGGTGCCCATATTGACGCCATGCTTAGTGCGGACGCCCGGTCAACGTGAAACGCTCAGCAACAGAACTCCCAATCTCAAACCATCCACTGAATCCGACCTCCAAGTAGCTGGATTACAGGAGACGCCACGCTCCCAGTCGAAAGATGAACGACTAGTCGGAAGGCACTTGCGATCAGCGTGCCCTCCTTTAAAATAAATTTATGGCAATTGTAATTAAATTCAGAGGGCCAGTGGGAATAATTCATTTTAAATAAAAGGTAATGTTAATTATTATTTAATACAATTATTTTATATTTTATTATTAATTTCAATACAATAAAATATTAATATTAATTACAATATTAAATAAATAACACAATAAACTATAACACTACAAAAGTAAGGCACTGTAGGTGTAAACCAAGTTCAACTTAAAATTAAATTAACTAAAACACAAATGTAACTTAACAATAATTTCTAATCAGACAAATATAAACCTATTTTAGTATTTTTCAGTTAGTAACATAAACCGAGTTCATAACAACTCAACTAAATTATACTTAACAGTCTAATATCTGTAAATAAAATATCGTATCTTTACAATTTAGAAAAGCACCTCAACAAATTATTGCTCTAAACGTTAAAGAATGCCAGAAATTGCACAAAAATATCAATAACAATTATTGCATAAGACTGATTTGATACAACAAAGTCTCAAACGCATCTTGACCAAATCGATAGCGCCACATCTGCCCAATTAAATGCTGTTGAACGTACTGATAGCCATAGAATTGAGATTCCTCGCAGATCTCTTGAGCGCCGTTCCAGATCACTTGCAAATTATTTTGCAAATTATTATCCAGGTTGTTATGTCGCGCTATACCATCCAGGCTTACTATAACGGGATAAAATTCGGATAGGCATTGCACATCGTAATACGAGCAATAGGTGGATGTTAAGGGTAAAACTAAGACGGACCCTGGCACAACCACTTCTCTGATGATGGATAGCAATTTCGCTTTTACGATTCGCAATTGGGGGGCGTTTCGATTGCATTTGTTGAAGGATTCGAACCAGCATTTCTGTGGATGGGTCTGTAAATAAAATAGTAAATTAAGTAATGAGTTAAAATAAATTAGGAGTAAGTTATTACCATTGCTTCCAAAATGCACAAAGTTGGTCGGCTAGTATTGTGGTACAAACTATTAGTAAATCCTTCGGGATATATTTGGATTAGGACGATTTTTCCAGGACCTCCTACTTGCCACTCGTTTAGATTGGCGCGAATGTGTCGTTCAGCGACAATCGCACAGGAGTTGTAGAGCGTACTTATTGCTAACTTTTTTAATTCTAAATGTAATAGAAAATAAAATTAATTCGACAAACTTAAAAATATTAAATAATTGTAAATAGTAGATAAAAATGTACCTTCGATTCCCAACTATCAAAGATTAGCAATAAACAACAATTTATAATAATTAAATATATATCGCAAAAAATTCAAATATTCCACAAACCCAAAATGCGTGCCATTTCTTCAATATCCAACCCCTTGCACCATCCCAACAGAATCCGCACCGCATTCTTCAAACTGCATTTAACGTCCACGAAAACCGATTCATCGCGAATCGATTTTCGCCCCAAACAAATGCTGCATCGCCACTGATACAAATCTTGTCCTTTGGTGGTCGGAGTCCAAAACATTGCCTTATTATTGCAACTCGTGTTATCCACTGCATTAATATTTTTGCAATATTGAATATCGCGAATCAAGCCGAAATTTTTCAGCCAGTAAACCAGCTCGGTTTCGTGGCCTGGCACCAACATTGGACGTATGACTTGTTGGAAATACATCGATTCACTGCAAATAAATCGGGATAGATTTCGAGGTTATGCGGGCAGGATTGATTTAAAGGAGCAGGACGACCCCCGACCCGTATAGTTTAATTGATTTACTTTCGAAACTAAAGCAATTCTGGTTAATCTATGCTTGTATTGATTATTATAACATATAAACAAATTTTTTTTGTCCGATAATAAAAATAATTCTCAAATCTGATTTTTTAAAAATGCACGAAGGTGCAACAAGTAGAGCGTGTTTACATACCTTCCTAAGTCCTTTATAAAATTGATTTTGTTGTCGTTGTTATTTTCGTCACTAATTCCAGTCGCAACAGCGGTAGTAATTTGTCGTATTTCTTTCATTTGTATTTTATTTGCTTCTTACCAAACACATTTCTGCTCGAGAGAATCTTAATCTTTGATTTATTTTTGTAAACATTCTTCGCACGCTGACATATGTCAAACTAAGAATAATCAATAGAGTAGGAGCATGCGCTGTGGCATATTTCCGGCAGCGCCAAATTCAAATATATTTTTAAAAACAAGTAAATTCAAATAACGTTTAATATAATTAAATATATTAAATGTATTGGGCCAAAAATGCCAAAATTATCGTCCAGCTTTTGCTTTAATTGCCAGCTTAGTTTAAATCTTCACCACAATAACGTATAGCGCCAAGTTCAAATTAGTGTTAAATATTTGGCTGTCAATTTATTAACAAATAATTCAGAAAGCACGATATTGAATTTGTTCGAAATGCACGTGGTCGAATTTGATCAATGTGGAGTGAATGCATTGGCAATACGCTTGCGCTTATAAATGTAGTTGTAAATGCATTTCGTGGGGAATATACAGCCGAGGGTCCTTCCCACCCAAAGGAAAACGTAGCAAACCCAACTAACTGAAGCTCTCTTGCTACACAAAATAACAATAATAAACGTTCGCAACGGTTCGTTATGTTCAAGTTGAATGCAGTTGGTGCTAGACTTTCCGGTGCATGTGTATTGGTGATGTTACATTAATTTTATTAATTCATTTAACTGGAGTGGAGTGGAAGGATCGAGCCCATCGGATTCATTTTTGATTAATATTACTAAATTTAATTATATTAATGGTAAGTTTATTACTTAAATAGCTTCTAGTCGAAAAACAAGAGAATGTTATGTTATTAGGATTTTTATCAGAAGGAATTAAAAAAACCGCAAGAGCGCATTCGTTGGTTCAATATTTCTATATTTTATTATTATTTCTAGGCGTAATATTTGTACTTTTTCTACTTAAAATACAAAATAAAGGGGGTGGAATAAATGTAAGTCGCCCTTTTGCTCGTAATAAATATGCAATTGTATAGACCCACATGTGGCCCATAAAATTAAATTGCCCTGATGGTAATCTAATAAATAAAGGGGTTTTGGACAAGCTATTAAATTTTGAAAAATATTCTTTGGCGCTCAAAATGAAAATAATTTTGTCGCCAGAATTTTTTTCTTATCAAAAAGCTTATCATTTTATATAAAAAAAAAGAAAAATATTCTTCTAAAGGTATTTATTTTGATGTAGAATAATTTTATTGCTTATAAAGGAATGTATGGCTTAAGCTTAAGCCAATAAACCAAATAGATTAGTTTTCAAATAATAAAAGTAATAAATAATATGAAAAAAAAAATATTATTGTGTCACGGCCAATGAATGCAACTTTGTAGAAATTGTGTTATTTTCATACCTTTTAAAGAATCTTTGATTTCAGTGGCAAATTAATAGTGTAGTGTTGGGATCTTGGTGACCTTCCAAGGTAGTCTGGTCCATTAGCCTAAAGCTAAAGGTTACTTAAGATACCGCAGTAATATTTTTTTTATAATTGTTTAACATCATGTAGCATTTTTGTTTTGTACCTGGCTATAATGTTTATTTCTCATAATTTACGAATTAATAGCTTCAGTTAAAAATTGACTTTGTCGGTGCTTTAATTAATTTTAAGTACTATTGAATAAAGTGGAGTCCACTTGTTGAGGTTTTGCAATGCATAATGCATTTTCAATATTTATTATATACCACTTACCGTTTTGAGATAAACACGCTTGGACTGATTACTAAATTAAATAGTTCCAATAAAGCAGCTCTTTGATTTTATGGCGGCAAATATTTTAAATTTTTCAGGCGAATTCGAAGTCAAAGAAATTCCATCTGTTAACATCTTCTAATTTAAATCACCTCACACTTTTTAATAAAAAAATGAAAGCCGGTGCCAACCAACCACAGTTGGAACTAATTTAAATGTAATTAAAATATGAACGTATAACGGGGTAATTATTGGTAATTAATGCTGATTTGGCACTGAAAAAAATCTAATGAAGTTACATTTCCATGTTAAAGTTCCTAGTTTAATAAAATAAATTTATATTATTTATTTTTAATAGAAGATAAAATTTATATTAAGTTTCCAACTATTCAGTCATCACTTTATTGATAAACTATTCTTGGAATTATCTGAAGATTAGCGTTAAATAAATAATACACCTCAAATAAAAACGTAATTTATTCAAAATATGCAGCATCCGATTACATTACATCATTTTGGTTTTAATTTCAAGTTTAAATTAATCTCATATTTCATAAGAAAATTATAAATAGAAAAATTTGAATTTTTGGTCTATTTTAGTAAACTAATTCGCTTTCATCAAGAATTCCATTCCAATTACAAAATCACTACGTCAAAAAAAAATCGATACCGAAATTTCCTGCCGGATGTCGCTCAATAAAATATATAAAAAAAAATTCGCGTGTTGATGTCAAGCAGAACCATGTCGAGCTTAGAGACAAACTACCAAACGCAAAACAATAGAAGGCTATATCAATTAGTATCATTCAAGGCTAACACGAAAAAAAAACCATTTGAAATGAAGTATCTTGTACATAGGGAAGCATTTAAATGCGAAATGAATCCAATCTGTAAGCTAGCGATGCTTCCAGAAATAAGATTGCACCAGTTCGTTTTATTTCATTCCAAGCAAGAAATACTGCTTGACAAACGAAAGACTTTCAGAAATGTGCAACTGTTAAAAATGTTCTTTAGCTGGAACGCAGACAAACTCGCATTTAGTTTTATTGCAGCAAATTCATGTAACAGTTCATCGGGTTTGTCTGAAAGTAGGTGAGGAATTTTTTTGAAATTACATCAGTATTTTTTGGGAGTCTAAAAAAATCCTCAGACTTCAGAAATGTAAATATCCATGACATTGATAAAAGCATATGGCATTATTTCAATCATACATTTAAAAAATACCTATAATTTCCAACTTAGAAATTTGTAATAATATAGAAAAACACATTAGAAACCAGAAGACCATGAAAATTGTAATAAAAGTGATAAATTTCTTTCTATACTGTCAATTTCACTATCACCAAGTAAATTAAAAAAATGATGAGGAACTTGACGAATAAATTAGCTCGAATGAGTTGGTTTTATTGTCTTAATTTCGTCGGAATTTATGTAAGACAAATAAATGAAAGTGCTGCTTATATAATAAAAACGGCCCTAATGTGAAAATAAATGTCGGTGTGCTTGGAATACCTTAAAAGTTTATTTACCCGATCCGATTCTGAGTCTTCTGGAGTTAAAGCACGTAGTACCGTCAAGGTATGATTTTATTTCAAAGAGCTTTTCTAAACATTCAAGCCGTTTATAGGAAGTATGACTTTAAATGATCGTTCCATTATGTTGCAGTAATATCTCTTCAATTGATTTAAATTAAATGGATGTTTCCTTGTAGAAATTTAATTATTCACATCACACAGCGCTAATTTTTTAATTGATCTGGAAATATTTGCAAAATATGTAGTTGTTTACGAAAACAGATTTTTTTTGCTGGGAAAGGTCGCAATATTTTATCAAGCAAATGATTAAAATCGTATCCGAAAGGAAATTGGGTTTAGTTTCCTCCAGACGCCAATAATTTATTGAAGGACTGCTCTATTTCTTATGGGAGTCTAAAAACATTGTAATAACTGCTTCAAAGTTCAACCAAATGTAGTTTACTGAGAAATTTAGTCGATTTGGATGGTGCTTCCTAATTTTGATTAATTAAACAATTATTTTATCAATTAGAGAATTTTTTTGAGTGAAGAAATTTTGGGAAGAATGCAAAAGGATGCTTCTTAGATTAATCGTTTATAGATAATCAATTTTCCGGTAGGTTAGCCAACCATCATAAACCGGAAATCTCGTTGAATAATTTTGGTGAAAGATGAAAAACATACAATCAAGAACTAATTGAATAGCAAATCCGATCAATTTGGACGTACCAGCTAAAGATGCTAATATGAATAATGTATTTTGTTGTTCCATTTAGTACTAAGGTGCTAATTTAATAGTGGTCTAGTTCTAGATTAACAAATTTATATATTTTCTGGTGTTTTAACTAATTGTTTTGCTTTGTACTATTTAAATACGTGCAAAACGTACTTTCTCTCCTTTCAGCAAGGTACTTAAAATGTTCAGTACCTATAAAATTGAACTTTAGTTGAATGTCAAATAGCATCTGAAATAGCAACAATAACTTTTCATGCTTTCGACATTTAGCTCTTTTATTTAAGCTCGCATTGTTGCATCTTTTAATTGTTTTCCTCATACTCAGTTTATAATTAGTTCAAAAATAAATCTTCACACATATACTTTTGTTTCAATAATTATCAGCTCGATTTTTTCCCTTTACTTTCACTGATTTGTAATATTATGCAGAATGGTTACATGTTACATGACTGTTTATTTATTTACATATAGAGTGGTGTGCAGACGACAGACTTTATATGAGTCATTATTGAAACAACGATGGCTCAGATCAAATGGCATTGACCATTGTATTAACTTATGGTGGTACTGCTTCCATAAAAGCGCATACAACTTGCCAAAAAAGTCGTACAACAATTATTTTGCTTGTTACTTAATATTAATGTGAAGAAATTCCAAAAATGAAGACAGACGGCTTATGTGACTCACAGATTTAAAACCATTTAACGTAAAAGAAACTACTGGTTGTTTGAACTCGGAGAAAACAGAAACTATCGTGGACCATTTTAGGAAAACGTTTTCGAATTGCTAGAATAATTGCATTTAAACCAATTTTGAAGAAGAAAAAGATCCTCCAGTTCAAATATTTTAAGATTGGATCGGAATAGCAAATTAGTATGCGTTTGTAGCTATTATTATTTTGCATTCAGATAAGAATAGCATTTAGTTGAACGAACTAGTAATAGTTGACAAAGTAGCACCTGGGTGTTCAATTCTGCACGTGATTGAGTTATTGTTAATTCTATAAATAAATATATGAGGACATTGGATAGGAAGGAGTCTGATAAATTTGAGGAGCATCAGCAAAATAAGAAAAGTCGTCAAAATACATTGCATTTTGACCACAACAGCAGGTGGGTTTAAAAAATGAAGAGTACTCGGACCTGTCCTTTTAAGGAACCAGGTAAAAACCTACCCCAAATCATTTCAATTTTTGTAGCAATTCTTCTAAATATTTTATTGGATATTGTTTGTTTTAGATCAACTGCTATCTAATCCTGTTTATTAGCTAATTATTTTTTTCTTCAACATCTGTTATGTTTGGTATGACTTACAAACAAGATATAGCTTTCTTTTATATTTACGTTGTATATTCCATGGAATGAAGAAAGATAAAGTTGTCTTTCTTTAAATAGCAATTTTCTTCACAATTAAACATCGTCTTCAATAGACCAACAGGTACAAAAATAGTTCACAGAAGAAACTCCTAGACGAAAATTGATATTCTTACCAAACTAATTTGTCTACCTTGAAACAAAATCGCTCATACGAAAGCAATAATAACTTTCGTTTGTATGACAAGCATTGTTATGCGATAGTTACTTTAATTAGATAATTGTGTGTAATATTATTAATTATCCTAATTAGCAATTACACAAACAGTCACACGCAATATTCGTTTGGTTTCCAATCCATATTTTTGAACAGCCAATCGTACCATAACGCAAAACATTTGGTCTGGTATCCAAGAAGATTGTTCCTGCAAATTAATTTTTAATTATCGTCTACGGTGATTGAAAGCCAGTTATTTAATTAGAATTTTATTTTATTAACAAGTAATTGTTAAACTCTGGAAGCATTGCTTGGTTTATCTAAGTATATGGTTGTATTTGAAAGTGTTAATAATAATTTCATACTCTCACTCTAATAATGCTAATACTTAATTATATTTAATTAGTAAGACAATAATTTATTTCTTAGGAATTTTTATTGAAGATGTTCCTGAGCTAAAGCTGTAAACCAGATAAGAATAGTAATTTCATCTCCAAAGATTAGATTAAACGATCAACTGTTCATCAAATGCAAAATAAAGGATCGTTATCTTGATCCACTTGGTCAATCATTTGTGATAGTTGTGGTGCGGTGCATTGGTAATTATATTTGCTACTGATTCATTGGATGTAAACTCCATCCAAGTTCAAAAAGCCTTCATTTCAATGCAATCGAATCAATAAAACCATCAGACAACTTTTTACAAACTACGTCAAAGCCCCAATTTGCGTGCCGAACAATACGATAAACACCCACGACTTGTTAAGTCAATATTACATCAATTTAAGAGTTGCTCCAAATTTTTGACCAAGTTGGCGCAATCTTGCACATGTTCCCATATCTAATTAAATCAATACTGTAACTCAATACCATTTAAGTTTCTCATATTTTATAAACACATATGGTATTAAAATACATATTTATAGCTGAAGCGTAAACACATTGAGGTTGTCTATCTGTTGCAGAGAGTTATGGAGGTTGATTCGACAATTCTTCATTCAAGCGCAGAACTGAAGAACGACAGTTGCGACGAAACTGAAGCCGATAGTACCATTCATGGTTTCAACATTTCCGGTTCTGATAACATTACAGTCGTCGAATTGGATAAACGGCATTGTGAAGGGAGTGATAGTGGTGTGGAAGTGATTGAAAGTGCGGACAATTGTGCCCCACATGAATTCGATAATAATTGCGCGCAATCGTGTGACTCCTCCATCATCAGCTGCTGCTCCAATTACGACGAAGCTTACAATTTACTAGTTCGCAAAAATTCGACACTTTTGGAAGACTACACTTTGCGGAATGGAGACGTTACCAGCGAGAACGGCAGCGAGAGCTCTTCAATTAGCGGCAAAACGTCTCACACTCGCCGATCTTTAGTCAACTCGACGAAGAAAAAAGTCTCGGTGACTGAAGCGAAGACGAAATCCGCGATTGCGAAAGAACGTTCGCGATCTAAACCGCCAGTGAATCCCGTTCGGTTAAAATCCATCGATCGGTTGCAAGGAAGAGCAGCTTCTTCGCTTAGCAAGTCGCCATCTGTACGGAGCAAACCCGTTCCCAACAATTTAGAGCTAAACAAAACCGAGTCCAAGAGGGTTCCGACTGTTAAAACATCTGGTGCCCGGACGCCAACCGCCACTCCAACGGATGACGGGAGGTGGCCTTCGATAAACAGCAAACCAGCTCCGCTAATGTCCCGATCGATGAAGAACACTTTGATGGATACGACGAAATCCAAACTGAATCCGGTGGAGACGAAGACGTTGGATAAATATGGAACGCTTCCCCGAAGACGGAAGGAGAAGTCCGAGGAGAATATTAAGAAGAAACCAAGTGCAAGTCGCGAAAGCAGTACGAATCGTTTGGGTTTGAAGAATAGCTTGAAACAAGCAGCCCCGTTGAAAATGACGACCTCTTTGTATAAGAGCAAACAAAAGGTTAAGATTTACCATGAAATTAGCATACAAACTGCGCTTACCATGACTGATGTGGAGAAGGCGTTTGCTGGTGAGAGTGTGGTGCAAAAGGATCCACGAGAGACGGAGAAGTGTGACAGGGATACGCAAGTTAATATGCGAGCGAAGGATTTGGAGAAGTTGGAGGAGCAGTTGAGACAACTTACGGAGAAATATGCGGATTTATCCGAGAAGCATAAATCGCAGAAGGAACAATTGCGGGAGACTGAAGAGAAGTTGCAAGGGGAGACTTTGGAGAAGGAGAGTTTGTTGAAGGAGTTGCAGAATAATTCGCAAAGGATTCTGGCGATTTTGGGGAATGGGAGCGAGACACAAGAAGGTAAAACTATTTTTTTAGCTCTAAGGTACCACTTTTTATGTATTTTTTGATATAGAAGACAATGGAGGAGGCGACAGTCTGCTCGTCCTAGAAAATCGCTTCCAAAACGTCGGCCAAGTCGTCATCAAACAAGAAGAAGAAATATCTTCCCTCAACAACTTCTGCCGATCGTTACACCGCGAGTTAAAATTAAGTCTATCCGCACATAAACAAACAATCGCACAACATAAAGAACAAGAGCACGAAAGTTTGGAACTACACGACTTCTTAACCGCTGAAAAAAGCACTTTAGCTGAAGCGCTCAAAGAAGCCGAAACGGAAGTCCAAAAAGCCAACTCAATAATCCTACAAAAAGATAGGGAACTGAAGGAAAAGTTAGACGAATGCAAGCATTTGGTAAGATTGAGTGAGCAAAGGAAGCAGGAAAACTTGGCGTTGCAGACGAGACTTGGAGCTTTGGAGTTGAAAAGCAAGGACCTTCTGGTGCATCAAGGAAGCTCCGTTTCAGGAGCAGCTGTAGCACTTGGAGCGCTAATCAGACGATTGGAAGGACTGGTGGACGAACTGATTCATGCCTACACCATCTCAGACCAAGAACTCGAGGTAATTAACTTCTCAATTAAATGAATTGTCCTAATAATAAGTTTCAGGATATGATCTACCACAATGAGGCCTACAACAACAGCAGCAGCAGTCCCGAATCCACTCAATCAACTCCCGAAAAAATCCGCAAGTTCCCCAACAAATCCCCATCGCCAAAGAATAAAGGCTCCTCTTTTGTATCGGCGGTAATAAACGCGATCAAAAACGCCGCGGGTCAAACTCCGTTTACCCACAACAAAGAACTGAGCAGAGATTTATGCACTGAGCTGTCCAGCTCCAATGAGATGCTGGATTCCGAAACGGAGCCGTGTTTGATGATGGAGCATGTCTTGGAAGACGTGGTGGTACCGGATGGACACTCGCATAACATGATTTCGTCGGGTCACTTGCGTCTAACGCAAAGCGAAAGCTTGAAGGATCTTTCGCAGGCGATTTTGAACCGACAGATTTCCGAGCAAGCGAGTTTGAGTTACACTGGAAGTTTGACTAACTCGTTTAACGCCGATTTGACTGAACTTTTCCCTGCGTTGAATCTCGTCGATCAAGTGATCGGGGTGGATAATTTGGTTACAAGGTTGCTGAAAGTGATCCGAATAATCCAAATGGAAAACGAAGATTACATGAGCGAGTTGCAGGAGCAAAGAGACACTTATTCCGATCAAGTGGATAACCAGAAGGAGACGAATATAATTGTGGTGACGCAATTGAAGGATTGGGAAGTATTGGGCGCTAGATTGAAGACTGAGGTGAAGGAGTTGATGGCGCAATTGAGTCGGAAGAATGGCGAGATGGACAATATTAAGTCTGAGCTGAATAATCAAAGGGAGCAAGTGGAGAAGTTGAACCAAGATGTTTGTGAGCTGAGTACTGCTTTGGCGAAAGCGGAGTTGGAGATGAAGATGCGGGAGGAGGAAGTGACTGAGGAGATGAGGAAGTGGGAGAAGACTGGCGAGTTGCCTACCGCTGAGATTTTAAGTCGGCTTATGGTCGCTCAGAATGATGTGAGTCTTTTGGAAATAATTTATTTTTAGATGTAAATGTTCGTCTTTAGATTCCAGTGTTGAAGGAAAAGCTTGCAGATAAGGAGCGATTCCTGAACGGGTTGACTCAAGAGTTTCTAGTGAGTCGACAAATTTTAAACGATAATTTAAAAGAGGCGGTTAAAGAAGCTCGGAAGCAATATGAAGCCATTGATAACGCTTTAGAGGTATTTATATATCAATTGGTTGGTTTGTTGCTAAATTTTTGTTGTAGGTGTTTCACAGTATACAGAGTGTTGTCCAACAATGTGCCCCCTTGTCGAAACTGCAACGGGAATTGGAGGAGACGAATTTTCACAGTGCTTCTATAATGCCTTTGGTAGCACCTTCAGATTGCAACGCAAACGCTGGACTTTTGCAACAAGCGGTTGCTAATTTAGAGATAGCTTCACCAATTAACACTACTGCCTAATTTATGTTAAAAAGGTTTGTGAAAATATGTTAAGAAATTCCTATGACCCGATATTTAATTTATTAAGATTGTTGTATTGTCCTAAAATTGATGAGGCTGATTTAATGCCATTTTTATAAATAAAACGTCCAACACGAACAAATTATATAGTTAGTAGGTTTTAATGTTTTACATCATTATACGTAATTGCAATCAAATTGTGGATTGACTTATAATTTTTTTTATTGGTGCTTTGACAAATACATATTTTTAGAATGTATCATATGCCATTATTGTAAATACATTTTATTTATTAGTTGAACGAGTTTTTCTTTCATTTCAAAAAAGACCAACTTTGGTTGTACTATAAAAATATTTATTAAAGATTAGAAAAGTAACATCTATTTATCTCCAATTCGAGGCACAAAGTAACAATTTAAATCTTAATTCAACAAAACAGTAAAATATTTTCACGTAATAGAATTACTTGTACAAGATTCGTCAGAAGGGATGCGATTTAATTGTATGAGCTCGAAGATCCTTCGGCAAATTGAAACCCATATTACAAATGGAACACGAATACGTCGTCATACTCGACGAACTGCCCACCGAGTTGTTCGACTTGTACTTCTCATGCACCTTCAAATGAATATTGAGCGAATTCTGCTTATCAAAAACACGTTCGCATTGAGTACAACCGTACTCGCCTTGATCCTGATGGTACTGCCGAACATGCGAGTTCAACGTATCTTGTCGACTGAACGCAGCTGCGCAAAACGTGCACGGGAATCCTTTGGTCCGCTTGTAGCGCTTGGGCTCCGGCGACTTATCAGCCGATTGCGGTACCACCGCGGGTTTCGCCGATTCGATCTTCCGCTGCCGTTCCACAAAATCGTGGAACTTCTTATGAGAATCGTACTCCTCTTGCTTGACGAAATCCAGATTGCAAGTCGCACATCTAGGAATCAAAACCACAGCGTTCACATTGCGATGCTTCTCCAAAATGTGGATCTGCAAAGCGGTATCGTTCGGCAGAATCGCCAAACACGTATTGCATTGGAATACTTCGACCGGTTCGCTCTTTTGGGATTTCAACACTTTGCTTTGCTCGTTATTTTTGGTGCGCTTGTGCCAACCTTGATGCACGTGCAACGCGTTCGCACTGCCGAACACCTTCTTGCAAATCGGACAACTGTAATTGCGTTCCGCGTTGTTCTTATTCTTAATACTCTTCATGAGTTTATTTTGCAACTCTTCGTGCTCCACCAACATGTGTCTGTTCAACTCAAGCACAGTCTTGAACGGAACCTTGCAATACTTGCAATAAACCGAAGCCTTATTCATCGTCGCTTTGGCCTCAAGGACATGTTTGTCCTTGTGCCGCTTCAGCGACGACTTGCTATTGAACGTCATCTCGCACGTATCGCAAGCCAAAACATCCTTATTATCGTTCTTCACTTCGCTCTTCAATTTGGGCATTTGCTTCACATCGTGTTCCTCAATTCGATGATCGTCCAGCGCTTTCGCATTATCAAACGCGACATGACACGAAGCACACCAAACCTTCTTCGGCAACTTCGACCCTTTAGTACTACTCTTAGTAGCCGGACTCAGATTAATTCCATGCATGCGCATATGCGAGCGCAAGTTACTCTTCGACGCGAAAACTTTG
The DNA here is from genome assembly GCA_963556235.1 of Cryptophagus acutangulus. NCBI lineage: Eukaryota > Metazoa > Arthropoda > Insecta > Coleoptera > Cryptophagidae > Cryptophagus > Cryptophagus acutangulus. The sequence continues at coordinate 11,176,932 of OY744559.1, read as the reverse complement.
AAGCACTTGCGACAAGTGTGATAAGACTCCTCGTCCTCTTCCTTCGCCTTACTCGCCTTCGTTTCACGATCATGCTTCTGCTTATGCATGAAGAACGATCCAGCCGTGTAGAACAATTTCCCGCAAACCTTGCACTCTTTCGGGAAGTCCTTCGACTGCGGCGTGCGAACATTCGGATGATTCTGCTTGTTGTGATCCCATAAAGTAACATACCCCGTAAAGTCCAAGTTGCACAACTTGCAACTGAATCCCTTCTCGCGTCCGCCATTCAACTCGTTATGCGACTGGGCATGTTGCTCCAAATCCTCCTGCGATGGGAACATGGCATCGCAAACGGTGCAATCATGCATCGCATCGTTTGCATCCCCATTCGGGCTCAACATCGTACTCTTATACGACTTCGTCTTCGAATCGCGATAGACCTTCAAGTTCAAATGCACACTGCGATGTTGGTTCAACTCCGTTTGGAACTGGAAGATCTTTCCGCACTCGCCGCAAGCTTGCTGCTTATGACCACTCAAATGCTTCTTCCATTCGACGGCGCTGTACATCCCGCCGCAATCCGGACAAGTGTACAAACTTTGGTCTTCCACCGCTTCAGTCTTCTGCACCACACTCGCAGTCGCCGCATACGAAGTCGTCGCATAAGTGCCGGTAGTGTCATGCACTTGCATGTAATGTCGCAACATATTCCCGTTATTCGCGTAGGTTTTACTGCAAACGGGGCAAGTCTCCCCGACAATCTGCGGTCGGGCTCTTCGTCTCCGCAAACTAGTTCGCGGACCTTGCAACGGACTGTCGGTGGTCGCTTTGGTGTCGGGCAACTCGGAATACAAAGTCGGCGCTTTGTGGTACATCGAGTGGCTTCGCTTGATGTCGTCGACCGGCTCCGGTTTGTGCAGCGCGGGCGGCAAAGAACTGCGCGTCTTGTAATACTTATCCGTTTGCAGCATCTTGAAGCCTTCGGAGCGATCGTGCTTGTCTTCCGCGTGCTTCAGGAATTCTTCCAGCGTGTCCGTAACGACGTGACAAATGTCGCAGCAGTATTGAGCGCAGCACACAGCGTACGAATGCTTCTTGTAGGAATCTAAGTTATTAAATGTGGTGTCGCAGTAGCAAATGTATGGGAATGTTAAGTCGAAGTGGATCTCCTCCAAATGCGTCACGTAATCTTCGTGCAAACTGAAGATCGCTCGGCAGGCGTTACACTTGAAGTTCTGATAGAGGCGGCATTTTACGTCGCTTCGTTTGCGCAAGTTCGACAATTTAATCAAATTCTCGTTCGTTTGCTTTTTGCAACGTTTCTGATGTCGGGTGAAAACCGATCGATCGTTGAACGTGATCATGCAAGCGTAACATGTGAATATCGGGAACCACATCCGTTGAGCTCGCACATGAGCGACGAGTTTCTTCAACGTGGAATGTCGGACTTTGTGACAAGCGCATTCTAACGTCGCAAACATCGTTACGACCGCTCGGCATTTCTCGGCGTAACTCAGCTCCACTTTCGATAGGGGTTCGAACGCGATTGGAGTGTCGTTGGCTTTTAGTAACTTTAATCCGGCGGCGAATAGGATTTTCTCCTGTTCCGGATTGAATATAGTTTTGGTATCTGGTTCGATTTTAGCGATACTTCCCTGAGAGTTCATCGAGTTTTGCGAGCGGTCGTCGTGGTCCATGCTGTTCGAACCTGCCGACGAGATCGACTTACCGTTGGAGATGCCGTGGATGTTTTTCTCGTGCTTTTTGCGATTGTAGTGCGAGCTGAATAGTTTGTCGCAGATGCGGCAGTTTCTATCCAGGCTATTGTCAGGCCCTGTCAAAACAAAAGTCAAATTAGTATTACAAACATTAAAACAGTTGACAAATAGTACCTAATATAATCGACGGGCTCGGTGCTTCTTCTTCAGGCTGCTGCTTAACCGGCGCAAGATACGGCGTCAAAATCGGCGGATCCTCTTCCGGCAACTCTTTTTTCAAATTGACAGGAGCAGGCGGTAATTCTTCTTCCTCTGGTGGCGGTTCTAATATTGATGGTTGTTCAACCATTTCTTCCTCGTCCACCGCGATCGGTTCCTCTTTTATCTGGATGCTCTGTAATTTTATTAGTAAAATACGTAACAATTTCGGTGAAGTATATTTACCAGATCGGCCAACGTTGGAGTCTGAGTCATCCATTCTTCGAGCTTGTTTTGATTGAGGGAGCATTGTTTCTTGTATTTGCGCCAGTTTTCTACGGTGCTGATGCATGCGTTGCAGACCAATATTGATAGTTTGTCGTTGGGTACAATCTGGAAGACGGAATAATTTTGTTAGGTACTGTAGACTTTTAGAAATCAATAATTGGCTTGATGGAATTGAAGCGTGCTTTGGTGGGTGCTATCAATATTATCTGCAGCTAATTTCACGTATGTGGAAAAAAAATCCTAAGAAATGAAATCTTATAACCTAAGAAAATGAATTTAAATCGTCCTCTCCTTAATGTTATTAATATCAAAAAAAATATCAAAATAGTCATCAAAAAAGCTTCAAGTCCAAATTAAATGTGGATGCGTTCGGTTCTCTCCCTTAGATCCTTTTAGCATCTACCTATCTCTCTCTTACATATTTGAAACTACAAGTGCGAGAGAGATGGCAGATGCCAAGTGGAATCCAGAGTTACCCAAATGGAAAAACAAACCCACCAATTATCTCTTCTGCAATTCGCATTAAAATCAGAAACAACAAGCATTTTTCAGCATCCTATCCTAACCTAACGTCTAAATCAATAATCTTAATTCCCCGATCCAAATGCTGAATCGCCATTCTTCCACTTCTCGCCGCTCAGCATGAATGAGCCGCAAGTGGGCAAAACCGACATGACGCTCACTCCATACCCAACCAACATTTCCTAATTCGGCATCAAAATCCTACGAAACACATGCAAAACGCACTCACCTCAATCGCAAGAGTCGACGAAATCTTTGTCTGTAAGGTGGGATCAGCGGTAGCATCATCGAACACCGACTTCAACGTATCCAATTTGTCCGATAGACACAATCTGCAGCACGACTGGAATTGACCGAATCTCGAGTCTGCCATCGTGAACTAACACTAGGAGCACGCACTATTAGTCAATATGCAAGTGTTAATTGCAAGAGAATGTCGAAAGAAGTCATCAACAACGAAATTTAAGTTCTTTTCACTGCTGCTCACCGCTTTGGGACCTGCACGCCATGACGATGTCTAATGCTTGCCGTATGCCCCCACTCTCTTCACTTCACCGTGTTGTTGGTTGGTTTGGATTGGATTGGAGTTGGAGTGAAGTCAGTCTGGGCATTGTGGGACAATTTCTAAACTGACGACTGGGAAAATGAAGCTTGGATCGGAAAAGAATCTACATCTAGAATGAAATTGGAAAAAATGATATTTAGGATGCTTCTATTTAGTATCTCATTAAATTGTCAGTTAGGAGCGGGAAGGTTGATCTAGTACTAAAATATATGTAGGATAGATGGAGTTGTCATGACTAAATTTATGGCTGGATATGGGATTTGTTCATAAGGGCTCACTTCTGAAGAAACTTGGGGATTTTGTCGTTATTCAAAGATTTTTACTTAGCAATTATAGACTTGGTGATAATTTGCTGATTTTAGTTGGAGCTAATGATTTTTAACCGGTTTATTCAAAACGGCACTACTTTTTGCTATTCACATATAGCGGAGATGAAATTTTAGGTGATGATGGGAGATGACTGATGACTTTAACTGGTGGATGCTAGTACTTCCTATATTTATGATTAAAAATTATTCTTTTAATTGCTTATTTACTTAGTAGGTACCATTAAAACAAAATATTTGTCCAAACTTTCCTTCCTCGTTCATTATAGAAAATTGATATGACTGAGGATACAATGAAAAACTGCTAAAAACTTGAAGCAATACGTGTTTGTTTCAATGATTACATAAATCAGTGGATAAAATATGGAAAATTGGAGTTTATAATAAGAGTTTATTTTGTTAGGCAATATTTCATAGCTAAAAGCACCACGTTTCATATTTCATAGAACAATTCCAATCCAGCTTTAGCAAATAATATGTATTTTGTATTGATTTTACCATCGCATAGTGGCAACTGCACTCCTTGCACCAAATTTATGAAGATAAGTACAAAAGAAGATTAAATATGTAGATGGATGATAATAAGGAACATTAATATCCAATCAAATATAGCTTAAGCCATTGTTTTACAACTAGGATTAGTTGATGGGACTTTTTGGGAAAAACTTTTGAGGAGGGACGATATTTATGAGAACAATGAAAAGTAAGCTGGATTTTAATATGAGAACTAATGCTATTTTTTCTATTTTATTAAATATCTAAATCAAAAGTATAAGAATGAGTAGTACTAGCGAGAGTAAATTGGAATTTATTGGATAATTTATAAGAGGGATTGATCTTCTTAAATAATTTAAGAAGTTGGATAATTTTAGTACAATTATAAATTTCAGTATATTTCTGAAGCTTGAAAAGAACTAAAAAGAGTACTTACATAAAGTTATCACGAAATTAATTTACACAAATTCATGCGGCAAACCAAATTATGCAACTGAACGTAGGCAACACAATATACATTTTGTGTATTACTGGTTGCATCCCATTAAGTAGTAGCACAAATAATTGGTCCAAGTGTGCTTCTTTGGTTTAGTTAACCAGCCAATTTTCATCACTTTTATTGACACAGTTTCATGTTTAACCATCAAAGCCCTTATTACTGTTATTGATTTCATTTTAGCAGATTCAAATGAATCCCAAAAAAATCAAAAAATCGCGCCCTTCCAATGTTAAGCGCAAACTAGTAGCGCAATGGTTGGTTGTTTCTCTTTAATTTTTGAGGCAATCCATTTTCCATGTAAAAGTGCCGAATGCATTGAAACCCTATAAATGTATTCACAAATTAATATTAAGGAGTAAGTTAAATCCAATATTATCTAGCTTAGATCGCAATGCTCAAAACTACACCAACTAATCGACGATTTTATGAAATGTTATTGACCTATGCCTCCCCTCTGTTTTTTACAAAAATCTATACTATTTTATGAAAATGCATAATAAAACAATCACGGAATATTGTCAGCATTTGACAAGCATTAATGCAACCATTAGAAAAGCAAAATTGATTACGCACTGTCGGTAAATTTCAGATAAAATTAAATACATAACCTCAAAATGTCTAAAAGACATGTTGACGAGGGGTCTAGCGGTGGCCAACCTCCCATCAAAAAAATACACTTCGAGCCGCACCTCATTGGGTCGGTTTCCACGCTGGAGGAGATGGACATCAAGGTTTTGCAGTTCCAGAACAAAAAACTTGCACAGGTAACAAATTAATCAACTTTAAAGAAGTTTACAACTTTTATAATACTTCGCAATCGTAGCGCATTGAACAACGGCATCGAACAGAGCAAGAACTGCGTCAACGTATCGAACAGCTCGAAAAACGACAAACGCAGGATGATGCGATGCTTAATGTGGTCAACAGATACTGGAATCAACTTAATGAGGATATTCGGATATTGCTGCAGAGGTTTGATGCGGAAACCGCGGACGAATCGGAGAATAAAAGTAAATAGTTGTAACTTTAAGGGGATGAATTTATTGTTGGTTTGTTTTGGTTTGCAGACGAGAGCGAAGCCACTACTTCGTTTTTAATGCAATTGTCTACTTGGGACAAGGATGAATTAAATGATAAGTTAGCCAATAGAGTTCAGGTGTCGAGACGGGCTGTCGCTAAAGTAATTCAAGCGTTTGATCGCTTGATTCAAAGGAATGAGAAGATCACTTTGGCTCTTAAAGGGGAATTGGACGGGCGTAAGTTTTAGTTAATAATAATTGAACGTTACGTTAAAACTTAATATATTTCCTCAACAGAAGACGCACCTTCCGTCGACGAAGTAATCCGCCAAACAAACGTTCAACTACAAGCGGAAAACCGCAACCTGCAAGCGTTGCACACATCGCTCCACGAAAAGTACCACACAAACAGCCTGAAAGTTGCGGAACTCCAGGATTCAGTGACGGCCAAAGAAACTGAAACTGCGGAGCTTAAAAATCAAATCGACGATTTGCAGTACGAATTGGATAAAGTACGCAACCGAAATGACAAACTCGAAACGCATTTAGCAGAAGCGGTTGAAAAACTGAAAGCGTATCATCAATTGCATGGCGATCCGGATAGTAAAGGGCAAGGCGTGCAACCGAAGCAGCCGGTTCAAACCAACGTGTCGCAAGCAAAACTCGAAGATTTGGTTAAGGAAGTGGAGGAGTATAAGGAGATGGCTAATAATCGATTGCAGGAGTTGGAAAAGTTGCATTCGACGCATCGGGAGACTTTAAAAGAGGTGGAGAAATTGAAAATGGATGTATGTTGTCTCGTTTTGTTTTGTAAGGAAATATTTGAATTTATTTTGCTTGTAGATAAGGCAGCTTCCCGAATGTGTTATCGTGGAGACGACGGAGTACAAATGTCTGCAGTCGCAATTTTCCGTTTTGTACAATGAGTCGATGCAGTTGAAAACGCAATTGGACGATGCCAGGCAACAACTGCAGTTGAGCAAAAATTCGCATTTAAGGAATATTGAAATGATGGAGGTAAATTACTATTTTTAAATTAATTACAATCGCTAGTTAAACGTATTAACAATTCCAGAGTGAGGAATTGATAGCTCAGAAAAAGCTGCGTCAGGAAGTAATGCAACTGGAAGACTTTCTCGCACAATTACGCAAAGAATACGAAATGTTGCGAATCGAATTCGAGCAGAATTTAGCGGCGAATGAACAAACCGGTCCAATTAACCGCGAAATGCGCCACTTAATCACTTCCTTGCAAAACAACACGCAACAACTTAAAGGCGAAGTGCATCGCTATAAACGCAAGTACAAAGAAACCAACAGTGAGATGCCGAAATTGCGTAAGGAAATCGAAGAATTGAACACCAAACTGACGCAAGCGCAAGGCGCAAACCTGGACGCGAAGGAGATCAAGCAGGAAATGGTAAAGGAAGAGGATAGTTTGAATAACGACTCGGGCGTGCAAGTGAAAGAAGAAGCGATGTTGCTCCCGATTAAGAAAGAGGAGGAGGAAACCGAGCAGACGGAAGACGGGGATGGGAACAAGGATGGCACTCTTGGCAGTCCATCGGCGAAGAAGGATGGAATTAAGCTGGAGAAGAATGCGGTGAAAAAGGAGCCGGGAGTTGTGAAGACCGAGAAGGACCATCAGGCGCAGAAGATGAAAGAAAACAAGGAAAGCGAGATGGTGCGCGATCTTAAGAACCAATTAAAGTAAAATTAATTAATTAATTGAAGACGAAAAATATATCAATCAATTAAATCTAAACGAATTCCTATTTTATTTTCAGGAAAGCGATGAACGAGCAGAAGGAAATGAAGCTACTACTCGACATGTACAAAGGTGTAAGTAAAGACCAGCGCGATAAGGTGCAGCTAATGGCCGTGGAAAAGAAGCTGCGCACTGAACTGGACGATTTACGACAGACGATCAAGAAAATGCAAGACACTAAACGTGACGATAAGCGCAAACTGGCCGAGGACGAAGCACTCAAGAAAATCAAACAGCTTGAAGAGCAGAAATACGAGTTGCAAAAGCAAGTGGCGTCGCAGAAACCGAACGATGGTAATTGGGGCCACAATGTATTGCATCAGATGCGACCGTTTGTAGGCTCGCATGAAGAGGAGGCGCTGTTGAATGAGATGGAAGTTACGGGGCAAGCGTTTGAGGATATGCAGGAGCAGAATTCGCGGTTGATTCAGCAGTTGCGGGAAAAAGACGATGCGAATTTTAAGTTAATGTCCGAGCGGATTAAGTCGAATCAGTTGCATAAGTTGGCGAGGGAGGAAAAGGATGTGTTGAAGGAACAGGTTACTACTTTGAGTACGCAAGTTGAGGCGACGAATATTGTCGTGCGAAAGTTGGAGGATAAAGAGCGTATTTTGCAGAATAATTTGGCGACGGTGGAGAAAGAGTTGACGTTAAGGCAGCAAGCGATGGAGATGCATAAGCGGAAAGCGATTGAGTCGGCGCAGTCTGCGGCGGATCTTAAGCTACATTTAGGTACGTAATTTAATTATCAATTGAGAGAAAACTAATTTGTTTGTGTAGAAAAATATCATTCCCAAATGAAAGAAGCGCAGCAAGTGGTGGCGGAGAAGACGAGCTCCTTGGAAGCGGAAGCGTACAAGACCAAGCGACTGCAGGAGGAAATCGCGCAACTGAAGCGCAAAGCCGAACGAATGAAGAAGATGGAACTAGCGGGTACGACATTGGACGAAGTGATGATGGAAGAAATTCGAGAATACAAAGAAACTTTGACTTGTCCGTCTTGTAAAGTGAAACGGAAAGATGCGGTGTTATCCAAATGCTTCCATGTTTTCTGTTACGATTGCTTGAAAACTCGATATGAAACTCGACAACGAAAATGTCCGAAGTGTAATTGTGCGTTTGGTGCCAATGATTACCATCGATTGTATTTATCAAACTAATTTAAGTAAGTTAGTGCTAAGTGGTAGGTTTAATTGACTTATTTTAATTATGTACTATGTGAGTTAATAATATAATTTATGTCTTGTAAGTGAATTCGATTAAATTAAGATTAAGTGTCTTTTTGAATTTTTTTGGGGTGGGATTGGAATTAAATGAAACAATAATTTAATGAATGCACAAACATTTTAATATAAACTTAAAAATCGTACAACAATATGAAAAATTATAGACTATTATACACATATTATTAGTATTAGTTTATAAATAACGTACGGGATGGAAATTATCCGCTCTCTATATTAAATATAGATTCAGAGATTAACTACGACTTAGTCACAATAATAATAATTTGAATGAATGTTTTTTTTTATTAACAATCTAACACAGATAGTGACAAACATACATAAATAGGCCTGTGCAGGTTTCTCTCCGCCGTATTTTTTATTTTCCTCCGCCATCAATATTTTAGCATCCTGCATCAAGATTCATATCTAGTATTCCAAATATTTAATTATTTATAATAATCTACTACGATAGTAAAAAAGAGCCATCACATTCCTTTGGGCTTCAGTCCCTACAGTAATATTATATATTGTATAAAATTCAAGCGGTTACAAATTGCGAAATTCATATTTTTGGGTGAAACACTAACCTTTATAGTTTTGTAACCACTTGACTAGCCAGTGTCAAATATACTGACCGAACTATAAAATACCTACAAAGTTTATAATATACGTTTATACCAGATACATGAATATTATTTAGTATTATAAACAACAATTAACTATTTTGGATTATATACAAATCTTAGATAAAATGCAATTTACGTACAAGCAAGTATATAAAATAATTGAGTAATCTATAAATATTGAATCATGTACATTGTGTAGCTTGCGACTAGGCGAGTATCGAAACATTATCGTGCCACCCTTTCCTTAAGGGTGGGACATAATGTTTAAATCTGCTAGTAACATTCACAGGTAATGCATACACCGTTGACGTTGCCTAAAACCGCCCCACATCTAAATTGAAGGCAAACTTATCCCGTATTTTTAAAAAATCTCGTTCGCGCGCTTTCGCACTCTTTATCATCAAGCTTAAAAAAATACTTTTTATCACGTGGAGGGAAAAATCTAACTATAGTAACTTGTAGTGAATATTTGTATTATTATTTATCCCACTAAACTTATTATTCATTCATTAATTAAATTGTGCTAAAAAATATTCCGCAGTAATTATTATTTAATTAATAAAATAAACTATGTTATTTATTTATTTATATTATTTTATGTAGTATATGTATATTCGATTTTTTTTTTCAGATGCTGATAGAGATTGCATAATAACATCGAAAAAAGGAGGTTCTAGAAATCCTGAAAACGTTACCATATTTGTTCCAGCTCGAAATGAGCCGAACACGTCCAATAAGAAAATAGAAACATCGTCAAAAATCTAGCTTTGCTTTACGTACGTACTCGATAAAAAAGATCTAATTTATTATTTTCATTTTATCACTAACTACATTTTTTTATATCACTTTCAGTGATACTAAAGCATCGACAATCACATCGTGGAAAGTTTCCATAACATTTTTCAAACCCCTTAAACTTCCCGAGAAAAATTAAATTATTTATTGCATTTCTAGCGTAGATGTTATTTCATCTAAAAATTTAAATATCGCGCCAATTTTTTCCCCGGATATTTTGGAAAATACTCAAAATTTGTGCCTTATACGAAAATAGAATCCTAGAAGAGATAGACAAGTATTATTCATGCACAGATTTTTTTCGTATTGCGCGATTTTTTTTTCGGGTGCCAGTAATTTGAAAAATGTTATAAATCTTTCAAGAATCCTTCAGTTGAGTTCCAATCCTGTTGGAACCTTTGTTATGTTTTTTATAAGCGTTTCAAATGTGTATTTTGATTTTTCGTTGAGAAGACTACTACTTATCATAATTAATGAATTTCAACTTAGCTAGGTAGATATAATTAATAGCAATTGATCTATAGAATGATATAACAACACGTCAGGTACGCAGACAAAATCATAACATAAAAATTATTAATGCGAAATTAGAATCAAAAACTATAAACTTGTAACAAAATATATATATTATATTAAAGTCAACAATTTATACAAATAAAAAATAAAACAATATGAAAAAGTAACAAAAAGAAAACGAAAAATAATCAAGCAAATATTATAAAATAGAAACGAAAAAGGGGAAGCATCTAGAACCCAGTGGTGATTTGTTTTATGATGAACCGTCGCGCAATACTGAATTTCGATGAGAAAGCCCCGTTTACACACACCGTAACACGCAAAAATGCAAAATAAATCGAGTTGTTTTTTTGGTAATATAATTCTCTAGTAAAATTACTTAAGTTTAAAGGTCTATTTTACGAAATATCACAAATTCAGTTCTAATATAAGGTCGCGTACCGATTAATAAACCGGCGGCCACCCAAAAGTGAACGCCCGCCTATTAACTTGTCGCACCTCTGTATATATTTTTTTATAGTAGTACTTTATTAATATAATAAATTATTATTGCACTTGGTCTTTTATACAGTTTCGTCTAACTCACGTTGAATCTCGCGGTTAATTTCCGGTTACGGCCACTTATGTGTAAACGCAGCTTCACGTTTACGATTTCTCTCTCGGACATGATATGCCAAACACTTACTAAATAATGAATATCAAAAAAAGTATTTGTTATTTTTTTTTGGTGGGACTAGATGTCAGCTTGAGCTTTTTCATACAAAAATAAAAAAATACATACAAGTAGTACAATATAAAAAATTTAAGACACACTATTCTACAGAATACTGTAAACACCATATTTATATATAGATAATTATATATAAAGTAAGAAACACCTAATTTACAATCAATATATTATGACTACGATTCATAAAAAATCTAGCATCAAGCATCATCATCATATTGTGAAAAACCAAAATTATTACTAAGAATAAAGGAGCTGTTCAGCGAAATCTTCGTTCGTAATTGCCTATAGATTAACGATTTATAGATATATAGCGTATAAAAATATTTCTTAGATACAAAATAACAAATTATATTCTTAGAGAGATCATCACACTATTAAAACAAACTAGATGTATTTACAAGTATAATGAGATAATTAATTAATTTAAACGTAATGATTAGAAATTAGGAACTATATCAATAATTATATATGACCATACTTTTCTGCTATAGGAATTCAAAACCTCGAAATAAAAAACTCTAATCTACCATCATAGAAAAATCCAATACCGAATACTAGTTTGCAGGTACAGGTCGAACCACATTCAGATCATACAACTCGCCGGCCGAAACTTTGGGCGAGTCGCAGCCCGATTTTGACTAAACTAGGAACAAATATGTGATAAAAGTAGTGATGTTCTGGTAGTTACAACGAAAATAAGCAATTAGGAAGAAGAGTTTCGCACAGCGTATTAATAAGTAACAATAGATAGCCTTTTTCATCATTGAGTTCCTGATCTAAGAACACCCTCAGTTGGCCACTAAAAGATGTTGATACTGTCCGGTAGTCGGATAGGGCCAGTTATTGTCCAACAGCTTCCCATTGTCGGGTTGTGCGGTTGGAGTGGATGGTGGAGCTCCAACGGATCCGGTAGTCGGGTAATAAGGAGCGATGGGGGTATGTTCGAATGGGAGTTTAGCCGGATACAGGTCTGGACTTAAAAATTGATTGGAAGACTCAAACATTGAACGTGGAGGAAACTGTGGAGGATAATGGCCATGGAAGTAATAAGCTGAGGGATCTGGTGACAGGGCACGACCGCCCCCGGGGGAGTGATGGGGCGGCTGTTGATGCAATTGCTGTTGCATCGCACGTTGCTTGATGTAATTGGAGAATTCGGTTGGCGACATTCTGCAACAATCGAACAACGGGTTCTACAATCGAAACCTAGACGAACATTTTGGTAACTTACCGATTAGCACGTTTGCTGCTCGTTTTCAATTTAGTGCTGCCAAATTTGGTTTGAGCAAAAGTAGCGGTAGTAAAGGTGAGTGGTGTGGTGGTCCGTGGGATGAACGCCGGAACGGGCGATGGTGATCCCTTGAACGAATTGCCAACAGAAGTGGGAGATGGTGCCGAAGAAGCCGTTGGGAGATGATTCACATTGTTGGGCAACACTTGGTTGGGATTTGGTGGAGCAACTGGAGGCTGTTGCATCTGAGTTCCAATGACTGGAACGTTGGGTGGTGGTGGGTTGGCCGTGAAGGGCGTGATGGATTTCGGTGATAAACTAAGATTGTTTAAACTGCAGCTGACCGACTCGATCGGTCGGAAACATTGCGCTTCCGGATTGAACGTCTTCGTCACCTCACGATCTGCCGACTTCTCGTCTTGCGGATCGGCCTTGTCGCTGAATAGCACCTTAACAGCTCCTTTCTCGCCAATGCGGTAGCTCACCTCGCCTGGATCTACCCAAACCGCCAGTTCTTGGGGCAGGTTCTCCAAAATGTCCTGTATGGGTACTCCACTCTCTCGAGCAGCTCGCTCCAAGACTTTGTCGATCGGGTCGCCCGTCTTCAGACATCTGAAGGCTGATCCTTTGAATGGTTTCTCCGGATACCAATGCCCTTCGAATTTATCTTTTAAAGCTTTTTCTAATTCTTCCCCGAAAATGTTAACTCGTCTTCTGGGGAGTTTGTTATACAGGTACGATATTACGAAATTCAGTGCTACTTGTACTTCTATATGCATTGTGAATGAACTTATTGTTGTTTTCTTCGCTTAATCTATGCTTTATAAAAACATTTATTTATTCTTTTTGGATATTCAACGATATATTATTCCGATTCCTCTTCGAAATTAAGGTACGTGATCTGCAACCAAAACAAAAACAATCATAAATTTATCTGTCCGAGATAAATCTCGCGTGTGAAATTGGAAACAATCGAATTTTATTCGAAAAACTAAAAAGGGGGAAATTTATTAGCGCTATTAGTTGCTGAATATTCACAAGACAAAAGAGTCTGGCCCAATTCTTTCCAGGATTAGTAGACCTAGCAACCAGACCTTTTTGAATAATGAAGTGACTTTAATTACATCGAGGAGGAAAACCGGAATAGTGGAGTATGTCCCGGAGGAAGAGTGAAAAAGGACCCGTAGGTCTGTGATCCTTCACTATGTATGTCTTGCGTAGACGTTTACAACTTGCGATCAATAATACGCAGCACAGCTCAGGATTGTGACAAATTTAAAACTAGGTCGCACCCAAATATATTTGCCGTGCCTGACACACATCGAAGACTTGGTCTTCGGAAGCACCCTTTGGAGGCGACTTGCGATAATAGTTGTTGGGTTGTCAATTTAAATTTAATTGACACTCCAACACGCGAGTCGCGTATTAGTTTTGGACGAAAATAAATCGTCGTGCTATTTCGCTACTGGTTTATTGGGGCACATAATGTCAGTCAACGTACACAATTAGCTATTATTAGAAAATCCATGTTCGCAAAGTGAAAAAGCACTTTGGCAATTAATCCCATCAAGTCGGGAAAAACTGGTCAAAAATTATCAACAAAATGTCGAGTAGGGGTGCTATTGATTTTGCTCGTACAATGCTTAATTTATTTTTGTATCGAGAATACGGACCGAATTACAAAAGCGCAAATTTGGCGTTATTGAACGTCTGCAACGTTCCCATCAAAATTTGATTATAAGGCTCAAAGCAAATAAGTAATATCAAAAATATTTGAGCAAATATTGGATTTCATGACGTATCTGGAGATAAGTTTGATAAAAAACTTGTTTTTTGGGCATGTATTAAACAAACTGGGATTTGGACGAGATAATGACGAACTAAAAACGCATCGAATAAAAATGGGAAAATTTTACAGCAACAATGAACCATAAAAATTTGATCAAAGCTAAATATAGCAAAAAATTCTTTTCATGACTCTCTCAGCACATTATAAATTTAATTATAACTCACCCAAACAAAATTCACTTTATGAGCAATTTGTATAGATAATTATAAATACATTTGACTCATCAGCAGTTAAATTCATAAAAATTATAACAGAATTTTATCCAATAAGTGGACTATAGAAGATAATGAAATATTTACCTAAAACTATTAAACTAAATTAGCGATTAGAAAAAAAACAAGATTGATAAAAATAAATATTTAAACGTCTCACAGACATTTTTAATCAGACTATCTTAACTTTGTACAATAATTTAATGTCAAGATGATATTTATCACACGCAATTAGGTCAAAATGTTGCTCAATTTGAGTCACAATGTTTGTGAGACGTACAGAAAAAATACAAATTGATAGAAATATTGTCATTTGATATGCTGATTTGGCACATAGCGATTTGATTTGCAAGCAGCGTGAAGCAATTTAACGCTAAAATTTTACCACACGGAAATCTAAAAAAGTTAAACGCGTGGAAATTAAATGTAGCAAATAAGTGCATAATTGGAGGAAGTAGTTTCATTATAGTGTAATGTAATAGACCATGCAGACCAACTCGTTTGTCTCAAACGACTCTACATGCTGTGCTCTATTTTCTTCTTCGCTCCAAAATTTTACGAGTAGTTGGCTTCATATTTACTTCGACTTTTTGGGTGGATAGAAATAAATCCCAAATAGAAAAAAATTCTAACTGTAACAAGCTTCCAGAGCTTTTATTTTAAAAAATATTTTCTAAAGAAATTCAAGCGAAAACTGGGGAATTTTGGGGAATTCACTATTTTTTTCGATGTTCCTTAGATGTTTTTAGATGTTTTTTGATGTAGATTTGTTACGTAATAATTAACAAGTATATGTGGTTGAAAAAAATACTTATTTCTTTGAAAAAAATACCAAGATCATGCTTCTCTGAAATTTGCAATTTATTATTGAATAAAATGCGGTTTTTATTAATAGATTTCTACTACAAGGAACTTTGCAACAATAAAATAATATAGTAAACAATCATTCTTATGAATGTTTTATAAATTCCAAACAACATGAAGTGATTTACAATTATTAGTTTAGTTGCATTACATAACAATATTCTTAGCAAAGAAGATAATAGACGTGTATTGTTTGTTCGCGTTTTTGTTCTAAATTTCTAAAAATTCACACAAATTAATTAAATATTCTTTCGTTATTTGATTGGCTTTGACCTTTGTCACGGACACAATAATTATTGTGTAAGGATTCATACATTATATATGCGAGTACCTTAACCAGATAGATATTAAACTATTGATTTAAACTAATTTCTTTCAAAGTTTGCTTTTTAAATCAATTTTTATTAGCAAGATAACGACACACAATCTCAAAATAAACAACAATCATTAATAATAATTCGTATATAGAAGAAACAATGTCAATGTATGGACGTGACGCTCCAAACATTAACAATTCAATTAGCAATTAAAACAACAATGGAAAATTCATTACCTTTTACAATATAATTCAAAATTCCATATTTTAATGGTTTCGCGTACTACGTACTAAGATAATTAACCAACGACAAACAGTTTGCGGAGGCCGAGTTTCGCAACTTTGCTTTTAAATATTAAAGTGCTAAGAGAATTTAATGTTCAAGACCTATATTCTGACTCCTTTTAGGAAATGCTATAGATTCGCCAGGAAGATTAATAGAAATAGCTAAAATATTAAATAGCAAAAGTTTGGAGATGGAGAAGAACTTACGTCTTTGCACTTTCTTCACATTTGCGACAATTAATTTAGAGAACCTCTTTACCAAATGATTAAGCACAGATAAGTGGTCTCACATACTTTGTATAAATATAATATACCTCATTTGAAGAGACTATTTATAAACCGGCATGTTTACCGCTGAAAATTAGAAGATAGAAGATCAACAACAAGGAGATTAAAATTTCGTGTAAACACTCAAAAATTTGCCTGCATATAATAATTCTATCCAGCATCCCCGCAACTATGACTAACTTAGCACCGAAAAAATAATAAACCGATTACTTAAGAGATGTTTTAATAAACATACCAAGTGTTTAAAATAACGAGCCAAAAATCGTGGAATATTTTGATGTAAATACAATAATGAAAAGAACAAGTGAAACATTTGTTATGAGACTTTTTTTGGCAGCCAGTCAAAATGTGTGATTCATAACGAGATTGAAGAGCAAAAACTGACAAACAGCTACCGATTTGGCAAAACGTTTATTTTTGTGAACGTATTTTTCGAAAATTGTTGAGTTACATACTATGTAATGTTTTTGTAAAACACCAGCTGATTAATTATATTATAAATTAAGTATCTTAAATTAGCTTAGTAGAGAACTCGGACATAATCCAATCAAATGTGGGACAAAAGTGTTGCATTTGCATTTAATCCATAAATGTTCGTTTATTCAATTAAGTGTAGGGCACTTTTTTAATTAAAAATAGAGGCTGCATTAAAAGGTCGAGTTTACTCTGCTATATCCACAAAAGAGCTCAAATGAGCAAAGAGACAATTTTGAATTAAAAGCTCGCTTTTTCCAAAATTAATTTATTATAACGAAATAATATTGATCTTATAGATTTCACAAACAATCACTTTCATTATTATTTTCCTAAAGAATAAACGTCGCGCTTAAATTCCGTTTAAATTAAATTAAATTTCTTTTAATTGCGTTACATACGAAATTGTTTTAAGCGCCAGACCATTAACATAAAACGTTGAGAAATCCCAAATGAATTAGTAATTATTTTAGAAAAGTTGCCAAATTTGAGCTGCAAAAGAAAGAATATTCGAATGATGCATCATGTTCAAGTTATTTTCGAAATCATGCTTTTTTACTACGTAACCAAACTACGCTATACATTATTGAGACAACGTCAGTAGGTTATTTTAAGTTTCTTTCATAAAGTACTTTTATTACCTACGAGTCATGTGAAAGAACTTTTCAGCATCATTCCAATAACAAAACAACTTTTAATCAAAATAATAATTAATAAGAAGACGTATAAAAAATTCAGTACACTTATTTGTAGCCCTATATTCACCCTTTCTAAAACTACCATCAAATCTTCCCTACTGTCCCAAATAATAAAAATATCTGCTTTACCCCAAAAAGCTCTCCGCTCATTTCCGCCATGTTTCACCTAATTTTGACGAAAAGGATTGAAGATCCACAGTGCAAATCTGCGAAATTCATTCTGTGCCATTACAACAACCCATAAAATCATAAAACCTCAAGTGAATGTGCTAAAACGGGGTCGTACTGGCAGATCGATAATAATGCTGCCAACGCCCCGTTACCGTAGACACTGGTGCGATCAACAAACATATTCCCTCTGAAAGCTTTTCTTAAAAAAGTCCACAAGATATTCTTAATAAAACTTTATTAGCACTCCTACATGGCATCAAACCCCATCAGGCTAAAACGGCGGATCTTGATCTTAACTTTTTGCGTTATTGCGAGCAAATTTTCAAATATGTTTCTTGAGAAAGTACAACAATTGTGCTGCGGAAATCGCTGTATTTATTAATGGGAAAAATTATTGCTGCATTTAACGATGTGTAATCAATCCATCGCGAGTTATATAACTCCTCGATCCAATTTAACGCCAAATAATTAAAATACGAGAGCGATATTACGAAATCGATTTTAAAGCGCAAATTTTTGCGGTATTTATAGACGTTTTCGTATAAACGCCACTCCGTGGCGTTTCTATAAATACGATAATTATAGATTTGAACGAATTTTTTTAAAGAACAAACTAAATATATAAACAGTCGGTTTTAATGTTTCTAAAAATATAATTGGGCAACATTTTTGATGAGCAAACCATTTTGCCAGGTCCAAACAATATTTTATTCAGGCTTCGGTTTATTTTTAGTTAGATGTTGGGCCAATGCTGGTTCCGTAAGAATTACGACATGTTTGTTTTTCGCTTTCACGAATCATTTCAATTTTCAAAATGTTCAAGGAAACTTTTAATTGTAAAATGTTCTTATTGGATCTCGTATCTAATAAATTTTGATTAAATTTTGCGATAATAAAGTCGGGCGCAAAAAATGAAGACTTATTGCGGTTAATCCTTCAATTATTTCTTATTAAATTTACAAATCCTATAATATAAGCGATTTAATTAAATTGAGCGCGTTATTAAATCGACTCGAAGAGGGTACTCGATTCAAAATTATTTTTTTAAATAATCTATTATTTACCAGTTGGAAATTTGATGTAGTAGTGTAGTGTGAACTTACCTGTAACAAGAAAGAAGAAAATGTAATTTATTTAAATAGTAATGTAAACAATTTTCGTTCAGTATCAAAGATGTCATGGAAAATTAAACAAGAGTGAGTTTGTGTTTTACATAAAATGATTGCACCGTTGTTTAAATGAGATGTAGAATAACGGGGGATTACAATATGACAATAATAATATTTTCTTGATACATTGTCAACTGTAATAGTATACATTTTATTAAGCACGATGTACAATTCGCGATTAATAATAATTAGTATAACATTATAATTATCAAGGTCAATGGTAATTAATAATAAAGGTTTTGTATGTATATTGACAAACAAACAAAACAACTGTGTGTATAGTAATTATATGGTAGTTTAGCAACAAAATATTTGATAATCATTTATTTCGAAGCGCAACTTCCTTTTTTCAAAAACGCAAATCAAAAATATTTCTATCATTGACATCAAACATATTGTTCACTTTACAAGCACAAATTACAATGTAAATAATATACATAGAGAGAAATAAATTAGGTCAATTGCAATGTTCCGGTCAAACCTTGTGTCGGTTTTATTCCAGCAAACAAATATTATTATTTTACCTTGCAATTAAAAAAAATAGGATCTTACGTAAAGCACCCGCATCTTTTTTGTAATTAAAATTATTATATTGCATTGTGATATGGGTAAGATTTCAATGTTGCATGCAAATTTTATATAAATATAAACCGAGTGTAATTAAAGTATCACTTCTAGGGCATTTGAATTGTTCCGAGTTGGATTTAGTATGGAATTTTGGCCCAGCTCCAAACCGATTCGCATTAGCTTAATGTATATATAGGTCATTTTGACAAATCATAAATAAATTTCAATTTAGGTGGTAATTTATTATTGCAAATTTTTAAAATAGGCTCCTCAAAATAGAATTGTTTCCAAAATATTCGCTAATCACATCATATGCATGGAAAAACATTACTACTATTTTTTTATCCAGAAAAAAGCGACTTATTATGAATTATTTATTATTACATATATTAATAAAAAATCGATAATTGAAAGGAATAAATGCATATCAATTATTTATTAACACGTAATAATTAGTTAGACTTGGAAGCGACTCTATCGATTGGAAAAAAATTATTCTTAAATGCTAATGCATTTTTTGTTGATAAATATTATTAATTTAACTACTGGAATTTTATTGGAACATGTGATGTGGTCCAGCAATCGATAAGATAAACATGGTAACTAGATATGATTCGCATTAATTTGAATCGTAATTAAAAATTATAAATCATAGTTTGTTTGGAAAATTTAACTGCGAAGGTACTTTTCGTGTGTGTGTGTGTAAAAAAAATAAAAATATTACACGCGCTGAAATTTAATTTTTGCATGTGCATGCCATTTGACCATTATATTCTCGAACGACCTACAAATGATTCCACACACAGTCACCAAGGTTGACTTGCGTCACTATGTATACTATATCTATAGATATATGGTCGCGATTAGATTAAATTAATACAGGGTAGACAAAAATAATGAGCGAAATGGTAGTTTTTCTATCAGCAATAAAGCGAACGATAGCGCGATATTTTTTCGACCAAAAAAAATATGCGTTGCATATTAAAGTGCACATTTGGTTATCGCAACCATATATTGATATAAAACACGGTTGAATGAATATTTAAAATGTAGATTAATATTTATGTGCTTTTTACAATTTCGTATTACGTCAAAGGAGAATTTTATTATTAAATACTTAAGTACCGAATTAAAGCCACACAAACGCACAATTTAATTAAATTAAATTCTGATAAGATAAAATAGTTTTACCGAGAAACTACGTTTGCAATTTAGTTTAAATAATCAGCTGAGCGATAATTAGATAGAAAAATATCGTACGAGCGCAAAGTTGAAATGAAATTTACTTACCAAAAGCGTATTATAAATCGATGAGAAATAAAAACTTAAAAAAATATAAACAAACTATACAATTATTATCAGATATAAAAGTAGAAAAATATAAAAGATGTGGACTAGTAAATAAGATCACTTCACACCCGCGTCGCGCTCTGCGCTTACAATGACGGAGAAAAGCTCAGCGTTGTCGATATATAAACTCCGCGTATCTCGCTGGCGAGCTTTACGTCATCCACGACGTCACGCCAGTTGCTACGGTAACGGGTTTGTTTAGTTCGGAGCGCCACCCGGTCCAGAATTGCGTCATCGGTGCATCCACCAGCAGCAGGATGTGCCTTGCTTGCTCCTTGCAACCCCCGGGGATGTTCGAAACAAATGCAAATCGACGGAGTGTGAATGTCATTCAATGCTGGATTTTTTGTCGTTTTTCGAATAAAAGACGCACGCAAAATGCCAATTTCTGTCTCAGACAGAGCTAAAGTAAATAAGGCAATCGTATGGAGCGAAATGTCATTTGCAATTTGCTTGCCGCTACTTATACAACAAAGGAGATAATATCCTTTCAGAAAGCTATAGGAACAAATTTAAGTTGCTAAATTCAAACGCAGTCATCTATTGATTAGCTTTAATTAAAAGGTAGAAAATTTTATTTGTAGTATGTAATTTTTTTGAGACTTGAATACAAAAATTAACACTTTAATCTACTTGAGTTAAGTAGATCTTTATGAGAAAAGTCTACTTTTAGGATTAGTATTTTTTATTTTTTGTCAACGTCGAAATGTTGCCTGCAAAAAGTAGATATATTAAATCTGGTAATATATTTTTAATGTTATTATCTTATTATGCTTTTATATTAAAAAAAAAATGGATCATATATATTTTATATATTTTTTTTTAAATAAAAAAAATACCTACTGTCTTTATATTTATCAATTGTGATAACAACCTACTTAAAACCCATAATAATATGCATTTAGTAAACAGGAAAACTTAAAATTTGAACGATAATGAAAAATTTAAATATATTAATGTTTCATTACAAACTTTTGTATAGTGTATTTTCCTAATCTGTTAACAGATTATAATTATAATTCATAATATCCGCTTTTTTACTAATCAAGCTAAAATTGTAGATCTTGGAAACTTTTTTAATTAAAAAACTGCCAATAATGTATAATTACGACTTAATCAAATTAAAAGTTTTTTGATCCTCCAGAGGAATAATTCAAGTTTAATTTATAAATTGCTGGCTGATATCAACTTTTGCTAAAATACTATCAGGAAGATATTTAGTAAAATGTACAATTATTTATATATTTATACTTGGAGGCATTTGGCAAGTTTTATATCCCCCTATTATATTTAAAAATAATATCGTAAATCTTATTATTAAAAGATCACATAAACATAAACCTGTCCAACCATGTCATGTTGCATAATTTTCAAATATTTACGCTCTAGCATTATTTACGAAACACAAAAAACAAATTACATGTTGACAATAAGAAAATATTGATTTTTAATTATTTATTAGAGGTCAGATATAAAACAACAAAAGTATATATTAACGTAGGTTTATCTGCTGCTGAGGTATGGACGAATCAATAAACAACTGACAGCTACACCCTGGAAGCGTGGGCGACTAAAGCTTTTTACATGATTGAATGCTATCTACCGATTATCGTTTATTATAAAGAAAACCTTTTTATAGCACACACCACTAAAGGAAAATTTGAATAGAACTTTTCCATCAAAATACTTATCCGACATTCTAATTGCATTTCGGTGCGAGAAAGGTCGCAAATTGCCAATAACGACCCAATTCATTTATTTTATGAGCTATAAAAAGTTAATTGCAAAGGCTTTTTGAGAAAAAATGATTTTGTATCCTATATTTTAAATTTACCGCGTCAAATACCAAACTTGTGATTGGTTAATCGGAGCGTAACCATGGCAACGCCAATTAAAAGTTTGGGATCCGGCGCGGCAAATTTAAAAGCTCTTCGTAGACCAAATTGCCACTTTTCCAAATCGAAAATCATAAATCGTGCAAACGTAGAAAATACATCAATCTTGCTGTCAGTGTTTTCTTGCTGAATTGATGTAATATGCAAATACCTTCGCCGTTTTTATTTTGTTTGGAAAAATATATTTTTGTACGTGTGATTTAAAAATATGGGACACAATAATAATTATACGAACTAATAATTTGCTTATAACAACAAACTGATTTACTGAAAATAACAAAGTAATTTCATAATCGATCGGAATATTATTGAACCGAAATATGAAGTGAGGAAACAGTTAATAGTAATAATGAGCAGCATGAAATTAAAATTCTGATGGTCAGTTTCTCTCACTTAAGTTAAATAATTTTAATTCAGTCCGTACTTACATCGAATAAAAATGTTATATAAAAAGAAAGCACCTTATAACATTTATAAAATGCACTTATCTCGTTTTGGCAAACCTACAGAGCACGAACAATGAATTCCATTACGTAAAAAGTACTAAAAATAAATATTAACATAAAATAATGCGCTCATTATTTTATAGCAATTTTTTTTAACTTAGTACGCGTTTGTTCTAAATTTTTAAAAATCGTCCCGACTAATTGTCGGTATTTTTGAAGCAACTTGAACCTTGAATCATATTTTTGAAACTTGAAAACAAAATATTTTAATTATTTTTACTTGAGCGACTAAAAAAAGCCGAATATTTAGTTATAATAATTGTCAAATAAATAGCATTTGGATGCGGTCCAGATTTTTATAGTGTTTTGGCCCATTGTTTAATGATGGTCATACATGCGCAAATTTACAATGCGTAAAATTTGTTTTTCAAATAAAATTTGAAAATCACCGGATTAACACAAATGAAACTGACATTGAAGCTAATGATCATCTCTTTACTAATTTGAAACGAACACAAGAGTACAAGGTTGAAAAAACAGTTTATTTTTTATTCATGGAAACAAAAATATCATTTTAATTTTACCCAAACAGCAATCAAGTGAAATATATTTCCAGATTAGCTAATTACATAGTTGGTTGGTTCCATCCAATTTGCTAAACCCAACAACACTCATAGTACTCATATCATTTGAAAAGCCTACAGAGTCTAATTAAACTTTTAAGACAGAACTAATTTCGTTGATTACAATTGTTTCTACTTCATATAGTTTCCCAAAGCAGATTCAACTGGATTCTTCTCGGATAAAACCCATTTCTTTTATTTGTCTAGTAAGATAATTAATGTTAAGTTAACAAACTTTAATCAACATAATTTTGAAAAATCCAGGTCTAAATCTGGTATAACAATACAAGATATTATCAATAAGTGCTGAATAATAAATTATTTAATATGTCGGAATCAATAATATCAAGGAAACATATTTTCCTAATTTGTATTGTTGTTATTATTGGTGAAAACACGCAAGTATTACGATTATCCAACATAATCTAGTAATTTTTATTGCCTTTATTTTTCTGAGCGATTACTTTTACACATAATACACCAATAAATAAATTAGCAATTTGTAAATGAAAAATTGCCAACCAATAATGCATAAAACGGAAATTTATTAGAGCATAAAAATCAGTTCTGATAGAATTTTGGATTAATTATTAGCGCCATTTTCCAAATTAAATATACGACTACGCGAAGTGGTGTGGCGGGAGTAATTAGTAATCGATTTAAAATTAAATTATGAGTTTAATTTAAAATTATCATTACTTTAAATCGACTCGTCCAACGTTCCGTTTTTCAGCTGAATAATTCACATTTAAATTAAATATTTAAGTCACTGAAAAATTGAGGAAAAAGTAAATAATGAGTTTCTTCGTTATGTTTGTAAAATCTGGGCCTTGTACTAAAATTAAATTTGGCAAATTATTTTTTATAAAATATTAAGCTAGAAAATACAGGCAACTTTTTAATTGCTCAACTTTTGCAGTGTTATTAAAAGTTTGAAAAAATTTGTATGCAAATTAGATTTATCACTTTTGGAGGAGCATAATAAATATTAATAAATTAATCTATTTACTCCTTTCAATACGAACATATTTATCGTATGGGTATTTTATTATAAATATTTATAATAAATTGAAAGGAATTATTTTAATTTTTTTAAAGAGTGAAAAGTTTGGAAAATGTAGAAATATCTATCTGGGGGTGCTACAGGGTTGCTATATCGATTATCGCGCGACGAACTTTGACATTTTCGTAGTAAAACTGACGTCAACTAGCCATGCATCTGAAAGTGCATCTTCCTAAAGGATTCCGAGGCACGTGCCTGAACTTTCTGTCGTCCTCAATGCGTTCTGCAAATCTCAAGTTTATTAACTTCCTCAGACCATCAAAGAAATATTTTAATATTTTTCTAGACGACACTTGAAAATAAACTAATAAATTATTTAAAATATGTTTGTATGAACGGATTTTATAATTCACACATTTTTTTCAGCTATTAAATAATTTATTAGCAGTAATTAGTAACGTTTAAAATGCTTGTAATTGTGTGTGTTATTAAATTAGATGGTTTATTCATAATTTTTTTTGTGTATGTAGCTGTAATAATGCAATTTGAAGGTAGTGGCATGTTGGAGGTTCATTAGCGTGTGTAAATCCAAATTTACTTTTCATTTTTATGGTCTACTTATGCATACATAATACACACGATAAAATTATGGATGTAAATTTTGATTTTTGCATTCAACTTTTCTGCGCGAATTTAAAAAAGTATAAATAAAATATAATTAAACATTAATAGCAAAATATTTTGAATAGTTTACAAATAAAAATATTAATTGGAAACAAGGATAATATGTTGAAAAATAAATATGTACAAGTTTATTTGATACAGTAACCTAGTTTGATACGAGTAAGCAACGAGGTAAATAAATTAGCATGTGATATTAATTTAATTTATCAACTTTATGATGCAAAATTTGTTCAAGGTTTAAAAGCTAACTGCATCAAAAATAAAAATCATCAAAATTTTATTTTGTTCCCGGAAACTCCTCCAATTTTTCAAAAAAGCTTTATAGTTTCCAACAGAATTTAACTTATATCTATTAATAAGTAAAGTGCAGAACAATGTTGTTATAGAAACAAAACTTGTTTGCATTCAAGCTATTGATGACTAAATTAAATTTAGCTCAGCAAAGTGAAACTAAGTAATGATCATATAAGTTTTCTATTTGTTTTCCAACCAAATCGATACCATGTAATAAATATCGAGAAAGCATTTTAAATTCGAATTGAAACAAATGCTAGAAACACGTGATCTTCTATTTGAAATTGATTTTTGAATCTGTAGTAGGATTACATTTCTATTTTCCTTTGTTTTCTTTTGTTTTATTAGTCTAGTGAATTGTAAATTAGTTTAAAATCGTTGTTCCACTTTTGGAAAACACGAAAATTGAGATGAATGAGCCAAATATAGAGAGATGATGCGAAACTTTCAAGGCAAAGTGCAAATTAATTTAATTTATTTAATTCTCGTGTCAAAAACGTGTAAAATTAATTTTCTCGATATAAAACCACTTTTATTCTTTATGCTAATAGTTTCTTCCATCGTGCCTGGTCAATAATTAAATTAGTTACATACAAAGTCGTATTATTATAATTTTCCGCGTTTTTAATTAGAACCACCAACGAGTTCTATTCAAAGACTCCTTAACATTTAATTATCCTTTTCGCTTTGAGAAAAAAATTGTAGGTAGATAATTGAAGCCAGAAATTAGTCCTGTTTCATTTACCGGGTCTAGATGAATGAGGTATGCGGGGTAGGTTTTGAGAAGTGGGTCAAATTGGTAGAGGCCCGGATAGAATTCTATTGCCCGACGCCGTGAACGCCCGCCAATCGATTTCTCTCTGCCTCTCACAGGATTCTCCTGCTTCTCTTCCAATGTGCTTATAGCGACTTTTCCAACATATAATTCTGTTTTGCGAATTTATCATCATCTGGGTATCAAAAAAACAACTAGTAGTAAGCAAGGTCAGCCTTTAGGGAGGATCAATATCAGATTTGGAGCAAATAAGGACGAAATATGTTAATTTGGGTAATAACTGTAGAGGAAAGTTATTATTGGAGAAACTATCATCATAGTTGGCAATTCCAGATTTAATTAGAATTTTGTAATTTAGATATTCATTAGGGGGAGCTTTTGGTTCTAGTGTAATCCCAATCGAACAAGGATTGGGACGAGCATATTAAAATTAAATTTAATTACATGAATCAGTTTCTGAAATCGAACAAGAAGTATTTTTGTCCAGCCCAAAAGTTTGCGCTCCGCAAATTTAGTTACAGAAAACCCAAAAACTCCATGTAACCAAACTTATTCTCATTATTCTGATCCAATCTCATAGTTGTAATTTAAATTACGCTTTGGATACTCCACTATTTTGAGTGGGTGCTCTTAAAATATAGCAAGCACCACATCAACATCTAGTTAGTGCTTTGGAACTCCACTACTACTATATTATAAGCTGTGTCGATCGTGTCCCTGGATGAACTTTTCACATTTGACCTTTATTAAAAGCTGCGTTTAAATTACAATTACTCAAATTTTATAAAAATAGACGAACCTTATTTCTATTTTTATCAACCCATTATGTAAATAAAAGTTGATTGCATCGGCAAAACTGACCATATTCTTGTTTTGTCTTCCAGCAGGATTACGTTAGGAGCATTGAATCCTTTATTCAGTTTGTTGTCTAGTTAAGTTGAAAATATGGGATTTTTGGATTAGATCGCATTTTTAAGGATTTTTTGAACTGTTAGAGGAGTTCTTTGACTCCCCAAATTACCGTATTTTTCTACTTGGTAAGAAATTTCCTCAAATAGCTATTAACCAGACAATAGATTGTCTAAAAATAACCCCGGGATAAATTTTCATTCCATGTCAGTCTGCGAAGCCTGAAAACCTGAAACGCGTACACACACACACTATCTTATGACGTAAGTGGGTTGAACGGTGAAGTTTTCGTTGGTGGTTGGCGAATTTAGCTCAAGTTTTGACCTGAGAATTTGTGTAGTGGGTCGAGGTCAGGGCTGGCCAGAAAATGTTTTGGGTCGATGAAGCTGTGCGCGCACATCCCTTTTTCAACCCCAACATTGCGGATAAATTTTTGGTGCCCGACTTATACAACACCCCCGCCCTCGACGCCTACGCAAACTTTTATTTATATCACACAATGTTATGTTGGAGAATTGGATTGATCTCTCGTCTCCTTTTCACCCCCCTCAAAAAAATATTGGAAAAATACGTGACGAATGAAATGTGGAATTTTTTTGACAATATTCCTTCAAAGAATTACAGTTTGAAATTTTGTGGTTTTAGATGAGCTTTTTGGGAGGTGCTCGAGAGCCAAGGTGGGAATAAAGGACCCTAATGGCTAAAATGTCCGAGATCTAATTACAGGTCCAATATCTGGTGTTTGTTTACTTTAGCACTCGGATGCGTCCCCTTTCTGAAACGGTTGGCAGCTTCTCCATAATTGATTCCGCACTAAAATAGTCAGAGAATCTTCATTTAGAATTTTGTTTGATATGTTAATTAATAAGGAATAATAAACAACTTTCCGTTTTCGTTCCAAATTAACTTTCCAATTAAAACGTGAATAATTACGCAACCTTATCTAATTTCCCGAAAATTATCCTAAAAAGATCTAATAAGTGCGCTATGACTTTTTGACAAGTCAGAAAGTTCAAATAAAACTAATGTATAAAGGCATTGATTCAAAAAAGAGTGCACCCATCAAGCCCACAATAAAATTCACAGTTTGTACATTTTCGGCGGATAATGCGCAAAAGTTTTGCAATTCCAGAAGAAGTAAGTCACTGAAAACTATATCAGAACTTTTATCCTAGTTTGTTTTCACGATTTAGAAAAGCTGCATTGATCCAAATATTGACAATGATAACATTGATTTGTTAAATTTATGTTTAAATTTGCCGTCCAAAAATCCAGCACAAGAATCACATGCACATGGTGACTGTGCCGAAACCGATTTCTATCCAGAGGCCCCTAATATATCCGAATTTAGTAAGCCGCCACAAAAAAGCGTGAAAAAAACTTCGCATGGTCCTCAAACATTGAAAACCTCAACATCTGAAGATAGTGTTGTGTTTTTATACGAAAATAAAAAATATGGAAACCTACAACCACCAATAATCAAAGAGGACGATTTTCTGTTTCCTACTCGGAGGAAACTTAGATCTTTCAAAAGCAGTTTCAATTTAACGTAAGTCCATCCAATATTCGGGCTTCCCAATAAAGCAAATGTGTTGCAGATCGAAATCGGTTGACAAATTTCCATTCGAAGAGACCAAAAGCGGCCATTTGAAGATCACAAAATCTCAAGTATTTTTTAATCCATCAGTCATCCAATTTTTAACTCCAAAATTGTAGGTAGCGTATAGCTCAAAAAATTTAAGCGTCTTGGTTGCTAACCCTTCCACAAAGGTTTGTATAGAAGACGAGGAATATTCCAACATGCACGAAACAAGACCAAGATCCACTTTCGGGTCCTCGCAACTTGACTCCATCATGAGTCGCGTAATTATCCAAAAATGCTAATCTTGAAGATACTACGAATCTTTTTAGGAAGGACTATCCGGGTTGAGTAAGTTGATGGATAAGTCGCCAAATCGTATTAGACCCAGCGAAATCGAAGTTTCCGAGTACGATGATAAAGAAACCTGCGATATTTTGAGTCCGGAAATACAATTGACGAACTTGGGATTCAATATCGATGGAACCGTTAAATGGGGGTCAATCCGATTGCCCGAGAAGAAGAATCTCTATTTGGAGCTGTACTCCAGAATCACAAATTACACGTAAATATTGCAGCAATGTTAATATGATAGTAGTGCTTTTGTTGTCTCGTAGAAATGCAGATTGCAAAATTGTCATCAACAGCGAACAATTTAATTGTCATTTAATTGTGTTACAATGTTACTCGGAAACCTTTAACGTTGCTCCAGTTGCTAAACAACTCGAAATCCCACAGGTTGTAAACACAATATAATATAATTACAGCAACTAGGAACGAAAATATTGCAGGATAAGTGCTCTCCAGAATCGTTCGCTTTCATCTACGAGTGGATGATTTGCGGAGAGCCAGCCTATAAGGATCTGAATCGAGATAACGTTTTGGATATCTTTAAAGCGGCGAAATATTTGAAGATCAAGGATCTGGTGGAGCAATGCTGGTCCTTCATAGACAACGTCAACATTTTTAGTGAGGATACGGCGTATTTCTTGTACGTGTTGGCCAAAGAGAGGAATCTCCCAGAAGTGTGTGAATTGATGTTGCCACGGATTGAGACGTTTTTCCTCATGCTTGTCAGCTCTCGAGATTGGGTGGTTATTGATCTTGCGGATATCAAGCTGTTCCTTAGCTCTAACTACATCTGCGTCAATTGGTACCATTCCAAAATTCTTGAGGAGTTATTTTACATATTATTTTGTAGTGAGATGGAAATTTTTATGGCAGCAGTTAGATGGTTGAAATATGATTGGACTAAGAGGAAGGGCTTCACCTATGAAGTGCTGCAGTGCATTCGATTTGGTAACATCGCTCCATGGCAATTGGTGGACATCAAGCGCAATCCTGAGAACCCCGAGTTCATGGAGTTGGTATCCGATCCACGGATTTGCAAAATGATTGAAGATGGATTGTCGTAAGTGCCATTTATTTCGATCCAACGTAATCTAACTATCCAAATTTAGCTATGTGATAATTAAATACTGGTACGGCCACGAAAGAGAGGATTTCGACCGTTGGAATGACATCTTGGAGCTGAACGAACCCCAAGCAAGACATTGGAGTGGTACCGATAAAACCTACTTCACCTATCGCGAGTTTTTGATCTATTTGGACAAGTATAGAAGATCTCAGACAGTTATCACGTTGACCAATACTCAGCTCAATATACTCAATCATGGAACTGCTCAGAATTCGCGGGACTTCACGTCGTTGGCTGGACCATCAGGTTTACAATCGGGTTCTACTCGAATCCCGCCAAGAATTCCAACGTTAGATGAAATTATTGAAAAGCAAGTAAGTAACGCCAAAAACAAGAAACAAAAGAAAATCAATAAAGTGACTTCCTGAAAATTAATCAATCAGTAATTAAATTTACTCATCTTGTATCTTTATCTATGATTCTTTTTTAAATATATATATATTTTTAATGGTACCTACATTAGGATTTAATTTTTTTGCAAAATTATGAAACTAGCTTTTAAAATTGCCCAAAATTCAACCAGGTAACATTTTTCTACAAGTATCTATAGGTAATGCGAAAATCTTACCTGCTTTTTCAAATTATTTTTCAATCTAATTTTATTTTAGGCACACACGATCCTCGTTCGAATGCACAATGCTGCAAGGACTATTCAAAACGCGTATCGACGATACAGAAAACGTAAATGGTCTAATGGAAATATTCTATACTGCAAGTCTAATCGAAATATAAGGAAATGCCTGGAGATGTTTAAGGCTGCTGATAAATTCCGCCCGGAAAAGTATTTTCTCTACTAGTAATTTAATGATTTTTCTTGTATTTTGATCTTTAATTCTAGGAGGTCTGATGAGTCTAGTAGTCCAAGTATTTGCTCATCTGAAGGATATAAGGAATCTATTTTAATTTTCGGTGGAATTGATCCGGATGGTCATTTTGGGGTCGGCAGAAATACAAGCAAGAATATTTTTCAGTACATTGCTGAAAAGAATGCGTGGGAGTATATGGGCGAGTTGCCTGAGGCAAGACATCAGCATTCGGTCGCTTTATTAAAAGGAAGGATTTATTTGGCTGGCACGTTTTATTTTTTTTAATAAAATCTTTATTGAATATTATATAATATTAATTGCTTGGAGCGGTTTAAATTTGCCGCGCCAAGTACTAAACAATTATCCGTAACCATGGTTACGGGCAATTAGTTTGGAATTTTGGCGCAAATTTAAAACGCATAATTTTAGGAGGAACAAATCCACATGACTCGAATTCAGAAATAATAGCGTTATCCACGGTTTGGAGCTTTGATCCTACAAATAAACTGTGGTACAAAGAAAGGCAATTAAATGTGGCGAGAAAATTATTTGGTCTAGTAAATTGCAATCGAGAATTATATGCAATTGGCGGTGAAGGAAAAAACCAAAAGTAACCCCAAAATGTTCAAAATTTTCCAAATTAATTTACAAAAACCTTTTTAAGATGCTTAAAATCAGTAGAAGTCTTTAACTCACATGAAAATGCATGGGAAAATCGCTCCCCTATGCTAAATCCCCGATCTGGAGCCGCTTTTGCTCAGTATGATGATAATTACATTTTGGTGGCTGGTGGTGTTTCGAAAATCCGAGACGATGTGGTTTTAGACACTGTTGAATGGTATGATGTTCAAACAGATCAGTTAGTAAATTTGATGCAATTATAAAGCTCTAGTGTAAATTGCTGATATTAATTTAGATGGACCATAATTTGTCGTTTGAAATCGCAGTTATGTGGTAGCTCCATGTGTTTGGTCGCTAATAAGCTCTATGTAGTTGGCGGTGCGGTTAAACTTAAAAAGGAAGAAACTGCGAGTATTGAAGTTTGGGATTGCCGGCGAAATGAATGGATGCCTGAATCGATTGAAATTGGGATTCCAAGGCATGGTCATTGCATTGCTTGTTTGGGCACACAAATTTTTATAATGGGTGGTTTTACGGCCACTTATAAGAAGAGTCTTAATAGTACGGAGTGTTTTTGCTATGCTAGAGGTAAATTAATTAAAAATAATTAAGAATTATTTAACGATTAATTTGATTTTAGGTATGTTTATTAGAGGAATTGCAAGCTTACCTCTTCCATTAACAGGGCATGCAGCTATAACACTTTCAGCTGCATCTTAGATAATTTTAAATATTTGAATTAAGCGCCTTTTATTTTGAAGTTCAAGTCTAGGCTTTAGCCACAAGGTGGAACTAGTAGTACGAAGTTTATTTTACACTATGATAAATATTTATTATCGATTTATCTTTGATTTTACAAGAATTATACAATTTTCTTATAACTACTAAATATTTATTGTAAAATAGTAGCTTGTGTAACAGATGGTAAATAAATAGCAATTTATTTCGCAATGAATTTAAATTTGTGTGTAGTGTGTGGTGTTGTGTGAGGATGGCGCTGCAATCGTGCTGTTTAGACAAGACGGGTGCGGTGTTGATGGTGTTGTGAGTCACTTTTTAATCAGAAAACACAAGAATATTAAAGAGTAGTGTAATTTTGTGGTGTAAGGTAAGCGATTTATGAATTCTTCTATTAAATGAACCGATTTGAATCGTAACATATCATGTATCAAGTGTGTAATCGAAGAAAAAGTCGACGAACTTTATGTATACAACATGGAGGAAATCTTATCTCTTTGTGCGTGGGTGCATTCCTTTGGGATGCATGTCAAAAGCTTTATGCAATTCCTCAACTTTCATCAAATCGACATTCTTCAATCCGCAATTCGGATCAATAATTCTCGCGTTTCATTTATCAGATAAAAAAATGTTTGAACGATCGAATCATCTCTAGTGCTGCTGAATTTATGCTAATTGCATGAGTAATATCGTTTGATCTCAGAATTTATTTGTATTCTAGGTGTGAATTCCACCAAGTCACCATGAGTTACATGCAGGCTAATCAAAATAGACCGAGTAAGTACAAAAAAACAATTCTTAAGTAAACAAAAATAAACTAAAACAGGAAGTTCCTATCTGCCTTTACGCTACTATGTTTATGCAGCGAGCTTAAAACTTCTTTTTTAATCGTATCTTTATTAGTTGTTGACGAATTAATGCAAGTTAGTGTTAGAAATTACATAATAATTAATTTATTAATCAAAGTTCAATGCAATTTGTTTACATTGCAATACAAAATTCGGATTTTCAATTTTTTGTAAGGAACTTCGACCAATTTGCACTATTTGTACCTGTTACCTGAATTTACTACCTGCGTATTGTTGGAATACAACAATAAGTACACCTGCATTAAGGTGCGACATGTATATTACAAGAAATATTGATTTTATAATTTTTTTAAACGTCAAAGAACTGAAAAATTAATAACTTTCTATTGAGAACTCAAATAAATTATCTCCACCTGGTGGCGTCGAACTAAACTACATTAATAGTTCAATCAGCTGATTTCTTAACGCACGTGTTTATTGTCGCGATCGCAGCGCCCCCTTTTAAGCAAAAATATCTTTATAGTGTCTCAAGGACATTACCAGGGTCCTGGCGACCTCCCCATGTCGTCCGCTAAAGAACAAACCCTCATGTGGCAACAAAACTCCTACATGGGTGACTCCGGTATCCATTCCGGAGCCGCCACTCAAGTCCCATCGCTAAGCGGCAAAGAAGACGAGGAAATGGACTTGTTCGACTTGGATCAAGGCTATGCACAAGGCTTTACACAAGACCAAGTCGACGAAATGAACAATCAGCTGAACCAAACCCGATCTCAACGTGTTCGCGCTGCCATGTTCCCCGAAACATTGGAGGAAGGCATCGAGATCCCCTCAACACAATTCGACACAGGCCATCAAACTGCAGTTCAGCGTCTTGCTGAGCCAAGTCAAATGCTTAAACATGCAGTTGTCAACTTAATCAACTATCAAGACGATGCCGATTTGGCAACCAGAGCCATTCCCGAGTTGATCAAGCTGTTGAACGATGAGGATCAAGTCGTGGTGTCGCAGGCTGCGATGATGGTCCACCAGCTTTCGAAGAAGGAAGCATCGCGACATGCCATTATGAACAGTCCGCAAATGGTGGCTGCTTTAGTTCGCGCGATTTCCAACTCGAACGACTTGGAAACGACTAAAGGTGCTGTTGGTACTCTGCACAAATTGTCGCACCATCGACAAGGATTGCTCGCTATTTTCAAAAGCGGTGGCATTCCCGCACTTGTTAAGCTACTCAGCTCGCCAGTGGAAAGCGTACTTTTCTACGCGATCACCACTTTGCACAATTTATTATTACATCAAGACGGGTCGAAAATGGCAGTGCGACTTGCAGGCGGTTTGCAAAAAATGGTAGCGTTATTACAACGGAACAACGTGAAATTCCTGGCGATCGTAACCGACTGCTTGCAAATTCTGGCATACGGCAATCAAGAGAGTAAGTTGATCATTCTCGCCTCGCAAGGTCCGATTGAGCTTGTCCGGATAATGCGATCGTACGATTACGAGAAGCTGCTGTGGACCACTTCGCGCGTATTGAAAGTACTCTCAGTCTGCTCGAGTAATAAACCAGCGATTGTGGAAGCGGGTGGCATGCAAGCTTTGGCCATGCATCTCGGCAATCCCAGTCAGCGACTTGTCCAGAATTGTCTGTGGACTTTGCGAAATCTGTCCGATGCCGCTACTAAAGTGGACGGTTTGGAAAGTTTGTTGCAATCGCTCGTACAAGTTCTGGCGTCGTCCGATGTGAATGTGGTCACTTGCGCTGCTGGAATTCTGTCCAACTTGACTTGTAATAATCAGAGGAATAAGGTGACGGTTTGCCAGGTTGGCGGCGTGGATGCGTTGGTCCGCACGATTGTTAATGCTGGTGATCGGGAGGAGATTACCGAACCGGCCGTTTGTGCGCTCCGACATTTGACATCGCGACATGTCGAGTCGGAGATGGCGCAGAATGCCGTTCGTTTGAATTACGGTGTGCAAGTTATTGTTAAGTTGTTGAATCCGCCATCGCGTTGGCCGCTGGTTAAGGCGGTAATTGGGCTGATTCGCAATTTGGCGCTTTGTCCTGCTAATCATGCTCCGTTGAGGGAACATGGTGCTATTCATCATTTGGTGCAATTGTTGATGAGAGCGTTCCAGGACACACAAAGGCAAAGAGCAAGTGTGGCAAGTGGCGGTAGTAATCAGCCGGGAACGTACGCAGATGGTGTCCGAATGGAGGAAATCGTTGAGGGAACGGTCGGAGCTTTACACATCCTGGCAAGGGAATCGCATAATCGAGCTTTAATACGCCAGCAGATGGTGATACCGATCTTTGTGCAATTATTATTTAACGATATAGAGAACATACAACGTGTTGCTGCTGGGGTTCTTTGCGAGTTGGCTGCCGATAAGGAAGGTGCTGAAATGATTGAGCAAGAAGGGGCCACAGCGCCACTTACTGAGCTTCTTCATTCGCGGAATGAAGGTATTTTTTTGGATTTGTTGTTGAATTGTGGCTTATTGGTTTTGAATTTGTGCAGGTGTCGCAACGTATGCTGCTGCAGTTTTGTTCAGAATGAGCGAAGACAAACCACAAGACTACAAAAAGAGACTGTCGATGGAGTTAACCAATTCTCTGTTTCGAGAAGAAAATCTATGGAACCCTGATTTAGGCATGGGGGCCGACTTACAGGTATGTTTTCATATTTTTTCTTTATAACAAATTCGTAATAATTTTAAATTCAGTATTGTTAAGAATGCAAGACAGGTATGTACTCGGCGTTGTACTAAATAGTATTTTTGATGGTTTTGAACACCATTCTAGTTTTGCTTGCATTCATTTTTTGAGCCTTTAAATTATTTTTTGCACAACTGATTTGATTTGATTTTTTTTTTTTTGGTTTGTTTGCATTTTTCACTGATTATTTTAGGACATTTTGAGTCCTGATCAAGCCTATGATAACATGTACGGCCAAGGACCACCAAGTGTACACAGCAGTCATGGTGGACGTCAATACCAGCAACAAGGTAATTTTTTATTTTAAATTCAACACAAAAAATATCGAAAATTAATGTTTAACACATTAATAACAATAAAACTTTTATTGAATTAATTAATAAGCATCGGCTCGTCTATTTGATAGGATAACAAATTATGTAAGTTCAATTGTTCGTAGAATAAAAAAGCACGTGTTAGTATTTTTGTAGAATTTTATTTTGTTTTAAAAGCATGTGAGGAAACACTTAACATGTTGAGATTTAATAATGTAAGTAAACTAACAGGAATCATTACTAAAAATAATTTATAAAAATAATTGTATGACTTTATGGTAATTTTTGAATGATTTTTCTTTGTAGGGTATGACCAGATACCAATAGACATGCAAGGTCTAGAAATTGGTTCTCACGGTGGGGGCAACGGATCGACATACAGCGCCATCGATGCCATGGATGTCACCAGCGGTGATGCCGATCTCAATTTCGATCCAATTGATCAACTCCCAACCCCACCACAAGACAACAATCAAGTGGCAGCATGGTATGATACGGATTTGTAAATCCAAATGGTTCGCTTTTCTAAAAATTTGTTCGTGTTTGCGAATGGAAAAGTGAATTCCTTGTGATTTACTATTATTCATTAATAGTTATTTTATATTCGACAAATTAAATAAAATTATTGTCTAAGATATAAGAATTCATTATTTTCTTAATTAATTTATCGTGATTTTTATATTTAAATTAATTTCGATGCAGCTCTGCAATATTTTCTTTGTTTACTTCATTATTTTTTTTTTATTTACATTTACATTAGTTTATATATTAGTTACATATACATACATATTAAATATATATGAAATAATTACTTATTCGTTTATAAGTAACATTAAGCAGTATTTATAGAATAATAATCATAGATTGTAGCATTTTGTTGTTTCTATATTTTTTTTACAATTCGACTTAAGATGTTTTTTTTTTTAATTATATTTACCGTCTGTTATTGTCTTTGTCGCACAATACATTTCTATTGTGTATCCTTGATCAAATTTTTTTTTATTTCATATTCGAACAGGGTAGATTTATGGGGCACTGCCTTTTAAACTGTATGCATGTATTTATAGAATAAATTACATTTGTCATTGTATCATCTAGTTTTAATTCGT
The DNA here is from genome assembly GCA_963556235.1 of Cryptophagus acutangulus. Classification (NCBI taxonomy): domain Eukaryota; kingdom Metazoa; phylum Arthropoda; class Insecta; order Coleoptera; family Cryptophagidae; genus Cryptophagus; species Cryptophagus acutangulus. The sequence continues at coordinate 11,139,387 of OY744559.1, read as the reverse complement.
CCTAGTATTTTTACTTCTTTCGTAGAGGAATCAGATTTTTTAATATTATTTTTGAATACTTAGCGGCAAAATTTAATTTTTAAAGTGTATTGCTGGTTGCAGAAAAATAGTCTCCGATATTTTTGCAGCGACAGTAACTCAACATTTTGCAACCCCCTCTAGTGGGCGACCTTTAAAATAGTTTGCGAGTTTTGAGTGATGTCAAATTTTTTGACAATACAAATACTTTGATGTAATAATAAAAATATGTAATTTAAATCAAGTATTCCTTTATCTACAAACGACAATAATCTAAGCTCCACACAAACTTATGAAGATATTCAAGGAAATATTCTAACCAACAAAAAACCATGGCGAATACTGGAGTCTTACCATTTGTGCGAGGCGTCGATTTCACTCGAAATGATTTCAGTGTAAGTAAACTAACAATAATTAAATCCACCTATTTCAACCCTTTATCATATTTAGGGCGACCGATTCCCAGAAGCCGTGCGTTCCATGACCGGAGTACAATGGCTAAAATTAGACCGCACCAACTTAAACGAAGTGCCCAAAGAAATGGGCAACTTACTCAAACTCGAACATCTATCCCTCACACGCAACAATCTTGAAAAGCTTTACGGAGAACTCACCGAATTAAATTGTCTACGCTCGCTGAATTTGCGGCACAACAATGTGAAAAGCTCTGGAGTTCCCGTGGAGCTATTCCACTTGGAAGAGCTAAGTACCCTGGATTTAAGCCACAATAACTTGAAGGACGTACCTGAAGGATTAGATCGGGCCAAGTCGCTGTTAGTGCTCAACTTAAGCTACAATCAGTAAGTTAATTTTTAATTATTAGTTTAAAAGGCGCTAATTTGTAATTCTCGGGTCGAAAATAGTATCGATTCCATTCCGAATTCTCTATTTATCAACCTAACCGATTTGCTATTTCTGGACTTGAGCAACAACAATTTAGAAACGCTCCCCCCGCAAACCCGGCGCCTCGCCAATTTGCAAACATTTGTTCTCAATAACAACCCTTTAGGCCTTTTCCAACTGCGTCAACTACCTTCGCTAATCCATTTAAAAACCCTCCACATGCGCAACACGCAAAGAAATCTAAACAATTTCCCAACAAACTTGGATAATCTAATTAATTTGGCAGACGTCGATTTGGCACAGAATGCGTTGCCGAAAATGCCGGAGGCATTGTATTCGTTGCCTAATTTAAAACGACTGAACTTAAGTGAGAACGAAATAACGGAAATGTCGACCGCGATGGAAATGTGGCAGAAATTAGAGACGTTGAATCTTTCGCATAATAAATTAACGGCTCTTCCTACGGGATTGTGCAAAATGGCATCGTTGCGACGATTGTATGTTAACGATAACCGGTTGGATTTCGAGGGGATTCCTTCAGGGATCGGGAAGTTGGGCAGTTTGGAGATATTTTCGGCGTCGAATAACCAGCTGGAGATGATTCCGGAAGGACTGTGTCGATGCGGTTCCTTAAAGAAGTTAAACTTGAGCTCGAATAAATTAATAACGCTTCCAGACGCCATACATTTGATCAACGATTTGATTACCTTGGATTTGCGCGATAATCCCGATCTTATTATGCCGCCAAAACCGACGGAAATGAGTCGCGGATCCGGTTTAGAGTTCTATAACATCGACTTTTCGCTGCAAAATCAACTGCGATTGGCTGGCGCGAATGTGCCTACCCCAACCCCAGCGCAAAATCCTAGTAAGGATCCGATTGCGCGCAAGATGCGACTTCGTCGCGGTCGCAGAGATCACGAGGAAGCGGATCAAGACCAAGCGAAGATATTGAAAGGAATGAAAGATATCGCGAAGGATAAAAATAGGAGCACTATTGAAGAAGCCAAAGCCGAGTCGCTTAAACCGAAACGTTGGGATGAAACTTTGGAAAAGCCGCCGTTAGACTATTCCGAGATATTTGAGGACGATGCGGGTCAATTGCCGGGTCTCACTATTTGGGAAATTGAGAATTTCCTTCCCAATCGCATCGACGAAGTCGCGTACGGGAAATTTTACGAAGGCGATTGCTATATTGTACTTAAGACGACTTTGGATGACAATCAATCGTTGACTTGGGAGATTTATTTCTGGATTGGCGAGAAGGCTTCGTTGGACAAACGCGCGTGTTCTGCAATTCATGCGGTAAATTTGCGGAATTATTTAGGCGCGCAATGTCGAACAATTCGCGAAGAGCAAACTGATGAGTCGGAGGAGTTTCTTGGACTGTTCGAAACGCAGATCACGTACATTGAAGGCGGCAGGACTAGCAGTGGGTTCTTCACCGTTGAAGATAATACGTTTGAGACGAGATTTTATCGAGTGCACGCAGCAGGTCCGACGATACATATGGAAGCTGTCGCGGTTGCTGTGAAGTCTCTAGATCCGCGATATGTGTTCGTTTTGGATACGGGGATGAAGATATTCTTGTGGAATGGAAAGCAAGCGAAGAACACGTTGAAGTCCAAGTCTAGATTGATGTGTGAAAAAGTCAACAAAAACGAGCGCAAAAATAAGGCGGAAATTATTTCCGAGAGTGCTGGAAGTGAGAGTAAAGATTTTTGGATTACTTTGGGTAAAGAGGATGGATTGCCACCGGAGACTCCAATTTCGGAGCATGTGGATCCGAACTTTGCGCCAGTTCCTCCTCGTCTTTACCAAGTCCAATTGGGGATGGGATATTTGGAGTTGCCGCAAGTCGAAGTACCGCAAGGAAAATTTGTCAATACTTTACTTAACAGCAAAAACGTTTACATACTGGATTGTTATTTAGACGTTTTCGTATGGATCGGAAAGAAATCAACCCGTTTAGTAAACGCAGCTGCAGTAAAACTCTCCGAAGAATTATTCAACATGATTAATCGCCCGGATTACGCTTTGATAACTCGAGTGCGGGAAGGCACCGAGTGCCAGATCTTCAAAAGTAAATTCATCGGATGGGATGAAGTGATTGCGGTTGATTTTACAAGAACCGCGGAATCTGTGCAGAAAACTGGGGCAGATTTAACGAAATGGGCGAAACAGCAAGAAACTAAAGCGGATTTAACGGCGTTGTTCACACCGCGACAGCCATCGATGCCTTTAGCGGAAGCCCAGCAATTAATGGAAGAGTGGAATGAAGACTTGGAAGCAATGGAATCGTTCGTGTTGGAAGGGAAAAAGTTTGTGCGATTGCCCGAAGAGGAGTTGGGGCACTTTTATTCGATGGATTGCTACGTGTTTCTGTGTCGTTATTGGATGCCCGTGGATGAGAATGAGGAAAGTGAGACGATTATGGATGAGTCGGATGATTTCCAATGCGTTGTCTATTTTTGGCAGGGCAGAGAGGCTTCGAATATGGGCTGGTTGACTTTTACGTTTACGCTGCAGAAGAAGTTCAAAGCGCTGTTTCAAGATAAGTTGGAAGTGGTGCGAACGCATCAACAGCAGGAGAATATGAAGTTTATGGCGCATTTTAAGAGGAAGTTTATTATACACCAAGGGAAGCGGAAAATGAAGACGAAGAATATGTTGGAGTTTTATCATTTGCGGTCGAATGGGAGTGCTTTGTATACGAGGCTTGTGCAGATTAAACCGGATGCTATTTCGCTGAATTCTGCGTTTTGGTAAAGCAACTTAATTATCCTCTAAAATTAATATTAATTATTATTAAACTTATAGTTACATATTGAACGTGCCATTCGAACAAGAAGAAGATACGGGAATTGTCTATGTATGGATCGGTTCGAAAGCCAACGCAGATGAGACGCATTTAATCCAAGAAATCGCGGATGAAATGTTCAACACGCCGTGGGTGAGTTTGCAAGTGCTAGCGGAAGGTGAAGAGCCCGATAACTTTTTCTGGGTTGGACTGGGTGGCAAGAAGCCGTACGAAACGGATGCAACCTTCATGGATTTTACCAGATTGTTCCGCTGTTCGAACGAGAAAGGATATTTTATCGTATCGGAGAAGTGTTCCGATTTCTGTCAGGATGATTTAGCGGATGACGATATTATGATCTTGGACAACGGAGAGCAGGTGTTTTTATGGCTGGGCGCAAAATGCAGTGAAGTCGAAATTAAGTTGGCTTACAAGTCAGCTCAGGTAATTTTTTATTGATGTTGTGATTGCAATTTTTTGACGATTTTTTTTAGGTGTATATTCAACATATGAGAGTGAAACAGCCGGAATTGCCGAGGAAGTTGTTTTTGACGCTCAAGAACAAGGAGTCCAAGAGGTTTACTAAATGTTTCCATGGATGGGGATTACATAAGAAGCCTCCAGAATAATTTACAAGGTGCTTATTTATATGATATTTAACTTAACATGCAATTACATTTTTATACGTATTATTATGAACTAATAGATTTCTTAAATTATTTAAATGTCTTGTTTGTTTTAAAATTAACATAACTAACATTTAATTAGTTTGTCAATTGTTCCTTGGTTGATCCTACTAGTAGTAGCAATCACAGTTTATTTATTTATTCAAAGATTAGTTACGTAATTCAATAAAACTTCGAACATAACTAGAACATTTTATTACTAATAACTTAAATTTAAAATAAATTAATAGTTTGCTTTAAAATGAATTAACGGCACATTTCCAAGTATTAATTGCAGAAATAAGCATACATACATTATTTCCAGCTTCATTTATGTAAAACTATGATTAATCGTCATCGTCGTCATCATCAGACGGTACAAACAAATCGTTCTCCTCAAGGAAATTGGCAATGTTCTTACTAATTGCCGCTCCAATTAATAATCCTGGCACAACTGTTAATATTATTCGAATAATTCCAAACGAAGTGACTTGGGGTTCAGGTAAAATTGCACCATTTTTGGTTTTGTAAGTTCGCCCAGCTCTCGGCCCAGCTTTATCTACATACGTGCGTTTTAGTAGGGTTTGTGCTATTATTGTTCGTGTTATTCCAGATATCACCATATTGCTGCTTTTTCTACGGGATTTGGTATAAAGTTACTGCATTAGATTTAATTTGGAAAATTTCCAGAAATGTTTTTATTTTGACATTGATCAAAATTTGAGTGAGATAACCTTCAAAAATGTCGGGGACTGAATTTATACAACCAGCAATACAATCAATTGAATTTTGGTATTCAGAGTAGAACTATTAAATTTCGTACCTGTATATGAGTAATTAATAGCTATCAATAAGCTTAATTGCTGTAATATTAGTATTTTGAGTCATTAGCGGATGTTAATTATCCACCATTTTTAATTTCACTACCGATCTGTAAGCCAGTGTTGCCACTTAACTAAAAATAAATTGCGTGATAATTATTGAACTTCACACTTGTAAAGTCGAATATGTTATTATATAAATTAATTAGCATTGTTGTTAATGTGTTTTATTAATTAAACAATTGTTGTCATGTATTTGAAGTAGAGATATTTATAATTTACAAGTTAGTGTTTTATTGATTTTTATGTTGGTAGTATCCGACGTAAGAATTCAATACTCTTCATGAAGTTCGTTCTGTCGTTTTTATTTTATTTGTAATTGTGCGTTCCGCGCGGTATAGCGCTTCGACCGCCAGCAAAATAATTAAAAATGATTAATTTACACAGTAATTTGCTTTGATCATGTGCCCGGTTATTTAGATTCATTATTTATTTTTATTTTTGGTTATTAAATCATTCGAAATTCTTCAATCACTTTCACGTTTTTAAAAATCACCATAACCTTTAAGTAAGATATCTTTTTACGTTTCAATTTTTTCATATATATTCACAATGGATAAAAACGGTGACAATAGTGTTCACATCTACAAATTGGTCCTCACCGGCGGTACGTATCCATCGCTCTAATCACCTTTGCCCGTTTATTGATTTTTTGTTATTGTTTCAACAGGACCATGTGGTGGAAAGACCACCGGACAGGCGAGACTATGCACTTTCTTTGAGAACATGGGATGGAAGGTAAGAATCGATACACTTTCAATTGAAAATTAAATCTAAATTGCATAACCCTGTAAAGTAATATTTACATATTACTTTTACCTGTCTGGAATGAGGACAATTTTGCCATAAAATCCTTGTTTACAGGTTTTCCGTGTACCTGAAACAGCCTCGGTTCTTCTCAGGTATGTTGAAAATTACTAATAGTCGATATTGTGCACACATTTCCTTGTTGTCCATCCCACAATCAAATTACATAAAAATTATTTAAAAAAAAAGATAGTTCAAAAAGAAAGATAATTCAAAAGTATTTAGCTAATTTCCCTATGTACTGGAATTTAGCTAAGCAAAGTGTCCCAGATATTTTGTAATTCTAAATTTGTCTCCTTTAGTTGGTTGTTTAATAATGTATCTTTAAATAGCGACTAATTCATCTGGGTGTTTCTTTTCAGCGGAGGAATCAAATTCACCGATTTAAACGCAGATGAAGGTAAGCAATTTTTTCTAAATATTATTGCGTTTCATTATTGTTTGTTTACATATTTGTTAAAAATAGTAGCGATAAGCGAAATTTCTAGGTCAAAAATTATTGTCGCAACTTAATTAATACATTTTAAAAGCGCAGCATTAACGAAATGTAAACATTACCTCAAATAATACCGTATCATATTTAAAAATATCAGTCAGCAGATTTTTAATTAAGTGTGGTAAATATGCTTCGCAATAAACCGTGTTGTTTATTTGGGATTTAATTAAGCGCTAATATGTACTAGTAGATGACTCATTGCATTTTCATAACAATTTGTACGTCGACTTATTTTTCGCGAACGAAAATTTCCTGTAATTTCATTAATAAATCACTGCCGCCTTCTGACGCAAGTCGTTTTGTTTAACCACAAGAGCGCATTTTTTGGCAAAAGTACATTGTATATACAAACAGCATAAATATAATTACAAAATAGAAAAAATATTTAGGACAAAGTGGTCAGCTTGCGTTAAAATTTATTTTCAGATTTGTTTTTTTTTTTTCAGATTTTAAATTTATCAGATTTGTTTGTTCAAAATTAATTAACGGACAAATTGGTTTTTTGCACTTGTAGTGGCAATTGTTGCGCCAAATTGAGACCAATCAAAGTGATTTATTGGTTAATAATTTTAAATTGAAATGAATGAATATTTTCTTGCATAGTTAAGACTGATTTAATTTGCACTTTAATTAGCATACAAATAATTTTTCCAAGAGTGCCATAAGTTGTTTTAATTTGCAACAAATGCGCGCATTGATTAAATCGTTTTATAACTGAATAAAAAACCCATTCATTAGTCATTTGTTGTACTATGTTGTTATTGTTAAAAGTCTTGACTCATTTATCTTAGAGACATCCAGACGCTTTTCGTTATCGCTTTATTAAAAACCGTCTTTATTCCTCTTATCAAAAGTCTCTCAATGTTTGGTCTAAATTCGATAAAACGCGATTCATGCATTTAATACTACTTGTCTTGTCAATTCAATTTTATCTCGAATATTCAAATATATTATTGATCAGTCTATATAAATAGCAACCAGGCAAAGTTTTATAATTATCGTTTGAGTGAAATAATGTGTAACCTTCAGTTCAAGACCGCGGCAATTCAATTAAAATGAAATCAAAATTCATGACACTTTAAAAGAATAAGCTTGTATTTGATTTAAAGCAGTTAGTTCCTTTAAAAATTTTAAATTTATGTGAGAAGCTGAAATTCTTTCAATAAAGGAGAAAATTTGAATATTTTGTCGCAAATTGTTTGTTGGAAATTGCATCATATGTAGCAATAGATGCTTTGTTATAGCTTATCTTGACTAGTTACTGCAAAAACGTAATTTCGTTTTTTTATTATTGTTATTTTTCACAGCTAAATAAAAACATCACGAGATTATAATAAAATACGTAAACTGTTCGGCTGCGAGCCAAACAAAAGCTTCTATTTTCACGTTTTTATATAAAAGCTATTTTTCCTTTGGAATAATAAATAATCCAACTTGTCTTATTGGTCCAACAAAAGCACGTTATTGATTAACTTGTTAAAAATATGCGTAAGCCGACTGAATTTTTAGCTTTCATATGCAGACTCGTATTGATTTTGTATTAAAATTGCAATCGCGACCATTCACATGCCTTTTATCGATTGCCTTAATTGCATTATGGGTTTCTTATCCCATTAGCACGAAATGCGAAAAGGATTTATTTTTAGCGAAATATAAAGGAGCATGGAGGAGGTCAGTTCCGACTTGATCGAAAGGACTTTTTTTTTTCGGTATTTCAACAGATGTTGGCACTTTATCAAAACGGGATTATATATTTAGAGACGGTATTCGTTTAAAGTTCAGGCAGCTGAACGTGTCTACTCTTAATTTTTCCCCGTTTGCGTAAAAGCCGGAAATAATTCGACTCGATTTTCAAAAACTATTTGATATTTTTTTGACTGGATTTTTATTTAGCTTTAGGCTTCCGAACGAAAATCGTTGGGGCGTTAGAGTTGAGGCCCAAAAGTCAGGGTAAGAGGTACATCCCGAAAATGTACGTGTAGTAATTTATTGCTAACCAATGTTGGATTTTTGTCTACGAAACAGATCGACTACTAACTGAATTGTTTGTGTTATTTTAATGAATTGATTTTGTCGAACAATAAATTTATTTGTCGGTTCAACTTTGATCGAACTGCTCTATTGATTTCTATTCTTATAAGAAATTAATTTCCATTACTATACGACGTAACATTATCTCGTTCGTGATCTAAAATTATTTGTTGTAAGTCACGAAATGAAATGACGGACGTTTTTTTTTTTTAATTTGCTGCTATTTCTGTTTTACAATGCGTTCACATGCAATCGATGCTTTTGATTTGACAATTCGTTTTCACTTATTGGCGCCAATTATTAATCTACCATTTATTTAATTGCAGCCATCAGATTCCAAGAGAATCTTCTCAAATGTATGATTCAGATCGAGAACACCTTTTTCGAACTGGGCGAATCATGTGGACGAAATTGCTTGATTATTTGTGATAGGGGTGCGATGGACGCTTCAGCATGTAGGTCACTGAAAAATTGACTTAACGGGCTAATAAAATATTTTCTCAAACAGTTATAGCCAAAGATAAATGGGAAACGATTATGTTGGACAATAGCTGGAATAGTGTGGAGCTGCGCGATAACCGATACAACCAAATCATTCACATGGTTTCAGCAGCCAAAGGAGCTGAAGAATTCTACTCCACTGAGGTAACATTAATTTCCTTTAAACTTTCTGATCCTTTACGATAAATTCCAATTACAGGATCATAATTGCCGATCCGAAGGTGTCGAACTAGCGCGCGATTTGGACTCGAAAGCTGCGGCTGCTTGGGTCGGCCACCCATACTTCGATGTGATCGATAATTCCACGGATTTCGAAGGGAAAATGCGTCGTTTGATTGTATCGGTTTGTCATAAGATCGGAATCGATACGGGTGATCGATTATTGAAGAACTCGAAGAAGCACAAGTTCCTTATCAAAGGACCTTTGCCGGACGAATCGCTGTTTCCATCGTTCCAAGATTTCGAAGTGGTCCACAACTATTTGCAATCCAACCTACCAACGCAAGTGCGTCTTCGGAAACGTGGCCAGAAAGGTGAGAAATGCAACAAACTGTTGCGTTGCTATTAGGGAAATTTGTTTATTTTATAAAATATTAATTATGGTTTATTATTAGTGGATATTTGATATTCTACAAATATATTACGTAAAAAACGCTGGTTTTTATTTTTACTAATTCATTTTGTATAATTAACATTTATCCAATTAAATTAATCATTGTCAACAAATATTGTTGTCTGTTTATTTTGCTTGAGGTAAATATTTATCAAAGCATCAAGGGGGTGGTAGTTAGGGCTGAATTAACGTTTGTTTGATTTTCTAGGACATTACAGCTACATCCATACTGTACGAAGACATAATCAACCTGGCGGACAAGTGATCGAAGTGAAGACGCAGATCACGCATCGTGACTATATTAATTTACTAACACAAAAGGACAACTCGCATTTTACCATCTACAAGAAGCGGAGGTGTTTTATTGTCAACAATCAATATTTCCAGTTGGACATCTACGAACAACCCAGTCATCCAAGGTAAATACTTCAAAAATATCGAGAAGATAAATTTATCATTAATTTAATTTAACTAGATGCAAAGGAATGCTCCTTCTCGAAACCTACTCGGCTTTGGACGAAGACAACTTGAAGCTAGCCTTACCAGCTTTCTTGAACATTGAAAACGAAGTGACGGGCAACCCGGATTACTCGATGTACAATCTGTCCCTTCGCGAAGATTGGAAAACGTCAAAGAAGTTCTGTGGATCGATTGTTGGTATGTTAAACCAGTAATCTAAAAACTAGTTAATTGACTGCATTGTTTTGATTCATTCAACGTAATACAGTTGGAAACCAAAGAATCTGGTACTGATTTTCTATATCTAACATTCTAGAATCAAATTAGTTTTTTGTTGTACTACTCATCGTCCCAAAAAAATATATTCTTTGTGGCAACGATTTAATTTTAATTTTTGGCTCTGAAGGTTCTGAAAATGGTTCCCCGGATGGAAGCGCAATGAATGCATTGAAGCACGATCTGGATTGCAAGCATTCGTTGAAGATGAACGGCCATAGTGACTTAAATGGTAAGGCAATGAACGGCAAGGCCTGAAGTGTGATATTCATACTAGTTTTTATTTAATTAAATTTTGTTAGTATTTTCTGGTTTCTAGCATCTGTACTTATTGATTTTTCGTTTTATAAATGTTAGTCAAAATCAACGAAGTTATAGTATACTAGAATAGCACTAGCCTATACCTACCGTGTGCTGAAAGTGTAGCATCGAGTTGGGCTACTCCGCAGGGTCCGGCATGAGGGGAAAAATTCCCGTGTAGAGAGGCTCTTGGGTCATGCGTTAAAAATGCGATCGATATAAATTAAAAATGCGCGGTATATTTAAATTTATTATTTTAAAAATGCGTGGTTAAAAGCATTTGACTTAAATAATACCTTAAAAAAGACTTATATATTTATAAATAAATAAATACAAAATACAAAATTTTGTACACATTGCGTAAAAAATTAAAAAACATCACAAAAATTTAAAAAAATGTAGAATGTTTTATTAAATACATAATATAACAAACAAATATAACATAACAACATGACATAACATAACAAATAATTATATTAATAACATAACAAAGAATTATTATTCAAATAAAATTCAAATAACTTATTAACATTTAAAAAATGTTAATAAGTTCGACACAATGTAATTCAGATTTATTAATAAAGCAATTAGTTACTTTTTATATTAAGTAAAATATTGAGTAAAATATTGCCGTTGTCTCGTAATTTGAGTTTTTAATATAAAATTAACTAATAAAATGTTTTAATACCACAACAACAATAACAACAACAACAAAATTAAACTATACGACCTAGTTGTAATCGTGATCGAAAAAAATAAATATGACCTACCCCAAAAACATGTTTTCTGGACGTTTCAAAACGCGTAGATCAAAAGAATGGAAAAAAAATTGATTTGGTTATTGATTTCGGTGTAATATTTGTTTATTTAATGTATGCCTTACTTTGATTGCCGGTTGAGAGATTTTACTAGCTTCATGGAATAGCCTTAAAGAAATATATGAGTTTGAAATATTTTTTATTAATTTTGATTTGTGATTATCTAAAATCTTGTCTTCTTGCAAAAGATGTTCATGCATTGTACTAGAATTAAATACAACGGCATAAACCACAGAAAAAGTTTTATTAACAATAATTTCTCGTAAGTTTTTAATTTTAAAAAAATTTGTTTTTTCCTGAAAATATCTAATTAGTTTTTCGGCATGTTTGACAATTATTACCACATCTTTTGAAGGTATTTTAAGTTTACCAAATTTTTTTTGACCTATCAAAGGATAACTTTCTAAAAGAGTCTCATTTTCTAAATGCGAATAGCAAACGTTACAAGATAATTTTTTTTCCACACTTCTAACTACAAAACCTGCGATGTGCTCAACAACATTCTCTATAAATGGGGATAATTGTAACAATCTGGAAATAATTTTGATATCTTCTGAAATTAGTTGTTTCTTTTGAATAGGTTTTCGAGCACTTGAAGCAAAAAGTAGTTGAACCCCATCCGGCATACAATTTCCTGTATTTACAGATTCTAATTCATGGCGAACTATTAATCGCTTGTAAGCTGACTCAAATTGTTTTGCAGTGGGGTTGTTGTTATGACCACCTCTGCTTCTAATCGCGCAAAAAAAATTTTCAAGAAAGTCTTGAGATAACTTGAATGTTAATAAAAAATCAAGTTCTCCTTTCTGACTACAATATTCAAACAGATCAAACATATTATTTAAACAAATAATTAAACCAATAAAGCCTGTTTTCCTACGAGAAAAGAGAACAGGCTTGCCGTCGTTGGTACAAAGATTCAAAATATATTGTTTGATATCAGCTGCCATATCTTTCAACTTACCGATATTTTGTGCATCTAAAGGTCTTCCATATCTCTTTTTTGAAAAACGGCTTCTAACGTTCAACATGTCAAAGGCTTTATTAATTGTTTCGCAAAACTCAGCTGTTACATCAGCGTTTTGGAACCCGGAAAATTGTTTTTCTTCAACATATCTTAGAGCAGCTCCAACACTTCCACTTAGAGTTTGTGCTGCTAAAGAAACTTTCATCTTGTTTTCAAAAAAATTGATATGTCTCACTGTTAATTTATTTCCAGCTCGAAGACCTTCCTGTTGTTGAAATTTATGCAACCGCACAATGTGATCCCAGTTTATGATTTTATTTTGATGAAGCAAGGTACCCATGTCTCCCAAAGTGTTGCGAACTAATTTCAGCATATGTACGGCATCAAAAAAAATAAACATTTTTTCCTTTGTACAGGGATTTATGAACCATGGTTGAAATTTTTCTCCATACTCAAATTCGGCTCCCAAGTTTTCGCACATGGTTTTGTTGCTTGCGGCTCCATCAAATGTTATGGAATATGTCTTGACTCCTATGTGGTGCAGCTTTTCTAAACACAATTTTAGCAGTTTGGCTCGTTTTTCCCCATCCAGCCCCTTAATTAAAAAATATCCCAATGCCACTTTAAATGCGGAATTCAAACCAACTGCCATAAATACCAGAACATTGGTTGCCATTGTACAATTGTCGTTCTCTTTTTCATGGTTTAGGATGCCCAAATCGACACCCCCCACAAATCCCTCGCCTTTGACATACTGCAAAGACTTCCTTATTGACATTTCATCACTCACTATATTTACCACCAGCGGTTTCTCTAAATTACTAGCCCTATGCTCTAATGCAACAAAAGCTTCCTGGCTGAATCCAGGTTTGCCATCAACAGTTGAATACCATTTCGTAATGATGGATGAATGAGGAAGAAGATTTCCCCAGGCTTTTCGGACAAAATTATAGGCTTTTGCTGAGTAGAACTGCAGTGTGATTGCAAATGTACGTATTTCAGCAGAATACTTTCGCTTTTTCGTTTTGAGTTGACGTTCTAACAAACCTTTCACACTCACTGGGGTTTGTTCCTACAAATTTTAAATAGTTACATATTTTTCAAAAGTAATTAAGGTCTATTTTTTTCGGTTATCCTACATAAACAAAAACCAACGAAGTTATAGAATCCTATAACTTCGTTGACCAAAACAATAAAAAAACAAAACTAAAAGATCAAAATTTTTATTTTAAAACAAACATATTATTTTTTCCACAATTGTTGGAAAATGTTCACATTTCTCAACGCAATAATTTTTCTCAACGCAATTTTAATAAAGTTTTTTATTAGGAAAAATAAACTATGCAAATATAAAACATATTTATCATTTTACTTATTTACTTGCTCACAATATACCTAATTGACAGTTACAAATGACAACACCCAACTACCAGTGTAATTGTACCCATTCAAAATTCAATTTGTACAAAAATTAAAGTAAATAGATAGTTTTATTATATTTGTAAAAGTTGTTAATATTTCCGATCGATTGTAGAAAAAATTATTATTTACCAAAATATCATTTGCAGCTTCTTCAGAAAGAAATCCTTTGTTTTTGATAAGTTGCAGCATTTCTTTCAAATTCGTTACTTTCTTGACTAATCTGCGATTTCTAGCGCTTAAAGTTTTTATTTTCTTTCTGTACTCATCCACTTTACTTCTGATCATAGCTAATGTCCGCTTTCTTCTTCTCGGGGTTGACAAGTGCGGAGTACAAATTTCTCCAATGCTTCGTGGATTTGGATTGTATTTCCTTTTTTTCTTTGGCGTTTCACACAACAAAATAGTGTCAGGTTCTTTGTCATCTAAAAAATATAATACTTACTTATTCCGAAAATATAATATAATATGGGATTGATCTAATTTTGTTGAGCAGTAAACAACTCTTAAATTCGTTTTACACGATTATATATTTGTTTATAAATTTGTTAATAATTATGACAATATCATGGCAATCAAAATTTATTATTGTTTTACAATCCGTGCTAGAATTTTTTTTCTTTGATTTGATCATACATTTTTGATAACTTTTTTGTTAAAAAATCTGTTGACAAATATATAATCGTGTAAAACGAGCTAATTTATAAACAAATGTGTTATATTTGATAACAAATAATTAACTTAACGGCAAAAAAACAAAAATCCTTACCGGCATCAGTTGCAGTTGCTGTAGAAGTCTCAATTTCATTTGGTACATCAACATTAAATATAAGACATTCTGGTGGATCTAGTTTTGCGTTAGGTGAAGTTAATGTGTTATTATCTAAAAAAGTGTATGTTAGATTTGTGCTGCATTTTATCTAAAAAAGTGTATAACAAAACTGTTACCTGCGACAGCGGGAATAGACTTGTTGGCATTCCCATTTTTCTCTGGAATACCCACGGATGGAACAGTTTTTTTTAAAATGCGTTTGCCCGAAGTTTCCGAATAATCGCTTTCTTGAAAATGCTCCGAACAAATGAACAAATTATCAACTACATCCGTGCGCGGATCCAAATTGCACACTTCCATCCATAAAGCTTTTAGCTCTTTGGAACGTGTAAATCTAAAAGAAAATAGTCACACAAATTACTAATATTACTAATACATTTAAACTGTACGTACCTGTGATAACTAATTTCAGAATTTTTTGTTTTATCCTCTGAATTCTTACATAACAAACAATTCTTTTTGTATTTGCCCATTTTTACGTTTATACTTTAACAATGAAACTTGTGCACTTTGTTTACGAAGGAATATCTAACCTAGCATAAACACGTGAATGCAACACCGCATGAACTGTATGTGTCAAAAGTTACGCGTAAGAGCGGCAACACGGTGCTACACCGCATTCTAAGATAGAGACAAACCGATATCGGATCTCTCTTTCAACTCGGCTACACATATGAGGTATTAGACCCATTCTATATTCCTACAACTTCGTTGGTCAAAATATATTACATATATTGGATAATATAGAACGTTTTTCCAAAGTATTAGAGAAAATTTTGCGTTACTTTTACTATATATTTGTATTGTATATGAAATAAATAGATTTTTTTTTCTGTTTTTCCTGTAATGTACGAAATTATTTTTGTATATGTGAGAAGATAATGTAATTAGAATTGTTTTTGTTGTATAGCAAAGTTTAGCAATTTCATTTATATTTATCAAAATTTTAAAAAATACAATGTACCTGCTTTTCATAATTAATAATATAATAATATTACTATATCCTTATTGATTGAACTCTTAAAATCTAACTATAAATAAATGTCAATTTATATTATGTACTGAATTTATAAAAAGGTACTTATAAACTTGTTTATCTTTATATCTGGTGTACAAATAAAATTTGAATTAAATCTAAATTGGCGCCTTTTTAATTTTAAATTCCCTTTAAGTGCGTATCGAACTAATGCTTAACAGTAAACTTATCTTGAAAAAAACAATAAAATTAGCGCATCTAGAAAACACTTCTTAATTTAAAATGATAATGAATGCATTAGGCACTAAGGACTAATTACTACAACTAATTATTTAAAATATGAAGCAAAGGATATAAATAAACATTATATTCGCATTTCTGCATTAGCGTATTATTTGCACTAGTCTTCAAACTATGACACTAATAATTAAAATTTTGTTCCTTTTAATAATAAACGTTACTTTAAACTATTCTCAAGAAGACACCGTGAGTAATTTACCCTTCCAAAAAATACAGAAAAACATTTACTATATTTAACCAGAAAAATCCCCCAATTGTTAAAATTGACGATGGCTTAATAAGGGGTCAAATAAATGAAACCGTTGGACTGAACAAAACTTACTACGCCTTTCGGGGGATTCCTTATGCTCAACCACCCCTCGGAGACTTGAGATTCGAAGTAAAATCACGACAATATTTTTTTATTTTAATAAATAAGCGAGTAATTTTAGCCGCCGAAGGAAAATTCGAAATGGAGCGAAATTCTAGACGCAACTGAAGATAAACCGCAGTGCATCCAAATCAGCGACGATGCTGATGAAGGATCTGAGGATTGTTTGTACATAAACGTCTACACTCCTTCGGTAATAATTATTAATAATATTATTTAATTAATTAATTTTAAACAATAAACAGCTTTCCAATAAAAGTATGCCCGTAATGGTCTGGATCTACGGTGGATTCTTTTTACTAGGAAATTCGTCATACACTTTATATGGACCAGACTATCTTTTAGAGCAGGATGTTGTTTATGTATCATTCAACTATCGCTTGAATATTTTCGGATTCATAAGCACAGGTGACTTAAGCGCTCCTGGAAACAATGGCTTGAAGGATCAAATCCTTGCGTTAAAATGGGTGCAAAAAAATATTGCAAATTTTGGAGGCGATCCAAATTCCGTCACGGTTTTTGGACAAAGTGCTGGAGGCGCTTCAATTAGTTACTTGCAGTTAAGTCAACTCAGCAAAGGTAATACTATTTATCTTAATTATTGCAAAATATATTTATTAAAATCCAGGATTGTTCCATCGAGCAATTCTCGAAAGCGGTTCCGCTTTATGCCCCTGGACTTTCACGAGAAACCCCAAAGAAAATGCTGAAAATGTCGGGAAGAAGTTGAAAGCTGATTTAACATCTTCGCGAACTTTGATAGAATCTTTGAAAAAAATCAACGCCTCCGTGTTATTCGATGCGGCATTCAAAGAAATTAAACGAGTGAGTTTAATTTCGATTTATTTGCGATTGTTATTATAGATTTTTAGTCCGCAGTAAGTGATCCTTTGAACGGTTTCCCGTTTACCCCCGTTATTGAACCACATCATGATGGAGCTTTTCTCACAAAAAAAGCGCATAGATCAATTAGTAAAGGAGACTTCTATAATGTGCCTGTTATTATTGGGTACACTTCAAACGAAGCTGCTAGCTTCAATTTAACAAATAGGAAATTTTCAGGTATAATTATTGATTGCTAATACTTTAGCTAATTTTGTTGAGTGTAGGTTTGCTTCCGTTATATTTAACGGGGTACGATCTAAATTACAATAAGCTGATACCCGATGATATGAACGTTGACAACCCAATTACTTTAGTGGGCTCTAAGATAAAGACTCATTATTTTGGGTGGTTTCTACCAATTTCGTTTAAGATTTCCTACCATAATCTTTTAAGGGTAGGTAAAAATTCTTAATATTTAATTAATTAGAACGCTTTTGAATTTAGTACGTGAGTGACGATCAATTTGTGCGCCCTATACGCGAACAAGTTTGGCAGCAATCAAAGTATTCGCAAGTTTATTTCTATCGATTTTCTTATGAAGGAAATCTCACTCCTACGGTAGAAAGGAAAAATAAAGGTGCTATTATTTAAGAATTATTTAGGCTAAATATTAATGATTTGGTATCTAGGTGCCGGTCATAGCGAAGATACTTATTATATTTTTAGATCAATATTTGAGCAAAAAGGTACCTCGAACGATACGATAGTTAGGGAGCGAATGGTTAAATTGTGGACCAACTTTGCTAAAACTGGGTAAATTGTTGTCTTAAATATTAATATTATTAGTGTTAATTAATTTAATTTTAGCAATCCAACACCACAAAAAGATTCGGTGCTCCAAAATACTATTTGGTCAGACACAAGACGTCTGGACAATCATTTACTTTATCTCGATATTGGAGAAGATTTAGAAATCGGTCTAAACCCCGACAACAAAAACGTTAAATTCTGGAACGATCTTTACAAAAACAACGGGAATCCTCTGTGTGATACTTATTAATTAATTAAACAAACAAATATTTATTAAATATTCTATTGAATAAATAATAAAATATAAAAACCGACTATAATTATTAAGATTTCTGATTCAAATAGGTTTTCATTACCTTTTTTCCTGGCACCAAACCCTGAGTCAAACCCGGCCGCTTCCTTTTCCCTTTCTTAACATCAGATTCTTGTTTCAGTGCGCTCTTCGCTGGTTGAAGCTCGCCGGATTTCTTTGAGCTATTCGAATTTTGTTTCGTCGTCGTGTTTTGTATATCGGAGTCGTGGGCGAACTTGCAGTTGTGTCCAAATCTGCATTTCCCTTTGCGATAGTTCCAACAAATTTTCTTCCCGTTAATAACCACCACATTGTTTTTGCTATCAACCATTTTTACGTGCTTCTGCAATGCGGCTTCTTTTGAATTCTCGGCTTCGATGAAAGGGTTTTTGAAAACCGAAGTCTTTTGTGGTCCAGTAGCGATTATGTCTGATCCATTGAAGTTTGGTGTGGGCAGCTTTATCTTCGGCGGTGATGCTGGACGCGGTGGCTCTTCTATTTTGCTGAAACATATGACAGCTGACCGATTTTTTACCAAATAAATTGAGATATTGTATCTCGTTCTTTAACTATCATTAGGAATAGGTGTATTTAAAGCAGTAGAAAGAATGGAAATCAAAAGAAACTTACCTAAGTTCGTCAGATTCTGATTCGTCGTCACTAGAAGATGAGTCGGAAGAATTTCCATAATCAGGTACAAGAGACATGTTTATTCGAGTTTATGTTTATTAAATGTTTGTTTTCAATGTTTGATTGAATTTCTTATCGGAGGAACTAATTATTATTTATATTTAATCAAATTCTAACCTCAAATGTCAAGGTTGTTTTTGTTCCGACTAGAGTGAAGTTGGCAACAAATATTCCACCACAGTGAACAATAATACCTTAAATTTATTTGATTTAGCTTCTAATTAAATAGAATATTACTATTACAAAATATATAAATTAATTTTAAAGTAATTCTATTCTTCAAAACATTTAGTTATAGTTTAATTAATATTTATAGCCTATATACTTTTCAATTTCTAATGTTGGAAACACTGTGTACACATGTGTCAAACCCGAAACGTCAAAAATAAATCTTTTTTATGTATGAATTAAATAATTACTGAAAATCATCTAAAATGAGTGAAAAAAGAGTTCCAATCAAGTTGGAATCCTTAGATTTAACGAAAATCTACATAACCGTACTAGTAATAGTCTTAACTATAGGTAAGAATCAAATCCCAACCCATATGTTTACAATTCCATGAATTATGCATTTCAGTGTTATTTGCGTTATACAAACGTCGCAAGAGCTCAAGGAATGGAATATTATTCACTGGATTGTGTGATAGTGGAAAAACGCTAATCTATTCGCAGCTAGTGGCTCAGAAAAACATACAAACACACACTTCGATCAAAGAAAACGTTAGCAACTTTACAATCAATAATGTAAGCATTACACTCTATAATCTTACTTAGATCTACTGTATAATTTACTATTGCAGGATGTACTTAAATTGATCGACGTGCCTGGACACGAACGTTTGCGCGACAAGTTTTTTGAGCAATACAAAACCGTCGCTAAAGGCATCGTTTATGTTGTGGATTCATTAACTATCCAAAAGGACATTCGAGATGCTGCCGAATACTTGTACAATGTATTAACGGACTCTACCATCACAAACAATACCCCGCGAATGCTTATTTTATGCAACAAACAGGATCAAACTTTAGCCAAGGGTAGCAACGTCATTAAGTCCATTTTTGAAAAGGAATTGTAAGTATACTGCACATAAAACCACTAGAATTGTTCGCTTATATTCAAAATATTGCGTAGGAACACTTTACGTATCACAAAGTCTAGTCAGTTGCAATCCGTGGACCCAAAAGCAAATCAAAGACATCTTTTAGGCGATGCCAAGAAAGATTTCAGCTTTGCTTCGCTGCCTTTGAAAGTTGACTTCGCCGAATGTTTTGCTAACAGCAAAGACGAATCGTCCGATATTTCGCAACTCCATAGTTGGTTGTCTAGTTTCTAAGTTCCGTAAGTAGGATTTTTGTTACTAAAATTTAAATAAACCCTCGCTAGATAAAAATGCGAATTTAATTTACCTTATATCATAATATAAATATAACAAAAACAGATATATTATAAATAATACAGCTGGGTTGTATTCAAGAAACAGGCTCATTTATACAACACAAAATTGTTCAAAAATATATATACTCACTGACCAGTCAGTGTATTTGATTTAAATTACATTAGAATTAGCTAAATGTTATTTGGATTGCGCTGCGGCTTCAAGCTCTTGCTCCACAATCTTCCTGTATTCGTCGAAACCACCTTCTATACTCTTCACAGATCCTTCGCCACAAACCCACAACTCTTTGCAAACCATTCGAATTAGTCGTTCGTCGTGAGAAACTAAGATCACACCACCCTAAAAATCATTCAATTATACAACGAAAAGTTCAGTAAGAAAATACTTACAGTATATTTATTGATAGCTTTGCCAAGCGCTTCGATAGTTTCAATATCCAAATGATTAGTAGGCTCATCAAGGACCAAAAAGTTAGGTCGACCCATGCACATGCTGGCAAAAGCCACTCGCGATTTCTGCCCTCCAGACAAACTCGACACAGTTTGCAAAGCTAAATCACCAGACACTCCAAAACTTCCCAACTGCCTCCTGTACTCTTCAATCGGCCTACCGGGATTGCTTTGTTGCAACAACTCAACCGAGTTCACATTCATATCGAGTTGATCCACATGATGCTGGCTAAAGTAGCCGAACTTCAAATTGCGATGCACATGTCGCATACCGGACGTTGGAGTAAGCATTCCCATTATTATTTTGAGTAGAGTGGTTTTACCTGCACCGTTGTCACCGACCTTAAGCAATTTAAATTAATAATTGTAATAATTAACGCGATAATTAACTTACAATACAAATTCGCGAATCCATCACTGCTCCCAAATTAACATCGCTGAAAATAACTCGATCGTTGTTGTACTTAAAAAGCACTTCGTTTATTTGCAAGATTGGCGGAGAAAGTGGCTCAGTTTCTGGTAACTTTAATACTACATCGGTTTCCTTCATAATCGGCTTCAATTCCGGCAATTTTTCTAACATCTTAATTTTCGATTGGACCAAAGCAGCTCGGTTGGCATTGAATCGGAATCTGTCGATAAACTCTTGAACGTGTTGTCGTTGTTGCATTTGGGCCTCGTATTCTCGTTGTTGATTCTTGAGTTTCTCGGTTTTTGTTCTTTCAAATTGCTCATAATTTCCTCTAAAAATACAATCAAATAATATTACAAAAAAATAAAATATTAAGATTTCTTACCGATAAGGTTCAATTCGTTGCGAATGAAGATGCAATATATCAGTTGGCACTGCATCGAGAAAGTTACGATCGTGAGAAACAACTAATAGAGTAGTTGGCCAATTTTGCAAGTAATTTTCTAACCAGATAATCGCCTTTATATCCAACATGTTTGTCGGTTCATCAAGTAATAGCAAATCGGGCCTTGAAAATAGAGCTCGAGCCAAAGCAAGCCTCATTCTCCAACCACCAGAGAAAGTTTTAGTGGGTCGCGATTGCATTAAGGAAGTGAAACCTAAACCGTTCAGAATAATTGAGGCTTTCGCTGGGGCTTTATCAGCCTCGATGTTCTGCAATTGGGCATAGACTTCGGAGAGTTTGGTATTTAATTCCGGATCAGTAGATCTAAGAATATAAATTAGTTGTATTGTGACTGTATGTTATAAATAATTTTACCCCGAATTAATTGCACTATTAATTTCTCTCTCTTCCTTTAGTAAAGCTTCGCGAACTGTGTCACATTCTAGGACGCTATCAATTGCTAGGGTTTCGTCCCCGATTACCTAAAATTTAAAATACACTAACAAAGCTCTAGACAATTTAAAAACTACGTACTTCCTGTTCGACATGTAGAATTGATATGTGCGATGGAATTCGAAGTTGTCCGCAAGAAATCATCCGAAGCAAGGTACTTTTACCCAAACCATTCCGCCCTACAAATCCATATCGTCTACCAAACGCTAGAGTAATATCAGCGCCTTGCAATAAAACCCTGGAACGAAACAATTAATTTGTGATTTAATACAATCGAAAAATAATTTACCTTTCGCCATAAGCGACATCGAAATTTTCTATCCGAATATCCTGCGTTTTATTATTACCCTTCGCCTCCAATTTGCTATCCTTCTTGCTAGTCATTTGCGAAGCTGTGGCGGAATCCAACTTAGGAACTGCCACTACTTTAACCACATTAGATCTTTTGTCCTGTTTCTCTTGCAGTTTAGCTTTCGCCTTTTCAAGCTTCTTCGCATCAACTTTCTGTTTACAGACGCAAAAATTACATTACAAACTAAATCGCAATACTAAATACGAACCAAAGTATCATCCCGGTGCATCACCCAAATACTTTTGATATCGTCCACGTTGTTCTCCAGATTTGCCGCCATGGAGCCCAAGTGAACGGGCGCGTTCAATACTTTTCGTTGGCCGTTACTTGCACGCGATTTCTCGGGTTTTAGCATGGTGAGCAATTCGTCGCAGATGATGCTATACAATTTATTAATTAGATTAGAGTAATAATTTTAATTGATATGAAAAAAAGTTACCGAATGTCTTCCTCGGTTTTGTCAGCCGCCACTTCTTGTAATACTTCTCCGATTGCTTCATACACTTCTTCGCTATCCTCGAAATCGTCGGCCCCATTGTCCAAAACACCTGCAATATTTCGGATTGAAAAAAATTCCACGAGACAATTTATTCGCAATCAAACCTTCGACGTATTGTCTATGCACTTCGTCTATTAAAGGAAATACATTTTTAATGTATTCGCTACACACTGCCATTGTAGTTTTCAATGTAAACCGTAGATTTAATTAAATAACGTTATAAAACATGTAAAATTAACCTTTAATAAAGTGACATTTGGCGAAATCTGACGTTTGTCCGAAATATTTTTTATAAGCAGCATTGCCAATCGATTTATGGTTCTTTTTTTGTTTTGTTTTAGTTATGTAGGAATCTTTAAAATACTATTATTAGGCAACTAGTAATACAAATACAGAGTTTATTGACCCTTGCAAAGTTTATTGACCTTTGTCAGAAATGACATGCAACCAGCAATACATATCAATATTGTCTTTTAATACTTTAAAAATAGTTCTTTAATTTTATCCACTAAACAAGAATAATTATTTGATGTAATAATAAATATTTAATTAATAATTTATACTAATAAATAATTAATATTAAATTAATTAGTTTAAGTTTGGCGGCCATTATATTTCGAATCGCCAATAGAATTCACTTCAAGTGAATTCTGTCTTCTGTCAAATTAGTTCCCCTTCCAGTGTTTATATGTGTACACTTTTTAGAACGTCCTAGCCCCAGAAGAAAACAATCTTTCGTAACAATGTTCAACTAATTCGCTTTAATTACAAAACGCACGTTCGACTATGCACTTTCTAATTTAATTCGGCTAAAGTGATCGCGACGCAAGTGAAATGATTGTTTAATGATGGCTTCGCGTAGGGATGTGTTGAAAGTGTCAATGGATCCTCTGCCAAGTTCCAGTGACCCTTTAAGGGAATTGTTCGAGGCGTGCAAAGTGGGTGACATCACCAGAGTGCGAAAGTTAATAACATCCCAAACTGTGAATGCTCGCGACACGGCTGGTCGGAAATCAACACCTCTTCACTTTGCTGCTGGTAAGTTTCGTTTATTGCCAAATTTGTGTATTATGCTAATCGTCGTCGAACAGGATATGGCAGAAGAGACGTGGTTGAGTTCCTACTGTCCGCTGGAGCTTCGATCCAAGCGCGCGATGACGGCGGGTTGCATCCGTTGCACAACGCTTGCTCTTTTGGGCATGCGGATGTTGTGCGATTGCTGCTGGAAGCTGGAGCTAATCCGAATACGCGCGATAATTGGAATTACACCCCGTTGCATGAAGCGGCCATCAAGGGGAAGATTGATGTTTGCATAGGTAATACAATTTTCTTGCGACTTGAGGAAACTAATGTGTTTGTTCAGCTTTGTTGCAACACGGTGCAGATGTAAACATCCGCAACACCGAAGGCAAAACCCCGCTCGAAGTCGCTGACATCTCAACGCGTCCGGTTCTAACAGGCGAATACAAAAAAGACGAACTCCTCGAAGCTGCCCGTTCGGGTGCGGAAGATCGTCTGCTCGTCCTCTTAAACCCCTTGAATGTGAATTGTCACGCCAGCGACGGTCGTCGATCAACGCCACTACATTTAGCTGCTGGATACAACCGCAATCGCGTCGTGGAATTGTTGCTGCAGAACGGGGCCGATGTGCACGCCAAGGACAAAGGGTAAGTACATTTAAAGTTTCATATTTGACGGTTTAAATATTGTATTGTAAAGAGGGTTGGTCCCATTGCACAACGCTTGTTCGTACGGTCACTTTGAGGTGACGGAAATGTTGATCAAACACGGTGCGAATGTGAACGCCAACGATTTATGGGCTTTTACACCCTTACACGAAGCCGCTTCGAAATCGCGAGTGGAGGTTTGTTCGTTGTTGCTCAGCGAAGGCGCTGATCCGCATCAACTTAACTGCCACTCGAAGTCCGCAATTGATGTTGCGCCCACTCGAGAACTGCAAGAGAGATTAGCTTGTATGTATAATTACAATAGAAAATATTGTGCAATAATTGTTTTACGATTTTGACGCAGATGAACATAAAGGCCACTTATTACTAGAGGCGGCCAGACAAGCGGATTCCGCGAAAGTGAAGAAAAGTCTGACCACCGAAATAATCAATTACAAACATCCATATTCCGGTGACACTGCCTTACATTTAGCCGTAAATTCGGTGTATCCAAAACGCAAGCAAGTTTTGGAAACGCTACTGCGAAAAGGTGCTCAACAAAACGAGAAGAATAAAGACTTTTTAACGCCGTTGCATTTGGCGGCGAACAATTCGCATTACGATTTGATGGATGTCTTATTGCGACATGGAGCGAAAGTCAATGCATTGGACGGACTGGGACAGACTGCGTTGCACAGATCGGCTCGCGATGATAACGTCCAAGCTTGTCGCATTTTATTGTCCTACAATGTCGATACAACGATCGTTTCACTACAGGGTTACACGGCAACGCAAGTTGCTTCGGAGAACGTTTTGAAAATTTTGCAAGGTTTGCACCGCTTCGTAAATTAAGCCAGTTTACTTATAGTATTTGTTTAGATCCGCATACTGGGAGCGGCGATGTTGAATGCCAAATTCTGGAATCGGCCAAATCGGGCGATATCGAACAAGTTCAAAGACTGCTCACTTCTTTTCCTCATATCGTAAACTGCCGAGATTTGGATGGGCGACATTCAACCCCTTTGCATTTCGCGTCTGGCTACAACAGGGTATCTGTAGTCGAGTTTTTACTGCAGCAGGGTGCGGATGTACATGCAAAAGACAAAGGGTAAGTTTTCTACGCTATTCTGCTAAACCTTTATTAAATTTATTTCCACAAAAGTGGGCTAGTACCACTACACAACGCTTGCTCGTACGGCCACTACGAAGTGACCGAACTCCTCGTCAAACACGGAGCAAGTGTAAATGTCGCTGATTTGTGGAAGTTTACGCCATTGCATGAAGCAGCAGCAAAAGGCAAATACGAAATCGTCAAATTATTGCTGAAGCACGGCGCGGATCCGAGTAAAAAGAACCGCGATGGCGCCACTCCTTTAGATCTCGTAAGAGAAGGCGATCAAGATGTTGCCGATCTCTTGCGTGGAAATGCAGCTTTGCTGGATGCGGCAAAGAAAGGCAATCTGGCACGTGTTCAAAGACTGGTTACTGGTGATAATATTAATTGTAGGGATGCTCAGGGTCGAAATTCCACTCCCTTGCATTTAGCAGGTAAACAATTAATTATTGATTGACGCTAATTAAACATTTAATTTTGTTAATTTATTATATAGCTGGGTACAATAATGTGGAAGTGGCAGAGTTCCTTTTGGAGCATGGAGCTGATGTCAACGCACAGGATAAAGGCGGCCTAATCCCGTTGCATAACGCTTCGAGTTATGGGCATCTCGATATTGCTGCGCTGTTAATTAAATATAATACCGTAGTCAATGCTACGGATAAATGGGGCTTCACACCGTTACACGAAGCCGCGCAAAAGGGACGGACACAATTATGCGCTTTGCTGGTAAGTATTTTTATAAAATCATTTAAACCTGGACGAATTATATAAATATTTGACGAAATAGCTTGCGCATGGAGCCGACCCTTACTTGAAAAACCAAGAAGTGCAAGCCCCGGTCGATCTAGCATCGGCCGACGACGTCCGATGTCTGCTTCAAGACGCGATGGCCTCCCAACAAGGGGTCCCCACAACTTCAGCGCCCCCAACTTTGCAAGCTTCCGTTGTATCTCAAACGCCTAGTCCGCCGATCCCACCAGTGGTAAACATGGAAACGGTAATTATGCCATCGGGCGCTTCGGTCCAACTCCTGGTACCAATCGGAAGTCGCGCTAGTGTCTCGATGTCGGTCGCGGATGGATGTAGCGCGTCTTCGTCCACTTCCAAGTCTGAAAACGAAGGGCAAGATATCGCGAGTTTGTGTAACGTTTCCAACTTTCTGGCCAATCTTAATTTGGAGCATTTGAATGATATTTTCGAAAAGGAGCAAATTACGTTGGATATTCTGGCGGAGATGGGACACGAAGATTTGAAGCAAATTGGGATCACTGCGTATGGATTCCGACATAAGTTGATCAAGGGTATGGAGCGATTGGTGGCAAGTTGTGGCGGGTTGTGGTCGACGCCTTCGAATCCGGGCACGCTGCTTGTGGACCTTTTAACAGACGATAAAGAGTTTATTACTGTTGAAGAGGAGATGCAGAACAGTATCAGGGAGCATCGGGATAATGGACATGCTGGTGGCATTTTCACCAGGTATAATATTGTGAGGGTACGTATTGGTGAGTTATAAGGTGAGCTGGAGCTAATTCGACTGTGTATAGATTCAAAAGGTACAAAATCGGAAGTTGTGGGAAAGGTACAATCATCGCCGACAAGAAGTGGCGGAGGAAAATAATAATCAAGCGAACGAACGGATGCTGTTCCATGGATCTCCATTCATCAATGCGATCGTGCAGAAAGGATTCGATGAGCGGCATGCGTATATTGGTGGAATGTTCGGTGCTGGCATCTATTTCGCTGAACATTCGTCGAAGAGCAACCAGTATGTTTATGGAATTGGTGGCGGAACTGGTTGTCCTTCGCATAAGGATCGGTCGTGCTATTCTTGTCACAGGTAAATATTATTCTTAAGTAACTGTACGCATTGTTAACATTTTTTATTGTTCGCAGACATTTGTTGCTGTGCCGCGTGACGCTCGGCAAATCCTTCCTGCAGTTCAGTGCAATGAAAATGGCACATGCGCCTCCAGGCCATCATTCGGTCGCTGGTAGACCTTCAGCGGGAGGCCTGAACTTCCCCGAGTATGTCGTATACAGAGGCGAGCAAGCTTATCCCGAATACTTCATCACGTATCAAATCGTGAAGCCCGAAGATTGTTCGAGTGGGACCGATTCGGATGTCAGGTGATTTCAAGAACAGTGGTTATTATTGCAACCACATCGTTCCTATAAAGATTTGTTGAGTAGTCTTGTGTGTCAAGCACTTCGTTGTTTGGTGCCGGTGAAGAAGAAGTGCAACTGTCAGGAGCGGAAGTGATAAATCGGTATGTTTTTTGTGGTGCTCAGTATTCTTTGATCAGTTTTACAATAATTTTGTAAACGTATACAGATCCAATTAATGTGGTTAAATACACAAATGTGTTCATTTTGCATACTATTCGTCGTGTAAAAGACAATCGTCGCTCATCCTTCTAATCATATAGTCATGATTACGTAAATGTTATAAACAATACCGAATGTACGACTGAATGTAAAGTTCAGTAAATATTGTGATATCCATTTTATTTAGGCATAAGTCGAAGTGTTACTTTATAAGGTGTGGTTGTTTTATTTAGCAAACTGCTGTTATTTTAATTAGTATTTAGTAATTAAATATCATTGTCGTAAATCAATTTTTAGAATTTATTATACTTTACCGACTCTGCGATAACAAATTTTCCGAAACGCTTTCGGAATGCTATTAAAATCGGTTTTAAAATACTTCAAATCCGCATCACCGTTAAATGGAATGATGAAACGCTGATACACATCCTGTAACATCTTAGTAATACCGCGATATTTTTGTTTCTGGTAAAGCACCAAATAAAACGCCTTGCCAGCAATTATCGTAACAACTTTCTTAACACTAACGGAACCCATCGCATAGTGAACCCCTTTATGCGCAATAATCTTATTGAATATTCGATTCGCAAACGTTTTTAATGTAGTTACGATAACTTTGACTATCGCACTTGCGTCCAACTGTCTTTCGTCCGCAAAACCCTCCAAGCAAATCACAAACTTTATCGCCACGTAAATCATCGCTTCGAACACATTATGCAAAACTGTCCGCATTTTATTAATATGTGTACTTAAGTACGTTTTTTGAAAACACTGGGCGACGAAATTATACTTAGTATTATGCAACAAGAAATCCTCAAGTTTATCTTGTTCGAAAGGCTTCTTATAATTCCACAATTTAAACCTGTAACGAATTTCGAAGTTTGCTTTAAAATCGTAGGCTTTCTTCAATGCCTTCGTCGCCAAGTTAATATGATGACAAGAATAATTTATCACAGCATTATCTATCCCAGGATCCAAATAAATTTGCGTTTTCCGATCGTTCAGTTCGAAATTCGTGTCAGTAATTTGCACAAACTTCGAAACATCGTCCGGATCAACTGAGCAAAAGATGAAATCGTCCACAGTTCGATGCAGAAATATTTCTCCAACGAAATCGCTAGCTTTTAAAAATTCGTCTTCGAAACAAGCTAAATAAAAATCGCACAAACTAACAGAAAGGATGTTACCTTGCACCAATCCATGCGTCCACTCATACGTATCAGTATGTTTTCTGAACTGGATATCTATATATTGATTGTCCAACTCCCGGAGCGCCAAATTACGCAACGACGGGCTTTCAAAATATTTGTTCAACAATTCCCGCAGTTGGACTACATCGATATTACCGAAAGCGTCTTTCAAGTCCACTTTAGCGCCGTAAATCTGCCTATCGCCCACTTTCTCCACAAAACCCTTCCACCCTTTATAGAACGAGCGGTCGTGCTGTATTTTAGTATTGGACACTCCGAAAAGCTTTTTAGAAACCAGTCTTAAAGCTTCGCTACTTTTTGAAGGAGCGTAGCTGAGAAGTGGACGATAGTCCGTTTCGCTGCAGGTTTTCTTCGCTACAAATTTCAGAACACCTCGCGCGTCATTCTTGTGATCTTTCGCTAGTTTCATGTAGTTTCTTTCAATTGCGTCTTTGATGGCTCTTATTTTAAATGACTTGTAGAGCCCTTTAGGGACGAAACATATTTCTTGGTTTTGAGTTCTTGTGACTAGTTGGTAGTAATGTCGGATTATAGGTTTTACCACGCATTCCAATAGGTACATGTTAGCTTTCCCGAACATTTTCATTCGTAAGCCCGGGGAAATTTCTTCTAGCCAAGGGACTACATCGAGATTATATTTGGCTGTAAATCGGGATTTGTGGAAGCATTCGAATTTGGCTTGTGTGGTACAGAGGTGGATTAGATCGAAGAATATTTGTTGGTTTTTATAGTTTCCGAAGTATTCTAAAGGGATTATATCCAAGTAGATACTTTTTAGTGTAACATTTCCGTAGTCTAGTCTTTTCAGCTTGCGTTCGTTCATTTTTGCTATAATTGGATTAATAGCTTCTTTGATTTCTGTATCCGTACTTTTGAATTTTTTTAAGTAGTAACTTGAAGTGGAGGGTTTTAAATGGTGGTAAGGGTTAGATGATTTGATTATGTTGTTCTTCTAAAATTAAAGAATATATATTATAAAGAAACGTTTAAAGTAACATCAAATACCTTTGATTTATCCATTATTATTGTTTTGAATGTCTAAGAAGAACAACCACGTGCTTCACTTGTCAACAACACTGATTTAGTATTCAAAAATTGGCGCTGTTGTTTATAACCAGTCCCACGTGCTACTTCAGTGTTACCAATACAAGAATTCAAATTTAATGCTGTTTCAAACATAGAAAACCAATCAAACTCTCTAACAAATCGCTAAAATACCTTAAATATAAGTTTTTTAATTAATTTTACATAATGTAGAAGCAAAATAATAATTTCTACCTACTTCTTTCTTAATATTATACTGACATCCAAACTATAAAGTTGGCAACATTGCGTCCTGACATTCTAGAAATATCTTAACCTCACTTTAGTTGTTCTTACTTTATTCAAAAATAAGTCGTAAGTTACTTTAAATCAACGCTTTAAATCATATCTAAAGCAAACACATCATTACAGATTTAAAAATGAGTTCGGGCAGTTCAAGTAGCGAAGAGGAATCCAATGCTCGCTCCAATACGGATTCCCATACCAATTCTCGCGAAAGCAGAGTTGCCAGAAAATCTACAGCCGCACCAGTTTCATATTCAACCTCTTCAATGACTCGAAGACAAGCGGCAGTGGCTTCACAGCAACAAAACCGTCAACTACTTTCAAACTCCGATAAGTTCATGGAAAACTTCAACCCCGAAACTAGCGCACGTGAAAAGCGCAAACTAAATCGCAAAATTCACCCACCAAGCAACGCCCGCCGTCCAGCAGGTTCTCTATACGATGCAAACGGTATACACGTTCAATCTTGTTGCGATTTATGCGATTGTCTTAATATTAACTGTGAGGGATGTTTTTTTGAGTGCCCGAAATGCGGCTCGCAAAAATGCGGTCCCGAATGCAGAGTGCACCGCAAATACGTTGTAGAACAAATTGAGTATCATGGATATGACTTTATTATTAAGAATCCGTTGGCTAGATACTAAGTTATATTTTGTTATCAACCTTTCAAATCAAATCGCCTTATAACTATTTTTAAAAGTCAAAAATGTCATTCAAAATTTTGACTGATTAATATTTCGTTTCTTATTTAAAACTAAATTAATAATGTCATGGGTCGATATCTTGTTTGATTCAATCAGTCTACTCTTCGATATTGGAATTAAAGTTGCGTTGTGGATGATTTACATGTAAATATATTTTTAATTGAAATCCAATTTTGTTAATTAATCGCACCACTCATTAGCATACTCGAAAACAGTCTCCCATCAATGCGCCACATAGAGGAGGAAGAAATATGGTACTACCGCTATCCATCCGTCCGCACTCACCTGCCCAGAATTTACCTCTGGCTCACCATAATAATTTTCCCAAGTATAGTTTACTTTGTCGAATACATGATTAAGCGAAATCGAAGAGACATCGTCCACAGCGTCGCAGGTTTTACACTTGCAGTGCCTATGAACGCTGTCTTAACATCCTTCCTAAAAGTCTACATTGGCCGACCAAGACCGAACTTCTTCGCGCGATGCTTTCCCGATGGATATGGCCATAATTTCGAAAGCTGCACTGGAGACTACAAAAAATTCATGGATGCGCGTAAGAGTTTTCCCAGCTCGCACGCCTCATTTTCTTTCACGGCGTTTTTGTACATCACTTTGCATTTGCTAAAAGTTACGGATATTCAAACGAGTTGCCGCGGGAAAAGCTGGAAGTTTTGCTTGTGCGTTTTTCCGCTTTTCGTGGCTTGCTATATGAGTATGAGCAGGATTATGGACTATCACCATCATTTTTCGGGTGAGAAATTTAATTTAATTAATAGTAAAAATATTTATTAATATTTATAATTGTAGATGTGATTGGAGGCGCTTTAATCGGTTGCACCATAGCTTCCTCTGTATTTTGGGCCTACGTTGACGATCCCACTGGAATCAAACGGCAAAGTCGCTATTATGGCTCATCAATGTTCTAAATCGAATAAAAATTATTCTTCCGCCATAACTTTGTAATTGATTTGAATTAAATTGCGAATTCCTCCTTCGATCACGTCGCCATGCAAAACGGGACCCATTCCAGGTGGGGAGCCAGTCAGGATCAAATCGTTCGGCTCCAATGTAATATATTTCGATATGAAACTAATTAATGTGGGTATATTGAAGACGAGGTCGTTGGTATTTCCGTTTTGTCGCTCTTGGCCATTTACGGAGCACCAAAGTTGCACATTATGCGGGTCAGGAATGTCTTCCTTGGGGATGAATTGGCTGATTGGACAAGCACCGTCGAATCCTTTGCCTAAACACCAGGAGCCGCCTGTGCTTCTTGCCACTTGCATTTGGCAAGTTGCAGTCATATCCAAAGCGATGCAATATCCACCCACGTAGTTCATTGCATTGGAAAGTGAAATGTTTTTGCCTTTTTTACCGATTATTACGCCTAATTCGATTTCTTCATTTACGGCGAATCCTTTAGGAATCTGGAATTAATTAATTTTCCTGGAGGCGGCATTTTTTTTGAATTGTGACATGCGCATTTGTGCCATTTATCAAAAATACTTATTGATCATCGGTATAATGCCAACAAAACAATTTAGTATTTATTAGATAATCCATAATTAAAGTGCAATTCATTGGAAAAAAATAATACTTACCAAAATAAATTGTTTTTCGTCGATATAAGATGTAGCTGGCTTCAAAAATATTTCCGGGCAATTAGGAACAGGTTTTTTTAAAATCTTCAACAATTCCCTGAAATTCATACATTAATTAAATTTCATCTAGCGATGATTTATATATTACTTATAATTCGCCGCTACGCCAATTATTTTTCTACTACTTTCTATAAATGTTTTGGACATGTTTATTAACTAATTAAGCTAATGATATAAATTAACTTTCTTATATAAGCATGGGAGATAATTTTGAATTTGGCGCTTACAGTTTAGCCAACATAACCACGAAATATTCTCCATACTAGAATTTTATCGCAATAACTAGAATAGTAATTAATCTACAAATAAGTGGTAATTAATTGTGCTGCGATATGCGACAATTGTGATATTTTTTAAGTATTGTGCGTTAGCCGATTAAATTGTATGAATGAAAATCTAGGGAATTTCGTTCCACCATGTTCTCAACCTCAAAGTCTATCAAGGTTTGGCATTTGGCAGTTTGTTACTTCTTTTGCCACACTTCGGTTTGGGAAGTGGACGGCAAGTTACGTTTTTATAGTAATTTTTAGTGAATTGTAGTTATTATTTAAGTTTAAATTCCAATCGAATGATGTGCTAGTTGTTGTTTTGTGTTACATGCAGTTAATTAATGTTAAAAATAGGTGTGAATCAATCAATAAAACAACTTGTGATTTTATAATACTTCATTATGATAAAGATGGAAACAGATAAGATTGAAGACTCGAATAGTAATTCTCAGGTAAATATAACACTTCAAACGTATTCAATCGGATCCGTTTGCTTTTCACATGCTGAAAGCGTCCAATATAGATTTTTGTGGACGCATTTTTAACGTAGGCTTATTCTTACAAAGTGCTTTCTTTGCCCGTCATCTGTCAAATTGAATGTTTAATGTGGCCTAGATCGACATTTTTTGCCTTGCTTTTTACGTTTTTACTCGAAAAAAGTGCAGCAAAACGAACAAATAACCTATAACCGTTTTCAGATAAACCATTATATCGAAACTTGTTTTTACTGGTAATTGCTAATAAATAACTGTTCTACGGACTTGACAACAATGGCTTGTTCTATGATGATATTTTTAGCAGTACCATTACAAGCGAGATTCACTTATATAAAATCCACTTTTTATTGTTTATTACAAACGATGTTTCTAGAAATTTAAGCACAACTTGGTTGGGTATTTGACCTCCGCATTTATGACTCAGAAATACTACATTGTTGCACAATAAACAAAGATTTTACCGTAACTTATATTTGTTAAAGCCAATTATGACGATTATTCCTTAGTTTGCTACTGTGAAGAGTCGCTAGTCTTCGAAACCGCTGAAAATTCGCGTTTTCTAGACCCATTTCTAATCCTTTGTTCTTTCAAATAAAAAGTAAAACTTTTATTTATCATCATGTAAATGAAATAACGATGTTTCTACTTTCTCTTATGATGGTTGTTGCTTATTGTATAAATTACGTTACCACATAAAAATAGTATTTATACAGTGTGTTCAACGTATCGTAGCCACTTTTATTTATTAGTCGCTCGGTTAATTGCAACTAGTTTGAATTATTATAATGGCGATCAGGAAGTGACAGAATTTCCCAACAACGCGACATTGAAATGTTGAGCAAAACCAATAATATATTTTTGCTAATTCATTGTCGTTCATCCAAGGTGTGTTTTAGCATCAGCACAAATATGGTATTGAAATTTCGAACCTTCATCCTTATCATCCTTCAGATCCTAGATTTTGTGCAACCATAAATATTGTTATTAAATTCATTAAATGACGCTAATAAAATCGGATTACATTCAAAACGTCTTGAACAGAACATGCAAGTGGGTTGGCCACGAAATCGAAATCATTCAACCTTAATAAACAGATAAACTTGCAAAACAATTCATTTATTGTGAATTTGTTGCTCATAATATATTTATTTGGCATTAAAATTGAGATTTATTTTTTTTTGCCCAATTTGCTTGACAGGGTAACTGTGAATTAATCAGTACAGCTGTTTTCAATTGAGGCTTAAATTAAATTAACAGCGTTTTTCGCAGATTTATTTTTTTGATAAATAATTCTGTAGCCCGATTCTCTGTACAATACTTCTAACTAAAACGTCTTCAAAATAAAAGTGGGTCGGCCACGAAATCGACATTATCCAACCTTATATAAACTTGCAAAACAATTAATTTATTGTGATTTAAATTCAATTAAAAATAATACGTATGGCTTTCTTTTGTACGCAACTTTAACTTTAATTAGTTATGATTACGATTTTTATGTGCGAGAGAAATTTCGCGTCACAAAACCGCCGAATTACAGTTATTTTTCCTCTGCAGCTTGTCGTTATTCGTCCTCATTTCATGATGTAATTTATAAATTTTTCTAGGAAACGAAATTAAAAATCTGCGTTACCTTGTAGTATACGAGTTTTATTACTTTTTCAAATCGAACAATTGGAATTTACAGTAAACAGTAGCA
Source organism: Cryptophagus acutangulus (assembly GCA_963556235.1). Classification (NCBI taxonomy): domain Eukaryota; kingdom Metazoa; phylum Arthropoda; class Insecta; order Coleoptera; family Cryptophagidae; genus Cryptophagus; species Cryptophagus acutangulus. Next base: position 11,103,915 of record OY744559.1, on the reverse strand, counting down.
ATTTACTTGAAGGTGACGTCAGAACTCGTCTAAACTTGTCGATTGATGCATTTCCGTGATAATTATAAGCTCTTTATAATCTTGTTCTATTCAACCGAACTATAATTATTTAAATTGGCTTCAATTCAGCCAAATCTGATTGAGCTTTGTAATTAGTTTGGAAATTTTGAAAAATATTAATTATGCAACCAGCGATACACCAAAAACGCACGCAAATTTTGTTTAAATATAGCCGCCAATGTTGCTAGGCAACGAGTGACATTTTGACAGTTCAAATTTAAACCGTGTCATGGCTGTCAATAATTCACAAGTCCCGTCAGTAGAAATTGCCAATCAAGGTATAATTTAAATGCATTGCAATTTCAAAGTTTATTATCGTCAATACCCAATTACTCACCCACTCGAATCATAAATCAATAAGGACTTACGATTTATTGACAAGTTCGATAAGATAAAAAAAAACTGCATGTAATCTCAATCAATATTTTGACTATTACAGTATCCGATTACAATATTGGCACCATACGACACTACTCGAAAGAAAGAGGCATCGGTCGCATTCAATTCGGAGAGAGAAGCATGTCTGAAATACTTTGAAAACTGGAGTGAAACGGATCAGGTCGAGTTTGTTGAGAATTTATTGTCACGAATGTGCCATTATCAACATGGTCACATCAATTCGTATTTAAAGCCGATGCTGCAACGGGATTTCATTTCACTTTTGCCAAGTAACTATTTCGCCATACGCGATGCGATTTTTGTATTAATGTCGATGTTTATTTAGAAAAAGGTTTGGATCACGTAGCAGAGAACATTTTATCATATTTGGACGCTGATAGTTTGAAGAATGCTGAATTAGTATGCAAGGAATGGTTAAGAGTGATCTCAGAGGGAATGCTATGGAAGAAGCTCATCGAGCGTAAAGTGCGGACAGACTCGCTTTGGCGGGGATTAGCGGAAAGGAGATTATGGTAATCTAACGTTATCTGCACTTCATTCGAATATTCTAATAATTTAATTTCTAGGATTCAATATCTATTCAAGCCACGGCCTGGAGAGAATCACCGACCGCATGGCTTTTACCGATCGCTGTATCCGCGAATCATTCGCGATATAGACAGTATAGAGAACAATTGGCGCAACGGTAAACACATTTTACAACGAATTAATTGCCGATCGGAAAACAGCAAAGGGGTGTATTGTTTGCAATATGACGATCAAAAAATTGTCTCCGGTTTGCGGGATAATACAATTAAAATATGGGACAGAAGCACTTTGCAATGCACGAAAGTTTTAATCGGACACACGGGCTCAGTGTTGTGTTTGCAATACGACGATAAAGTTATAATTAGTGGTTCTAGTGATGCGACAGTGCGTGTTTGGAACGTCAACACCGGCGAAATGGTCAACACGCTGATCCATCATTGCGAAGCAGTGCTTCATTTGCGGTTCAATAATGGCATGATGGTCACTTGTTCGAAAGTATGCAATTCAGCATGCAATTGCGATTTTATTTTCTAAATTGGATGCATTTTATTATTTGTTTAGGATCGATCGATAGCCGTCTGGGACATGACGTCACAAACTGAGATTACTTTGCGTCGGGTCCTAGTGGGACATCGAGCTGCCGTCAACGTTGTGGACTTTGATGAGAAATATATAGTGTCAGCATCGGGTGATAGGACGATTAAAGTGTGGGATACATCGACGTGTGAGTTTGTGCGAACATTAAATGGTCATAAACGGGGCATTGCTTGTTTGCAATATAGAGATAGGCTAGTTGTTAGTGGCAGTTCAGACAACACAATACGGTAAGAATAGTTTTTTGCATGTTTGTAGATAGAAAACATATTTTTTTAGTAGATTTTTCGAAAAAAAAATATTTAGAATTTTTTTTTGAATTGTTTTTTATTTTTTGGATTAATGTATCGCAACAAAATTATTAAAAAGTAGCACGTGCGCTCGCCCGTGCGTTAAAACGAGTTTAAAATTTTAATGGAGTTATGCAACCAGCATTACACGCTTGTATTGTTGGAAGAAAAAAGTTTATTCAATACGAAAAAGGTAGCAAAGTAGCAAACTTTTAATTAAGTTTCCGAAACTCATGTCGTTCCTAGAAACGAAGAGTAAATTGTTGTCGATTATATTTTTTTTTGCACTTAAACTTCTATAAATTGAACTTTCTGAATAAATAAGTTTTCAAAACGCTTTTGAATATAAAGCTTAATTTCAAAATAAATTATTTAACAAAAAACTTTCCAATTAGCCCAATTTGCTTGACAGGGTAACTGTTAATTAATCAGTGCAGCTGTTTTCAATTGAGGCTTAAATAAAATTTACAGCGTTTTTCGCAGTTTTATTTTTTTAGTAGATAATTCTGTAGCCCGATTCTCTGTACAATATTTCCAACTAGTTTCAAATCGATTTTACTTTGCAAATATTTGTTGTCGATTAATTTAACAACAACATCCGCCGAGTAGTTGCGTGTTGTCCAACCCACCTTAATTATATTTACTCATCACATGAATTTGCAATTAATTGATTGGTAAACCAATTTAATTATTTAATTTGTTTGTGCAGATTGTGGGATATTGAATGCGGCGCGTGTCTTCGTGTGCTCGAAGGACACGAGGAATTGGTGCGATGCATCCGCTTTGATTCGAAACGAATCGTGAGCGGGGCTTACGATGGCAAAATTAAAGTGTGGGATCTTCTAGCAGCCCTCGATCCCCGGGCACCAACCAGCTCTTTATGTCTACGTACGCTCGTGGTAAGTCAAATGTGTTTTTAATACCCAATAAAACAATGTTTTTGTTTGTTACAGGAGCATACTGGTCGAGTATTCCGATTGCAATTTGACGAGTTTCAAATTGTAAGCAGTTCACATGACGACACTATTTTGATATGGGACTTTTTGAACTCGATACCCGAAACTAAGAATATGTCTTCGGATATGTCGGGGATGCTTTCGCCAGCACGTACATGTAAGAATTAATTTTATTATGTTATAATAGTTTACATAAGAAATCGTGGTTCAATTCAAATTAGCCCAATTTGCTTGACAGTGTAACTGCTAATTAATCGGTGCAGCTGTTTTCAATTGAGGCTTAAATTAAAATTACAGCGTTTTTCGCAGATTTATTTTTTTAATAAATAATTCTGTAGCCCGATTCTCTGCACAATTCCGCCATCTAATATATTTTAACTTTTTCATCAAAAAAAGAGTATGATACAGAATGTGAAACAAGTATGTAAATCTACTATTTTCTTTCAGCATTATTTCCACATTTGAACGAAACTTCGTAAGTCCAAGAAGCGCTAACTAATTTTAACTATTAATTTAATATATTATGCATCCCATGGATGTTGATTGAAAGTACCTACTAGAAAAAAAAATAAATTGTGTCACGCTATTAAGTTATTTTATTTTATTTTTATAAACACACACAATTCTGCTGCGAGTGGAACAAACTTTCAACAAAATAATATAAATAGTTGCTTCAGATGTGATCGAACAAGTTAAATCAATTTTAGCTAATTTAAATACTACATAGTGTGTTTGTTTTATTTTCTTTTTATATACTTATACATATATAAATGTAGGATTAAAGAAGATAATTGAGTGAATGAAGTGTAAAGTATAATGTATAACCTACGGGGTGATTTTTTTTTCTTTGTTTGTTATAAATGTCCTAAATGCACGCTAACTTTTGTGTGATGGATTTGATTGTAAAGAAGCAAATTTTCCTTTTTTTTTTTAAACAAAAATATTTTATGAACGGCCCAGGACTTGAATGAAAAGTGACGATGGGGTGTTCTTCAATTCAAATTGGTAATCAAATGACGAATTCTATTGGGACGTGATGTAGAGGGGGATGTATGAAAAAGCATGACCTTGGAACGAGTGCGCAGCATGGGGGGAGAAACCGCATGCTTTTTCATAAGTTGTACGAGCTCTAGAACTTTGAATGAAAGTGGAACTGTTTATTGATAAATTGTGTTTGTTTAAATTTGATTGAGATTAATTAATTATTGTTATGTTACATAATATTTATTGGTTACATATATTTGTACAGACGAATTAATTTGCTTTTTAATATTGAATACAGTATTTTTAATTAGTAATGAAATTGTTTTAATGATATGCAGCAAGTCTTTGATATAAAATATATTGTTTTTTCGATTGATTGGATTTGTTGTATATGTGTATAAGTTTTTGCCAAATGTAGGATATAATTATGAAATATATTAGATACCAGATATACTTATGAAAAGAGCTTTTGTGATAAATTTCCCATCATAAAAATATGTATAAATGTTTTTTACTATAACAGGACATTTTTGGTGTAAATTAATATTTAATTTTAATTATGTATATATTATTTTACTATTTAAAATTTATTGTTTGCATTTATTATTTTTTTTTTTAATATTAAGTTATTATTTATATATTTTTGCGTGTAATATATTAATTATCAATTACTATCATGGGTCTCATTTAAATGATTTTTAGATTTTAGTACGAAATAAATATTATTGTATTTGGATCTCGCTTTTTATTTATCAAAATAGCGCTCTTGTTATATATAGTCGTCTCTCTCGCACTCGTTGTTTGAAATGCGTAAAAGAAAGATGGAAGATAATTAAAAGTGATTTTTAACCGAAGTGTTAGTAGGCATTGCTTATTTTTTTTAATAATAATATGACGTTAATCATAAACAATTAGAAGTGAAAGCTTTTTCAGTCAAATTTTTAGTGCCTCACCAAATTAATCAAACATTAAAGCATAATGAGAACGCCAATGCAATTTTGTTTTTATATACCATTACAGGTAAGCTAATAAACAATTAACAATAAATATTCGAACTGATAATTTTAAAACTCGCGCCGGTTCGTGACATTTGCTCGGTAGCCTAATAGGGGTCAGCACCGCAAAATTTTGCATTATGTTTTTTTGAGTGCGACTTGTGTGTGTGTGTGAGTTGTATAAATTAAGGAAAATACCAGGAATTCAGCTCGTTTAACTATTTTCTCTCAACCCTACTGAAAATCCACGTAACAATAACAAATGCGACTGGCTGAAAATGGCTGAGGAACAGGTAGGCTATACTTTTATAGCCGTTCATTTAATATGTCCGAAATCTCATCTATTAATCCTTCTTCCACCTAATCTCGCTGATCTACAGACAATTAGATGATCCGATCCATCCAAACCTGATCCTCAGACCGCCCAAGGTACTACCCGTAATTAAATATTAATACCGAAACTGTGGGGTTATGTTTATCCGAAAAAAGACAGTTGGTTGTTTATTTACATGAATAATTTACATAACGAATTTCCTTGTAGGAGATTCAACAATTGGAATTGCTGTGTAAACAACTATACGAATCGCAAGACACTTCGCTGCGAGCGGAAGCCGAAAAAACGCTGGTTGTGTTCCAAGCGGGCCCCGATGCACTCACCAAGTGCCAAGTGCTACTGGATCGCGGCGATTCTTGCTACGCTCAACTACTGGCGGCCACCACTTTAACCAAGCTTGTGTCACGAAGTGCACAAGGATTGGGATTGCAACAGCGCGTTGATATCCGGAATTACATACTAAATTATTTGGCTACGAGACCAAAGCTACCAAATTTTGTTGTTCAGGCCCTAGTCACATTATTTGCAAGAATAACAAAACTGGGCTGGTTCGATGGGCATAAAGACGATTTCGTTTTTCGGAATGTCGTCAGTGATATTGGCAAGTTTTTGCAAGTAAGTACCTTTTATCGAAATGCACTTTGAATTTGGATACTTGGAACCTCGCAGATAACCTTGCCGATTATCAATTTTTAGAATTGCAGTTGGGAGAACGATGATTTTGTAGTATTGCACTCTATTTTATTTGTTGGCAGCCCAAATTCTGATCTGCTATGTTACAGGGATCCGTGGAACACTGCATGATAGGAGTACAACTGCTATCTCAGTTAACCTGCGAGATGAACCAAATCTCCGAAGTGGAAGCCAACAGATCGTTAACAAAACATCGGAAAATCGCATCATCGTTTCGCGACACGCAACTATTCGAAATTTTCCGGTTGTCTTGCACGCTGTTGGGAAACGCGCGCGAAAACTGCAAAAGTCTTAACTTCAACGACGAAAGTCAACACGGTCTGATGACGCAATTGTTGCGCTTGGCGCAGAATTGCCTCACGTTCGACTTTATCGGCACGTCGACGGACGAATCGTCGGACGATTTGTGCACCGTACAGATTCCCACCAGTTGGCGGCCAGCGTTCCTCGATTTCACCACACTTAAACTATTCTTTGATTTATATCATTCCTTGCCAACTACGCTATCTTCATTGGCACTCTCTTGTTTAGTACAAATCGCATCGGTCCGACGATCGCTGTTCAGCAATACGGAACGGGCGAAATTTCTGACCCACTTGGTCAACGGTGTTAAGCATATTTTACAAAATCCACAAGGATTGAGCGATTCGTCGAACTATCACGAGTTTTGCCGATTGCTTGCGCGACTCAAATCGAATTATCAATTGGGCGAATTAGTCATGGTCGATAATTATCCGGAAGCTATTCAATTGATTGCCAAATTTACCGTGCAGAGCTTACAGATGTGGCAATTTGCGCCCAACAGCGTCCACTATTTATTAAGCTTGTGGCAGAGGATGGTGGCATCCGTGCCGTATGTGAAAGCGACAGAGCCTCACCTTTTGGAAACCTACACACCGGAAGTTACTAATGCTTACATTACTTCTCGTTTAGAGTCAGTGGCGGTCGTGGTACGCGAAGGGTTGGAAGATCCGTTGGATGATTTAGGTATGGTGCAACAACAATTGGAACAATTGTCTGTGATTGGTCGCTGCGAGTACCAGAAAACCTGCACACTTTTAGTGCAGCTTTTCGATCAAGCCGCTCGGAACTATTCGGAATTGTTGGCGAGTCAGTCGCAGCAGATTGAGATATCCACGCAAGAAGGTTGGATATTCTTTTTTTATTAGCTTATTGGTCTAATTAATTTTTTTGTAGGGCAATTAACTTGGTTGGTGTACATAATCGGTTCGGCAATCGGCGGCCGCGTTTCCTTTAACAGTAATGAAGAGCACGATTCGATGGATGGCGAATTAGTATGTCGAGTGCTGCAATTAATGAATTTGACTGATTCGCGATTGGCGCAAGGTGGTTGTGAAAAATTGGAGTTGGCGATGTTGAGTTTTTTTGAACAATTTCGAAAGATTTATGTGGGCGATCAAGTGCAGAAAAATTCGAAAGTGTATCGCAGGTTGTCGGAAGTGCTGGGGTTGAACGAGGAAGCTACGGTTTTAAGTGTCTTTATTAGAAAAATGTAATTACTACGATATTTTGTAGGAAATTCAGTAATAATATTGGTTTTAGCATAACGAACTTGAAATACTGGGGCCGTAGCGAACAAATCATCAGTAAAACGTTGCAGCTTTTGAACGATTTATCAGTCGGATACAGTTGCGTGCGGAAATTGGTGAAGTTGGACGAAGTCCAGTTCATGTTAAACAATCATACTAGTGAACATTTTCCATTTCTGGGTAATTCGGTAGCAATAACGGAAATGCGATGTCGCTCAATGTTTTATACATCACTAGGAAGATTGTTGTTGGTGGATTTGGGAGAAGATGAAGACCGATTTCATACGTTTATGTTGCCGTTAACGGCCGCTTTTGAGAATATAGGCACTTTACTAGCGGCGGCTGATAGTCCGCTATTTGCCACCGAAGATGCTAAGAAAGCTTTGATTGGATTAGCGCGGGATTTAAGGGGATTAGTGTTTTCGTTTAATACCAAGACTTCGTATATGATGCTATTTGATTGGATGTATCCTTTACTTATTAGTTGATAGGTATTTTTGACTGTTTTGTCGGACCTTAACGCAATTTTTAGTTACCCGAATTATACACCAATACTGCTCCGAGCTATTGAACTGTGGTACCACGATCCGCAAGTGACTACGCCCGTTTTAAAATTGTTTGCCGAATTAGTTCAAAATCGATCGCAACGGTTGCAGTTTGACGTGTCGTCACCGAATGGGATCTTGTTGTTTAGAGAAGCTAGTAAAATAATTTGCAGTTATGGCAGTAGAATATTAAATGTAGAAGTACCAAAAGAACAAACGTACCCTTTGAAGTTGAAAGGAATTTCGATATGTTTCTCCATGCTTAAGTCCGCTTTGTGTGGTAGTTATGTGAATTTTGGGGTGTTTCGCCTGTATGGCGATGAGACGCTCGACAATGCCTTAAATATTTTTGTAAAACTTTTATTATCGATACCACAATCTGATTTATTGGTAAATATTTTTGCGAATTCGTTTGTAAGGTGCTAATAATTTGGTTTGTAGGATTACCCGAAATTGTCGCAGACGTACTATGTGTTGCTAGAATATTTAGCCCAGGATCATATGAGTTTCTTATCGACTTTAGAGCCACACGTATTTTTATATATCCTTTCGTCGATATCTGAAGGACTGACTGCCTTAGGTGGGCGACTCAATGATTACACAGGTCCGTGCAGTTCAGGGACAAAACAATTTTAATTACTCTGATTGTCCAGTTTAGACGTCAATTTGTTTCCGTTTTCAAACATGTACTTAGGACTAGCATTGTTTGTCTTATGGCATGTGATTTTGTTGATTTTTTATTTTAAGTAGCAATGTTTTTTTAACGTGTAGGTGTGAGGCTTATCTAATTGCTACTATTGTTCTGTCTCTGACTGTACAGTTTCAATCTGTAACACGATCCTTTACGTTATTTGATAACTTTATCGGTGCTTTCGATTATTTCAGATACCATGGTTTGTACAGGATGTTGTGCAACTCTGGACCACATTGTTACATATTTGTTTAAACAATTAACACAAAAAGGTACTTAATTTATTTTAAATTATTTTTCCTACTATTTTAATTTTTGTTTTAGTGTATCCTGGAAAAGAGCAAAGAGTGGGAATGGCACCAACTAGTGATATGTTTTTGAAAGTGCTGGAAATGCACCCGGAAATTTTGCAGCAAATTTTGAGTACTGTACTGAATGTAATTATGTTTGAAGATTGTAGAAACCAATGGTCAATGTCGCGCCCCCTACTGGGGCTAATTTTATTAAATGAGGAATATTTCAATCAAATGAGGGAGAGTATAATTCGAAGTCAACCGCCGGATAAGCAAGAAGCGATGGCGCAATGGTTTGAGAATTTAATGAACGGTATCGAACGAAATTTACTCACTAAAAATAGGGATCGGTGAGTTGCGCTTTCTAATTTAAAGTTTTCGGATTGTAATTCGGTTTTTGTAATAGGTTTACTCAAAACTTGTCGATGTTTAGAAGGGATATTAATGATTCGTTGAAAGGACCCAATGTAAATACATCTTCTGTTTCGGACATGATGACTTCATAGTGGCAGTGAGTTTTGAAAGTTATATGGTTATAGATAGGTAGTGCATTTATTTCTGAAGCAAACCTATTTGTCGAAACGGTTTTTCTACTATGGAGATGCATATTGTCTTGTGTACCACTTTATTGATTGTTTTTTTTTTACTTTGTATTGAGTTGCTGAATAAATGCATTGATTATCTATGTTAAATTATTATGAAATCTGGTCAGTTATTGATGGCGAAAACAATTAGGAAAACGGCGCAGTGAATCGCGAAATAAATATGTAATATAAAAGATAGTTTTATTTACACTACCAGTCTAATTGGAATAAGACTAGAACTTTGCACACTATCATTTATTAATTCTTCTTTGATTTTAATTGCTTGCTACACGAAAATTAAATTTAATGAGGATTATCCAATTAACAATTCGGTAACTATACAAATGGCAGACATAAATAAATTATAAATAAATCTAATACTGGACGCAAGAAATAAATACTAGATCATATTAACAATCGACCAGTTAACGAATATAATGCAGTGTATAAATATGTACATAAACATGTTTAAAAAGAAATCTACCATTATTTACAAATCGGAAAAACAAACTCAAAAAAGCGCACACTTCTGCTATTTACTTTGTTCAATAATCAAATTGAAAATTGTTCGAAACTACTTTCTACGAACCAGCCGCAGTGATCTTATCACAAATTTCGTTCGTAAACTCGGAACATTTGGCTTTACCTCCTAAATCCCCTGTTAAAAATTTGGCTTCTTTAATGGTGGAATAACAGGCTGTCTCAATTTTTTTGGCATGGTCATTCAACCCCATATGTCTCAACATCATCACCGCCGACAATAATAGAGCCGTGGGGTTCGCTTTGTCTTGTCCAGCGATATCTGGCGCGGTACCATGTACCGATTCGAAAAGCGCTCCGTTTAGACCGATGTTACCAGAGGGTGTTAAACCTAAACCACCTACCAAACCAGCGCACATATCGGACAGAATGTCGCCGTATAAATTAGGCATGACTAGCACGTCGTATTGCAGGGGGTCTTGTACCATATTGAGGCACACTGTGTCCAGATATTTCTCTTCGAACTTGATTTCTGGGTATTTCTTCGCAGTTTCTCTGCAACATCTTAGGAACAGGCCGTCGGACATTCGCATAATATTGGCCTTGTGTACAGCTGTGACTTTCTTCCTGTGGTTCTCAATCGCATATTGAAAAGCAAACTCCGCGACTCTTCTAGACGCATCTTCTGTGATCAGTTTGATACTTTGCACAACGCCGTCCACAATTTCGTGCTCAATTCCTGAGTATTCGCCTTCGGTGTTTTCTCTGATGGTTACAACGTCTACTAAATCGTAAAGCGTCTTAAAACTAAAGCACAATATTAATTACAAAACGTTTAGACCAATTTAAATTTAATTACCCTTCCAAACTGCGGCAAGGTCTGACATTCGCGTACAAGTTGAACTCTTTACGCAGGGCGAGATTAAGCGACCTGTGCCCCTTTCCAATAGGTGTCATAAGTGGCCCCTTCAAGCCAATTTTGTTTTTATTCACCGAATCGATCGCTGCTTGTGGGATTCCAAATTTTCCATCAGGACCCTTAAAAATCACCCTTTACTAATAACAAATTCTAACCAGTTTGTTATGAAATAGCTTACTTTAACTGGAGTCACATCCACCGACTCCCATTCAATCGGCACATTGGCAGTCGCGAAAATTTTCTGCACAGCTGCTGAAATTTCGGGGCCGATTCCATCGCCGGGGATTAACGTGCATTTTTTCAGCTCGCCGCTAAAAAGACGGGTGCCAATAGGTTTCGTTGTTTTCTGCAAACAAGTTCCTTGAATTTGAAGACATGTGACTTGGATTTGGTTAATCCTCGCAAATTAATGTCAATGCAATTACATAACACTTACAATATTAGTTGGTTCATTTAGGGTTTTATTAGGTGTTTTAATAAACAAACTTTCAATCTTAGTAGAAAGGTTAATTAGTAGATTGGACTTTAATAGTTGCTTTAAAAATACCGACATGCTATTATTGTTTAAATTGAAGATGAATTTGTCCGCATGCACTCACTTTGAGAAACTGGGTTGTATAATGATATAATTGCGCTCACTATTTGCTTATAATTTTCTAGGAATTAAAAATAGTTAATTAGTTACTTACCAAGTTTCTTAAAATTCTAGAAGCCATTGATTATAATAAATTAGATCTGAAATGTTGAAAGAAAAATCACACTTCTTTTGACATTGACACTTGGGGTGAAAGTGCGTTCAGAAATTAGTAATTGACAGTAACTAATATTTATACAATGCATGATAAATTATTTGTATTTATTAAAAATTAATGCTATTGTTTATAGAATTAGGCGTGCATAAATTTTAAATCTAATTATTTTAATATTAAATTAATTAGTGAAATGTATTACTGGTTGCCTAATTTTTGTAAGTGCATTTGCGTATTGGTTTGACAGTTGACAGTAATAATTTGAAAGCTCGTCGAAAATGTGTTAAATGTGCGAAAAGAAGTATTTAATAAGGTAATTAATTGATTTTTAAGTTATATTGTACTATATTCTTGTGTAATTTATCGATTTAGACTTAATATGACTCAAATATTATGAAGTTACAAAATGTTTGGGTAGTTGGGTAATTTGCGGGCAAGATTTAAAATTTTGGGTGCTTAACAGGTATATTGGAGACAAACCGTTGATAATTGCTGTTTTAACCTTAGTAACTTGCCCAATTTACCCAACTTACCCAATTTATTATTGAAACTATATTATGAATTTATTAAAAGAGTATGCGGACCGAAAAATTATAAAATAAATTATAAATTCTCTTTGTAAAAAAAGTAATGAAATCCGTTCAGGAAAAAATGTATGTAGAACAATGGATGTTCATTAAAAAATAGAAGAAAAAAAGTAGAGAATGATTTCCGCCGCAAATGCGTCAATAACGGGTTAGCAACGTAAAACATGTTGATGGTATTTCCATTATATAAGTCATCATAGATGCTCTCATTATCGAACTGGATAAAAAAAACCGCCGTCAGCAGCAGCCCGATCCTATTAATACTTTGAAACGAGCTTTTAATGGCAAACATACATTTTTCATTTCCTAGAATCTGCAAATGGAAATATCATAGCCGCGGCACAGAGGCACAGCCAAATAGAGAGCGCTAGCGCACAATTGACAAATCCTTATTGTACTCGTCGGGGGGATGCAAAAATCGCCCCCGAAGGGGTTGATGTGGCTATATTGAAATCAGAGCGTGCTCGAGCGATGTTTGCATGTTCACTATCCCCTTCTACCACATGTTTTTGTTCTTGAAAAGTGCTTGTTTCCTGATGGATGCTCTACAAGCATTACTGCACTCTACTTTTCCACTGTCTTCCTATTGTTGCATCCATCGGATTGCAATTGCGACCGACCCGCAACCCTTCCTTCCTCTCTCAGCTAACCCTGCAGGATTTTCGCTTTTCATTTCATAAATCACTACTTTAAATATTAGCTTATAAATAAATTTGTCACAAAAAACGAAAAATACACTTGGCTGGCTGAAGCTGTCTTGCTTCCCGACAATATCATAATGATATTATTTCCTTCGCGACTGATGATTTATAGACGACGCTATAAATTGGAAAACTTTTCTCGCATCCTCTTTATAACAAAAAAAAGTAAATCTTCTTTACTTATTGGTACAATAAATTAAAATGTTTTGCCTTTTTTGAATGCAATATTGTCCTTTTATAATTATTAGCATTTTTATTTATGGTCTAAAATCTAATAATATTATAGAGTAGAAATAGAGAAAATTCGCAGGTTCATTGTTGAAATGTGTCATTCAGTGTCCGGTGGTAAAGGGATGAGGGCAAACGCAAAAGTTAGGTAAAATTCGCAACGTTAATATTTGCGAGCTGATGAATATGCATAAGGGCTGAACGCGAATTCGAGTAGGATGTGTGTGCATATTTACACATTTTACATAACGTTGGACGTTGAAAAGCTTACCGACCGACCACCAGCGTAACCTATCCTAACATCACATTTGCATCTGATTATTGTGATTTTAACAATGCCCCGGCAGGCTTAGTTCTGCTCGTTTCATTATAATGATATTAAATTTTCAGCAGAATCTAACTGTATCATGTACTACTACTACGCTTTTCATATAATGTGCATATGTGTTGCAGTTTTTCCTTTTTAGGATTTAATCCACAAAAGTATATTTTTTGCTGGTAGAGCGCAAAATGCTGACCGCATGAAAAATGTGTGTGGTCATTGAAATTGAAATTAATCGGTTATTGTTAAATATTTAGCGGCTATCAGTGCACGAAAAGAAATATATTATATATCGGTGAAATCAACCGAACCGAAAGTGGCAACGAATAATTCCATTTTGTAAAATAATTGGATTATCAGCGATTTTGTTTAATTGATACGATTTGATCAAACGATAGCAAACTGTCGCAAACATCACAAAAACAAATAAATAATGAATTTGTACAGCAATATCAAAAATTACGGCAAAAGGGGCGAATGCTTTTGATGACATTGACATGGGCTCTTATGTACTACTACTACTAAGGGAGGGTAATTTTCGTATCTAGTTTTTCGTGGGTGTCAGAAATTTTGGGGTCGTTGCTAACATCTACAAAGGGCACGTCATCATTTGCACAGTTACCAATAATCAACTTGATGGGGATGTGGACTAAGCAGCATCAATAGCACTTGTGCCAAGCAAGATTATTGCATTACTATAGCAATCGAGGGGTTTATGTTACATTATTGCATCTTGCACAACCAATTTGTGTGCAAATTCCCATTCAATATCCACATATATTAATAATTTAATTGATTTATAGACGCAAAATGTATGACTAGAATTTATTTATTTATTTAAACATTTCACATTAATAATATTGGGCTATAATATTTTATATAGTAGTACGTCTTATATTTGAAACACTAACAACAAAATAAGTTAACTCTCATCATGTAAATCCACAACTTCCAAAGGAGGACTCGAAATTGATTCGCGATCATTTGAACTGACAGATTCAATTGATGGGTGATTTGCTGGTTGACCAGGTTTCGCATGGTTCATATAATCCACCACTAATTCCAATCCAATTAACGCGCGCAAATCTTTAACCCGCTTTTGACGCTCTTCTTCAGTTTCTTCAGGAAGCGCACTCTCGTCATGAAGACTATACGAACTGGGCGAAGACTTCTCCAAATCCTTAGCGTCATAATCAATATTCCGATAAATATTCTTAATATTCCCAATAATGTAATTGGTACTCGTCTTGTTATCCGACTTATCAAACCCCATAGACTTCACATCAAACTTCGTATTAGCTGCGCGACTTTCGTTCTTCTCGCTCAAGTTTATCGGTTTGCTATTTTTCGCACTGGGAACAGGAACGGAGAAAGCTGAAGCATGACGCGACTGCCTGAAGAAGTCTTTGGGCGGCTGAATCAACGGTTCCGCTGCTCTAACTTCTGGAGTTTCTTCGACTGGTGGTGAAGACATGGAACAATTCGGAGCCGCCACTACATCTTTCTGTTGCTGATTCTTCTTGTCATAGATATGCCCAGACACTCGCAGATCTATGAAGAAATGCAGAGGATCTATCCCGTAAGGAGGAGCGGGATACAACGGAGGATACCACATTGGAGGTGGAGGAGGCAACACCAGATTGCTAGAACTCTCTTGGTTAATATTGGGAGGTAACATTGGATACATCTGCTCGCTCATCGAAGTTTCCGGCTTTTGCAAGTTTTGGTAGTTCATTGCGAGGAGTTTCGAGTCCTCCGGGTTTTCAATTTTGTTGATGGTGAGTTCGATTGGATGGTTTGGAGGTTCTTCCGCTTTTCGTTCAAGTAGTGCGTGGTTTTTGAGCCATTCGTTTGGCGGTGGAGCTTCAGACTTTTCCGGGGATTTGATGGGAAGTGCTTGTTTCTGGAAGCATTCAGCTCTGGTTGAGGACCAAGTGCGCTTCCTGGAGCGGCGAGGATGATGGACTTGTGCGGCAGCAGCGTTCGTCCTGTTGTTGTGCTCCGTTTTGGCTTGCACTAAGGAGCGCAACATTTCGCTGAAGAAGTATGTGTTTGGTAGTAATGACATGTTGTACAAATACGGAGGCGTTGCAGCTAATAGTCTGGAAACTAAATCCGTATTTCGGAAGTCGAGTGGCGACATTCGCGGTTTGGGAGGGTGCGACGTTAAATGTTCGTTGGCTGATGACATCTGCAAAGAAATAAAAAGGATAATTTGAATTTCAAAAGTTGGAAAAATGGAAATTTCACGTCTTGTAAAAGAAAATGCGAATTAGCATTTGCATCCACCGTCTTGGACCGAAATAAGTTACAATAAATATTTGCTTAAAATTATTTTAATTGGCTTAATATGCTAATTAGTTGTGTATTTCGGAAAAAGTTTATGAACAAACAAATGGCTTGCATTTAGCACCGAAAGTGTACGTGTTTATATTTCTCGCTTTGATTTGATTTCGACTATACTTTGAAACTTGGTATATTATTGTTTCAGCGGGGTTTTAGAATAATTACTTATCAAAACGCAAGAAGTTGTCTCTGAGATAAATTACGTACTTTTTGTTTGGAATTGTAAGCAGGGGAATTTTAAGTCGGTAATATTTCTTGCTGTTGCTCATTTTTAGAAGCGCAAAATAATTAAGTGACTAATTGCATCATTTTTCCAACAGACGCATCATTAAAATCTAGATGGTTTTTTTTTGGTGTGCATTCGAATTTAATCCAATCCCCGTCGTTGATTTATCAATCGGGTGCATTTGATTCCTCTATAGAGTCCAGCAATTCCATTAAACAATCGCTTGAATATCTGAGAGATAATACAAGACAGGAATTAAGCCATTTGCAGATTGCTTGAGACGCAATTAAATCATCTGTATTTGCAATGTGGCTGTGTCGCACATCCATCCCTCTTATATAAGAAAGGGGTTGAAACAGCGCCAGTCTGCTCAATGATTATATTACAATAGACATACATCCAGTTGGGAATTTCAATGTTTTAGGGTACAAGACACCTCATCCCCTCATCGTACAACAATTTTTACGCCTTCCAACAGATTTTTTCCAGTTGTAGATGGAATTTATTTCCATGTAGTAATGGAGTTGCGATTTGAAAAGCACAATTTCATTAGCCTACATTTCGATAACAAAGGGGTCGCGTTTCCGGCACAACGGGGACTCCATCCAGAGTTCACGGAACTAGTGCGGTGGCGGTTCGCAGGTGATAGAGGCGACCATCGACAATGGTCGAGACGGCTATTGTATTGCTGATACTTCCAACACAATATACTTACAAACAATCGTCATCAACATTGCTATGGCGATGCACCATGCACAATACCTGCGAAACTTTCCACCTTTGCTTCATTTAATTCGATAAATCTCTATTCAGATTATTCGTCTCTAGTTTAGCAATTCTCCTCTTTGGAAGGAAGAAGAAGAAGTCTCTTCCCAAAAATTTGGACTTTAAAATAGAAGCAAACTAACAATAAATATTCGAATACATAAGTGTAATTCAGAACATGCAAACAATATCAGATAGAGGATATGAAATAGAATGGAAAGTAAATGAAATATATTTCGTATTCAAATAGATAGTGGAGAGAACATCAGGCAATTGAAAAGACAAGAATATCAAGACTCCCGCACGCCTTACAACAAAATACACTCACGTTCTGGTTTTCAGTAATAAAAACCTTTTAAATCGCTAAAGCTCACTTTAAAATAATTTAGGGGAGAAGTTCCAATTTGCATTTTCGTTCTCTTCTCGATCTATATCCTTCGGCTACATTCCCTCTATTATTATTATTATTATTGACGGCGCAAACTTTAATTTGACAGATTGTCATCGTCGTCTTGTCTTTCGGCATAAAGTCAACGTAAACTTTATAATGTTTTAATAAAATGGAATTGTCGAATGGAAATTAATTAGAGACGCAAACTTGCTGTGAATAGGAAATCTTTGTTCCCGTATTTGACTAACATGTTTTCAATAGCGAAAATCTCACATAATCAATATGCATATGCATTAGATTAATTAGATAAACTTATTGTTTAGTTTATGTTAAGTTTTCAGACAGTGTGCGATCCTCAATGAAGACAAACCGTGCAACGAAATTAATTAAACATTGTTAGATAGTAATTAGTCTTACTGATTGCAATACCCCCGCCACGTCACTTTTAGGGGATACGCAAACACACAATTTCAGATTAAGACAAATGTTTGTTTGTTATCATTTACTTAACAATAATAATGTTACGGATCCTTGTTTAGGAAACATACTTTGGAATTAAATAGATTCCGAGGAGGTAAATGGGTTTTGGGGGAGAAATGTTGACCAATATTTGTTTGGGAGAAGATTTTGAAGATTGGAGTGAAGATATCTTTGGAAGAAGACTAAGATTTGGGAGTCCAGAAGACGTTAGACTCCAGAAAGACTAAAAGTCTCCGAGAAGAACAAAACTGGATGGCTTTTAATATATTTGAAGAACTTCCCGGAAAAGTTGTGAAGTAGTTTAGTTATTAATATAGAGAGTCGAGACAAGTGCTAATAAGTTTGGTAGAATGCATATGCAGCATGGTGCCGGGTTCCAGGTGTTTGCACAGTAGCATTTAAAATGGAATTGTCTTTGGAAAGATATTACACAATGAAGTCACTTCAAAACTGAATTGTAGCGCTGGTTAATGTTAAGCGGCTTACTGATGCAATATTTTCAGTGAGCGGGTTTCCTCCTCGCATCAATTAAACTGTTGGTTATCCATTTCGCTTTGACAATCCGCACCCTACTACCTTCGGCATGTACTAGCCAGGCTCATCAAACTTAATAATCTTTTGTGGGCGAACCTTTTGTACGATTTCGCGAGCGGATCGGAACGTTTCCAGGACGCCACCCATTGTGTACAGCTCTTAGACTGGAACGGCTTAGCGAAATTGCAAAGAAATATTTTTCTGGAACTGTGTGTATCATCATCGTTTCAACTTAAGCTCCAGATTATTGTTTGCTCGTTTCCACGCTGATACATCACCGACTCCGAAATCGCTCACTTTATGATGTTGTTAGATTCTTCAGATTGGTGGAGCGCTCCAGCGGAAGAAGCGCGCTATTTTTAGAGCAGAAATTGGAAAACCAATTTCAATATAAAGTTTTTTAATTAATTTTTGATATGATGTTGCATTTGAAAAGTAGCGGTCAATTCCTGTGCATTACACATGTTTTTCAATTTGAGCTCAGGGTGATAAAAAGGTTATTTCCACCCTCTTATTTCTTTCAACGCAATACAATGTCCAACAACTTCCGCCAGTTGTGTTAAAAATCACCCTCATACAAATCAACCACACTGTGTTGTCTGTTTAAAAAATGAACAGATTAGGGAAACCTTAGACAATTTATTTTTAGAAATAAAAAATATAAAAATAGCTAACTAACTTTGGTAATGAACTCGGAATTTGTTGGATAAAGCACGATATCAAACAATAATTATTTTTGTAGCGTAATGGTTTATGATATTTGTTTGTATTAATTTGCAACATATTTTCCATTTGGTTCGTCAAAAATGGAAATTTGTGGCAATTCAAACATAAATTGCTATTCAACATAAATATATTATGCAAAATTTGTGCAAAGCTCCAAAAATTTCAAAATTTTGGAACCAAACTTATTGATCTTCAATATTTCTTCATAAATCTATTAAATTGGTCTTACCTTTTGAACACCTGATGCGAGCCAATCGAATGCAGAAGCACAGAAAAATAAAGTTGAACGCGTGGCACGTGTTAGACGTCGCGACGGCAATAAACCACGTGCTAACTCTCTGACAGTGGAGCGTGCTATGTGGGAGCTAAATGTGATAATAATGACAAGGGTGGGGCGGCAAATGCACGTGGGGCGGCGACTACAGGTGACATATACGCACCCTCAACATCGTACCGACTATCCCCCATAATAGTCTCTTTTACTAAACCTTTATGGCGTGATCAAGGGTTTAATCATTATAGTTTGATTTCGTTTTTTGCGTAGTACGACGGATTTTATGCAATATTGGAATTGGGAATTAAATAAAAATATGAGGGGTGGCAAAATGTGGTGTGATGGTGGAGTTTTATTTGATAGACAGCTGAGCGCGACACCGAGTGCTCAGCGCAGATTGCCAGGATGATCAGATAACACCCTGCCACTTCTACCCCTGCTGCTATGTGATACGGTATGTAAATGCGATAACAATGTTCATTGTATGGTCTGTCTCTCAGTCTTCAAAAAAATCAAACAAATTCGCTCGATTTAACATACACATATTGAGAATCACATTTATCTGTGGAATGAGGAATTTGGAAGATAGAGAACGAAGGATATCAATGTAAATGCGAGAAAAAACGTATTAAAATATTGATTGAATTTCAATGCAGAATAAAATCGCAGGAAATAAGTAAATAAGCAATTTTATTTGAACCCTTTATAACAATATTATATAATTATTGTATTTCTAAAAATAGTACACACCAATATTTACTCACACAAATCGAAACTGTTTACAAATCTTTCTGCGAAATAACTTCAAAGGTAACTTCATTCTCATTCAATTCCTTGATCAATGAAGTTTTAGCGAAAGCAGCGCCTGGCGGAAACACACCTCCTCTACAAAAGAGCAAAATAAATCCAATTTATTTCGAAGGAAGAACAATCACCACTTACTTTCCAGGCATTTTATCATTCTCAGTGATAATCATAATAGCAGCTAATACAAGCGCAATGCAAGTAGCTCCATAACCCGGATTCCTCCCCTTAATCTTAGCCACAATACTTTTATTCACAGGGGTAGTGTATTTATCATCACGACCGGCTAGTCTTTCAGACCAGCCTTCACCATACATGGTAATAGCGAACCAAGACTTTTCGATGCTTTCTTCTGACGGCTGCTCCTTGCTGAAGAAACCGCCGCTGAAGATCTTGGGATGCTATATGGGAAAAAATTAATATAAACGAAATTAGTAGTTTGATTTAATATTACGTCCAATAACAGCTTCCTGCCAAAGTCAAATCGTGCCAATATTCCAAAAATCATTCCATAAAATCCAAGAATAAGCAAATGCCAGTAGGCTTTAACCGCCAAGTAGGTCTCAATTTGGACTGGACGTTTCGATTCTGAATCATAGAAGTATCGCTGAGATCTGCGGACCACTGAACGATCCGAACCCAGGAATGGTACTGCCCAACCTTCCAATACTTTAGGCTTATGCGGGAGAGTTCTAAATAAATTACGAATGAGCGTCCAATCAAAATTTCCTCTAATTTTGATTGCTTACTTAGCTGGAAGAGCTGGTTCAAACTTCGGCAAGCGCGTGGGATAAAGCTTGGTACGCAAGCCCTTCAATTCATCTGCATGAGCGAGCCCATAAACCGCCGACTCCCAAGTGCCATAATTAACACTGGAACCCTTCGCTGGGACATCGCTCTTCTCTTGCCAAGACGTCAAATAAGTCTCAACCGAGTTGAGAGTACCTTCAAACTGCTGTTGCAGGAAAACTACCCCCAAATCGGTGGGGATACTATCGAAACCACAGGCGCTCACTACATAAACCCCTTTCTCTTCAGCTAACTTATGGTTCTCCAATTGCATCCGCTCCATGAATTGCGGCTCACCACTAACATCTACATGATGAGTACCGGCGGCAATGCAAGCTTTCACGACGGATTCGCCGAGGAAGCGATACGGACCGCAAGCGTTCACTACAACTTTGGCTTTTTCAGCCATAGCTTTCAGGGAAGCATCATTTTTAATGTCAGCGATTATTATGGGGATGTCGCTGAAATCCACCCCTGCAATTTTTTTTTAAGAAAAAAATGTTGGTGCGATTGTCGCTAATTATGGTCAAAAATATCAACTACCGCGAAAAAAATTGACAGATGTTACAAAAATATCGATGAAAAAAATGACAGCTGTCAAAAATGACGTAATAAATAATTTTGAATGGATTTCTCACCAATTTTCGCCCCCATCTTCTCCAAAACCTGTTTAACCTTCTCCTCTGATCTGCCACTGACCCCCCATGTCAAAGATCGCCCATTAGACTTCGCAAGTTTGTGAATGTATCGAAGTGTGTGCATTCCCGTGAAACCGGTCACGCCGAAAATTATAACATCGAGCCGACTAGCCATTTTGTTGGAGGATTGACTGTTTGTGATAAAGTGCGACATAGATATGGAAAAAAAAACAATTAGCTATTGACCTGTATTGCAAAATAGACTTGATGTAAACAAATTAATTACAGAATGGTGCACCGGCGACCGCAAAGTTGTAAACACAGAGTTAAATTGATTAAATACTTTTTTTGTACAGGTGTTACCTTGGATAATAATGACCTATTGACCTTTGCAACTTGGAAATCGAAGTCTCAATCAATTTTAAATTTATCTTTTGCCTTTTTCGTATTATTTGATTAGAAATTTATAGAAACGTGTGTCATCGCTTGCAGTAATTAGATTTGATAATACAAAATTGCTTACCGATTCTCGTAGTGGAGTGCAATCAATTTATTTCGAAATCTTATAGATTTTGATGTTATGCTCGCATGAAATGTTTACTTTGAATGCAACGTAGTAAATAAAAAAAAACACGATCTAAAACATTAATCATAGGCAACTAGACATACATGTCATAAAAATTCGCACTGTTGCCACTATAGTAACTAAAACAATTACTAGTTACTAATGACAGGCCGGTTAGTATTTCACTAATTAAACCACAACTCTTTTTTGTTTACTATTATTCGACTAGAACGAGAAAAATTAATAGAAATGGATATCGCAGTTCCTTCGCGATTTGCGTGCTTGAATGTAGAGGATGAAGACTTCCGAACGGTTTCATCGAAAAAGAAACCACAAGAAAAGCCGACTAAACAAATTCTTGCGAACAAAAAGACGACCAACAAACAGGTAATTGACTGTAGCTATGCTAAAACCATTATTATAATGTATGATTGCGTAGAATGGCAAAAAAACCAAAGTCAAGGCGAAAAACGAAACCAAGCAATGGGAGGAATGGAAGAAGAAGGACGAAGAACTGGTCAATGACCACTTCCATCAAGATCTGAAGAGTGCTCTGTTGCAATCGAAGATGAGCACTATGGAATTGCAGAAGAAATTCTTTGCCAATGCGACTGATAATAACGGACAAATTAAAAAGAAGAAAGTCAAAACGATGTCTTTGCACGATTTCCTAAATAATTCGGACGATCATGCGGCGAAGGAGAATGAGACTCAAAAGCCGACCGAAAAGGACGACAAGGATTTCTTTAAGGATTTTATAGAATCCGCGGAGAAGGAAATTACGAAGGACGTGGTCGAACGGAAGAGAAAGGAACGCGAACGTAATATTGACGAAGTTATTTCTTTAGCACAATGCCAGGTTCGCCAGTTCAATTTTTATGTCACACAATTGTATAATAATAATATTGTTTTTATTAGGAAAAATTAAAGGAGGCTGTGTTGAAGAACATCGCCTTGGAAGAGCAGTTAGATAAAGCTAGAGATGAAATTACTATAGTGAAGAAACGAAACTCAACTTTATGCAGCATGCTTATTCAAGGCGAAAGTAATTTTATTGAAATTTTATCAAACTTTAAATTAAATTTACAATTTTCAGTGAAAGATAAAGCTGCGGTTTTGGTAGATCTGGAGCGAATCTCGCGCGACAAAGAGGAACTCACTGAAGAAGTCAGCAAATTGCACAAGTTGTTGGAGCAGGAAAGATCCAAAGCTAATGTAGCCAATGATCCGCATACTGGAAAAGGCAAGGACAAGGTAAATTATTTGCACATTAGTTGTTTTGTGTTTTCTTTAGTTTTGCTTTTATTTTTTTTCAGAAGCACAAATTTAAATAAAGTGCGTTTTATATTATTTGCTTGCATTTTAAATCCAAGTATTATTACTTTAGTTTTTAGAAGACTGTTTTATTTTGTTTAGGATTTAACTTGTTTTGTTTATGAATAGTTTAGATTTATTATCTCTTAATTTGTAAAATTAGTATTTTTATTCAATTGCAGAATAAGAAGTAAAGTAAGTGTTCTGCAAGGAGTACTCGTGATAAATTACTTACATTTCTTTAAAATTATAGCTTCACTAATTATATTTATAGAATGCTGTGTTTCTTTTTCTATATAATATATGAATAATTAATAAATGATTTGCTATACTACTTGAGTTTGTCTTTTATTTAAAAAATCTAATTAGATTCACATACAAATTCAAATTTAGCGCTCTCGAAATTTGCAGTTTTCTACTAAACCAATTCGCAAATTTGGAAAAAATCCCGGTAGATAGCGCCAGCTCTCTTTGTTTAAAAATATGTTTGTAATCAATTTATGATTGGATCACGTGTTTATTTAGTGATTGTATGAAGGACTTCTGACGTTAGAAAAATCAATCTGACGTCAGCCCAAGTCTAAGTGCAAATAAAGAAAATCGTGCATCTAATTTCCATCCGAATCAAACGACCAAGCGTCTAATCGAACAATTAAACCAATTGAATATCAGTTTCATTAACTGGCAAGTTCGAAATCGCGTCGAAACGATTACGGAACGTTTTGTTTTGCTCATTATAAATAGTTATGTTGACGTTGCAAAATTCTTGATTGTGCTGTACATTTTCTAAGCACTTGTTCGTGCAACTTCGACAAATACTCAACGCGGATAGGCTGATAAAATTGATTGTCGAGTGCCCATGTGACCTTTAGTAAACTTTGTTGATTTTTTCAGCATATTTTCGCGTTTTTTACCACACAAACTGAAGAATTTTAGTGAAATAACAATTCTATAGTAGTAGTGGTTGTACTAAAAGTGCAGTGATAGTGTGACATCGTTTCGTCAGTGCGTTTTTGCCAAACAATGTTGAGTCATGGTTACCTCGAGATTGTGAACTAGCATGGTGGATCGATTTCTGTTTTGACAGAACAATACTGGATACGAATCAAACACATTTTCAACGGGATAGAACCTGGTAAACATATCATTATCGTAAACGTAAATCAGCTAATTTCATTTGCCATGTTGTCGAATCATGCAATAGAACCAAAACATGAGGCCCCCATTTTTTGGGAGTAAACAATATTTGTCAATAAACAAATGCAATAACAAGGTGCTTTGGAATATTTCGATTGCTTTGCATACGTTAAAATCGGGCCAATATTCCTGCACTTGTTATTGGGTTGGCAACATTTATTATTTTATATATTTTTTGGCAGCTGTCAATTTAGTTGGTAGTAATTTTTAGAGGTTATGTAAAGTTTGATTCCTGCAAGAAGTGTGTGTGTGTGTGTGTGTTGATCAACAAAGCTATATTCCGAGAATTTATGCAGATAAGTGCCTTTTTCATTTTTGTTTGCGATGCCTTAAGCCTTGGGAACGAAAACAGATTGGTTTTCGAAACGTCGGCAAATAAATAATATTATGCAAAATCTTGAATTCAAAGAAATAACCTCGGAAATACTTTTTGACATAAACAAATTGTTTCTAGCATTTTTGATTGCATAATTTTGAGCAATAATTTTGGAAAAGAATGTTTTGTTATTGTTTACATAGTTTTGTTTACGTTTTTGCGAGCGTTTTACTCATGAAAATATTGATTCATAAATAAAGAAAACACGCGCTTATTGTTTTTGTGCTATCTACACGTGTCTGATTAATTAAGCTTGGTTGAAAAATTTCGTTACATATGTATTTACCGAATTTAGAGTTATGTAAATGTGAATTCATATAATTGGTTCAAGGAATGCTCTTTTTATTGTTGTGTTGCTGTTGTAGGTAGAATGATTTTCGACTATATTTTGAATCTATCGATTTTACGTATTCAAGGTTTTTATGAAATATATCCAACTATTGTATATCTAATCTAAAAAACAAATTAAAATACCAGTTTTAACGCTCGTGGTCTTGCATACATGCGTTCAAATTCAAATAGTAGTTGTCATTATCAATCAATGATTTTATGTTATACAACTGCATAATATTATATAGTAATAATTTAATTAAAAATTCAATTTCAAAGTTCTTCTTTATACTTTTATCGTTATCGCGGCGGGATTAGTTTTTGGGTCGGATATACTTTGAGGTTCAATAATTACACATTTAGTTATCTCGTTTAAATATGCCTCAAAACATTCGAATTATCATTTCATTTTGATGCAATAGCCTTGATGTTTAATTCATAATTTTTTATATTCTTGTACTATTACTACTACTACAAATAAAACTCTTGGGAAAGGAATAATTCAATGCATTTGCATTTGAAAATTTAATCGGTGTATTGTTGGTTGCCTAAACACCTGTAGAAAATATTTTAAAATTGCTAAATAATTTATTTAGCCACTAAATTAATTTCCCCGTAAATTGTAAATGTCCACAGATTTTGACCGAAAATGGGCGACTTCAATGCTGACTTTTTCTTAGAATCGGGAATCACCATCAAGCAAGAACCTCAAATGGAGAACATAATGAACACTTCCGCCAGTGTCCCAATCCCATCCAGACGCGATATTAGCGACTATCGCGGCTTTGGAGGCGATTTGGAAAACTCTCAATCCCCTTTGTATGCAGATACCAATCTGCTAAGTCAACTTCAATCCCCTGATGTTTACGAGACAAACAGCCACTGGGAGCATCATATCATGAACACGGACGAAATGCTGAAATCCGAGCTGATTCACATGGATGACGACGATATATTTCAAGTAGACAAAGCCGATCTAATCCAAGGCCCCACTTTGGCGGAACTGAACGCCAACGATGACACGTTCTTGGGCGACTTGAACTTCGACGATCTTCTTCTACCGGAAGAAGGATCTTACACCGCTTTGGATAAAGGCAATTACATGCAATTCACCAACTTAAACCACACGAATAACAACAACCAGATCCGAACGTGTCCGCAGCAAAATCTCTGCTACAAGGAATACGATTCGATTGTGAGTTTCGATCAAAAGATTTCAGTGCCTGCATTCTCGCCAGTTAGTCAAACTAGTTCAAATTCGTCGCTTGTACAAACCTCCCCGCATCATGGCAGCTCGTTGCAGCAGAAGCATAGCACTTTGCACGAATTGCTGCTGAAGCGGGAAAGTTATGTTTCGCCAGACCGATCGATTTTGGGACAGTCCGTTCCGGGACAACGAATGACATCTATTTTACCGAACATGAAAATGCCGCGACACAATTCGAGACTCTCTTCGTCCGCTCCGACACATTTAGGGTTCGACCAAATCTGGCAAAGGCGCGAACCGCGCAAACATTTGCTCAGTACGGGTTCCTTGGCCGAGGCTGGATCGACTTCGTCGCTTTCGACTGGCGGTGTATTGAGTCCAGATCCGCCCGATTTGAGTTTGGATGAGTTGGAGAGCGAGGAGGACAGTGATGGGCATTACGAGGACTTTTCTTCTGATAATGGTAAGTTAATTTGTTTACTTCCGGGGACAAATATTAATTGTGTTAATATAGGGGATTCGGACGAAGAGGACGAACATGGCAATCGCAGCAAGAAGGAGCGCTTTTTCTGGCAGTATAACGTTCAAGCCAAAGGACCGAAAGGTCAACGATTGGTGATGAAGTCGAAGATGGAAGATCCGCATGTTCTGCATGAAGTTACGGATCCCGTTTTCAGTCCAGATTGTTCGGTGCGCGGTATTAAGCATAGCGGTAAAGCTCGAAAGGGGGATGGGAATGATTTGACGCCGAATCCGAGGAAGTTGTACAATATAGGGAAGGAGTTAGATAAGCTAGGAAGGATTATCAACGATATGACGCCGGTTAGTGAGCTGCCGTACAATGTCCGACCAACGTCCAGGAAGGAGAAAAATAAATTGGCATCCAGAGCTTGCAGGTTGAAGAAGAAAGCGCAACACGAAGCGAATAAAATCAAATTGAGTGGCCTTGAAATCGAGCATAGTAAGCCGTTGGTTATATTTTGGGTTATTTCGTAATAAATTTGTATTTTTAGAACGGCTTATAAATGGCATATCACAGGCGAAACATATTTTGGCGGCTAAATTGAACGAGTCTAGTCCGGAGAAGCAGGACGAGTTGACGAAGAATGTCGACAAGCTTATCAAGACTTGCTATGGTAAGGGTTTGTTTAATTTGGTGTTTTTTGGTATTAAGTTTGTTTATTTGCAGTCAAAATTGCAGGTAACACTACAGAATATGTGAATAAAATTCTGGACAGATTAAAGAATGGAGTGAAACCGGCCATTTCCGACGATTTATAGAAGGTTTTATTTATTTGATTTTAAGTATCTCGATTTTACATTTTACTATATAATAGTTTAATTAAAATGTATTAATATCATAATATTTTTCAGTGTTTTTAAATCACTTAGATATATTTTATTAATCCTAGTATCTATTAATAGCTTTAATTGTTAAAGAGACGATGTGACAACATCGTTGGTTATTTGTTTATTTTTATTTTGTTACATTTAGCTATTAGAGTGCTTGTTTTGTTGTGTTACAGTTTTGGTAAAAATTATGATAAACAGGAATATTACATAAATGAAACCTCAGAATGTGCTTTATATTCGGTATTTTACTTGGCATAATATTTAATATATCTATATTGTTAAAACTAAACTAGTCCCATAGAATAATATCTACAGAATAGTTGATTTCAAACTGAAATTGTAAAACATTTGTATAGAAATTGCACGATCTCGTTTAATTTTCGGTGTGATTATGCAATTTCTAGCATTGTATTTGATGCCATACAAATATTAATCTAAAATCAGGGAATTTATATAATTTAGAGTTGATATGTAGGTATAAGGATTGAATTTAAAGTAGTCTGATTTCTAAATATGGAGTAATTCAAATCAAAGTAAAATATTTTTAGTTTTTTTGGAGCTGGAAAATATTTTAAATATTTTGGGTGGCTCTGTATGTAGAAATTATTTAGAGTGCGACAAGAAAGTGAATGAAAGAAAATGTGTTCAGATTGTGATATATGATTTATTAGGTTTTAAGATGGAAAAATGTAAGCTCAATTTTATCAGGTATACTCACAAACATATTTCACGTAGTGTTAGAAGACAAACACTTAAAATCGACATTTATTTGAATTTAAATATCAAATAAATCTATTTAAAATTTAACATGGATATTTTTTAAAGAACAAGATTTAATGGAATGTTAATTAAGCGAAAAAAACTTATTTAATTAGATTTACAACAAGGCTGTGTTTAATCTTAGTTTTCGCTTGTAGGGCCAAGTAAAATACGTTATTTCAAGTCCATGGTTGCTAATGAAAATAATATTTAAATAATATATTCTTGTTTAATGTTTACTCACATAAAGCTATTAAACTAAAACAATATTGGGACATATTCACTTTTATTTATTCGCTTTTCACTAGTTCAAGAAAATTATAGCAAGTAAATGATTGTTTGAGTGAATAAAACCAGTCCTGAAAATTAAGAAGTAAAATTAATAATATGATATTCTATTTTTACAATAATATTTCAAAAATATTCTAGCTATAAGATAATAATTTTTATTTCATGGTAGTTTATAATAGTGTCATCCAAAGTTTTAAGTTTGCATTGTACATTTTATATAATATTGCAATTGCAGTGTTTTTTATATTTACCAGTACATAGAAAGAAACGTGTAATTTATTTTTGGTATCTGTTAATACATAATAAAACTACAAATTTTTGTTTTACGAAAAATTCCTCAAGGCCCCCCAAAAAAATTAAATCCTTTCCGAAAATATCTCAGCCCCCAAATTAATTACTTTTTGTTTTCAAAATATTTTTTAAATTGCTTGGTTGGAAAAACAAACGTCAACAAATTTGTTATTGTTCAGTTCGTCTGTGACTAAATATTTATTTATAAAACTTGCTGTAGACATCGCATAACATATTGTTTAAAATATGCATTAAATTAATTTCTTTCCGTTCTATTGTCACAGGAAATCAAAATATTGTTAAATCATGCTGTGAGACTAATTAATAATTATTACTTATTCGATTTATGATTTCAACAATTTATTTTTTAAAATTTCCTACAAGAAACTAATTTTAAAAAATAATTTTATATAATAAACTTTCCAAAAAACTAAATTATTGTTAAAATAATGCAATATTTTTGGTGCGATTAGCACGTTTGCAATTATGTAAATCGAGTGCTATTATTATTTATTGCCGTTCGTTGGTAACAATAATAATTAGAACCACTATTATATTTGCGGTATATTTATTTATTATTTAACATCAATGTGATACTTGAATTATACCTTCCTTCAATTTAAACGAAAATGTTTAGTGCTAAATTTGTCTAATTAAAATTGATGGTGTTAATTGAGGAACATAATGCTCAAATCATGTGGCTAATTTTTTGCTAAATATTTTATATTTTTACCTTTAGTTAAACAATAATATCAATCATTACATAAATCAAAGAATATCCTGTTCTTATAAATTTCGTAATGAAGTAAATATTTTAATTGGATTTTAATTATCGGAGAATTTGATTTCTTTACACTTTTACATCCGTGAATTGTACGGATAAGTTCAGCATTTTACTGTGATGATTTAATTACTAGTTATATATAAACATCTATTGCGGAAATTTTTATATTCATTTTCTTGTTATTAGGAATTTCAAAAATTTATAATTGAAGCTATTTAAATTAATTTGATCAACTTTTTAATTTTCCGGCCAAATATTGTATAATATTATTTAATTTGTGATAAACTTTTTGTCAGTCAATTTCAAAAATCATGCAATTGCGAAAGAAAAAATTGCATTGCTAATATTCATTGTATTTTAATTAATCTAAACAATTGCAAAACTTAATCGATTAACTCAAAAAAAGTTTCTTAGTAGCTATGTAGGTATATAATAAATTAAAAAAATTCAAGATCAAATCTGCGAAACACTTTTACATGCACGATATATTATGTTTTTCCTTTTTGCCATTATTTTAGCAAACTAATGCGGTCACTTGCAAAATATCCGCTCCAAAAATTCATTGAGTAACTTGCAAAATTTTAAGATGCTCATGAACTGTCGACACATGCAATCTAATAATATTATTATAGTGCTGGGTAATTTGCTTTCTTATTCATACATATTTAATAAATTACTTTTTAAATAGCTTGAGTTTATTTGGAAGCTCAAATAACAATATATTCTAATTAAAGATATATATTTAAAAATGCATTAGGGCCATTAGATGGATCCAGTCAAAACAAAAACAGAATTATTACTATAGAGCTTATATAATTAATTATGATTTATTTATGGTTTTTGGGATTTTTATTAAATTACAACATGTTACGACTTTTTTGCAATAAATTATTGGACACAAAAAAAGAGGACAAAATGATTTATTTTCAAAATGACAATTTTATTTTGCGTAATTAATAAATATAAGGCGTAATTAATAAAATAACGAGTCTAGAATTATTTATTAAAATTTTTTAGTGATAAATTAAATTATTAATACCATTATTACCATTAATTATGGATAAAAATAATTAATAATTCATTTTATTAATAATTTATTAAACAATTAATAACTTCTAAACCATAAACTTTATTAAAACTCTGATGGCTCGGTTGGATTCTACGGATTTTTCTCTATCTGTATACAAAATTTCATTAAGATCGGTTGAACTTTAGGATTTGCGGGGCGAGGGAATTCCCAACCGTTTAAGAGCTGCATCGCCGCATTCCTCAGTTACATAATGCACCTGCACTAAACGATGCGCCCGCACATTCCAATGCAGCTACCACATGGCTATTAAGCCATGTGACGCGCATAGGGCAATGGCCGAATGACTGTGGTCGTTGGAGGGAATAATATTCCGAATGGTGCCGACGATAGCCGACCGATAGGCAATTTCAGTGCATGAAAGCTACAAGTGAGAACTGTCATATTATTTCGTTTGAAAAGTGAAAAAGTGCGAATAAAACCTTTGTGAAAGGTTTTTGGACTAGTACTATGAATGAAAAAACATCTCTACGATGGAAAAATACTTTTCTTGGGTGTTTGAAGCTGGAAGCGGAAAATAGCGCCGGTCCGAAACAACCACGGATAAATTTGAGGTTAGAATTTTCGATTCAATAACAATAGCTCGATTGTTTAATATTTCTTTAATAAATGCTACTTTACATAATATATAAAGCTGAAATACGACTTTACTGCCTTGATATATAAATAACTATTATTTAAATTTGTTTTGACAAATAAATTATTTTTCTTCTGCAATAAAAATAATTTACATTGTTTACAAAATATAATAATATCATAATAAATTAAAGTCATGTTGAAAATAACAAATAAGACAAATAGTACATAGATCACAACTTTTCTCAATGCTGCGCAAAAAAAAATAGAATAAAATCACATTGTGCATCTTAATCTCTAATTTTTTGAATTGTTTGTAAATAATATAATATCCTCAAGGATAATGCGACCCAGCCTTTTTCCGAAAAGGACCAATTAGCTGATGACGATATAACTCGTCTTTATTTTCGGAATAGTACAATTATAAAAGAATCTGAATTTAATTCCCATTGTTTGTTTTGTGGGGAATTTTCCAAATGGATTTACTTGTTTTTTATAAACCATAATGAAGAGAATCGCCTGCAAATTTAATTTACTACCATAAAAAACTGAATTTGCAATTATGTATGGACTATTAGAAACTAACAACAATAACAACAATTTATAAAAGCAAAAATCCGAGCAAAAATCATTTCCGATTAATTGTCTTTTCTGAATCAGCAGCATCTCACATGAAAAAAACATCATTAGCAGCCGGTAATTTTGTTGTAAAAATTATAAATAATAATGCAAAAATGCTTGGCGTGATATTTTGTAATCGGCGCTAATTATTCGCGGCAGCAATTTAAAATATTTAGTGATAAGCTACTGCACGTCAAGTGTGCAGCTAACTGAAATCAGATCTCTTATCACTTTTCAAAACACTTTATTTAAATACGCAAGAGCAAAACCGAATCTTATGTCTATATAAAACAATTAGACGAACTTGGCAATTAATTCAGTACCGATTTGATTTTCATTGGAGCTTATTAGCGCAACCAAATTAGTGCGGTACTATTTTTTGAACAATTATGGGTGAGCAAATTTATATTTTTAAATTTTTCTGCGAAGAGTTATTAATCGGATTTGACAAATTAATCTTACTTGCAGTTTATCTGACTTTAATTCCAATTTAATTAACCATTGTAATTATCTAACTAAAATAAAAAGTTCCATAAAATTTTTAATATTCAGATAAATGCACTTAAGTGCTTTGTTTTGCTGAAAAAAGTTAATCAAACATTTTTTATAGCGATTCCTAAATAAGTACAATTCATTTTTCTGGAACGAGTACTTTTGCTATTTTTTCAATTAAAAATTCTTTCTTCGAATGTTTTTTTCAATTCCGACTTTCCGGTTAGTTAATTATGGAAACAATGCTTAGATGTGAATAATATTTGTGAAGAAATTTAATTGAATCGAATTAAATTAAATAAAAGAAGCAGAAAACTCTCTAGATCTGAATCTTATTTATTTGGTGTGAAAAATAAATGATGTTCGTACGTTTAAAAAACAAGCAAAGCTGAAAATTTATACCTGAAATAATGAAGCTAATTAGAAATACATGGAAGCTGTAAAAAGCTTGTAAATTATAATAATTTACAATTCAAAAATAAATAAACGTAGTAGTTTGTAGATGCTTATTTTAGATATTTTGCTTTGCACTTATGCGGAATAATTTTTCCAATATGAATTACTAATTGCAAAAACATACACTATTTATTAACATTTATTGTATCTATCCTTGAATAGACAAGCAAATAATTTCGGATACAATTAGATATTAAATTATTTTGAAAATCAAGGCACGTTTTATAAAAAGATACTAATTATGACAAATTGCGCATCAATCATTGTTAGTATTGGTATTATTTATATAAAAAATGCGGAACTGGTAGAAATAAATGTAAAGTTTATTTAAAATATTAAAGTTGAAAAGAAATAAAATGGAAAAATATTTTTTATTGGAAGCTTTTTTTGAGTTTTTGTTGAAAAGTCGATTTTTATTATTTCTATATGCTTTTTATTTATCAAAATAATTATTTTATATAAATTAGTATAAATAGACTAGAGGCTTATCGGCTGCTGTTTGGTTTGATTGATACAATTCAGATAATCTAAATGCACAAACACCTTTATTGGCTTAATTTGTTAATCTTGTCTGGTATTTAAAAGGATTTATAAATTATAGAAAAAAATACTGTAAATCCATAATAATAAAAATTGGATAAAAAATTATTATTATTAAAAAGTTATTAAATAGTGCAAAAACATTTTAATTCCTGAAGATGGTACCGATGGTCAATAATTAAAATACCGCGTAGCTCAAAGCAATTTTTCCGAACCCACTTCAAGCAATTAGTATTCCTTGCGAAAACTTATAAATGATTTAAACCTCATCATAATCATAATAGATGTACCTACAGCATAGTCAAGTTCGCTTCACCTTTTCTTTTATATAACTGTTTCGCGTACCTCAACTTGGTTCATTCAGCTCCATTGCTGACCGACATTCAAAACTCTTGACTTTATGAGAGATTTATTTGACACTGTACATTCACATATAAACCGATTCAGAAATTCAGTTCGACTTGTGCAGTCTCCACTTTTAGTACTACCAATTGCAATATCGTGATTTTAGTGACTATTTTTGAATTTTTTTGGGATTTATCTGCACTTGACCAAGAGTGATCTAGAGCATCATGAAAGATATTGAAGGTAAAGATTTTTTATTGTTCATATTCTCAACATTTTCAAAAATTTGACGAAATAGTATATTACAACCGAGTTGGGAATGATATTCATTACAGCCGAGGGCTAATATCTGACCGAGAGGCGAAGCCTCGAGGTCAGATATAAGCGCGAGGCTGTAATGAAATTCCCACCGAGGTATGTATACTATTTTATTCACAATCGAACAATTTATTATCAAAAACATAATTAAAAATGTATGAATAAAAACACATTTTCGACCGTGGTGGAAATGCACTTTTCGATCAGCAAATCTGGAGTGAAATTGCAGTTGTCAAAACTCCAGTTCAAAACAAAAATACAGTGTTGCGTGTTGTTTTTTACGATAGTTCATTAATTTGTTGTGCTGTTGGACTAGATTAATCTTTAAATGTAATTAAAAGTGTGGAAATAGCGAAATACATTAAATACTTGTGTAAATTCTACTGTTGCAAGTGTCAAACAATCATATTTATTATTTGACAGTATTACGAACCTAGGTATGTAATGTTCAACTTCCCGACCTCTAAATCGTTGGTAATCACAACATTACAATAACGATTGTGAATAAAATAATTTAATTTACTTTCAAAATTTGTTGCAAAAAAATATTAAAAATAAATAAATAGTACTAATCATAAAATACTTTTCATAAATTGATATAAAAGTGTACAATTTACTTTATTAATTTTTAGTACCACAATTTTATAAACAATTAATTAATTTTATTAATCATAACAATCTTACATAAATTTGCTCGTATATTTTGCTTTAATAAAATCTCCAATAGCATTACATGCTAATCAAATCCCATTACATGCTTGGTTAAACTGCAATTTAAATATAGTACCACCATTTGTATAGATCAAAGAAATAACATTGTAGTTAGTACTATTTTTCCTTTAGCAAAACAAACAGAGCAAAGCTAAGAGATTCTATTCTAAAGTGAAAATTTGTCTAATTATAAAGTCCAGTAATTCGCTTTGCTAAATTAATGCAATAAAGCATTCGTAGAGAAGCGAAGGAAATAATTAACTATAACAATTTGTATTTATAATTATAAAGAAAGTTTTATTTATTATAATACCAGCTAGAAAAATGAAATTCTTTTCAAGAAATGTGAAATCCAAATATTAAAATTGCACCTGAAAGTTTAACACTCCAATAAGTAATTATTTGCTATTTACCGGAATGCTAAATTACTGTTATTGTAATAATTTATCATCATGAATTATTAATAATTTCTGGCAATTTATAACAATAAAAATGTTTAATTTTAATCAATAGTCCAAGTTCAACTTCGATTAATATTAATTTTGAAGGCCAAAATTGACGCTCAAAATCTAAGCGCTATTTTTGGCGCGAATTTAAATTTCAAAAACTCTTTTACAGGAACTACAACTGGAAGTGTTTTGGGGATATCCGATATCACCGACAACAAAGAAATATGGAAGATGTTCATTGCCGAATTTATTGGCACCTTCCTTCTGGTCTTCATCGGATGCGGTTCCTGTCTTAATTTGAATATGGTGAATGCGATGGATATCGTTCAAATCGCTTTGACTTTTGGCCTTACAGTAGCAACTCTCGTACAGGTAAGTTGTTTATTTGAAATTTATTGTGCATTAAAATTATTATAAATTGAGGTTTATTGTTAACATGTTCCAAATATGCGCGCAATTTGCAGTAAAATATAATAAAAAATGAATATAAATAATTATCGATTAGTAAGCTGATAAGCAATGAAATAAATTAGCTTGATTTCCAATTAACAGCATTTGTATACATGCTTTAAGGTGTTAAATTAATAAATTTGTTTAAGAATCAACGAGCCGTGACTAAATACTCTATATATATGTTCCTAATTTAATCGAGGCATTTATAAATAAGATATACTATTGCTATTTAATTCAGTTTAATAACATAATTAAATTTCTATTATTATGATAATTTTAATTATAAAGCTATTTTTCCGAATTTTCGAAATTAAATATATTGTTGACATTTAGCATTCTAATTAATTATTTAGCACGCCATCAATAATTTTCATTGCTATGCGTTCGTAAAATTTACGGTAAATTAAATAAATACTGTTGCATATACTTGAATTAATAAACCTATTTCTACTTAAACTATTAGTGAAAGTATCTACTACAGGGTTCATTACGTTTTTTATTTAATAATAATTAGTTTAATATGTGATTACATGATGGAACTTTATTGAAGTATAATTATATGGATGAGATTTTCGTTAATTAATTGGATTGACCTAAATGTTTTATTTTTTCTTATAAGCAACAAAATTAATTACTGCAAACAATTAGGATTACAAGTGGCAATTGTATATTACATGTGTAAGTAAGTTGTTCTACGAAAAAAAAAAAATCTTTTTCTTGTTTTGATAAAATTTATCTCGACAAACTACTTCATAACTAAAAATTTCGCGATAGCATCAATATTATAAAATATTCCGCTAGACTAAATCAGGCATTCCTGCTGGCGCTTGGGCCCAATTTGTTTGATCGCCGATTCGGAATTAATTTTGATTTACCGCACGCACCTGTTGCATTAATCGGATTTTTTCCTGGTAAAACATGAAATATAAATTATGAAATACATTAGATTTATTAAATGTTTAATTTCTTTCGTTAGTATTCATGAATTATAGCTGGGCTGGTTAAAAATCATGTTAAACCAGCTGTGCGATATGGCTGTCTCATTAAATGTGTTCGATAAATTGAAATATTATGATAAATTGAGTTTAATACAACAGCACTTGATAAATGTCTAAGTATTATTCTTACGATTGTTTTTTTTTTCTGTCTATAATACTTATATGAATAATCAAAAGGCTTGGCATTTACTTGTTTCGCGTAATACTAATTAGGCCAAAAGTATGTTTAACTCTTTGTTTTTTTATATAATAAGGTATCGCACCTATAAGTCGTAAAACATTGCAAATCTTGCGAATAATGAAAATTGTTTAAAAAAGTTCCAAATTATTATTAAAATTTATTTTAATCGCGTAGTGGGTGCCTATAAAATAAATTACCAATAGTAATTAAATCGTCTTCATTTTTAATGAAGTAATATTAAAATTAAAGTTTAAAACTCTTCAAGTTTACCCACGATAAAAAATTTTGATTGATTTTGTGGCCCGCTCCAAACTTGAAGCATAATTATTATTTAATTACCGCATTTTCAGTTTAAATTTATTTTAAATGCCAAATCTAAGACTGACATTTAAAAAAAGTAATAAACTTAATAACAATTATTTTAAATATTAATAATTATGGGATTTATTAGCCGCGCAAAACTTTTGAATTGGTTGCTATGGCGATGAGTTTCAACAACCAATTGAGGCGCTCTATTTTGGTCATGTGGTTCCAATAGATCGATGCAATTGGTTGTCATGACAATCCATGAATTTAAAAGCGCGCGTATTCAAATCTTATTGGATTTTAATTTTATGGGTAAATGAACTTAGCAGTGAGAACATTATTGTATGCAAGCCACGCGTATGTGTATTAAAATAAATAAAAAAAAAATAAGTAAATGGACCGGTTGGTGTATCGCCGGCAGCTCTTCTAAAGTAGAACATAGTAAACTTGCTGACTTTTTTAATTATGTCTGTAGATTTGCATCGACTAAATTTTATTGCGGGGTTCTAGTTAGTGAATGATTCATTTATTGGCTGACATCTGCGTCGAGTTTTCAGTTGCAGTTGCAGCAGGACGACGAACACCTAAACCTGAAAACCGTTTAACGCTCCATGCATTCAATTATGTTTCGGTAAAATACTATATTTATAAAATTATTATTATTATTGACATTTTGAGATTGAGATTGGCCAACAATAACAATGATTTTGTTCAAGGCTCTGGGATTGACATGATTTCAAATTACATTATATATTTATTTTTACAAATTAATACACGAAGTATTTGTGTTAAAGATTCAAGGCGTGTAATTCTATATGCAGGTGACTGCAAAGTAATAATTTATCCATGATTTGGACCAATAATAATGATCATTTCATCTGCATTTTATAATATTATAGATGCACGGCTCCGATGTTTCACTGCGATATTACAACTTTTTACGCGAAATAATTATCCAACTCTCGTGACTATATTAATGTGAAATATATACCTATATTACCATTTATCAATAATTATAGGAATACATACACTCTGTTCTAATTGCAAGTAATGGATATCTCAAACGTCGATGTATAATTAACATTATTTATATTTTTGCGAAATCGAATCTATAAAATTAATTTTAATATATCTAAATTATATTTTTTCTGTAATAAATTAATTAATGAGTCAGTTTAAATTAACATAATTTCAAAAGAAATTTTTCATATTAATCTGCATTAGAAATATACATATTTATGTTTCCGATAATCCTTTCATAAAAATATAAGGATGTGCTACTTAGAGTTCAATAGGATGTTTTGTTGTTAAAAAAACCCAATAAGCGTTAATAGTTATTTTAAATAATTCTAAAATACTTTTACTTGTTGCAAAAAATTCAAAATTGTAGGAATCTGGATGAAATTTTGAAAACTAATTTTATTAGACGCTCATTTTTAAATTCAACTCAACAACCAATTATTTTTTATTAAAATTTTTAATATGAAATTAAATAGTTGTCCAGAAATCCAGAACGCTGATGATGAGTAAGGTGAAGGTGAGGTGAGAGTGATGTGAGTGTGACGTCAAGAAAAGAGCCTCCAGTCTCATAATTATTTCCATAATAAATCACCGACATTATTTATTTATATCATAGTTAAACAAACATTATGATTTTTTGGAAACTTTTACAACGTATCGGGCGCCTAGCGCATCGTTTGATTTATTAATAATATTAATTTTCAAAAAAAATGCTGAAAATACACTCGAATTACGTTCAAAATTTACACAAGATGTTGTAAAAATATTAAATAGTATCTGTTTGTACAACACATTGTCTTCATAAAATAGATTTGACATTATCTAACATTAATAAATTAATTTTCGTTAAATTTAAACAAAATATAAAAACTTTAAATATTTGTTCAAATTCTGT
This sequence comes from Cryptophagus acutangulus, assembly GCA_963556235.1. NCBI lineage: Eukaryota > Metazoa > Arthropoda > Insecta > Coleoptera > Cryptophagidae > Cryptophagus > Cryptophagus acutangulus. The sequence goes on along the minus strand of OY744559.1, from coordinate 11,064,545 downwards.
ACACTTTTATCGAATTTATAGCTCATAAATTCCGAAACGCTTCATAATCAATCAATTGTATTATTTATCGTGAAAGAAGAATTGCATATTAAAGTCAAATCTGCAATAATTAGCAATTAATGTGATGACGATTACAATTAAAATGTTCGCTTATAAATATTAATTGCTAATTGTTATTGTACTTTTTATCCATGCGGAAACAATCTCTTTGGAAGTAAAAATACTTAACAAGTTACTTGCTGTCACGAATTTACCATTTATCTATTTAAAGAGAATTATTATAGCTGTCATATGTAAATAATTTGATATAACAATACCGTTTTTGAATTTTATTATATTTACTTTATCTACCTCGTTTATAGTAGTATTTATCACTTTATTTACAATAAATTTTAATTGATGCTAATTTTGCAGAATTTTTCTACGCGAAATGCAATTAGGGACAAGTCTCTTGCACTTACACTTATTAAGAACACGATAAATTTTTTTCGACCATAAATTTGCTATTAGTACCACTAGTATCGATTTCTCAACATTATTTGTTAATAAATAATGAAGCACAAAAGTTGATTGATCTTTTCTATAGCGTATGTAGGCGGTACTAGAAAAAAATCTTAAGAAACTTTAAATTTGTTGAGTTACAATAAACCTATAGTTACATAAAATCAACAATAATTAACCATAGCTTAAGTTAATTGATACCACTACATCTATTCAATGAATTACAATGGCTATACATTTATAATTATTAAATAAATAACCTTGTTCTAGTTTAAATTTTATCAGTCAGTAGTACCTACAAGAATTTTTTACTTATACATTAAACAAGCTAGTATTTAACTGGTACTATTTAAATATTTATTAATGATCTACTAATTTGCTTAGCGATATTTAAATTTGCACATTTTGACGTAATACGCGTACGTTTTTGGCGGGAGAATTATTTTTGAACTTTGCGGTTAGCATTGACGCTTAATTTTTGCAAAATTTGATTTTTATAATGTCAGAGAAGAATATTTAAATTTGGATGCTTGTAAACAGGATTAAATATGTTTGAATTTAAATATAAATCCAAGAATGTCTTTACCTAGATTCTAAGGCTTAAAAAATTTACACGTGCAAGATTCATGGCTAATTAATAAGTTTAGTTCAATGCATAATAATTTATGTGCATATTTAAAATTTCATATTGATCTTTATTTCATTTCTAGTTCATTGGCACTCAAGTTTTCTCTAGCGTGAGAAAATTCATATTTTTTTACCGTATTTTAAATAATATTTTTTATAGTTTTGTAAAAAACGAACAATACAATACAATGGTGTTGTAAAAATCAAAATTAATCTTTACTACTTGAAATTTATTGATAGTTGAATTTTTATTGATTGTTATGTAATAATCGAACAAACAATAACATTGCTAGAAAATATTGAAAACAATGGCTAGTGATAAATTTTATGGGCAAACTAGTCGATAAGCGAGTTTTGCTAAACAATTAAGATTTTTGTCAATGAGATCATTGCAGATTTTAAAATGTGGTGTATGCTTTATGAATATTAAAAATTATGATTAATCTCAAGTAAAACAAGTTTCGAAATTTCATTCATATAAAAATATTATATCATTTAATTTGACACACCTGAAAACAGTTCTAGATGTAATTGAAAACGTCATAGTTATTTTGGTTGCAAAAAAAATTAAATTGCACTTATATTTTTATTGTAATAAAATTTTATTAGCATATATTTACTATGTTATAATTAATTGCGTAAATCTGAAATATAAATACGAGTAACATCTATACAAACCATATTTATACTTTTATTATCTAGATTTACTTGTTACAATATCTTATTTGCAGTATATGGCAAATACCAGGATTTTATCGACCTAGTTATGACTAATGTTTATATACTTTTTCAATCTAATTGCTCTCTAATGCCATTATTTTTCATAAATAAAAATTATTGACTTCACTAAATCGCCAACTATTAAATTTTATTTTACCCCGACAATCAATAATCGTAAATAAATATTTCGCGCGCGTAAAATTATTACAAAAGTTCATTCATAATAAATAGCCATAAAACTAATTAAAGTTGCAAAACTTATGGTGGTACCAAGAAGCTACTTATAATTAAGCTAAGCGAACAATATCGTTATGCATTCACCAATAATTTTTTTCGCATGTAAAAAGGATCCCATATTAAATTGCATGTGTGGTAATATATTGGTTTTAAAACCGTATAACCACTTTTAAACGCGAATTAGTGTCCGGTGTTGTCGAACCATATAAGTAGTACCCATAGCCGTGCGAGTACTGCTCGGTGCCTAAATGTCTGCATGGTGTGGTGACTGCAATTGCCTGAGGACGTATTTTCTATGTGCTCAAGCCTGTAATACGTTGTTCGTATAGTCCACCAAAACTGTGCCATGTGTTTTGTAATATACATACGAACAGCAGCCTTGGAACATGAGATGGAATCAATGAGTTACATGCATTTATATCAACTTTATCTGCAGCAAACTATCGATATATTTCAATACAACACCTTTGCATGTTGATTTTTCAGTTTTGGATCATAGATAAAGATAGCTCAACTAAAAAAATGTTCAGGCGCATTAATAATGAAATATAGGTTTGGTGGATATGCAAATATTGAAAAAAGGACATATTTAAATAAGCACTAGAAAAGATAAGTGGGTTGAACTATGATTGCATAATTGTATGTAAAGTTAATGCCTTCAATTTGCAAATCACTTTATATACAAGCTGTCTTCGAAATGAGTCGGTTGTTTGTAGGACGGGTAGTGCCTTCGCTAGCGGAACAAGTGGGCGGTCCTTGCAGAATGCCGAATGTTTTTAGAACGTCTACTAAATTTATTTTTTGGGACAGCTCGTATACTATTGATGCATAGTTCAATTATCCAACATATTAGGAAGACTAATTTGGATGTGCAAATAGAAAAATGAAAGCAAGGCGTCTTAATAGTTACTACTAATAAATTGCACTCCATTTCACAATTCGCTATTATTATGCAAAAATCTATTATTTGTCTAGACATCCACGCTGAAACACTAATTTATCTTTGCATAAATTGTATAACATTTTTAATTTATTCATTCCATCCCTCCGATTGGATATCGCGCGTAAAGCAAACGGATTGTGGGTCGATTGTAAAAAGCAGAAAGGATTTTGATCGCACAATTGAACTGGATTGTCTAAAATCATATTTAAATGTAGCAGAGTTGACAAATTGAGTTCAATCAGTAAAAGATTATTCAATGATAATGTTTAAATAAATTGCTCAATTTTGATTGCAACAGACAAATTTATCATTGAAAAATTGATGGATCTTGCTGAAATGGAATGAGTGGAGGATGAAATAAATCGCGATCGGAAGTATCGATGCACTTTATATGGAATATATGTTTCAAACTTACGAAATAATTCCTTTAATTCTGTTGTTAGTGGTTCATAGTGTACGTGCCTGAAATGCAAAAGTTGATTTTCTATGACAGTTAATGCTCCCTATTAATGCCTTTTAAAGATAAAGTGAATGGCGGTGACTACATTTTACAATGTAGTGATTTTTATAAGCTTTAAAGATGTAGGTCTGTCTTTTTATCTTTTGAAAGAACTGCCGATTCGAGATTTATCGAGTTGCGTTAATGAATTTTATGCGATTAACTGTAGCAAAACATTGAGCACACACTTTATTTATTTTTTATTGTTCAATAATTTATTGAAAAATAAAAAAATATTTTTAAATAAATTATTTAATTAAAAATATGTTTCTATTCGCATGTTTTCAGATCATTTATCTCTTTACAAACGATCAAAACACTTCGACCGATTAAATCTCCGATTGTTTTTTGTTAACATTATTGTAATGCATGTTTATGCCAATATGCCGCTGTGAACATTCAAATAATATTATGCAATTTTGCGAGGCGTTAGAATTACATTTTGTTTAATTTTCAAGGCGTGGATATCACAATCTGATCAACTATTTGTAAAATTATGACAATCATAAGCGCGCATGCAATACCTAATTTATTGTTTGCTGTCGCAAATTGAATTTTTCGAAAAATTCGAACTCAAATTTGAAATTTTTTATTTGAATCCATTTCGACATATCCGTTCAATAAATTATGATGAAAGATTATCATACCTGCAAGGTGTAATTCATTTGACAGTGGATTTAATATTAAAAGTTCTCATAGCCTTCAACTTTATAAATTCGGTCACTATTATATTCAATATTATTAATAGAATTTGCAATTAATTATTCAATTATATAACAACCATTATGGATTTATATTACACTAATTGCATTATTATTTAATTTGGCACTTTGTTGTTATTGCGCTTCATAATCCGATTGGGTTTTAAGCAATATTTGTTTAATTTTGGATTTGAAATCGGCGAGTTAAAGTTTGCTACCAATCAGAGTGGCGTATTTTGAATTACGCGCATGTGATTGGTGCAAATTCAAATTAGCGCTCAATCGAAATCGAAAGCTCAAAAGCTCTCCAACTAAACTAAATAATTTTTATTGGTTTAATTTATTTCTTTGTGATATATTAAGAAAGCGTCTTGTACCAATTTTTGAGTATGATGCAATTGAAAATTTGAAACAATATAATAGAATTGTTACGTATTAAATTGATTGTATTGGATTGAAATTAGAATAATCGAATGATATCATCTTTATTAAGAGTAATTTTTATGTTAATTTCGTTTTGTTCTGAGAGCAATAAATCAAAGTGCCAGATGCAACAACTCTAGCCTGGTACAATCACATCAGCATCAGCGTGTCGTAATAAAATGACACTGGGCTAAGCTCCGTTATATCCACCTTAACTTAAGTTGGCTTACATAATGGTGTTGGCCTTGAACACATTAAAATCCAAAAATTATAGCTATAACCTATATTATATCGTAGAAGTTTTAATTATTTCAAGGTTACTATACTAAAATTTAATTCACAAAATTTATTATATTTTCTATTCTGCAACAAGCCGCATCATCATCATGATAGATGTCGACGATTAAATTTATTATTAGACTAATGCATATGAAGAGACAGTGTAAATTATTACGTACAAACATTATTACTTAACGAAATTGATTTAATTATTTAATTAGAAAAATGTCAATCAAAAAAGGTGATTTTGGTTCAAGGATGCTGATGCTGATGTCGGTACCTACTTAATTTTTATTTTATACTTTCTTTGTATTTACTTCAAGTGGAGATTACTTTCACTCAAATGCATACTAGTTAGTTATTTCGATTCACTTTCAAACCAGAATTAAATTGCCATCAATATAATAGCCCAGCAATAATTTCCATTTGAATCCCGCCGATATTTATCCATTAAGGTATTTTATTGTGTTATTAACATTTATTGTAATTTATTATTATGTGCAATCTTTAATATTTACTTTACTTTGTTGCAGTGCATTGGACATGTTAGCGGATGCCACATTAATCCTGCAGTTACTTTAAGTTTATTCGTTTCGGGTGAAATTAAATTGTTGCGTACCATTTTTTTCATTGTTGTGCAATGTATTGGTGCAGCAGCAGGATCAGCAATATTAAAGGTAAATATTTTCAAAAAAAAATTCAAAAAATTTGCAACTTGTAATTATTTCAACGACCAAGTTGTTCCGCATAAATGGATTTACAGAATCCATTAAAAATCCCCATAAAATCCTTCGTAATATTATAATTCAGAACCTCTCACTAGGAATTTTCGAAAAAAATTTATACATTTGTTTATTAAATGTCAGATAGTTCTGATAAACATGAAATATCATCCGCATTTAATTGCTGTACGTATAATTAAATAATGCAGAAAAAATTGCCATAAAGGTACTACCTTTAATAGACTGGAACGTCCTAGAAAGTACCTCTACTACTGTAATCAAATTAGTGTTAAATCAATTTGTACTGGATTGAAAAGTGATGTGCAAATGAAATCCTTAATAAGGTGAAATCTATGATTGCGGCATTGAACTTGGTGGTCAACCGTGTAGAACCATGCTGCTGACAAGTGCAGCGCGGATACGCGCGACTGACCCCATCGGTCACGTGTAGTATTGGGTACCAGCAGTACCAGTACCGTCGTCGGTCGTCGCATTGACATTGTCTATATTTTATGGTTTGCTGGTCAACACCTCGACCTTACTAACTAATATTACGATGATTTGTGAAATATTGTCTATTTATAAATAATGTAAAGCGGTTTAATTAAACACTTACTATCAAGGCTTATTCGACAAATAAAAATAACTTGATCAAAATCTAGCGCTCGATTCGATGTGGGTCACTAGATAATAGTCTAGTTAGTTGTCATAGTACACTTTAATGCACATACGCAATTATTTCTTACTATTTAGCGTAATTATAAATTTGCATTAAATAAAAATTGACCTTTCTTTATTCTCATCGCGCGCAACTTTCGATAATTTTTAATAATTTTTTGAACTAATATAGAAATTTACTTTTACATCGATTGAAGATACAAATATAATGGCCACTCACTTTCCAATTCAAAATATTTCCTATATATGCATAGGATTTTTTTGTTCAGCGATGAAAGTCATTAAGATAATATGCCATTCTTTGTAAAGGTAAAGTAAACTAACCCACATAATTCAAAGAAATGAGAGTATTCAGGGAAATTTGCAAAGAAAAAGAGAATAGAAATTCTATTGTGCATGACAAATTCAAATTTCCGTTATAATTATGATTACTATACAATATGCTCATTTTCAAATCTAGCACAACGTTTTTCTTGCTAATAAAATTCTCATCGCTATTTAATTAAAAATTAAATGTGTGTGTCAACAGTTTAATTTGATTATACTCTTTAAAAAGTTAACAGCTAAATTAAATTTAATAGAAAAGCTTTCTTCAAATAGCTATTTGAAAATGATCCGAAATTAATGAGACAAAAAACTAATTTGAGGTAAAAAGTTCAATTAACCGTTCTTCGCAAATTATTTCGCCAATTAATTAAACTTCTTCTCCAGATGGTAACCCCCGAAGACAAAGTCGGCAATCTGGGATCAACCGCAATTAATAAAGATTTAACACCTTTGCAAGGCTTCTTGATGGAAGCAATTTTAACTTTCCTCTTGTTGTTTGTTATCCATGCAGTCTCAGACAATCGCCGAAGAGATATTAAAGGATCAGCGCCTTTGGCTATTGGCTTAGCAATTTCTGCTTGCCATTTAAGTGCAGTGCGTAGCTGAATTATTGAATTATTTTATGCGTTGTAAATTTTTTATTTTTAGATACAATACACAGGATCAAGTCTTAATCCTGCACGTAGCTTTGGGCCGGCTGTGATTATGAATTTGTGGACCGATCATTGGGTACTTATTTTATTTAATATTGTAGATTTATTAATTTATTTTTGTGGGTTTAGTTGTACTGGATTGGTCCGATTGTTGGAGGAATTCTCGCCGGATTGGTTTACAAATTCTTGTTCAAAGTCCCAAAAGATAGCGACTCTTATGATTTTTAAGCTTAATTAAAATTATATAGCATCTTTCTGGTTTGATCATCTCAACTCTTCTAATATATCATCATCATTAATGAATTGTAGTTATACTAACTTGTGTACAAATATTTTACATATTGTAAAACCTATTTTATTGTATTTTATTTAGGCCTGATTATGCAGACTTAAGATTATTTGTATTGTAATTGTATGTATTATTTTATTGTATTTATATAAATATACTAGTGACATAAAAGAATTGTTTCATTACAAGAGCGCAAGTTCGCGTACTTTTCAAACGTTCCTACTCGCGCCCCCACCATTACTTAAATGTTAACGTCTTAATATTTCTCCAAGTAATAAATTAATTTTTTTCAAAAGCATTTAATTGATTAATATTCTTTGTAATTAAATTAATGACATCACTCTTTATAATACCAATCAAACAATTAATTATATATTTTTATATTAAAAGATTGGATGGGAGATATGAATAGAAAAAGATAGCATATTATTATTTATTCACAATTTTCATTAAAAAATGGGCTGTTAAGCGATATTAATATTAACACTAATGCAAATCTAACTGATGGATAAATACATAAATATTTGATAACATAATTAGAAAAAAGATGTATAAATTTATTTTTATACACACTTGTTGAACCAACTTCAAAAATGCTGCTGGTGTATAGGTTTTTTTTTTATAACTAGGGATAAATTACCTAAGTATGTATATAACAAGATAATACTTCATTTAATTATTTAACAGATTGCACAGCATCATTTTTGAAATATATAAAAACAGATCAGTCTGTATTAACAGATATTTCTATATACTTCACATAATGGACTTTATACTTATCATACAATACATCATAAATATAAAATTTGGACTTTTTTAATATTAAATTTAAATATGAACATAACTTTTTTGTTTAGTTGGTTTTGGAAATGTCTGTAAATACAAACATCTAAGTTTCTCATCATAGCAATCAATCAATTTGACTCTCTGATCATGTACTCAAAAACGATTATTATGTATGTTGTTGTTGTTTTTTGGAAATTTTTTGTCAAAACTTTCTCGGACTCACTTTTGAGCTAGCTACGCTATAAAGTAAAAGACCCGCATTTTGTTAAATTGGCAGAGATATCAATTATAATGGTAATTAATAAAACAGCTAATATAGACGACCCCCCAATGAACAAGAGGGGCCGACTACTTCTTAAGTATTTTTTTTTGTTTGTCTTCAATGACAATACTTGATGTTATGTGATAACCATGATTACTAAATTATTTACGACAAAAGGACAATTTGTTTTCGGGGAATGGACAAATTGTTCGTTTGCTTAAATATCGGGGATCGGTAGTACTCTAATGAATTTAAAGTAGTTATTATTTATATTATTTGAACATGAACTAGAAACAAGGAATTGGTCATATTTTATTAGAAAATCATATCTAATGCTTATCACTAAGTGCAAAACACATCATCTCTTAATTGGTAAGAAGATTCAAAAGAGTACTGTTTAAAAATCCGATCTAGTAGTACTATAATTAAATTGTTAGTCTAATTTTAGCTTATATAAAAATGTTTGAAAATTTTGCTTAGTTAAGATGTTCTTGCAAAATTTATCTGTTCGTTTTTTACCAACATTTATAATCATAGAAATTAACATTAACAATAAATATTTTTTAGCTATTTATAGTAAATTTTGCAATAACATTACATGATTAATATAATAAGTAATAATATACACATTCAAGTTAGAAATAAATGAAATTGCACTGCACACAAAGTAAAAAGGTCTTTCTGCAAAGATTTCTTCTTCGTTAATGTTTAAAGTTATAAGGCATCCTTTTTAATAAACTAGTTTTTAACGAATAAAAATCTAAAATGTAGTTAGTATACATCAACTATTCGGTTTATAACAAAACTTTGAAATCAAACAGTACGGATTGTATAAATTTCACTTATCTTTAGACATATACAGGGTGGCTTAGTGAATGTATTATTATGTTCGGGCTGGAAGAGGAGAGATTTATAATAATATGATGATTACAATCAAAACGAAAGCATAATTCTCAGCCTAAATTACTTAAAAACAACTTGTTTCCTCTCTTCCTACTGGCACCTATTTTCAAACACCCTGTACTTTGAAATTATATTTTTATTAAAAGTAACTTGTGAGATCCTGCTGCTAATGACACAACAGCAGTGCCTATATCACAGAAATAATGTTATAACTATTTACTTTGGTGATGTTTTTACATTTTGCTGACGAGAATGTTTCATACAAATATTATCCAAAAAATAATTCAAATAGTTTGTAATTTGTCCAATAAGTTACTTGATTTTTGTGTTTTTCAAAAAAGACTTTATTAATTTTTTTGACAAAAAAATGTGGATTTTTGGATAAACTTTTTAAATTTTGCCCTAAAAACATCACCATTACACATTAAAATTAACTTACCAGTTAGTATTCAAATAACTTTATTCTTTTATAGATGTAACAAGTACGTTTCGTAAATTTAGTGATTTAAAGCACTTTAGGGAAGAATTATAATTATTTATCAGAATAAAATGGTTGGTAAAAATTACATTTATGTAAAATTCAAAACTACCAATCATTATTACTTGTTAATATTTACATACGAAACTGCAATTTGCACATCACCTTACAATAAAGTAAACACAATAAGGTTTTTTTTTTAATAACAAATCGATATTGGCAGTAGTTACAAAATTTTATTTAAAAGTCATGAAACGGAGTCTTTAACGCTCGCTCTAAATGGAGTGACACAGACACACAACATAAATTAGTTTGTTCAATTTCTTTTATAATTCAATTCCTGAAAGGCCAGTAACTTTGTTTAAAGAACTATAGAATCACTTCCAAAATAACGAATCAATTAGTTACACTACTAACTCATTTACTGAGTGTTCTCCAAATGCTAGCACCAATCATCATCATCCGAATCGGAATGACGAGATCTGGTTGGTTTCGGTTTATATCCATTGGGCACAGGACTGGGCAACATGCGGCCACCGCGACCGATCGCCACCGCCTGCTCAAAACTCAAAGGTGTCTGATTCACATCTCGATTGATGGTACTAGTTGGATTCGACGTAATTGGAACAGCGGAAGGCATGATCTCCCTGAGAACCTCCCGATCCCGCGGGAAACTGTGAGGAGTAGCGTGCGCCGAGTGGGTTTGCATAATCTGCTACAAAACGCAACCAAAACAAATTACGCGCCAAAACGATTGACGAGCCCAAACTTACATGAGTAGGAGAAGCATTGAGTTTTGGAAAATTGATGGTTCCCGGTTTCAGCTGGAGCGTGGAAGGTTTATTCGGTGTGGGCGGAAGCCGTCTTCCTTGGCCTCTTCTTCCGCCCAACATCGGATGACTGTGTTGGACACTGCCTTGATTAGCAGCCGATTGCTGCATGGGAATACCTACCACAGCACCAGCTGTAAAGTTATCCTCCTTGTTTAGTTGCAAGGTTGTTGAACATCTAAGCGTACCTATAACTGGTGGTCCTTGTTGATGAGGAATAGGATGTGTGGGACTGGGTGAACGAGAACGTTGGCAGAGACTGGTAGTACCGTAAACTTTACGGGATGAACGGATTGGACCATATCTGGAATTGTGGCGTCCAGTATTCGGACTCGGAGATCTGGCTGGACTGGTCGATGCCGACCATGAACCTAGTGCAGAAAATTCTTTAAACCGATTTCAGTATTTGCTTCCACTTATTGGCTTCAACAAGGGTGTCAGTTGTGCAAAACATATCTAAACACTCAAACAAACATTAACTTGTGTGCTTAGTACTGGGGAATAAAATGATAATTATTCTAGCACTACTGTGTCGGTTTGTGTAGCGTTTGGAAACGGGGTAGTACCTTTTGGGAACCGATGATGCGAGTGACCTCTTTTATGTTCGTGTTTGACTATTTCGACTACGTTTGACACTGTGTCGGAGAATCCGATGTCGTGGTGCAGATGGTGTGGATACTTTTTCCGTGGTGATGGACTTCTTTGCAGCGATGGAGAATTTACACGACTAGCCAAACAAAATTAGTACAAAACTTTGCAATTAAGTGAAATAGTACCATAAGCTTGGTGACCTTCTATGGGTGTTACCGAAACCCGATGGATGCAATAGTTGCTGGTCGCCCATGCTATCACAGGATTGTCGGCGCGATCCTAAGACGTCTTGCAGCTCCATTATCTGTGCAAAAAATTCGTTCAATTTTTTTGGATTGTTATAAGTTTGCGTATTGAAAATGTTGCTGTGACAGAAATGTACAAGTATTAGAGAGCTTGCATTTGAAATTTACGATTCAATCTAACAGTCCCATTCATAACAGGTCCTGCTGCATAACATCTAAAAATTCATGCAAAAAGTTAACCATGCATATTTTGAGTGCTAAATGTATTACGCAACATTAACCTAAGCTATGTTAATTGTATTATTCTAGTTTGTTTTATATTGTATATTATAGCACATAGATTTGAAATTATTGCAATTGTGTGACTATTTTTGTAAATTTCATGCAGTTTTCGTAATATGTTATTGAGTTAAGTTCATTTTGTTGCAGAAGATCTAAAAATACCTTCTAGTTGATTCTAAGTTAGAGCTATAACATCTTTATCTGCATCTGTAAATGAACATCATCCTACAAATATTATACAAATTGTTTCACTTCTTTAATTACTAGTTTTATCACCTAACACTAAACTAAACAATAATTTACCACCAAAATTCTTGTTTTCACCTTTTTGTTCCTGCAACAATTAAATCAAATTAGTACTTTTTTTGGGGAGAATTTTAGGAGATATTTTACCTTAATGACCTATTGCGTTTGGTGTTTCGTCGAGCTAAGGTAGCAAGCGAGCTTTCTTCATGGTGAATTTCAAAGCTATCGTGGCCCCCCATAAGTGGAGCGCCTTCCAAGCTTAGCGATCCAGTTCGACTTCCACCCAAATGACCGGCCATATCCAAAAGGCAGTCAAAAAACGATGCTTTCTGTTATTTAACAAACTTTTACTTATAACCACTAGCTTGAAACACGACACGAAAATACTTCCTTTTTATAGATTTCCCTACACGTTCTTTTTTTTTGATTCCGACAAATAGCTTGTTATTTACTAATAATTAAATCTTTAGCAACTTACTACGACTAGTGCTAAAAAAATTGAATATCTAGAAATTTACTTGAATAAAAATGTGGCCAGAAGATAAAAGAAAATGCATTATCTAGATAAAATTATTGTACATTCGCAAAATGCAGTCATGCAAAATATAGATTGGAAAAAATGCAAATTCAATTTATAAACGTATATAAATAATTGTAAAATGTTTTCTTGGTTTATCTTACAGCTTAGTGCAGTTTGGAAAATGTTCTTAATTTTATTAAAGATTATCAAAAAGTATTAAAAGAATTTTCCAAACAATTTCACTTAATTTCCAAAATAATAAATAGTCCCCCAAAAATAGGACCGTTTATTATTATTTTTAGTATTTTAGTGAACGTTATTAATATCCATGCAATTAAACGTACACATACAGACAAATATTGTTAAAACTTGCTGAACAGACAAAATTGATGCAATATATAGATTAGGGTGTAAAACAGGCACAAGACTACCACGAATATTAATATATAAAAAAATTCCCAAATTGCTACAAATATTCAGGACTGTACTATGAATGAGAATATTGAAAATTCTAAAGTTCAAAAATTGCATAGTAGAAAAATGGGTTAAATAATATACTACCGCGTGATTTGCTGAAGGACTATTTCCAAATCCCTGAAATAAATATACAATAGTTATAGGGCACTAATGGTCATCTACGAAATTTGTCTGTGTAACGTGCCGTTCTCATTTATAATACAAATAAGTAGAATTTGTTTTGTGATGGGGTTCCAACTACGACAGTGTGTATCTATTTTTTTTTTCTTTGGTTTACAACAAATATCTAAACCTACCCTACCAATACTAATTTTGATTTTGAAGATGAAGCTGTACGAATAATTGTACAGTAGGATTTAGGAAGACATTGAACAGCAAAAGTATCTGATTTTAAGATCTTGAAGTAAACATCAAATCCTAGTAGGGTAAACTCATGTACAACACTTACAATCACATAAAACAATCGTTCTTATTTGGCCACACATTAAAACTGTTTATATTAATTTGTCTGATGTTCCGCAAATTTGAGTCTGTTATGTAATTTTTGTATAATTGAGTTAGTTAGTATATTTTGAAAATAGTAATAGTTGGTTGGAGTAATTTCTGTTCAAATCTTACCGGCAATCCAGTTGGCTCCATTTGCCCAAACCTGGTACTTCGCCAACTTTCCAAGATGAGAAGTCCACCGTAAATTTTGCCAACTGTTAGTTTCCCCGTATTTAATTGGTCACTTGGAGGAACTAGCAAATGGACCATGTTCTTCGCCTGCAACGGCCAAATGTTCTTGATGGTCTCCTTCAGTTCCAAATCCGCCTGGTCCATTTCGTCCGCTAAAAAAATATTACTATAAGATCCCAAAAATTAGTATTTAAGTTAATAATTACCAGTTCGCATTTTGATGTTCAAATTCTCCCGTATAAGTGCGAATAAGGTGGATGTAAAATTCACTTTGCCTTCGTTATCCACTGGCATGTTCATCCGTATCAATTTTTTATAAGCTAATCTATTTGGGCACTTGTTACCAAAACCTAGCGGTGGATCCATGTTCTTCAGCATGTCGTACATTTCGGTGTAATGAATCTTCCCCCTTAAAAATAATTCATTAGACAATAAACTACCAAATATTTCAGTATTCAACTTACGTCGCATTCGGATCATATTCAGCCCATATCCTAACAAACTCATCCAAATGATGGGCGCCCAATATGGATGAGTCTCGAGTTAGATAATCGAAGTTGTCCATGATTACCGCAACGAATAAGTTCAACATCTACAAATTATTTTAATAATTTAAATATTTTTTTTTGTAAAAATTACTTACTAGAAATGAACAAAAAAATATAAATGATACAAAATACATGTAGGCTAAATTTGATCCACAATCCAGCCCCTTCTTTCCCGAATTTAGATCACAGGGTCGATTCTTTATACACGACAACATAATGCTAGGCCAATTTTCACCGGTTGCACATCTAAAAATTGCCCCAAAAATTAATTGTTGGAGATTTTTCGTTTGCTAGTTAATTACCGAAACAAAAGCATTAGTCCCTGAATAAAGTTCCGAAAATTGTTGTGCCTATTGATGGATTCGTTAGGCATCTCAGCAATATTTCCAAACACCTAAAAAATCAGAGTTTTGATTTTTTTGGGTCCAAGAAGCAAAATTTTGGAAAGATAGCACCAACCTGCATTCCTATGATCGCATAGATGAAAAACAGCATGGCAATAAGAAGACAGACGTATGGAAGAGCTTTGAAACTTTGAACAAATGTCCAAAGCAATATTCTAATTGTGTATCCTTGGCGTAATAGTTTAATTAACCGTGCTGCTCTAAACAATCTTAAAAACCCGACGTTGATAAAGTTTTCCTGCAATTTCGATAAATAAATTAATAACGATTCAAAATTTTGTTTTAAGTTTTCCAAAAACTACAAATCTACCATCAATGTATGAGTTTTGAATATTATGAGCTGTAGAACTAAATCTAAGTCTACTGCGAGTTGGTTCTAAGTTACACAAATCTATGACATATGCATCCTGGAAGAAATTTTGTTCCGAGTATTTAGTGTGGAGTGTATTCGTATTTTGTGTGGCTTGAATGTTTGTTAAATACTTACCACACTATTAATGCAATTAAATCCATTTTTACTTCCACATGCATATTACGCATGCTCATCTATCGCAATTAAACTAACTCAAATATCTAAATTTTTGAACTAGTTTAAAGAATTCTGCAAAAATATTGGTATATTTTGAAATAATCTAATTTTTATAGAATTTGTGCGCTATGCTAATTAATTTTAATTATGGGTGCTGGTGTGTTAAATATACCTTCATCCATTTTCCGATGAGTGCAGGTATATCTAAGTCTTTGGACTACAATACAAAAATAAACTAAATTATTGCACATACTAATTAAAGGACTATTTTTAAACATGCTTACAACTAACCTGTTTTTCTAACAATTAATTAGCCTATAAAACTTTTTGCATTAGACTTAAATATTTTAGATACCTATTTAGCTAACAGAGATTTCTCTATACAACAATTAATAGTGAGAATATATTAGTAGTATAGTTAATTTTAATTAAACTATAATTATAAAACCAATAACGTACCCTTTCTTTGGCCATTTTGGCAGCTCGCTCCTTGAATTGAAAAGAACATTTTAGTATGTGTACGAAAATATCGTCAAAACATAAAAAATCAAGTGCATACAATATGAGAAAGAAAATAATAAAAGATGCAATCAATATAGTGCACACAAGGTGCATCATACATAATTCTTAAAATTTGAACCAATATACCTCATCAGCCTGATGAACAACATTTAAGGACTTCAACTATGTGTAACTGTTTGTGTTGAAATTTGTATTTTATTTATGTACAAAATTATTATCTCATTGTGTATGGACAAATTTCGAATACTTACTCCAAATTCCACGACCATTGCATCTACTATGCTTCCGATTACGGTGACAAAATCGAAAGTGTTCCATGGGTCTTTGAAGAAGTTCTAAAACATATCATAGGAATATTATTTTGAGTTCTTTTCGAAGACGAGAATCAGAAATAAAAATTATAGATTTTTTTTATGACGTCCTTTGGGAGAATTTAGAGATTTAAATTAAAAATAAAATAAAGTGATGCTTTACCTGTATTTGGGATTTAAGGAAGTTTAATAAAATAATAGAAATTTAGATTAATTGAAAAATGGAAGAAAAATGGTTCCGATTTGCAACTAAAATAATAAATAAAGGATCAGGATTAAGGATTTGTTATTTATAAACATGCTTATCTAAAAGCAAAACATAACTATTTTCTCGTCATTATAGAAATAGTTATTCTGTGACTACTTAATAAATATGATGTAAAAATCGACTAGACTACTAGAACTTTAATAACTACAAAATTGTGTTTTATCATCAATAATAATAATCTAAACAAGAAAAATGGTAAATGTTCTAATTACATGGCGAATGACGTGCTATATTGAAATTAAAATGATTCAAATTTTTGAAAACCTTAAGAACTAAATAATATTGAGGAATATTTTATAGTTACCTTTATACCGAAGGCGATTAGCTTGAGAACGGTCTCACAAAGGAAGAGAAATGTAAACAGTATGTTCATTGCCGCCAGGATGTCAGACAACAAGGGTGGAGATTCGTGATACTACAACAACTTACAAAATGTAGCTACTACTCTACAAGCTTTTTCGCCTACCTGTTGTTAAGACAAGACAGGTTACAAGGAAAGTCGGCAAAACCATTTCGTTTTTATACATCAAACAAAATATTTTCAATTTTCGAGATTAACAAATTAATTTCTATACTGATCGACTGATCCATTCCATGATAATTTTTCTGGTAGTGTGTAGTGTGTCTCAATGTAGCACCTCATGCTTTTTGCAAATTACTACAAACGGCCATGCAACATTTATAACAACAACAAAGTGGCAAGCGGGACACATTTTTATACAGAGGATCAGGATTAAGGACTTTTTACATCTCCTCTTTAAAATATTTACAATTTAAGTAAATAATAAATAATTATCACGGGTCTTCTGCCCTTTAGATCTAGTTTTGTTTGTTTTTTTGAATAGGCAGATATAAATCTACAACATCTTACCCGAACGCCGAATGCAAGGATCTTGAGGATGCACTCCACTGTGAACATGCCCGTAAAGCCCCAGTTGAGGTACTTAAGCGTATGGGTGTAGGTTTCGCCCTGCTTGTCATACTGTTAACACATACAACAATACGTGGCCAGAGTTTCCAAGATAAATATAGTAGTAGTATATAAAATGCAAATATCTAATTAATATTGTCGTAATTCCCTACTAATTATTTCTAACATTTAGAAGAAAGTATAGGCAAAGAAGTAGTACACAACAGAAAGTAGAAAAATAGTGTTCGGCTTATTTTTTGGGAAAACTACAACATACAGTTTGTTTGAACATCGGGATTGAAAAGGTTCGAGTATTTGGACCTATTCTACAGGAAAAGTGTTAATAGGTGCACTGCAGCCACAGCAATGCATAACATTATTTTTTTTTCGAATGATTCTGAAATTACAGCCGATACATCAATTGAATACATACAAAATTGTGCAACTTGGTCTTTTTTTTTGGTTCAAGAATATTAATTTTGACATCAACACATAGTCATGCTATTATTGTACAATATGCACTTTTCTGGCACATGGCGTCAATTCGGTGATCAGTCAAATTCATTTCAATCTAAATTAAATATTATTGTCAATTAATTTTTAAAAATTTGATTATAGATTAAAATGAATCGACTGTCTGTTAAATTTGGCCTAGCTAGAGTAACGAATACACACAGTACATGCTGTGGTGATTTTGGCAATCCAGTTTTGGAGAAAAAAAACATGACGTCGCCTTTCTTAACACAAAAATGATCTATTCTAAATGACAAAACAAATACAAAATTGAAGATTCGAACTTGGATTTGCATAACACTTGATTAGTCAATGAAAATAAAACAAATACTGGTTGGTGCATTTAGCAAGTCAGCGTTTTAAATAAGTGTGTTATCTTGCCGTGGTGCTAATTAATTAATTTTTGTCAATTATATTGCTTTTTAGGCTGCCGACTTTTGTAAACCTATTTTCCAGTTTACCTATAGCCGATACTTTGATATCGGAAGTTGTTCCAATTTAGTGCAGATAGTTGAACATTAAAGACTTACCTTCATCATCAACAATAATGTGTTAAAAACAATTAGCATCATAATGAAGTATTCAAAAGGTGTTGATACTACCACTCTCCATATCTTGTATTTGATACTGTTTCTTTTATTTGGCATGTATCTCTCTAATGGACGTGCTTGAATTGTGAAATCTATGCAAGATTTCTGGAAAACATTCAAATTAGTCGAAATTTCGCGCCAAAATGCAATATTTACTTGATTTTTATCGATTTCACCACTTTGTAGTTCGGCTTCACCCTGTTCTTGGAAAGTAATAATGATCAAGGCTACGAATATATTTACAAAGAAAAACGGAAAGACTACAAAATATACTATGTAGAAAATGGACATTTCTATTCGAAAGTTTTGTATAGGGCCTTGATCTTCATAAGTGGCAGCCATAGAATTTTGTAGAACCCTATCAAAACAAGCATTAAACCACCAATCGTCCAAAAACAGAAAAATCTTACTGGGGCCAGCCTTCACCAGTTTGCACGGCAAAGAGAGTCAACATAGCCATCGCTACATCATCGTAATGGAACTTCTGAGGCTTCCAGTCTCTGTCTTCAACTCGAGGCACATCACTATCTTCTTCATACACAAAATACTGACCCCTAAATTCAAACATTTAATATACATACCCACAAAAAAATGGGTGAACTTACTGGCATGTAGATTCCGTAAATTTACTAGCATCAGTACAATGAAAAAATTTTCCGTTGAACAACTGAACGGCGATCACAGCAAATATAAACTGGAATAATATGTACACTATAAGAATGTTTATCACATTTTTTAATGAGTTCACTAAACAGTCAAACACTGCTTTTAATTTCGGCACTCGTTTTATTGTTTTGAGAGGTCGAAGCACTCGAAGCACTCGCAAGGATTTGATGGTTGAAAGGTTTGCTCCTGCTGAACTCAGATTTCTGCGAAAACAACCAAATTTTTAGTAAACTTCAATAAAAAGTGGTAAAACTTACGCAAAATCAAATCCCATTGATACAAGAGCGCAGATAACCACCACGGCATCCATAATATTCCAGAATTCCCGCAGATACGATCCAGGATGTAGGATTACACCTAAATCTACAATCTTTAGAAACATTTCAACTGCAAACACTCCGGTGAATGCGTAATCGAATTTATCTAATATACTATTTCGGAATGATTTCTCATCTACCGGATCTTCAGCTGCTAACGCCATTGAACTGAGACAAATCACCACCATAATAAAAAAATCAAAGTATCTTAAATTAACCACCCAATGTGCACCTCTCCGTACGCTACAAAAAAACCAGAAATCACCCTCAATTTTCATACGAAAAAAAACACTTACGGGTTAGTGGAGGATAGTATAAACATGCTAGAATATGGCAGCATAGGTTTCGGCCCGACTATCTCCTCTTCTTCCGGTGGCTTATCATCTTTTCTTCTTCTTCCTTTGATAGGACTAGGAGGACACACTTCTACGCGAGGATTTGAACCCTCCATTTGTAAAGCTTCCATCTCTTTTTCTAATTCTAAGGCTTGTTTTTCTTTATTTTCTTCGGCTTGTTCTTCTTCGGCGGCTGTTAATTCTTGGGCATTTGCCAAGTTATCAACGGCGATAGCCAAGAATACGTTGAGCAATGTGTAATTACCAAACAACATGAGGATGATGAAATACAATGAGTAGATCATTCCTCCATTTGGTCCTCCTAGAGCGTCGATTCCATTGTACATTACTTCGTTCCAGTCTTCACCGGTTAATATCTAGAAGAACTCGATTAGATTTGTTGGGGTGGTAAAAGAGGAAGCGCTTACTTGAAATACTGTTAGTAGTGCAATCGGGAAAGTGTTAAAGTTAGCTGGTGGTGTTCCACTGTCAAAGTTAAACTGTCCGCCAAATAGCTGCATACCGAGCAGCGCGAATATCAGTATGAACAAGAAGAGCAGAAAGAGCAAGGAAATAATAGATCTCATTGAATTGAGCAGTGAGATGACTAGATTCCGAAGTGATGACCAATATTTGGTAACTTTAAAAATACGTAAAAGTCGCAAGGCTCTTAAAACAGACAAACCAAAAGAGCCACCTTTGACTTCTGACCAAATTACTTCAAAGATTGAACCAGAAATTACGACGCAATCGAAGCGGTTAAATGCTGATTCAAAATATATTCTTGGTCCTAAGGCATACATTTTTATAAACATTTCGGACATAAACAGACCCAAAAATACGTATTCTGCAATATCTGCAAATTTCAATTCAAAAATTAAAGAACAAACTGAAACATCTTCAATTTACTTACACAAAAACTTGCTCAACCATTCAGGTTGACCGTGGTATTCCACAGCCACACAAAAAGTATTAAAGAAAACCAACATAATGACCGACCAATAAAACCATTGCGTTTTTACCATATGTCGAATACCAAAACGGAATCGTTTCTCTGCTCGCCAGAAACGTGCACATCCACCTTGGCCCCGGACTCGCGACTTCAAATATGACGTCCTGCCGAATCCTGTCAACAATACTTCAACTTCAACATTGGACAGTGTTTTATATTTTTTACATTGAAATCATATTTTTAAATAAATTGCTTCACCAAATATATCGACTTTAATTATTGGTAGACCTGTATAATGGTTTTCTATCGACAATATGTACAATTAAAAATATAAATGGAAATCACAATCTATTATTAGTTATGAAATCCTACAAACTAGAATCTACAGCAAACTTCTATGTATATATAAGACTATAAGAGCTAAAACCAAGTCTATTGGGTAGTTAGTTAGTAGGAATATTCACTATTCAGAGAGTCTAAATTTTAGGTACTACTGATAAGTAAATCGTCTTGCAGAAAATATTTTCACAACTAGTATTTGATTTCAGCCAAAAGCTGACCTATGCAGCTCAGCTCCAACCAACAACGACCAAACTTATTGGTGTTCAGTTAGCAGCAACAGCTGCACAGGTCTGAAAAGTTGTTTGAGGGGAAAACAATAATAAAGTTGACAAGTTTCAACAATGTTGATAAATGAAGTAATTTTCCCCTCAGAAGAATAGAATCCGCAGAATAGGCACTACAGAGACCGCAAATTATGAACTATAAACAATTCTAATAGTCTCATTTTACATAATAATGTAGTCCACCATTTCCGCATACCTTTTAGCTTTTTCTTAGATTCTGTAAGAAATACTGTGGATTAAAACATGATATCAGTATAAGTATAATTATTAAAAGGTAGAAATAGAAAAATGAAAAACAATATCAATTTTACCCTAACATTTAAAGGTAATTCAATTACCATGCAACAGAACTTTTCTAAGTAAGAGTGAAAAATGTCTATCAATTATTTTTTAGACTAATTATACGGGTACATAATTGTTTTTCTATTAGAACAATTTAAAATCCAATCAATCAACATTTCATAAATTGGTAAAGCAATTTCTTACCATCATCTCCAACGTCTTCTTCTTCACCTTCCTCTTCGGTGTCTGTGCTTTTACTTTTTCCCATTTTCTTCAATTTCTTCTTCTTTGCTGCTCTTCTCCTTGCTTCCATTATGTGCAACTTTTCTTCTTCGGTTGTTCGCTCTTCGGCTAGTATTACCTCCTCTGTGGAAGAAACAAAATTTAGCAAAAAGTCCCATCGGTAATTTTGTAAGCAAAACAGTAAGAGCTTACCAGCTTTGCAAATCCACTGCACATAACCATTAAGTTCCCTTTCTAGCTGCGCTGCTCTTCGGAGCTTTAAAAACTCCTGCCTATTTTCTACTTTTTCTCTTTCTTTTGCAAATTCACTAAGGATAGATAAAAGCACAATATCAAATTACAATAGCCTAGCTTCAATTAATAGCGTTATGCTAGCGTAACTAATTAGACGCGATATAAGAAATTAACCTGCTTTGGTAATCCATTCAAGATATTGTGCAAAGCTTTCGTGAAATAAACGTTTCGATCGCGATTTGTAAAAATTGGCTCTCCGCTCAACTCGTAATCGCTCATTAGAAAATTCGCTGCGTTAATATTGAAGATTATAAATCATGCATGTGGAAAAGTGAAGAAACTTACCCACTGAGCACACCAAGAACAAGATTTAACATGAAAAAAGAACCAAGCACGATGAGTGGTACAAAATACATCCAATTGAAGTAACTGCCTACAGCATCGTTCATCTGGAATAATGGGTTTCATAAAATTGTTTAAGGACTCGGATAATGGTAATTTTACCCAGTAAAGTATAGAAGTCCATCCTTCCATAGTGATACATTGAAATACTGTTAACATAGCGAATCCGATGTTATCAAAAGACGTGATCCCATTATTGGGACCTTGCCAACGTTCGAGACATACGGAATTTCCATCCCTGCACCAGTTGCTACCCTGAGATTGGGCTTGCGTTTCATTGTCAGTATTGCACGGTACTTCTTCTTCCCCTTCTCTGACTATTTCATCTACGAAGAAATAATCGGTTAGTGAATATCGTCTAATTGGGCGGCTAATGATTGGTTACCGATATCGTAAAGGCTATAGCAGGTTCTGTGTAATGCTCCTGAATAGAATTCCAATCCAATAATAGCAAAGATCACAATAGCAAACAAGACCAACAATCCAATCTGTAGCAATGGAGCCATAGCTTTTATGATGGACTTCAATACTACTTGCAGACCTAAATTGGGTGGATTTCAAAGTTAAATTGCGTTCACTTGATTTTTGGTATTTTTATTTGGTATTCATATGTGTTTGTTGTGTAAGTTAGTAGACCAATGCACTTTTAAGACAATAAGTATATATAGTTAAGAAGAAGTAAAAAGCATATTAAGATAAAAGCTTCACTAGTCTAGTCTGTAAAAACTACCTTGCATTCTAATCAGTAATTAATGAACGATAAAGATCTACAAAGAGCAACATTTTGATTTTGATTGAAAGTAAAATCGATCTGTTGCAAATGTAGAAATGTTTGAAAAGAGGAAGAATTGTACAACTACGTTTCATCTACTTACTAGGGATGCCAGAGACTAGCTTGAGAGGTCTTAGCACTCGAATAGCCCGCAACGTTCGCAGGTCCACTTCTATGTATTCTTGAGGGAACAACGTCAGAAACCTGCAAAATACTAGCCTCTAGCCATCTACTTCCAAAATACAACTATACTATAAGTAAATAAATTCTAAATACTAAAATTATATGTTTAACTCTCTAATGATGCGACCTGAAATTAAAATAAACACCACACAGCAAAAATTAATAAAACCTAGTCAACCGAGAGGCCAATGTAGATTTTACAATTACAAATAAACCAATTCAAAAAATTTCGTCCAAACCGCATATAAACCTAAATAATCCAGTGCCCTGATTCAGAAACATCTTCCAAATTAAAAATCCACATTCAAATAACAAGATAATATTGCTTTGCTTTGTATATACAGACCATTAAAATACATTCAAATTTTCTGTACTGAATTCGACATGTAAGAAAAAAAGTTTCCCGCTTTGTTGTTGGTGCTTATAAAAATTCTACTACCACATCTTTCTAAAATCATTCTTACAGATTGAATAGCCAGTACATTGATTTTATAAACCAACCTAGAAACCTACAATTATATGTAATACTGTTACTTTTTTCAATAAGGATTATTTTCCGTTTGCCAAAACTGACCTTCTTTATTCAAACAAATATTCTAGTAAGTTGAAATAGAGAGTCAATGTTTTGGAATAGCGCAAAAGATTCGATATTAAAAAAATAGAATTAAATCGAGCATCGAGCACTGTGTCTACCTACGCAACAGACATGCACACCACTTGGCGCAATCAGTAGATAATGACTGAAGAACGAATAACATAATATTGGAGACACCCACAAAAATATCCAAATAAAAAACTGATGTAGTTAACAGTAGTAGTGTTGTAGTGACTAACTATAAACTATGTTCTAACATCGTCTAAAAGTCTAGTTTGGTCTACAGCGGGCCGAAACTAGACAGTAAGTTAGTGATAATATAATAAGTGGCGATCGGGGGCCCTTACTTGGGATCCTGGACACCAACTTCAGGGGTCGCAACACGCGGAATGACCGTAACATCCGCAGATCAACATCAACGTTCGCTTCGGCAAAAACTGTCATAGACCTGACAAGATTACATATTTACAACACAATCGAGATTTACTAAGCACAAATCCTGAAAATTATCTTTTTGCTCCTGCTACGATGACAAATTTTTGTCATTTCGACTACATAATATATCATCAAAATTAACGGAAATTAACTCGACTCACCCTGTAAGCACGACAAAAAAATCCATTATGTTCCAAATGTTTCTAAGATATGATCCTCTATGTAAAACGAAACCTAGAGCTAAAATTTTTAATGATGCTTCAACGCAAAAAATTCCTAGAAAGTAAACTTCTGTTTTCTCCTGCAAGAAATTACAAATAATTAGCAATTTTTGAAAACGGTAGGACGATAAATATTCAAGCTTTTCCTGGCTAGTTTCTGAAAGCTCAAAGCTCCAATTATGGTAGTTAATTTCGTTTCGTGACATACGTGAGGTCAGTTACCATTACACTTTGCACGACATGTACAAAATAATTTCGTCCATAAAAAAAACTACAATTAATTAATATTTATGCACCAAAGCATCGTCAACATATCCAATTAAGTGAAGTAGCTTTCGATATTCATATTTATCGTCCTAATAAACTGGAGCAGTAAACAAAATTTCCATCATCCAAAGGAAAACTTACTAGTTTTTGTGCTAGTAAAGTCTTGTCGTGATTGGGCAGATGCTCCTCCAGTGCTAGCACCACACAGTTGGCTATGATTGTCAAAAGCACGGCATATTCGAACGGAGTAAACATGGCATTAAGGAAAATTTCAATTTTATAACAAAAAAAAAGCTCTACTTGAATTTTGTGCCAACAAAAGTGAACTAGGCCACTGGCATAATTCAAGTAGAACCTAAGAAGATAATCAATAAAGTAATTATTGCTGACTTTCTTATCAAACTTTCAGGAGGGCAGCAGATAATTAGTCCATTGAACAATATTTTGCTCATTATGCATTTTTTTTTTTTTGATTTTTGAAAAGGATATGGCCACTCGATGATGAAGCGCGTGTATCTACGGATGGGGTTCTCCTCGGAGAACAGGAACAACGAGGAAGGCCCCTGTCCTCCTGCCGCGCTCGCGCCCCCCATTCTATCAGCTCCGCCCGCCCCCGCCTGCTGCTGCACCGCCTGAGCCGCCGCCTCCTGCGCTGCGGCCAACCTGCAATTAAAAAAACACACATGCATTCAAATAAATCCGATGTTATTGCTAATGAAAACTAAGTGATTTCTAATTTGCTGTTAGGAAATCTGGCTACCAGCTTGGAAGTGCCTAGACGGCGCCCGGCGTCCCTTTCAGACGTCGCCACAAACTCCGGAGCCATGACCAACTTGAGATATAGGTTACATACATATTCACTATTTGTTCCACCCACATTCTTTCAATGTGAGCCAAATAGCAATTAACTCATTGATAAATAATCCCATTTTTGTAGGTTATGTACATACGCATTTTGACAGTTTTGACAACATGTAATCTGATTGCTCTAATCTAGTCATCTAACAAAATAAGCGCTGTGATTGGTCGGGTCTAAAATTGCGGTAAAATTGTTCGATTTGAAAATGTTTGTAATAAAATTGTCAATTAGTGAGATTTTCATAGATAAAAGATCAGGTCCCGCTGCAAAATTGGTAAGGTGTGTAAGACACGTGTCCCCAGATGACGCAAAGCTGCAAAACGACGTCACCAACCGCCATGTTGACGCGTGACGTCAGGCGCGTAAGAATCGATAGGCAACTGCAGTGCTAAGGGCCAGGATACTCCTGAGTCCTGATCGTCCTGATGGGCTAATTGAGTTAGAATGAGAGGATGCCTCACAACTCCTTCTACAGTCTGCTTTCTAATCAGCCAAATAATGAACATTCATGCAGCTCTATTATTTCCCTTCATTTAGCTTTTGTTAAGAGTTATTAGGCGTTTTATAATTGTGATTGCTTTTGATTGAGGCAAACCAGACAAAAAGCGTTCATTTAAATCGGGAATAAATGCGGACCATATGTTGGTAATTAGGATCGATTATTTTGGATGCAATTTATTATATAAATTCTTCGGAATGAAGAACAAAATATTCTCGTTTAGTTTTAAACTTTTAAACATCAACAGGTGGATGATTTCTATATTGTATAGTAGGATAATACAAAAATAATTTACATATGAGGTCGGAGTGCTCGACATTTATTTCTCGTTCATATTTTTATAGATATAGAGCGGAGATTGAATTAATAAACAAAAATGCAAGTTCGAATATGCTATATATATGAAGAAACCCATCTTATATGCTCCGAGAGACAATTTTTAAATAAATGATAACTTCAGTATTAATGACGCTATAAAATATCTAATGGTACTTTTGGAAACCACAAACATAAATCTACAAACGTATGTATAGATTATTTCATAAAACTATATTTTTCAATAAAATTTTCAGGTTTTTTCAAAAAAATATAGTTCCATATTTGTCAATGCCTGCAAAATTGGCAAATTAACTTGTTGAGTAACTATAGTACAATACAGCATCAATACACCTACTCTCATTAAAGTTAAACAAAGTTCAAAGGTGAGCATTGAGCAAAAACAACCGGTACAAATATCCAGGATCAAAAAGTTTTCAGATTATAGAGTCGGCACTCAACAATGCATACCCTTGCCTATATTATTTAGAGTTTTGTGTATTTGCAAATATATTAAATTCTCTAATCTGAAAAGTTTGATTGCTCTTTTGAACTAATGAATGCAAATAAACAATAATGAACAATTTAAAGCAGGTACATTTAATTGGAAGTGGTATTGATGCGAGAACAGATTTAGTTGCTAAGTGCCCAACAGAATCAACACATTATTATAAATTAAAGTTAACGTATATGAAAAAAGCATCCCTAAATAATTTATTTTTAGCTCCAATTTAAGGTCATGAATTAGTTTTAGGTGCAGGATGTTTAAGGTTGTATTTAATCAAGCGTATGAATTATTTTCCTCGAAAATGTACTACATTACTTCAAATGTCTTTGGCATTTAGCATTAACATTAAACAACAAACTAGTGTGTATTTAATTAATGTAAAATAACAATTCATTAAGGTAGTACAAACACGTGTTTTAAATTTTAATCAACGTTAAGTGAAATTTCAATTTTTTGTGTCACATTTCGTTAAATTTAAAATATTTTTCGCTATAATTTAAATATTGCATGTAAATTCAAATAATACTATTAAATATGCATTTTACGAGGTTTCTTAGAACCACAGAGATGACAATCTCAAGCTAGAAAAAAAAAATACCAAGAATAGTAAATTTTGAATAATCATTGTATAGACGTAAATAATTAAATCTAGAATTAGCTTAATCAGGATAACTGGCTACATTTATTCAAATGAGCAGGATAATCAATATATTGAGTGATTTTGCACATGTTTTATGGAAATATCTCGACATAATTTGGTTCACTAACCAATTATATATTTGTCCTCGTTATAGTCGATGATTAATTAAAATTATAAAAGATATTACAATTATATTGTCAATCTATTATCAAAATTAAATATTCCATGGTGGTTTTAAATTGTTGACTGTAATTTAATTAATTGGCTCCATTAAATTATTTTGGTAATGTTTTTAGTAAAATTGAATAAAATAAATTGCATTAAATTAATGTTCATATGATGAATTAATATTATAATGCATCATCAATTTAATTAAATTATTGCCTAATTACAGTTTGTAGAATTAAATTAATTTTCCTAATTTTCGATCCATAAATTATAAATACATTAGCGTATAAAAATTTCAGTAATATTATACTGTTTCAATAACCAAACCGAAAATACAATTTACAAATCCTATTTGTATTCTTTGTCATAATGAACAACGTCCTATTAAACTAATAACGCGCTAATATTAGATTTTAATTGCATAATCAAACAATATCAAATTTTACATTCTATTCGAATGAAATTAGCCGAGTAAGTTTACTATAACAATAATAACAAAAATGAAACCATTTAACCAACAAACAATAATTGAATAAAACCAACCGTAACACATATCAAATATTCTGCTATACCTTTAATCGAACAAAAAGTAATTGGATAAAACTTTACCCAAAGGTTTCTGTACACTTAAAATACCGTCTGTATTAAATATATTGATTGATTTTATTTCTAAACTCAACTCTAAACATAGAGATGCTTCAAAACAAATTCAAAACATTAGTTTTTTTGATTTTTTTTTTGTATGTAGATTAGATTAATTTATACGCGCTCTTTTTTAAAATCCTGTCGCAGGATGAGCCACCAAAAGATTTTATTGGTGTATTTTGAAAATCTTGACTACACGTCGACATGCAACTATTTATATTTTAGATATTTTAACGAAATAAAAAGTTTGTTTAACTATGACTAATAAACGCATTGGGGACATTACAGGTTCAACTACAGGGTGTATTTATCATCTATTATTAATTACTCCTAGTCCTTTGGTCGATCTATATTAATAAGCGCCAGACATTCGGATCGAATATTTTTGTAGCGCAACTTCTATTGGCCCTATTTTGAAAATAACTATAATTATCGATTAGGGATAAATTAGCAAGTGATGTAAAAATTAGAATACTCTACTAGACCACATCAAAGGCAAAGGGATGAAAAATATATGGGTCACGGGGATCAATGTAGTGTGCTAAGGATGACGTTTGGCATCCATGATCGCAGGACTGCTGCACCCGCTGAGGTCCACTCGGGGGTGGCTAGGGGTGGATTTTTCAGCTGGTAGATTTGGTAAACTGACCTGATTTATCAGTGTGGGCTTACAGCAGCATGCCTCCATTTTGTGTTACTTTGTGCGGGCGTATGAATTTTCCTTGAAGCAGCAGCCGTTTCCAAGCTCAGTGGCTGCCTTCATCATCGAGCGGAAATCACACTAGACACTGATATCTCCGGACACCCCTAACTAAGGATCACAACACCTCATATTTACGATTTGAATCTGTTTTTACACAAACGTTGCTTAAAATCAGTCCGCACCCGTACTCTCAGGGTTGAAAGTACTCGTTCACTTTCGACGCTTTTCGAACACGAGAATGCGTCCTGAAACGACGCACCAAGCTTCACCGTCTGATCCTGGCGTGGCAGCGTCCTGCGCCTTAACTCCTGCTCTTTGTGCCGCCGTTGCCTCGCACCGGACTCCGGAATTTTCTACGACGATACGATGCTCCCCGGTCCCTCTCGTCTGCTGCTATCCTTCCATTCATGATTCCTTCAATACACTTATTGCACACCAACGCGGATTTTTTCCGCTCTTTTCTGGATTTTCCATACAGTCACACAATGATTCAGATTAAAGTTTATAGGATAGGATAGGATAAGGATAATATTAAGTGGGATAATTCTACTAACTATTCTCATAAGTTGTGGTGCTAAACCGAAGTGCTAACTCTTGACATTAATTTGAATACTTGTACTAGTGATACATTATCATAAAATTGCGGTATTATTTTTTGATGTTATTTTTAAAGGTACTCACATTTTACATGCTTGTTTTATTACACATGTTTACAACTGCTTGAAATCACTTTCATCGTCTATGGACTCAGAGTACTTATTTCATTAAATTAAATGCAATGATTGTCCGGTTACGAATTAGACTACACGAATTTAAAATCAACCAGTTAATAATCAACTTCAAAAAATGTTTAATAAAAATAAATTTTATTGTATGAAAGTTGGTAGCCTAAATTAATTATTTAAATTTTAAAAACGAGGCAATTTTATTTAATTAAAAGACGCGCGAAAAACAAGATTCAAATTTTTGAATACAATATATTTTCCTGCTACAAATAAACACCCTGCGCCATCTACTAGAAATGTCTGCACTCAATAGACCTTGTTGCAGGATATATCCGCAAAACTCGCAGGACTGTTTAGACTCTGCTAAAGTTTGAGCTTACGACCGGTAGATGACGCTCGAGTCTAATTTCATCCCTTATACAATTTATTTCGAATATTTTCGATTTTTTTTATTCATTTATGTATGTGCAAGTAAAAATAAATGTTTTATGAATATTAGCTGCTTTATCGCCTAAAAATGTACCCTAAATATATGTATGACTGCCGCAATTTCCGGTGTATATACCTCAAACGAAACAATTTCGCTTAAACGGAAGTTGTTACCATATAAATCCGGTAATTTGGTTAAAAATCGTTTAACCATAGCTGATGTGAGGCAATATAAATAAATTCTAAGTTAAAATCCGTTAATATTCAATATTATATGTGAAAATTTACAAAAAATACTGAATTGATATTAATATTTCAAAATTATTGATATAAATGCACTAAATAATTTATTTTAATATAATACATAATTGATAATCCCATTTCCATGTTAATTATTGGTAAATATTTATTATAAGTAAATAGCGAATCAAAGTTCGACTATACATTATCATGAAATTTGCAATGAATCAAATATTGACAATTAACATTTAATTAAATTTCGAACTCTGTCTACATATTTGAATATAACATTAAGCTTCCTAAAGGAAACAAAATTTGCTTGCAAATAATACTCTAAAAAATTAAATAATCTTATTTGAATAGTAATTCCACTGCGCGTATTACAATTCAAATTCAATATCGAATTGCAATATGGATAATAGTATTAACACAATCATTAAATTTAATTAAATCGATGACTGCATCAAATACCTACTCTCAAATCCAATCAAAATTTGTAATCATCATAATTAAATTAAACTTACATAATATCACCCAACTTAAGCCGAGTCTGAATGAGTGCGCAGGATTTATGATCCGAGGTGGTGACGGCTCTCCTGCGACGAGCATATCTAACCGGAGCTGCGAAATCATCACCAAATTTAATAGCTGGTGAAGAGCCCCTTCTCCTGTTAGACATGTGTCTTCCTGCAACCCCTCCCAACATCCTGAAACAACGAAAATTGATTGAGGTACCAGAGATTTATCGATTTCAATTTATTTTTAGCGAGACCATACGGAATATTTGAATTCTTAAGTGGAAGGACTAGCCTTCATGCAGGAATAAATAATGCGGAGTAGAAAATAGAAATTGGATGAAAAGTGTCCTATTGAATAGATATTTGCAGATTAAAGATCACTTATACATTTCTATTTCACTTTCAGTACAAGCTTTGCAAACACTTGTTGAACTTCAGACCTGTTGCTTGCAAATGATGTGTACATTTCAGGAACTATTACAATAAAATCGCCAAAATGCAATCAGCAAACTGTAATTTAGTTATAAGATTGAAATAAAAATTGAATATTCAGTGGAATATTTCTCGTTCGATTCAATTTCACTGCTGTTCATTAAATTCTGCCTCATGCACTCATTGTTCTGAGATTTTGATTTTTGCAAATTCTTCACTGAATTTTCTACGCTTTTGTTTAAGCACAAGAATAGTTAATGAATGCATGTACAAAACTTTCATGAATGTATTTAATAGAAGAGATTCAAATTTCATACATACTCGTCTTTCAAAAGATTTTTGCGTTTAATCAACATGATACTTTATTATTATATTAGAAAAAGTACTTATAACTTTTGGAAAGGACATTCTTATTTTCGAATCAAATAATACTTGATGTTACACAATATCGCAATTTTAATCAGTATTTGCACAAAAGCTCAAATATCTCATTAATTCCGTTATGGAGTTCAAAACAAAATTGTATCCGAATTATAATTATTACGAAATATGTAATGAAAGTAATTAATTCTCATCCTTCATCTACTAATCATAGATTAATTAATTTAATTGAAATGGGTATAAATAACAAAACGCATATGAATGGAGCTTTTGTTGAAGCTTTGCCTTTGAATATATTTGTTTGTACTTGCAATGAGCTTTTATTTTATTTATCAAACTATTACAATAATTAAAATAATCCGAAACTTTTTTGTAAATATTTGAATAATTATATTATTTCTATTTGAATGACGTAATAATCAAAGGATGGAACAGCATAGAAAGATAATACGCTATCAGAAAATGTCACATATAGAAATTATAGACAGGTTTTCATAGAACTGTGTTCAAGTTTGAAACAACTGAGTTTAATATCTGAATGTGAGAAGTAGAAGTAATATAATAATATAAATGACACCTTGAACGTAAACTGGAATAAATTTCTATGCAAACCACCCTTTGTCGCCCCGGCACCCCTATAATGATCTATTTCAGACCTTAGATTTAATTATGTGACATGTTCTTTGTCTCTTCCTTAATACTGATGCTCAGATTATTTCAGTATAGAAATAATTAATTATGCCAGAATAATCTTATTCTAGTTAACTACACAACAATAATAGGGACTCGAAAAAAACATAGCTTTAAGTTAATCCGGTTAAAAAACAAAGTAATAAATTTGCTAGATTAGAGAAAGCTAACTTTTCACTTTCTCGTTATTAATATTCTTTGGAAAAAGTTCTAAACTGAATATTTATGGATTAAATGTGAAGTAATTTATCAAACTTTGATTTGAAACTTTCGAAAATTGTAACTTTTAGAAATTTAAATTAATTACTTTCGCGCCATCGACCAATATATTGATTATATTTTTTAATTTCATTGATGTGCTTTTGTTGTCGTACTTAGTTGTTTATACCACTCAAGTATTTTTTGAGCTTTTATCGTAACTATACAAATATCAATTTATT
This sequence comes from Cryptophagus acutangulus, assembly GCA_963556235.1. Lineage (NCBI taxonomy): Eukaryota > Metazoa > Arthropoda > Insecta > Coleoptera > Cryptophagidae > Cryptophagus > Cryptophagus acutangulus. The sequence goes on along the minus strand of OY744559.1, from coordinate 11,031,331 downwards.
TTCGACGTACTTGTACATTATATCGATTCAAAACGCTTGTAAAGTGCTATCGCACGTTTAATTTGTTTAATTTCCTAAGGATAATGAATTTCGATGGCGTTATTGTCGCCTGTCTGTTAAACGTGACAATTTAATATCGCACTATATTTGTTGAGGTTTTATAACTTTAATTTATTTTGTACGAATACAATTTTCTTGCTTTAATGAAAAGGATCAATTTCAACTTCAACCCTCGGGAAAATAGACAAAAAAATTCGATATTTCCAATATATGAGCAACAAATGAGCTTTTCATTTAAAATCCAAATCAAATTTACTGCCAATATCATAAATAAATGCAATCTAGCTGCATCAATTTTAATTTAATTAAACTTTTATGAATAATTGAATTTTATGAAATAATTGTTAAACAATTACATTAGGCTATAAAAAAGTGATAGCGCTATTTCGAAAATAAATTTAATTCTCTACTAAAAAAGTTGTTAAACTCAATTTATTCACAACAAAAATTTCCTTGTCTGCTTTTATTTACTTTGATAAGCAAAGAGTCGAAAAATGACGAAAACTAATAATCACATATCTGCTTTTAACACATTTCAACGAAAAAACTGAGCAAACTTTACTAACGAACGTTGAACAAACAAGGGCTTTTGAAAGGGTAGATAGAGCTTCACTGGTTTATTCTATTATAGCATTATATATCTAAATTTAATTTCATATTTTTCAAGATTTTAATTTACATACCACGAATTCGCCAGACTTTTCAGTAGTTACACTTTCAATGCTCATTATCGAAATCACATAAGTTTTCGCATTAAAACTTTACACGGGAATGCGATCCAAGGTTTCGATAGCAAAGCTTTTATCATATTGATTAGGTCCTTATCAAAATATTCAATAACTTTTTATTTGCATCACAAAAGGATGACAGCTTCAATGCACATAAGTGCCAAGACAGGTATTCAATTAATTATGGATCGAATAATTTTGATCATTAAACTTGCACGCCAATTTACTATTTAAAAATGTGCATTTAAACGTAATAATTAATTAATTTCATTAATTATGTAGGGAAGTCTAAGTCTACCAGAATAATAATCAATCATTGTAAGGGAAGTCTCTGAGGGGCAGAATTTTTAATTTATTTTAAATTGAAGGTCAGTGTTCATGAGATATTGCGTTAATTATATTAACCCGCAAACTAATTACTAGTTCAACAACGTCTTCACAAAGTATAATTATGATGAATTAGCCAACTTCTATGAACATGCTGCAAGAAAAAAGTTACTGATTTAAAAAATAAATTATTGCATAGAACTTCTAAAAATGAATACAGCTCGCTTTAATTTCCATAAAAAGGATAAAAAGCGTCGACAATCTCGTGTTTCTAGGAAATGTCGATCCGTGTTTATCGATAATGATGCACATCATAAGTCGTGGTAGTCTCTTCTTCATCGTCATTCATCTTCCTCGACCGATCTTGTGTATCCGGGCTGAGGGCTCAGCAGCACAGCCTCCCCCAGCAGAACTTCATCATCGATCTTTCGCCTGGCAGGCCGCTCAACAGTATTTATAGCTGCATTCAAACACTCCTGCTGACGGCTAACAGCCACCTGTTTGCTACAGCTAGACAGGGCCCCAACAACTATTTTAATATTAACTACGACCAGAGTGGTTTATTTCTTCTCGTGTTATTTCTAACAACTTTTAATTGCCTCATGTATTATTTTCGAGTTCTTTTCAAGCACTTTATGGGCGAAAAGCTACACGTTTATGACGTGTCCGTAAAATGTATAAAAATTGTTACTATTAACAAACAAAATGCGATATTTTAATTCGCTGTTTGAAGAATAAACTAAATGGCAAATGTGTTTTCACTGTTTGAGCAGAATTAATTGGTTCCGCGATTGTTTGTTCCATTTAGATATTTTGATTGCTATTTTTTGTTTGGCTATTTTTTAAATTTAGCCGCAATATTTTGTTGATGGAAAATAAATTTCAATCCATATAAATATTGCATATTGTTTAGTTTTCTGCACACTAAATCAAGCTTAAAAGCCCCTGCAGATGGAAAATGCGCTTTATAGCAACTTTTATAAAGTAAAGAAGCATGAATTGTATTCTCGTTCTTGTAAAATCCGTGGATGATCCTTTAGAAGCTTAAAAGCGAATTTCTTCACCCAGAACGCATTTATATCCCTTATTTTTAATAATATAAAATAAGTATATTATATTTTCCGCTGGGCTTAATGTAAATTAACTCGGAACATTATTTAATTAAAATTACAAGCTTTGTTGAACATTTTAGTAAAAGCTCTCGAAAAAACAACAATTAACTGAAACAGCAATTCCTTTAACAATAAATACGAATTATTTTTGCTTAACATAAAACTTGATGTGATTGGAATCTCCGACATTAATCATAGTATAGCCTGGTGGAGTAAATGTTATTAGTTTGGCGAGTCACCTGAATCTGTTTTGTAAATCCGTCTTTTACGTGCTTTGAGAAATGCATGAAGCTTTGTTGAGCCTGCTGTAGCTTTTAATAACACAGAAATTCCCTTATGGTTTCGAATTTTCTACGAAATATAATTACGCCACGAAAACCTACCCCATCCAAGTGAAGTGAAGGGTTAGTAGTAATAAAGTGTTTCGGTCAATCGACTTGCACCTGGATGGATTTAGACGACGCTAATTGAATTCGTAGACGGTGTTATGTAATTTTTAACGCAAACGAATTAATTTACATAAAGATAACATTATTCGTTAGTCCGAAATGTATGGGAGTAGTTAAAGGGGTGATTTTTATTAGCTCGTATTTATAGTGAAGCACTTTGCATGCAAGCTATCTGCGACAATTATCATGCACAAATCCCGTAAATTTAGAATTTTATATTCTTGTAAAAAATTTAATTTAAATACGAAGTAAAACCTCTTGCTATTCATGAGATGATTATGTTTAACATTAATGCTCCACTCAGTCTACTCTAATAATTCCCTCTTGGTAGCACAAACAAATTCATTAAATTAATTCTATGTCTAATGTCACAACAACAATTAAATATAATTGTTACACTTTAATTATCCTCCTGCTAGAAAAACCGTTTTATAAACTAAATCAAAAGTTTTCCCATATAATTACGTCTAAATTAATTTCATATGAATTTTCTAGCAAGGCAAAAACTGCACAAGCGTAAAAACACAAAAGGCAAAGCAAATAAGGTCGTTGCAAAAGTTAGAAGAGAGTATTTCTGCCAACTGAAGATGTTAATTTGTAACTTTTGCCAGGTTTACAACATCCAATACGAAGCCCAAGTGTTTGCTCTTCCTTTATTCCCAGGCCTTCAAAAGATCATTAAGATCAAACGAATGCTTTTCGTGTGTTTATTGTGGTCACCAACGTCCCTTTTATATTTTCATTTAAATTGAAACTTTAGATCGAACTATCCGCAAACTCATCAAATTACATTTAATTTAATAATGATAAACAATCCAGTTTGAAACTATGAAAGCTGAGTTTCAGCTAATGAGCTTCGCCGCAATTTCACCAAGACTATTTATACAGGTAGACATTTTCCAAGTTCTCGCGAAACTTATTTGTTTATGAAAGGGTTGGAATACTTGGACCCCATTCTTATCGATTTTCGAGAGCTACAAGCTTGTTGCTCAACAATTTGAATGTTAATTGATTATCAGTGCACATAACTTGCGAAATATTTTACTATACTTTAGTAAATTATAATTCCGAGTGCATTTCGTTGATCATAAACGCACAAATCCAGGCAATCCTTTAAATCGAGGAGTTCAAACCACTTTAATTTTACTAAAAGTCCTTAAAATATTAAATGTTTTGAGGGTAGACGGATAGTTATTGGTTTGCAGGATGTTGGAAACGTATTGCATTGCGTGAGCAAATATCGATATTAAAATTTAATGCATGTACATTAATGTTGCAAATAATACAACAAATCAAAATAAATTAAAATAGTTTTCAACAAACAGCTTCATCAATAATAATCAAATTAATTGGTTTGTTTTCCATGTGAAATGTAATAAATGTTTATAAATAACATTCATTAACAAATATTTGTAATAAAATATTTTTTTGGCTTCATGAAATGGCTTTTAGTCCATATATCGATTCGAGCAGCTTCTTTGTCCAAAATTATGTGAAAGTTGGCTTTTCCAGGCTCGTTCAATTTAAAGTCTCTCAAGCTAACATTCAATGACCGACATAAAATCCTGACGACCTGACTTGGACATGACAAGCTAACAATGATTTTTAAATGTCTGCCTTTAGAAATAACGCAGCTTTCGAGCTAAAAATCAATGAGAGGCAAAGCAAAAATAGTTTGAGTGCCAGGAAAAAAATCCTGCTAATTTACTTTAAGAATCTTATTAATATCTTTGGGAAAGAAAATATTTTCTCGATTTTTCTCGAAAAAATGATTTTATGGATAAAAACGGAATGGAGGCTAACGTGGAACGAACTAAAAATGTATTATGAGATATTGGAGAAGAAAGATGATGGAAAATCGCACAAGCACAATGTTTGATACGTCAAATCTTGTTGATATGTGAATGTTTCTTTCAGTTTGCCTCTTCTTTGTTAAGATATAGAAAACAAAAAATATATCTAACATGAACGAATATTTACTTAAGCAGCAATTGTAGACGAATATTTTGCATCCCGCGATACTATATTAAGTTATCAATAGGAATAGGAAGTTTGAGCTTTGAAAAATACATGTATGAGCAAATTCAACCATATATTGCATATCATTTCAAGTAAAGCAATCAAGCAATATACCAATTCGTTCTTTGAAGATACCTTTTTAAAGTGAAATAGGAATAACGCTTCGACTAGCACTGAACGAAACTGAAAAAAAATCGAGAAGTCGAATGAATAAAATGCGGACGGGTTATTATAACTTGTACAATCAATAATTATTAATAATCAAAATTGCTTGATGTATTGATGTTTCTACTAGAACTCAATTTCATACTATTTGATGAGGAACTTAGGTCCTAGATCTTCACCCTTGAGTATCATTTGAACGGATGACTGGATAATAATATTCATCTTGTTTACTAAGGACAAAAGGGGTGAAGTTGGACAATTTTGCAATTTTGGAAAAAATATATCTATAATGAAGTTTCAGTGCATGCAAGTTTGACTGAAAGTTAACATGGTAACATCACAATAAACGCACGCAATTCCACCATCGTTATCAAGCCATATTTATCAAAGTCTGTGTTAATTTAAATCACCTTTATCTGTAAACACATGCCATTTTTAATGCATCGGTTATACAACTACAAACAAATAATGATAATTTACACCCCATAAACAATTTCATACAGTCGGATTAATTTTGTATATTGATGAAGTTACTGTTTGACTTAAAGTTTATTAAACTATATTTAGCGATAATATATGCTTAATGATTTGGCGATTAGTGATGATGAAATATAAAGTTAGACGTCTCCTAATTAACTATAACTACCTTCTTCTCATTTCCTGAAATGTCGTCGTGGGAGACAGATCCTTGTCAACCACCACCACCAGCTTTCAGTAACAAAGTCTCTTCAGTTACATGCATCAATGCTAATTTGCTTGATGTACAAATTCGCTAATTTAAAGTGAAGGATTTTATTTCTTGTTGTTTATTGTGGATTTATAGCGAGCGAGTTGTTTGAAATTAAATTGTCCTATAGAATTTAGTTCGAGACGCTAGACGTAAAATATTGAATTATGCATTTCTTTAATAAAATATTTTATACCTTTGTGTAAAAGTATATACTTGTTACTTCGAGGATATTGATTTAATGATATATTATTTATGGGCTGGAAACGGTCGAATATACGAGGATGGATTGATAAAATAAAATTCAAACATTTCAGGAAATAGAAGACGCTAAAAAATTAATTGGCGGCTGAAAAATTTTGCAAAATTTCAAATAAAATTGTCCAAAGTGTCACAGTCGCTTAAAATCTCAGTTATTTGCATAATAAATGTCACAAGTTAATTTTTCACATATTGGACTGAATGTCAGACAGACAAACATTTCAAAAAATATGACTCCTATGAAACAAATTAAATGCATTCTGAATAGCATTTTTTTTCATTCACTACCCTTGCTTAAATTTATTTTACGTTGGAGTAGAAAAGTGTTTGGAAAAGAAAAATCTGTATGAATAAAATAAAACGTACGCCGCCTGTCTTTAGCAGAGATTTGCAAATAATTCAATTTGCATGTAGAAAGTGTTTGATGATGAACTTTCAGCATTCGCATGCAAACCACTGGTCCTTACGATCAATATGCCTTCAAGCAAAGCCGTTTAAACGATTTTGGTGTACATAAAATCCACCTATTTAAATTAATATGTCATTCAAAATTTATATACAAATAAAATGCTAAAAGCTTCGCGAAGTAGCTAAAGTGCACCACCTACTGTTAGCAATATCAAAAATATTTCGGAAAAGAATTGTTGTCACCGCATGACGAAGAAAAATTCAAGAGTCATGAATAAATTTCGTCTCAAGCCATCATTATTTGCATATTCCTTTCATATAATTATATTTTATAAGAGGAATACTGATTAAAGCTGAATAAGGAATAATTTGAATTAATTTTCGAAAATAAAGGCGACTTTGTAAGATTAAAATTTCACTACTAAATATTGATTGGTCATTAAAAATGTGCCTATTCATGAATTTGCTGAGATGACCGCTTCAAATGGCAAGTTGAAGACAATTATGCAGTGATGCATTCAATGACCAATCCAAAGTTTGAAGCAAAGCGTATTTGCATTGCAATTCGAACTGTCTAATTAATAAACATCCAGCGAAATTCCGTTAATTAATTTTTCAAGTAATATTTACATTCGTAGCACTGTGACTTATAAATTTAATTAACCACGGTCCTTTTGACACATGACCGAGATAAGCACTCGTTTAGAATCTCGGTATTATTGATGTGCCACCTGTTGAAGAGTCCACTATTTACCAACAAAATTTCGGGATCAATATGACTGACAAGATCAAAATCCTTGGTAAGGATAATTCTACTAAAAGCGGGATAAAAAACGAAAAATTTGCAGCTCAAAGCTCATTATCTGGATGGAGTTTGTGTTGATGCAAGAAGAAATTGAGTTCTTAGACGAACCAATTTAATTATGGTTTAGTTTTATGCAATCTTTTTAAAAGTTTCAAAATTATATTGTCAAATTGAAAGTTAAAGTTCGGACGGAAAAATTATATCCCGGATTAATTAATTGAACAATATTTGTCTTGTAATTTCATTAGAGCAATTTTATAGCCCATAAACTTAATTCTCAATAAAAAAAAGAATGCACATCGAATTTTTCGGAATGCAATAATTTCAAGACCGCCAAACAGAATTACACTTCAAATATTGGTTTGTAAACGTCGAGATTGTCTTTGGAGCAGGTTATTTAAAGTCGTTTTTCTTTTCTATCTCCTTTAGATTATCCATCAATCTGCTTCAGTTGTCCCTTGTCGTTTATTCCGCTTTCTTTAGCTCCATCCATTATTGAGTTTAGAGCAAGCAATATCTTTCGTAACACTTTTGCCGCAAATACGACTGCCTGGAATAATCTACCAATATTCAGATGATGATTTTTAAGGAAATAGACCGACGTGTTGGGGTAATTTCATTTGGCAACACCAATCAATTGATTTTCAGTTAATAAGGAGTTCGTTAAATAATTAGAAGCTAATTTGATTGGAAGCGAAATTAGAGACGAAATGTGATATGGGAAATGTATACAGAATCCATCTGGATTAATTCACGAGAAGGAATCCGTTAGAAAATCGTATTGTAATTCAGAAAAATAGCAATTTAATTAAAATAGAGATATTGATCTATTTGTTTAAATATTCCCTTTGGTCCTTGCTCCTCATTCAAAATCAAACTGATATTAATAATAATAATATGTATTCCAAATTTCAATGGTAGCAGTGTCAAAGAATCCTTTAGAATTGCGCATATTATGCCATCAGCTTTTGATTTGTAAACGAATAAAAAATCAATATTGATGATAAATGATAATAATAATGAATGGAATATTATTGATAATGTCGGATGCTGCATTTAAATGTAAACTTGCATTCCACAAGTAATTAGCATGAAATTTATGGTCGTTGCAGAAATTTGTAATTATAGCATCAGATAATTATAACTCAATAAGTATCTGCAATTAAAAATATCATATAGTTACTGGGCTGTTAATAATTCTATATTAATAGTTTGAAACTTGCAAATATATTAGCGTTTGTCATGCATAAGCACAAATTTTACTATAATTATATTTTCAGTATTTTTTTATAGAAAAGTAGTCTATGATTAAATAGACCATTATCACGAATAATTCAAAAATTGCGTTAACGCTACATTATCCAAAGCTCTCATTGTGCTTTTATAAAGCTTTTTAGATTTCACTGTGAATTATCTATTTGAAATAAATTAATCGGTGCACCGTAATGCGTGTCTATCGAAACGATAATAAGCGTACTATCAAATTAAATTCGTACTGAATTGTAAAACGTAATAAATAAAATTGTAAGCACGTTTGGCTAAATTCAAAATACAAACATGGATGCGGTGTGGTCTCAGTCAGCAAGAATTAACTAGTAGCTATTGCCCTCAAAGACATAGTTTCCGACTGGATAAATATTGGATCAGACAAGTTTCGAGCTAATTACGTGGAAAAATTCGATCTCTAAATAAATAATAGCAATCAGCAATCAACAATAAAAATATTGTAAATTTAAACGATACAGTAGATCAAATCGCGTGCAAGTTGAAGAATATGGAAGTTAATCATCTGTCTTTGACCCCGCGATCGCCTGACCCCAATCCCATCGAAATTATGTGGAATATTCAACAAAATTCTGCATCAACTATATTATGCATTGTTGAATTAAAAAATTACTTGATCATAATCCAAGAAACGTCGACCGAAATCCTACGTGCATAACAAGGAGTTTTATGCAAAAGTTCAATTCGTTAACTTGAAGTTAAACAAGCTAAAGTGAATTTCATGCAAACTAAACAGATTTCCAACACTTCTCGAATTCTTTGTTTAATTAAAATCAACATTTAACAGTGCGCTCGCTCTTATTCTCCATCGTGTCTAGTGTTAACCTATTTTTATTGTACTTTACTAATTAATTTTGCATCATGCAATAAAGATCTGAAATTGACCATCGCGTTTATAAAACCATTAATTATTTATATAGCATCAAAGTTTAGATGAAGTTGATCATAAATTTTTATTAGGATCCGATCGTATTACTGCTTATTGCAGAGAATATAAATTTACCAACAAGATATCGATCTGAAGCATAAATCATGTTTTCCAGCTGTAATTTTCTTCATTACATATAATTACGTCAAAATAAATTCCCTTTTGACATATTTTTTGTGAGTTTTTCACCCATAAATCGAATATGTTTTTTTTAGTTGTATAAAAACAAAAATATATGTAAAAGGATTTCTCCACAAAAGAAATTGCCTATTCAAGCGGAATGCAGATTTATAAAGACGAAACAAGAAGACATGAAAGCTCAAAATGCATCATACATCTCGGATTCCTAGCAAATATTGATATGCGAGCCTTTACATTTACTTCTATTTTTTTTGCCAATAGAAACATTTTTTTCTTATCCGCTTTTATCCATTTTTCATTTAATTTAATGCCCTTTGTCCCAATTTAATTCAGTTCGTTCAAGATTCAAATAGCTGAACGGATTACGTATTTGAAACATAAGAAATTCAAATTTTATTCGATAAACGAAGATGTGTGTCCATAAAAGTCAGTCAGTTACATTTGCACCCTTCAGCAAAATCAAAAACCCACTCCACTTTTTAAAGCTCAACTTAATTTGCGAAAATTTTGACCAGCAACAATTTGCACCCTATACTAATAAATTCAATTTCCAAAAACGCTTTCCGTTCCAATTTTTTAAAGTAGATTAACTTTTTATTTTGGCTGAGATTAAGGTAGGTCAAAACACTTACAATGTACGCTGGTTATAACATAATTACACCCCCAACTAAATATCCACGAATTTATGTAGCAAACCCTACTATATTGCATATACTCTAAATTCAGGTCTTATCTGTAATCGGCATGTTGCGTGCAGGCCCAGTTTAGCTGGCCGCGCGTGACCGCAGCTACTAAAGGCCAATTTTCCTGTCAGAATATAATGCCAAATGCTTAGGAAAATAACAGCGAGAGGAACTTTTCGATGAAAGAAAAAAACTTGAGACACATTTGCGTGCAATTTTGTCGTTTAGCCTTTTTTTCCGATATGTTTATTTTGAACGCGTTAATTCGTTTTATTGCTATATTTAGGCAAAATTTTAGGATTTCCTTCAACAAGGAAATTGTGATGAAAGCCAATCATAAACTTTGTAACACATTATTATAACTTATAAGTATTAAAGTCAAAATTAAATTCTTCTCAATTAAAGTTTGTAATACATTTTTGCAATTTTAACTTTGGGAGCTTTACAAATATTTTGCATACACGTTTCTTATTTTTTGTTGTGAAAATAGCTAAAAAAGCAATTTGGAGCAAATTATTGACGTTTTCTCATGTGTGAAAAGACTAAATTGTTAAATAAAAATTCAAATGTTGTACACGTAACAAGTTATTGAGTTTGTTCAAAAAAAGGAAGCAAAAATAGCTTAAAATGTAAAATATAAAATCAATTTTATATTTTATTATAAAAATCATTTAGAAGAAATTTTTACCAGACCTGTGTTTGACATTTGACCCAGTTCTTTACATTATACTCAAGTACCACTAATTTTTCATAACAAAATTTATTTAACAACAAATTTTAATCAAAAATATAAATTCTTTCAATTCGCTTAAACATTCAAAATTTTACGTCCATAATTAATTTAAAGCCTCGAAATATGTGTTTCTAATTAGTTATAAACAATTAATTATGTATAATAAACAAAAAGTTTAATAAAAACAGCACAATAATTAATATTTTATACGTGGAGGATTATACAAAATAACATAATTTAGATTGAGCTTCAGCGCATTAAAATGTAAATTACATCGTAAAATTTGGTAGATTTACCTTTCATGAAAATATTCACGCAAATATTCGTTTAAAAATAATGAATCCTTTAGATTAAAAAAAAATGTTTGTTAAATTTTGTCATAAAACAAAGAATCCATCAGCATCACTTAGAACGCAAGCAACAAAAGCTCTGCATATGCACAAAAACAACTATTATCCTGAATAATGGACCAACGAGTTAATTTTTTCAGCTAGTACTCTATTTAATATAACTAGTTATTTATTTAGGACGACTTTTTACATGTATAATACTAAGTGGACGGAAGATGAATTTTTTAACATCACGCATAAAGGATGAGCGCTTTTTATACCAAACACCCTTGTAAATTTTAATAAGATAAATATCTTTCTAGTTAACGAAACGGAAAACAATTTTCCTACTCTAGGAAAAGCGTAGAAAAATTTGAATAAACATATTTCGAACAAAGGAATAAATCAAAGTCAAAATAAAAAGCTCGAAGCTAATAGAAATATCTTTTTCTAGCAGGAATTGTCTCTGGAGTGAGCAACAAGTATACGCAAGAAGGATTTTTGTCACATCAAGAAAAGAACATCAAAGAAAGTCTGATAGAAGAATAGAGATCTAATAGAATAGAACATTTAAAGACAACACCATTTAACATTGAGTCTTACTTTTAATAATGTTTACTAGAAAAAGCTTTGCCCAACTTTGGATGATAAAACTGCGCGACCCCCACATAGCCATTCATTCTCACTTATCCTCAAAGCTAAACACTAAATTCTACGTCCAGTCTTTTAGACAGGACTTTAAAATATGTTGCATGTTTTCCGGTGCACGGCTCCCTGCCGACTGAATTTTCATTTCTCGATGGTTCTTGCGCGGTTTACACAACTGCGAGCTTTTCTCTCAATGCGTTTACTAGATTTGAGGGATTTGGACACAAAAACAAGGCAAGCATACAGGGTGTTTGCCAATCATACTTGGTCCTCTTGGGATTCGCAAAATAAATGACCCTAAATCTTACACGAAATATTTTCTATGTCGTATCTTATTATTTTGGCGGAGGAACCAGTCTAGCGCGCAAATTGAACTTTCGTATTATTTGTTTATTCAAATTAATGATAAACTAAATTTTTCCACTTCAAGTTAATTAGTTAGCTTCGGGATATTCTGACTGCCAATTAAAAAAATTTCAGAAGAAGGTCGAGAAAAAGAAATGCTGTTCTCAAGTCATTAACAAGGCAACAAATGTTTCAGTAAAGGTAAACTTTCCGATAAAAAGCATACATTTTTATGTTTACGTTTGATAGAAAAGTGTTTGAAAACTTTGAACAAAACATACGTTTTTCTCCTACAATCAATGTCATTAAATTCTGTATCGTGCTTCAATAATATTTTGTTTGGTATACTGTACTTATGAGTGATGGATATCTATTATAATTAATAATGTAGACAACTAATTTTTTTTTCTACCAAAACATTTTTAAAAACTGAATAATTAAAGTAATTAAAGAAGTTAGTTTATGCATGAATACTTGAACAACAAATATATTAAAATAATTATTTTATAGCTGTTGTAAATTGAATTGAAATGCCTTGCAAAGCTTGATATAACTCCCGGAGATACGAATTTTCACTATATGCATACAGGATCTTATTCCCTCTCTAATTAAATATGCATTTAATTATTCAATTCTAATTAACACGTTCCAACAGATTCAGTAAGATCGTGGTTGTTTGTAGCATTAACTACAATACACCACGAAATATACGCTCAAAAGATGGAAAATAATTAAATATTTTATTATTCCTGTAATACGAATTTTACCTGTAAAAATGACGAGGTAAATCCTCGAATACAATCGTGTAATTTTTTTTTGCGCTTGAGCAACTAATTAAAAATTTGTTGGAAAGGTTTATCCTTATTAAAATTTATAAGCAGTGCACATAATATTTTTTTTTTAAATAAAACATGAACGTTTTATTTGAAAAAACATTCTTTCATTCATGTTTGCAAACTAATTTTGCATGTAAACCAAACAATTTACATAACAAATAAAAAAAATATTGAACTGTAATACAGATTTCCCAAAAATACTTTTCAATTAAATAACAAAAGATAGTAACAAATATTTGTTGAAATAAATTGATACCGGAATGTTTTCGCTTTGTTCGTTCATTATTATTATTAATAAATCGATTACACCTTTTCCTTTAATACTGAGGTATTAATTTTTCTTGAACTAATATGTACCTTTGGAAATCTAGATATTAACATGAATTGAATTTTTAAATTAAAACTTTCCAACAATGAGTTTGTTCAGGCAAATTTTTCAATTTTCAAAACGAATATAAAATTCTGATAAGGGTCATGTTAATATTCATTTTTATTTTATTATTCTATCCCTGCATTCTAATTATAGCACTAGCATACAGCTTTTTGAATATGAAACTTCTATTTAAATTAATTTCTTTACACAAAAGCTAAATATTTATTCGGGAATGCTCTGCACTACTATTTCGCTAAATAAACAATTATAACAAGCATATACAAAATAAATTATAATTTGTCTTGTTATATTTTAATACAATAAAGTATATTTGAAAATAGTAGAATGCTTTATTGTATTTAAAAAAAAATCTAATTAGAACGAAATTCTTGCTTCAGTCGCATTTTGTGAGATAAAGTCATTTCGAGAGTCATTTAGATTGACAAGACAATTCCACTCACAAAAGCATTCGGATTAAATATGACCGCTCGTGGTTAAACTTGATCAAAATTTATTTCATTCTACATTTAAATTAATTGCTAATTAGCTATAAAAAGGCTTAGTGCTAAAAAAAATCAGCAAGCCGCAATAAAAAATTATTTCTTCGTCGAATAAAATCGTAGCCCGCAATAAAACTAACTAGGATAATTACTAATCTTTCAACTCGCTAAACATGAACTGTGGTAATCTTGATAGTGTCTACGTTTTTTGGATATATCTGTAAATTGAATTTCAAACTTTCACATAATTAGAAATCCGCCTGATAAAATCTGCTTTACAGAAAATTGAGTAAATAATCTCATGGTTTCATTCCCTATACTTGAATTCGCTTTGTAATTACCTTTTATGAATGCGGATATAATTTCAACATAAAATAACGTTGGAAGAAAATCAGTTCCATCAAAAGGATTCAAAGGATTTTATTTTTATATTTAATGAATTTCCCAAGGTATAAAATTTTATTTATACAGGAAAACGCTAAATCCCAGTGCATTTTGTATTTACCGGGTACCTAGCTACCAGACATCAAAACTAAATGCACTTTTTTCCTGAAGTATTGAGTGAAAACTAGTTGAACAAAATAAAATGCAAAGCTTGTACGAAAACAAGTAGGAATAGAATTTAAGTACAACTGCGAACGGAAGCGCATTTTGAATTTAAGTTGCACTTTTTCTTTTTAATTAATTTTCTGGTAGTTTTTTCTAATTTAAATTATTGTTAAAAGTTTTGCTTATACTTTGATATTTGATAATTTTGACCATTAACCAGCACGCAAAATTAAGGACCGTAATTATAAGTTATGTTTGAAAACGGCTAAAATTACAGCATATGGTTCATTATTATAGCAACTAAAGCAAATTGCGACCACTATTATAATCTCCTAAAGGCAAAAGACCATCAAAATAGGAAATAGAGCAATAAAATCAGCAAAATAAAGTAAAATAAATTTACAGACAAAAGTGTATAGTCCAATAAGTTTGCAACCAATATTTCACCAATGCAAATAATTTGCGTTATTTAATTTACAAAAAATTCAAAAAAACTCTTGTCTGTAAACGCATAAGAAGAAGATTTAAATACCGTTTAACATCCATATTAGCTGCAACAAGTTGCCAAAGTAATACAATCCATTACACATCACGTTCGTTCAGAATCCTTTTTGCGTAGAAGAGAAAGCCAGAACACTTTTAAAGTAGCGATCAACATAAAATGAAAAGAAAAATTGTAATGCATTAATAGAATAGATAATAGTATAGATAGTCGAGATAGAAAAATTCGTGCAAACAATTAAATTCAAAATATCTTACTTTGATTCGGAGGCACTAGTCGAACATTTTCTATTCCACTCATATCAATTCAAAAAGCACCGATTTCGGGATCCGCATTTTACGTGTCGTCTTGCTGACAAAACGTTCTACCTAGAGGCATGTTACCCGGATCGCGGCCTCCTGCCGACTAACATGTCCTTACAGAGTTAAGGGTTGTTCTTGCGCTTTCGCCACAATTTCATGTTACTCAACCACGCACTTTTACTTTGCCATCCCCTAGTGAGAGAAGAGGAATATAAATGAAGTTGATGATCAAATTCTGCTTTGAAAAATTCTATTACTTGCTCGCCGTGGCGTTATAATTACGCTACGAAATTAAAATATCTAATTCGATTATTCGGACGAATATTGATGGGTTCTCAAATGCAATTAAAGAATAACAATTTTTTTCGATTGCTATATCGCTGTAATAACAAGTTAGGGTGACAAACGTATAGGGTAGATTTCATCGCCTCGAAATTGAAACAGCGACTTTCTAAATTGAATACAAATTGTTGAACTACGTTGGAATTCAAAGTAACTATATTTTATTTGTATTGCGCCCGAGCGCTTCAGCGTTTAATGAATTTATTGCCGTCAATAGGAATTCCTATAAAAATCCGGATAAAGGTAATTAATTACTAGATGATACCATAAAGTTACTTGGAGCAATCGAATATAATTTATTAACACGATAACAAAAATTGTAAAAATCAACTCACATAATTAAATCAATCCGCTCCTAATAATACCAACCATTCCAAAAATTTAATTAACATGCACTACTTAGGACTTTATAGACAAATACATTTTCCCTTTCAACATTTGCTTGACAGGATTGATTTTCTTCAATATTTGTGTCATAATATTGACTAATTGCTCGCTCGATAAGCCCGTCTTCTTAGATTTAAACTTCTGCAATAGTTCGGTTGTTGTCATTGGCTTGCGCATTAAATATTTGCGAACTGCATCTTCGGTTATTCCGGATTCACTGCAATTAAAGTCAATTATTAAATCGTTTACAATATTTTAAATAATATTTAGTACATTGAGCCTGGAATATAGTTGGGAAGATCCATTTTTGGTTTTTTAGTTGAAGGACCAGCAAGCGCATCGGCTGAAATCTTCCGTTTAACTTCGATGGATGGTGACACCGATCTAGAACTATTTGCACTAAAATTATAATTTATTGTTAATAAATTGTTGATTTAATTTGAGGTAGTATGTGATCTATAGTATACCTGCTTGGTTCCTTTTCATCTTTCTTTTCCTTCTTTTTCTCGCCCTTTTTAGCTTTCTTCTCTTTTTCTTTTTCTTCATCTGTACTACTATCCGAACTAAAATCGTCCGAATCGATCGTAGTTTCTCTCTTAAGCTCCTTCTTAATATCCTTCTTAGTTTTCTTCTTGTTCTTCTTTTTCTTTTCATTTTCAGCGGCTTCGTTTTCAATTTTCTCCGCTTCCTTTTCCTTATTCTCATCTTCCTCGTTACTTTGCTCTTTATCGGATTTGTCGGAATCATCATCCGACCCCTCATCGGACGTTAATAATTTTCTGCAATTAAAAATGTAATTTCAAATAAATTTTTAATATAAATTCTCACCTCAGCGCCTTTTCTTCAGCGACACTTTCCAAATTAGTGTTTTCCGGTTCACTTTCGCTGCTATCGCTGATGTAGTCCAATTCGCGTCCTTCGCCATCACCGTCATCCGAATCCTCGAACGCTTCCACATCAGTATCGCGCTTCTTTTTATTTTTATTTTTAGCCTTAGTCTTTGCATCAGCTAAACCAAATAATATATTTAAAATAGTAATTATATTTTTTTTTAAATTTTATTGCTTACCTTTCTTAGTTTTCTTGTTCGCTTTCTCTTCTTCCTCGTCCTTTGGCTCTTCATCTGAAGAATTACCGTCCGAACTGTCCATCCACTCATCCATATCAGAAATTTTTAGTTCTTTATCCTTTTTAGAGCTCCCCTTCTTGGTTTTCTCCTCTCCCTCATCGGGCTCAGCCTCCTCTTCGCCCTTCAATCGCTTTCTCAACATAAGTGAGAAGAAATTCAAATGCTTGTTACGTTTTGTGAACTCCAACTCAGCTTCTTCCGCAGATAGCGCTTTGTATCGCTGAATTGGTTGAAACTTATACCATTCATGTAGTGGAAAAGCTTCGATAGCACCGTCTTCCGCATGAGTAAAAACATAATAAGCCGTGTTCTCGGACACTCCACCTTCACGGATTCCTTTAAATTTCTTAACAGTACTGCCATGCGACTTTAATATCCAGGGTTGTGCATCGGCTCGATATTTTCGAGCAACTATGCCTAGCTTTTTGCGCCTTGCTTCTTCTTTCGCTTCCCTACCAAACTCGGATCCTGCTCCAAACTTCGGTTGATCCTCATCGATTCCTTTGAATTCTCGCATGTTGTTTTCGCGTTCCATTTTCACCTGCGACCACTTGCCGAAGTCGACATCCAAAGTGCCGTTGAATCGCATTACGTGATAGCGTTTTTGTCCGCTTTTTGGGACACGGATTGTGAATTCTTGGACATTCGCAGCCTGATTTCATAATTTGTTAGTTGGTGATAATAGGTTATGATTGTAACTAATTAATTACCTGGCTGGATGAGGTCGATACATTCATATTCATTTTGAATAATATTGTAATTAATGTGTGTGTACAAAATTAATTATTTTGCCATACGTTTACACGACACTTTATTTATTTATTAAATTATAACCTAACTTATTTGCCCTACTTGATTTTGTGGTACTTACATTTCAAATAAAAAGTTTTCTGTAAATTCATTGTGTAGTGATTATTTACAATATGTAGACGACCTTATGCACATAATTTAATTAACACTTATAACCTAAATAACTTAACTTTTAATTAACACACATTTTTAAACAAACTACGCACTTACGAATAATTAAAAAACTGTTATCTCAGATGGCGCTGCAGTAGAAACAACCAAACTTCAAAACAGGCAACCAACAAAACGTAAATGTCAAATTTCACATTACATGTTGTTTATTTTCTACCAAAATTCTTAATTTATTTATTCCAGAAGTTTTATAAAATTCTCCTCCACATCATAAAATGGCCCTGCAAGCATCAAGAATATCTAAATACATTTTAAGAAACAAAAACACGTAAGTCAAATCAAATGCACTTAACCCTACTTTTTCGAACAGGTCCGATATTTTGCAGATTATGGCAACCACAGCAGTATATGATCAAGAAATACTCATCAAATGAATGGAACAATGCGTCGGATCAAGGCAAAAAGAAGGTAACCGATATGCCGCCTATGAGCGAACCTGTCAAGGGATTACCTACCCCAATTTATTCCTCGCTAAAAGAAGAGCATCAAACTACCAAAGTTACGGTTCTATCCAACGGGTTAACAGTTGCGTCCGAAAATCGGTTCGGGGAGTTCTGCACTGTTGGAGGTAAGCGCTATACAACCAACCAAATAAACAAATATTAAGAGTATTGATTTCTAGTTGTGATTGATTCCGGATCACGATACGAAGTAGCTTATCCTAGTGGCATATCTCATTTCCTAGAAAAACTCGCGTTCAATGTATGTAAACCATTTCGAATTGTGCCAGCATATTTATTTACCGTACAATTTTAGTCAACGCAATACTATCCAGATCGCGATGAAATGATCAACAAACTGGAGAAGCACGGCGGCATTTGCGACAGCCAAGCGTCAAGGGACACGTTTATTTATGCAGCGTCTGCATATACAACTGGTTTGAACGATGTAATACAATTGCTGGCCGAAGCAACATTAAGGCCGCAAATAACCCCCGAAGAAGTGGATGGCGCTAGGCAGGCCATACATTTCGAATTGGAGACGTTGAATATGAGGCCCGAACAGGAAACGTTGCTGATGGACATGATTCACGCGGTAATGTACTCTTTTATTTTATTTATGCGCTATCTCAACGAAATCGCTGCAAACATTTTATTTTGAGTATCAATTATTTTATCTTGTACTCAAATTCAGGCCGCATATCGCGACAACACTTTGGGCCTAGCCAAACTCTCCCCGCCCAATAACCTGAATAAAATCGATCGAGAAATGATCTTCACCTATCTTAGTCAGCATTACTCCCCAAAACGTATGGTTGTCGCTGGCGTCGGTGTAGAACACCCGCGACTAGTCGAAGCCGTCCAAAAATATTTCGTTGATGTGCAACCAGTCTGGGAAAGCGAACAAATTGTTACCACCAAAAATCTATCTATTGACAATAGCATAGCGCAATATACTGGCGGATTTGTACAGGTCCGTTTAATTAATTTTTTATTAGGGTAGTGAAATAATTTGCGATATATTATTAGGAAGAATGTGATATTCCTCAATTTGCGTCCGCTGGTCTGCCAGTTTTATCCCACATAATGATTGGTTTAGAGGGTTGCTCGCATCAGGATAACGATTTTATTGCGATGTGCGTTTTGAATATGATGATGGGAGGTGGAGGTTCGTTTAGTGCGGGTGGGCCTGGAAAAGGCATGTATACTCGATTGTACACTAACGTACTTAATAGGTCTTGCATCCAATATTTTACCCATTTTTTTGTTGACTAGTGTCCTTTTAGATATCACTGGATGTATAGCGCCACTGCTTACAATCACGCTTATGCAGACAGTGGTCTATTTTGTATACATGCAAGTGCACCCCCAACCCATGTCAGAGATATGGTTGAAGTGATTGTACGAGAATTAGTTTGCATGGGTGGGAACGTTTCAGATCAAGAATTAAGGGTGCGAATTTAATTAAATAATTACGAACTATTATTGTTATTAAATATTTATTTAGAGAGCAAAAACTCAGTTACAATCAATGCTGTTGATGAATCTAGAATCTAGACCTGTTATGTTTGAAGATATTGGTCGACAAGTTTTGGCCACCGGTCATCGAAAACGACCGAAGCATTTTATTGATGAAATTGGTAGATTTATTTAAGATTAATATAATTGAAGTTTAATGGGTTGTTTTGCAGAAAAAATTACAAAAGACGATATTGTAGCAGTTGCGAAACGATTGCTGAGTTCACAGCCATCAGTGGCAGCTAGAGGAGATTTGCGGAAAATGCCTACATTAGAATTTATTCAAGCAGGTTTGATTGATAGCGAAGGTAAAATGCCCAGTGGGCGTAAACTATCTTTATTTCGATGAACGTAGTGATCGTATAAATAATAATGTGTAAATTAAAGTTTGTTTTTATATTAATATTTCCTACATTATTTATTTAGAGACTATTGTTGATCATTTATTACTTATTGGCAATATGACAAACCCATGTACTGAATACCTAATCGTTGTTACTATTTGTAAATATTACATTAATTAAGAGTAGCTGTATTTTATTTTTCTGATCCGAAATGTTTGCAACCAACATTGCAATATGATACTGAGAATTGATTGATTTGATCAGAGTACATAAGTATGCAACCAGCAATTAGATTATAATTTAAAAGCAAAATGTTTGCAACCAACATTACAATTAGATTTAGGAATTAATTCAATTTGATCAAAATACAAAAGTATGCAACCAGCAATTCGCTTATTATTTAAAATTAAATAAATGCTCAAAATTAATTAACAAAATTAAAATTCAATACTAAAGAAACAGAAAGCAATCATTTTTTCACACAATACGCCAAAAAAATCTATTAATATCATTCTTACAATAAAATATATAATTGATTTCGAACATAATGAAAGAAACCGGTAGCAAAATAAGTTTGTAACTTTTTATTCTTCGTATTCGTGGGGTTTCTTTGAAATTGTGAAAGTACAATAAAGATCAGAAAATTGGCGCGTGCAAAACAAGAACAATCTGCTGTGTACCTTTGAATCGCCAAATGTTACTGTTCGGTAGCTCACAGGAGTCCCTACCGAGATGGTCATTATTTGTCCATTTGCGGTCAATGCCTTAGAATGCCAAAAAATCCCCCATCATCCCCTCATGTAGGTGTGTTCGAATTTATTCTTCTTTAAATGAGAATTTGATTATTTCGGTTCCGAAATGTTTGCACAAATTGAAATCAGATTTCCGGTCTACTTAAACCAATGCTAAGTTTATTAGAAATAATTGAATGTTTGCTGATGTTCGTGTTATTATAAATCGAGCGGTGTGGAATTATCAAAATCGTTTTTAAATTATTATTTTGGTATTAAGGGTACCGACAAAGCGCCAATATAATTTTATAAACAAATTTATTTAAGTAATACAATTTTACAAATCAATACAAATAATTATTAGTACACAAATTACTTTTTGAACAACTTTGATTGCTTTTTAATCCACGAAGAACTACTATGTTCATCACTGGAACTAATCTCGTTCTTAATTTCCCCGGGATTGATATCGACAATCAAACTTTGCCTACACAACATCGAAACCGCATTCATCTTCTCCTTCCCTCTTCGCATCTTCACCTTCCGAAACTTGGAAGCGATATTCGAAAATGCAAACTTGCTACTCAAAAATCCATCCTTCGGAGTTTTGCTATTCCGAGGCAAGGAAACGTATCCACCGCCATGCAACTCCGGATCAAACTGCTTGTACGTGTCCGGATCAATATTGATCATCCCGGCACTTGCTGATTTGATCAAAGCCCCAGAACATGATCCGATGTCAAAACTGGACTCACTACTATCCACACTGATCTGACTCAATCGATTCCTCGTAGGAAAGGTTAATCCATCCACTTTATCAGCTGGAGGAGTTGGAGTCGAATTCAGAAACTCTTCTTTGGCTTTCTGCAACTTTTTGCTGCGCAAATCCAAGGAGCTGCATAATTTCGTTGCGACATGTTTCTTGCACGGCGGCAAAGTTGTAGGTTCTGACGGGTTGAGAAAAGGGGGCACATTCGACGAAGAAGTGCTTTTCGGCAACAAATCCGCTCTTATTGGAACAGTCACTTGCTTGTTCCCAGATTGGATGTAGCCAACACTTGCGGATTTCTGCACTTCCCGCCTTCCGCCCAGCAAAGGTGACAATTTGCTCAACACTTCTTGGTAGCGCTCAGTTTGCGCTTTAACTCTTCGTTCCGCTGTTGGAGATCTCCAAGCGATAGGCGAAGCAGATCCACTACTTCCACCCGATTTGCAATTCGCCAAATCTTGCTCAGATAACTTCTGATTGTACTTTTGCATCATTATCTTAATACTCGGCGAGACGTCTTTCAGTAATTTTCTTTGAGGTACTGGAGATGCTGGTAATGGAGGTAAATGCGTTATGGTTTCGGTATTCTTCAGATGAATTGCTTCAACATCTTGCGACGGTTTCGTAAACTTTAGATCTTCACTTATTGGCCCAAATTGGGTTTCGCCTATTGGTGTGAATAATTTCCTTGTGGTTTTTATAAAAAGAGTGACGGGCGACTCTTGTGCTTCAATTGGTGGAGGACTCGTCACAAAATTCGACTCAGTTGACACGATAACTTTATTAATGACTAGCGGTTCTAGTGGTTTACTTTCAACCGATTTAATATTGCTTTCAGAAATGGATCGGGTCCTTGTTAGCTTCTTATGCTTGTTTTTTCGATTTTCCGTCACAGCTTCTTCGTCTTCATCCGAATCTGCTGCACTGTAAGTGCTTTGTAAACTTTTCTGTCGATATTTGATCTTCTTTTTGATGGCGCCTTGGCTTCTATTCATTTTGGAGTCGGCTTTTATATATCTTGAGTCAGGTTTGTCTTTCTTGATGCTGCTTCCTCGAGAGTTATCGCTGGTGTCGCATCGTGATTCTTTGGATTCGTTGGATACGGATTTGGTGACGGATTTTTTTATTAGGAAGAGCTTCTTTTTGGAGGGAGATGTTACGTCTAAATACAAGCAAAATAACTCAACATTATTAATGTTAGGACCATAAAAATAGACTTACCTGAAGCTGCACAGACGTAGCTAAGATTCCTTCTAAGCTCCATCATTTTGCTCCTTATAGAGTTCAAGGATTCGATTATTTCCTTATTTGGTAGCTTAACATTCTTGTAACTGATCCTATTTTCCAATTGGTTGTTTAACTTTTCAGTCTACAAACCAATAATTATTTGCCGAAATATTTAATCCTCCAATAACTCACCAAATTCAAAATCTCATTCGAAACGTCTTGAACGGCATCTAATAATTCCAGTACGTTATTTTTATCCACATTTTCGCCTTGTGTTATATTCGAAGCCACCACATTATTAGCTTCTTGCAATTGCGCTAGTTTGATCAGAACTTTACTAGCCAATTGTTTTTGTTTGTCGTTAAAAATCTAAAAATACATTATTAGTTTATTGACAGTATTTAACACGTTTTTATACGACTTGCATTTAATTTCACATTCTTGTGTTCGTTTTCGGTCATCAAACTGCACATATTCCTAGAAACAAAACCAAATCAATAAAATTCCCAGCACTCAAAGCAAATATTTACAATATTTCAAACTCATTCTCCGACAAGTTCCTCAACACATTAAAAATATCTTCAATAAGATTGTAATTGGTTTGAGCACGTGCTGATTCGCTTCTTTGGACTTTCGGGGCAGCCACAGTTTCTCCCTCACTAAAATAATTATTTTACAAAACAAAAGAAGGAAGCAATTAAAGTTACCATAAAGTTTTGACTTCCTCCCTTTGGTAAATCGGTAGCTGTTCGCGCCTTACAAAAGTCTGTAAGGGTCCAGCCGTTTCTTCCTCATAGTCTTCAACCTCCACAATAAGAGCTTCAGGTTCATCGATATCTGAGGCCTCGTGAGAATGAAGCATGTAATGCATTGACGATGACTTTGAGTCATCCATACATTCTTTTTCAAGATCGTCAACATCATTGAGTGATAAACTGGATGGTTGCTGGCTTATTATAGCGGAATTGACATTTGAAGTGGACATGGCAATGCTGTCTACGGATTTGGATCTGACCAACGATAGCTTCATTTCTAAAAATATCAACTCATAAGAAAAATACGATACGATTATTTTAATGGTACTTTTATTTGCTCCAACTGTTGCGTCAGTGTAGGAAGAAGTCAGCAAAGCAAAGGTGGAAGCTTCGGGTTTAATTCCTTGAGCTTTTTCCCATTCGTATAGTTTTCGAGTGAATTTCCGGGAAATGCCTTCAAATTTATAGAATCCTGAAGGAGTATGCACTAGAACTTCTTTTTTTAGGTCTCCTAGGACGGAACGACGAAGTTTAGAAAGCCTGGAAAATATTCGTTAGACCAAATAATTATTTGTAGGCTTCAAAAATACCTTTCTTCTCGTTCTAAAAAGTCCTTGCGTTCCCGTTCCAATCGTTGCTTCTCTTTCTCAATTTTGTTCAACTCCTTTTCAAACCAATGGATCTCTTTACCTTGCTCCTTATGTTTCTTACCATGCTTAGGCGACGAATTTTTTCGGGTAAGTTTAGGACTTGGTGTCTTCTCCTTCAATCTTTTACTCACCAAATTTTGTCCACTCGCTTTGATTTGCTTCCATTCATCCAACTTCTTACGAAACTCATCGGATATAACCGGAATTTCTATATTTTGCGAGATGGCAGGTCGATGCCCACTCAAAGACTTCCATCTAGGAATATCTCCAATTTTCTTCTTATTCTCCTTAGTAGACGATTTTTTAATCTTCTCCCATTCTTGCAACTTCTTCTTAAATTCGGGCGGCAAATCAAATTGACTCGTCATTTGGATATTTGCGCGATTCTTGCAGGTGATTGGCGTGCGTTGCGTTTTAATATTCTCCCATTCTTCCAGCTTTTTCATAAAATGAGGATCATGATTGTCTTCCAAATGCGTACAAGTTGGGGAGTTGGAAGTGCTTGGGGAACTTTGCTTCAAACGTTCCCAATCATTTAGTTTCTCTTGAAATTCGGAGCTGAGTTTGATTTGTAGTTGTTGGTACGCTTTTTGGATTTCTTCCTCCATTGTTGTGGTTTCGTTGGGTTTATCTGGAATTTTAATTGTTTATACTTCGAATGATAAATTGCGATAGTCTTTACTTGTAGATAAATTTTCTTCGACTTCTTCGGAAGGCAAGAACGCTTTTTTAACTCTCGTCCATTTGGATATTTTTTGGTGCTCCTACAACGAAGAATTACATAAAATATTGGACGTATTAAATTCAAAATCGTACTTTATTGTCGTCCCATAAAGCTTGTTGATATCTCGCGACAATATCCGAAGAAATTTCACTCGAATTCATCCTAACATAGGAGCAGGATGGATTCGGAGACGGTGAAGACGAACTTAAATTCGCTTTCGTTTTGCATTCCTCCTCAAACACATCTTCATTATCGCTACACAATTCAACATCTATTTGAATATCATCACTTTGCGCACTCAATCTTTGCTTCTTCTTAAAACTGCTCCTCGTCTGAATAATATCCTTCATTTTCGCCCAGGGTGTTCGATGATGGTACTTTAAATTTTTATTAAAGCGTTGTTCATCCTAAAACACGACCTATCAATACGAAACTATTTGGTTAGTCAGCTAGTAGCGAACCTTGGAATGTGAATTATAATGTTCGTCTTCAGAACTCCTGAAATCCTCATACGGCGTTCGCGCATCTGAAATATTTTGCTCTTACTTTAATGTTAGTATAACTAAAGAAGAAATCCTTACCAGATCTGTGAAAGTCCTCATTCGACGAGGCAGTCGAAAGAGTTCCAGGTGTCGATATTTCAGCGGCTCCTGAATCCGCAGGACTATGCGCCAATTCTTCACTCGTCGAAGGCACTCGCAAATATCTCGCTATTTCCATATTAACTGGAACCATTCCACCAATTCCACTATCTTGCGATTTGCTATCACTAACCGAATTGGATGCCTTTTCCCATTTAAACGCCGCTTTCACTTTAGTCCACTTCGAAACCTTTGCAGGCTTATCCAACGTCCCTTCAAAGGATATCTCCCGATGCAATTGATCCTCGAAAAAAATTCTATCCGGTACTATCGAGGTGCTTCGATTCCTCTGCTTGCGCAAAATTGACGGTCGCAATCTCGGAACGGCTTTCGTCGGTTTAACTTTCGTTTCAGCAATAATTGATTCAAGTATTATTTCAGCAAAGGCGGTATCCTTCTCTAATTCTGGAAAGTCTCTTTCAACTCCTGCAATTTCCAATTGTTTATGCATTTTCTCGATGTTGTTCAGATGCTCCAAATCGCGAATACGTCGATGAAGTTTCGCATTGGACTCTCGCAACTCCAACATTTGCTCCATCAGTTTGTACAATTTGTCCAAATGGTCCAAAGCTTCATCCGTAGCGATCACTGGTGCAAAAGTCGGCGTGGATTTCGCATAAGTGGCGGTAATCGATTTATGTAACGATTCGAGGTACTCGAAGAAGTCCTTATTTTGGGGTGGCACTTGAGGATCTGGCGGTGGTGTGGGTAATTTGACGCGATCATGTTTTCGTTTGAGCTTTTTCGTGGAGGACGAGGCACTGGCACTACTTTCGGGAATGTTATCACTCATTTTCCGATTGTTACATTTTGAATTTACGTGTAGGGATTCACTCACATATTTGTTTAAGATTCGGTGAAGATTAAGTTATATTTTCCACGACGCCGAGGTCGTCTGGACGCCTTAGAGACTGACCGGGTCCACGACGCAGCGTGGCTGTTTTTCAGATATACTTAGCATTGGCACACGGTACTAAATCGGATGCATTCGAGGCTTGTATACACACACATCCGTTTACACAAACATTTTATTTTTTTGGAGAAAACGTGATTGTTGTTGGTGAGAAAATGAGCGAAATTACTTTGTATCGCGCTTGAGCTTAATACGCACATGCAAACTCATTTAAATGACATTTGTATTAGATGAGTCACGTATTTTAATAATTGTTATTAATATTAATTGATAGTGGTATTACCTCGTTCTTGACTAGCATTAAATAATTATTAGTCTTCCCGTAGTAGCTAGCTACTTTAAATCTAATTAAATTTATGGAGCATAATTCTAAAATTAAACCGAAATTTTTTTCTAAATTTAACTTTGATACTGGAATATCTTTACTGAACGTAAACTTTGAGTTGAAGGCTCGAATCTATTCAATAATTGTTAGGCATTTGCATTTCGAATGGAATGGCATCTAATAATAGGAATTTTTAGAAATAATTTCGCCGATCCAAAGAAAATGTTTTTATATATTAATATCTAAATATAATAACAAGAATTTGATATGCATGTCCAATTTTATACATATAGGCCATGTGTTTACATTTTAATGTTTTGTTTATTTTCTTTCGATATAGTTTAACTTTTGCTACTACGAGTTTCGAAAATATGATTTTCACTATTTTATGTCTATTGATATATGACGTTAGTGTCTAAATAAATTTCGCAACGAACTTTGTGATTTATTTTTATTATAAGATAAACTTATATTTCATTACACATCAACATATACTGGATTATTACACATCACATTTCTAATTTTAATCAAATCAAATTAGATATTTATTCTGTCATTGGCTTCTTTTTATTTTCTTTCATCAAAAGCGACACACTGCCAGAACCTGAACAAAAATACTACAATTAATTTTCCACGTTCTAATAATTATTTTAAATAAATAAAATTAATATTTAAACTTCGATCACCCTGTAGAGGAAACAACAGAACTTAATGCTATTCCTGTAACATTAATACGAGCCAAGTGTAAAATACAAACACGTGCTCTCATCGTTTTTTTCCCTAATTTTTTTTATAAAAATAAACGTTTGCAGTTATTAAGGAAATTGAATGGGTGAAAGTGAAATTTTTATGCAAAGCCAAATAAACTTGCACTTACAGAAAAACAATGCGGCCAGTACAAGAAAAAGCACTTTAAAATCTATATTCGTCATTCTTATTATAAATAATGTGGGTAGAATTTCGTACAAGTTTAAGAAACCCAAAGCACTGCCTCTGAAAAATAAATTTCAGTTCATCAATATAAAAATAAATTAATTAATGAACCTTATAGCGGTTGGATAGGATTCAATGCATACGACTGAAATGCCCGATTTCAGTATTCCCAATGAAAAAAGGACAAAGGAGAAAAGGAATCCTCGCAGAATTTGGTTGGATGTACATTCTATCAAAATGTAACTCAATCCACTGACCATCATTGCTAAAACTGTTCGAAAAATTCGGTATTCCAGTTAAATGTTACGATTCGAATAAATATAACGCTCATTTAACATGCACTTAAATATTGATTACTACAAGCAGGTTTATTTCAAAAGTTATTTATAAATGCCAAATGTTGTGGTGTTGAGTGTTTTGTAATTTGACTTACAGATTGGAATTTTCCGTCCAATACAATCAATGACTACCATCAGAAATATTTGGCCCAAAAGCAAACAAGAGCCGAGCAGGAAAAAATATAAGTAAAAATTACTATTCAGTACAAAAATGCATTGTTCAAAATCTTGCGGGATTTCAAAATAGTAAAAATCTGGTCCGGACATTTCTAACACTTTATTCGAGTCAAATACGTTCATGAAATTGGCTGAAACCAAATTTACTTCTAAAAAACTGAAAAAAAAAAAAATGTTGGAGCGGCTCAAAAATAAGGAATTTAATTTAAAAAAATATATCAACCTGAATGCAATGCTCAGTTTCATCAAAATTAGCGTCATAGTGATGCAAAAAAATCTTCTAGTGAACATTAATTTGATGGATTTCACCGTTCTGCATACAGTGTTCGTAATATGTTGAATATAGTTTTCAGTATGAGGAACCACTAAATTGTAATCCTTTACCAAATTATTTATATGCGCCTCACGCAACTATAACATTTAATTTATTAATAATTATTTTATTATTAAATAAATTACCTTGAGGGTCTCGCTGTAGCTCGACTTATTAATCGTATAAAATTGCTTCAAAATTAATAGCGCTAAATGATTCTTTTTGTAATATAGCAAAAATCTCGGGCTTTCTTCCAATAACGCCGTCGTACAAGCGATAATCAAATTTAGTCCTCCGGAAAGCGCAAAAATCATCCGCCAAATTGTTAAGTGCATATCGACAGCTCTATGCTCAACTATTGTGAATTTTTTCAAATAAATTGTTATTACTGCGAAAATTAAAATTAATTTCCAGTAACAATTTAAATAAATCATATAGTACAAGCCACTAAAATGTAGCCCGTCGTCCAAAAACAGTCAATCAGGACCAAAGTGGATCCTCTAACTTTCAGCGGCATGATTTCAGCTAAATGTACTTTTACTGCGTTTATTGTCGCTTCAAGTCTAAATTAGAAAAAATTAGTTTCTTAATTTTTTCAGTAATAAATTTAATTACCCTGAACCTAGAACTACGCAGGCAAGCAACACAAATAAATAGCTGTGAGCAAAAGCTATGCAAAAAGTAGCAAAAAATCCGGCCAATAATCCCAAATTCATCGCTCGTTTCCTTCCATTCACATCGGCATTGTGGCTTAGAATAAATCCACCAATCGCTCTTCCTAAATTATTCAAATAATATTTTTTTGTAATTTAAAAGTAAAATATGATACCAAAAGTGAACGCCATATAAACCAAAACCAACCCGGTTTTCGTCCAACGTAAGTCACAAATGGATAAAGGAATAGCAAAAGACACCGCTGTAAGGGCTGTTGCTTGAGAAAATAAACAAATGGCGTAAACACCTACCATGAATTTTGAATACACACCCCATCCTGAAATTATTTTTTTCAATTAATTTGATAATTAATAACGTTAATTACAACCAGTTTTGTCTAAAACGTCTTCCAAGCAGTTAATTTCCCCACTTAATATGGGATTGATCTGCGGCATTTTTATATGGAATGACAGACGCTAAACTTTAATTTTGACTTTTTCTATGACAGGTGTAAAAAACATACCAGATAAAATTCAGACAAATTTAAAAATTAGCAGCACTCATCGTATCATTAATAATTTCTCGATTTCCGCATGATACAAAGAAGAATCGCGGATATGCGGTAGGTTTCGATATAAAAAATCTATTTTATAGAAATCAACACCCGCTGGTACCGCTTTTTGTAAAACAATGCAAATATCATTCAGTTTCTTTTATTCGAGATTCGTTACAAATCCGACTCTTCACATGAGACCTTTTATTTGTAAAATGCGAATACTAGCAATTTTTGTTGGACCGGGGTGATGCACGGCGGGGGTGCCTTCGATGGGGATCTTTTTAAATCGTAAAACAGGATTTGATTAATTTTTAATTGTGCATTTGAATATAAAGTAAATTTGCAACGCTGCAAATAGAATGATGTGTGAATAGTTGGACGGAAGTTATTTTCATTACTCAAATAATTATCTAAACTAGCTTATTTAAATTTTTTATTGTTGTAATAAACGCTAAAAATAGATTTATTTATCTGCATGCTAGTTAATTAAATTCCTTCGTATTTATGCAGTCATAATGCGCTTTACGATAATAAATTTAAAAATAAAATACGCGCGAAATTCGTTTGGCTTAAAGGGGTGTTTTTTTGAAAATTAATCAACAGTTCAAATTTTCTATAAATTATTCATGAGGCAGTAGTTCATGATAACTCAATTAAAACTGCAACTAAAGTAAAATAATTTTGCAAAAAGTACTTTACGAAAGCTATAATTAAAAAAGAATGATAAACTAGAGGGTTGGTTACCATTTAGCTTTTAAAAATGCCTTTCCACCCCTTCATTTCCAAAAAGGTGGCTCAGTTTTTTAAAAAATGATACGAAAGTGTTTTACAGATAAATGAGTGGTAAAAAAAAGAATTTTAATTTGTAAAGTCATTTAGTGCCTTTTATTTAAAGACGCTAAAGTACAATACCGCAATGACGCAGTCTGTAATTATAAAAAATGTTAAAATATTAATAACTGAGCTTGTTGATTGAATGTCAATTTTCCAACAGGTTAATATTATCGTATCAATGTAGCAAATGAGCCGATCTTCATATTATATGATGTGCGATTTTTTATAGTTGAGGACGTTTTCGCATTGTTAATTACAGTGATCGAACTTGCGCTGTTTAAAGCCTTTTAAGTAATTGATAGCTTTCAAATGCAATTCAGAAGGGATTCTTACTGATGGGGCGGAGTTCGCAACCTGATGAGGGTATCGAACACAAGCCCTAAAAATTATTATCGCATCGACCAACCGTAGTTTCTATTCCCATCGAAATATTTCAAAATTATATAAAAATAATACTTCAAATGCGACTAATTTAAAAAAGATTGTCGAAAACAAACAAATCAGTGGACCACCCTCGAATAAATGCAAATTTATTCAATTTCTCATGATACTTTTGCATTATAATGACACAGTAACTTTCGCTGCTTAATTTTGATTCATATAAAAAATTGTGGTTTCACTTTGTTAATATAACTAACTTGTTATTAAACATTTGCAACCGCATTTTTATTACTGGACGTAATTTAGTCCTATAATGATGCAGATCTAGATTTAATTATGTGGTGGTCCAACGCCCATTTAATTCCTTCTGCAGCGTCGTTAGTGGACCACCACCCAAAAATTTTCAACTATACAAATGATTTAGTTGTTTGTTTTAACGAAATTAGTTACACCCACAATAGTTTTCCAAATTTACACCGCAAACTGACCCCCCAAAAAAATTGTTATATTTTCGGGTAGCTTCCCTTTTTTCATTCGATTGTAAGAAAGTATTGAACTGTGACAATAAAAAAGTATAGGCGTTCAACGAATCGTTACTAATAGATTTACAGTGGGACACGAGCCAAAACACAATAACACTCGTTGTACAAGTTTGTTCAATGCTTATACACCTGTCAACCGGAAACAGGAGTTATTCTTACTTGTTACCTTATTTTTTACAAATTTAACTGACACTGATGTATAATTACTCATAAGCTTCTAAATTGATTTTCTTTAAATAGCGTTTCTTAATTAGGTCTATTTGCATAACTCAGCTCGAATTATTATTAGAGCAGAGCGGCTCATTTTGGGAAGAACCGCGAATATTCGTCTAGTTCCTAATTTGATCTTCAACCAAAAAAACTTCGACCCAAATCTATTAAACAAACGACTAGTAATAACAATGATTTTAGAGAGCTAAACCCTGTCGCCATGTTTTACATCTCTCAAAAATTGTCATTTTTTTCGGTCTGTTAGTTGCGGATAACAAGATTTAACAACTTGCGGCATTGTTTGGCAAAATATAATTGCACGTTGACTGAAATTAACAAATTACCTCATATAATGACAAGACTAATCCTAATCAAAGAATCAGTGACCATACAGCCACCCAAAGAGACCGGACAACTACAAACAAAGCGGTACAACGTTTGTTGACAAGTCTAATCATATACTTAGCGCTAGTTACCTGCTAGTTAGTCCTCGAAAGCATTTTGTCTAACGACGCCCGCACATGAAAATAGGAAGGAACCAAAATTACTAGCCTATTCATTTAGACCGGATTTGGTGTTTTGGCGGTGTCTCTTGGTGATGATTTTAACAGGTTGCTCTAACAAGCCAAAACCACCCAAGTTATCGGTGATATTAAATTTATAAAAAAATTATTCAATCGGACATCAGCCTTATAAACAAACAAAAGGAAGAATGAGGATATTGTTAAGGTACTCTTGTGGTTTCCCATTGCGTGACAGAAATACAAAGCCCGGCTTTTTGTATTTAGAAATCTCAAAGCATTTCCTATTCTTTGACGAAATGTAAGTACACTGATTTGTTGAAGAGGATTCTTGTTCGTTTTGACTCCCATGTGAAAACCGGATATTGATAAAATTGAACACATATTACCAAACTCGCATCAATCATCTCTGGTCGCTTTTACCTGATGGGAAAAAGTTGCTACTTATTAAAAATTATCCTGTTCAAAACCAAATTATGATCTTTTACGGTATTATGTTTACTTATAAAAAATGAGCCGATAAAGGTTGTGTGAGTTTGATTTAGTTTTAATAAGATCAAATTTTGAAGAGTAGGTACTACACCTACAAGTGACTTGTCTTTTTTTTGGAAAAAGTTGGAATCTTGACGACAAATATTTTAAAAATATTTAAATTATACTTTCAAGTAGAAAAAACTGTCCTTTCATGGTTTTTCTATCAATTTTTTCCTTCAGGTGTCCTTGATCCTTATATTTCCAGTACCATCACACATTATCATAAAAAATAATTAATTCATAATAGTAAATGATCTAATTGGTGTATATACATAAAATATAAATGACTTGAGACTTTTTGTGCGTCACATATGGTTTATAAAAGTTAAAAGGGTTGTTATTACATCCCTCTTCCGGTCCATCGCTCCATAAAAGTTGGATACTCTTTTATTTTCGTTCCGACCATGCAACAACAGATTTTTCTATATAATCCGCGTTTTTTTATACAGATACATATAATATACATAAATACAAAACACCTTCATCGTCATGCTTACCCTTATTCTTTTTACGAAAAAAGATCATAAATAAAAATACATTAAACCCTCTTATAAATAAATTATGTGAAAAAATCCAAGAATACAATTTTTTTCGCCGATTTATCACACTATATGAAAATCAATCAAAAATAAATCATACCTTGTTATGAAAAAGTTAACCCTTTAATTTGGATTTTTAAATTGAAAATTTATTAAGCGTGTAGACAAAATTATTGACGGATTGGCTAAGGGTTAATTATGAAATCAATCAATTAGCCCCCTTATTTTATAAATTCTTTGTTCCCCACACAATGTATTATAGTCGTCGGCAAATATGACAAAAATTTTGATGGATGTCATATTGTCAACTGAAGAACCGCACTTAACTTTCAAAGGATTTCAAAATAATCCTTTGTCAAATCAAATTTCCTTCAACAGGATCTAAGTTTGACCAAAAAATGCTTGCTCCTTGATAATTCCTCTTCATTTATACCGAAAAAAACGCAAACTTTTTAATGACAGTGCAAAAACCACAATAGGATTTCGAGTGACCCAGATAGATTTAAGGGTGGTTACATATATGTGAGGGGTGGTTGTGCGCCTACCAACTGTGCCTCCTCTCCCCCTCAGAAGCGCGTGCCGTGCAGGTGGCACGTATACGCCATGTGTGCTACAATTCTTCTACTGTCTGTCTGTCTGCCAATTGGTCATCGAAATCAACGAATCGCAAATATCTGTCATTTTCATTTTACATTCGACATATATTATTTGCAGATTAATAACAATGCACACTGGATAAGTGCATAATGACTTGTTCCGTTTGTCCTCCGAGCTTTTGAAGCTTCAGTTCAATGCCATCATCATACAGGGATTTTGCATGCAATTTTGAATAATTAATTGGTCAATGAAATCCAAGTCTCACTAGTAAAAATTTGATGAAATTTTTTAGCATACAGCACGTTTACCATGTGATAAAACGATACGGAGCTTTTCAAATTTGCCGCGCACATCCCAGACTTCTGATTGGTTAACCGGCCGATAAATCGATGCGTTACCATGGTTACGCGAATTATGCTTGGAATTTCGCGCGGCAAATTTAAAACTCTGGATTTTAAATACACCCTGTAGATAAATCGTTTGCCATGCTTATGAAAATTAGCATTCACTGTTGCCTGACCTAATTATGACTGTCACATTTAAATTATGATGCTCACACCTCGTATGTTTTGGATTTTGACATGCTACACCACCCTTGATGTAAACCGATTAGTTTGTGATTGACTGATTCAAGCCGACCCTCTATCTGCATAATAATACCAATCGTTTAGCTATTCGATCATATCAAAATCAAATTATTTTGGCTTTTAATGTCGTTATTTTTTTTTTAATAATAAATAGCTATCTAATTTTCAATGGCCTATGGCTAAAGCACGCGAGCTGACCCAATTCGTGCTTGCACGCTTAGAATAGTTTTTTTGTCGATAGATTTTTTGGAATTTTGGGGAGCGTTTATGGCAAATTATGCCTTCTTGCTGATAGTTTGAATTTTCGGGATAGTGCAATATTCGGTAGTGCAATTTAAAAAGGGGCTTTGCGATCGTTTTGCTTTATTTTCCGTACTATACTAATTTTTGGTGTAGTATAGTGTGTAATTAGCTAATTGCGTGGGAGAGGAAATTTTCGCAAAGAACTCGTTTTGTTAATTTTGGGTATTTGTCCATCACCGCTGGCAATCGCGTGCACTGTCTAAAAGTTGAAGCCATACAGCACACCGGAAAAAAGAGCAAAAGAATATCGACTAGAATATTTAGTTCAAAACGTTTAATATATTTTTTTTTACTTCGTAAAGTCCAGTTAAAATAAAAAGCAAATTAAATTGATATTATTGTATGGTTAAATAATTGTTAACCATAACGGAAATATGAATTACAGCAGCAAGCGGTCCCTCTTAAGGACACGCGTATCGTCACGCGTTACCGCGGGCTTAACCGCGTCTAACAATGCCTTATTTATTACCACTCATATTAAAACATTGTTACATACGTATAAACACGTGTCTTTAATGTTTTCTTTAATATCATCATCGCATAGATTTTTATCAATAATTGTTTTCCAACTGAATTGGTCGCTTTTTAAAATGTATCTCTATTATACGGCAAATATTGAAGTAATTTGTTTGCATAAAGCTGAACAAAAGAACGAAAGCTCGTACGCTTTTCACTAGGGAAGGATTTCCATAAGCTTTATTTGCTCGATAGCTAAATGTGTATGGATTTCAATTGATCCAATTAACTGTAGTTATATTTACTTTCATTTATTTGCGTTTGATATATGTAGCAAATTATTTTTGCCGTAAAATATTTTTTCAGTAATAACTTACTTAAGTACGAGTATAGGAGTAAACAAATGGCCATAAATTACGCTTATGGTCCAATTTTAACCACTTGTGCCCGAAAAGCTATAATTTTGAAGGAAAAAACAAACAAAATTTAGATATTGGTTTTCGAAAAAAATAAATGAACCTTATGAAGTCATCAACGGTGGGTGTGGGTGTTTAATTTAGTCCAGGATATAAAAATCCCTCCTATTTTCCAACTATCTAAGTAACTAATCTCAAACTGATTTTTGTTTACCTTTATGATAACTCCCAAGAATGCGCATTTGCATAAAATATAATAATTAATTTCTTCAATCGGATTAATTTTGACCTAGTTAATTTTCAATTCAAAAAAATCTTCGGTGTTGTATTGTATGTCAAAGAAACCCAAAATTAAAATAGTGCTACCTTAACAGAACAAATAATTAATTATGTTATCAAATAGAATCAAAATTTGATCGCTATACTTCTTGATAAAGACACTATCATTATATTATTCCCTTTTTGGAAATGAGATGTATTTATAAGATTGTAAGTTATATAATGTTCTCATGAATTACCATTTTAAATTTCCTCCTTTGGCTATAATATCATGATTCCTGCTCTTATTTCATTTTAATTATAATCTGGTCGAAGGATGATTAAGACTGAAGGTCTTTCTATTCGAAAACAAACAAATATTTATAAGGGGTTGGATATGTGCCATTTAAATCACGATTATTCCCAATGAATTATTTATAAAGAATTAGTTTCGGTTTGTATAAATTAATACTAAAAAAGCATTTTCGTTATGACTTAATTTGATGGTGTGCGCTGAGGTAATTTTGCGTGCACTTGTAAAATATGCCGAAAGCCACTTTTTAATAATGTCATTTAATATTTAAAATAAGTGCACAAGTTTGCTTGTTTAACGTATTTTTTAAAATATATTTAAAATACTGGTGCCTTTATTTATCGCATTTGTATCGAATATTCACTTTATATAATTGAGGTGCATTGTATGTAGTTTGTTGTGAAAATTCTTTAGAAAACTCCTTTTCTAAGTCAATTCTTGTTTCTCTGTAAATATATAATTTTACAAATTAGTACCATATAATCAAGCATATACCACTACAACGCCTCTAATTATTACCTGGCACAGAATAAATGCCGATAAGTATCATAGTAAAAAAAATAAAATAAAGCATTATTTATATAACCCGAAAACGGCTTTGAAAAAGTGTTCCATCAAGTGTGGAACCAAGGCGCCTTCCTCATCGCCGATCCTCGATAATAGTTCAATAACTAATCCCTAAATATTATCGCTACCAGACCTATACTTATATTTAGCTAATTGGGGTCCATCGAAAACCAATTATGATTTTTTAAAGTAAACATTGTTATACTTTATATTGCATCCGTTCTTCGTCTAAAGAGGTTAACATTTACGGTAATCGTTATTGAAGATGGTCCAAATTTTAGATAATCACACAATTGAGAAATTATCGATTTTGATTTATGGGCTGCAATAAAATACTAGTCGAGAAAATTGCGAATAATATTTCGTCTCGTAATTATTTTAGATTTTTGCTTAAACGCGACAATCTTTAAATTATCATTTTGGGGTTTCGAGCCGACTTGCACATGCATAAAACTGCCAAAGGATACATAGAAATATCCTAATTTTAGAGTTGTACTTAAAACAATTGTATTGAACATGTGGATGCAAAAACCCTTGAGGTATGTACGATTTAAAATAGAGCATATGTTATGTAAATGGGTACACGCATTTATTTATTTTTAATTTTCCTGCAGGAAAAAAAATTGTTAGCTAATGAAAAATTTGTCTGCAACCGGAAACTTATCAATTTATCTTATTGTGGTAATTACTACCCCTGCGGATAGTTTGGGCTGATTTTTTAGGCCCATCACAACGAATTTAATACATTTCGGGAAATATATATCTTGTCATTATAATGGTCATTGTACCCTTTCATTCCAACTCCTTTTCATCAGTGTTCTCATGTCATCTGTATTTCTCGTAATTGAATCTCTGTCGCTTAATAACGGTAATTTACTAAAGAATTGACTATTAAATTAATTTTGATTTTTTTACAAACATATTATAGTTGCATTTAAGGCACATTTACAGCTACTCGAGATTGGTGGGAATTTTGCAAGTTTACTGAGCAAGAACGTAAAGCTGCAATGCTTAATAAAGCGTAAAACCGCTGATGCTAATGGACCGGATAAATATTTATTTTGCTATTTTGTAATAAAAATTGAGATGATTCCAAGAAAGTGTGCGACCCCAGATGTTTAATTACCATTAATGGTCCCGACGATAATATATCAGTCGATACTGTTTAAGTATATTGTAAACTGTTCCCTATCAGCGCCGATCAAGGGGTTGGTTAATAATTTAAGGAAGACTAGTGAGGAATCTGCCACTTATTGTGAACATCTAACAAGCACCTTGAAAATGAGTGGTGACCATCAAATTTCGAAATAGTTTACCTTCATTTTTATAATCGCACTATTATATCTAGATCACTATTTGGATTCGTTTTAACAATAAATCATTAACTATAGAGTGATTTTCGACGAAAAATCAACATTGGTAGAAGGTGTTATTAATGAAATTATATATTGAACTTGCGGTAATCAAAGTTAACGATGTGAAAATATATTTTAACAGCTTCATTATGTTATTAAAGTGCAAGTGTCACTTATATTTTGCATCACGTGTAATTTTGTATTCAAAAATGCATTAACACATTTAACAAGTTTAATGCAATTTTAATACTACCAAAAATGCTTCTTCAAAATCGAAATCTACCTCACACGACTTCGATAATATTGGCGTGAAATTCTCCCTCCATTCAATAATTAATATCAATTACGAAAGCAATCTAAAATTACTGGAAATCCCATGAATAGATAACCCGGTGGGAGATCAAGAGGCCCACCAGTCAAGCTTTCCACATTATTTTCGTCATTATTGAAAATGCAATGCCATTGAGGCAACTTAATCGAGTGTTTGTTATTGGGGTGACTATGCAAAAAAAATAATAAAAACACGTTAAACGCTTGTTAATTGCTACATTGAGAACTTAATCGTTTCGAAAACGTTTAACAAAAAATTGTTCTACTTCACACTTTTGATTTTCTACTTGAAAAATACGCTGAATAGATTGTGAGTGTGATACTTGATGGTTTCCTGCAAAATATTGACGCTTCATATGTCTGACCTTCTTCACATGTGTTATGCTACCGAATTCATTTAGAGAAAAAATGTTAAATATTTCTAGTGCCACTCAACAAGGATTAGACTTCTGGTTTATTTAATTTTTTAGTCAATAGTTTGATGGACATGTTGAAATTTCAGAATGCGACTCCATAAATAAATATACAATTAAGTCGAATTTGACCCAAATTATTATCCAAATGAGATGCCAAGGATGATAGTAAGGACCTCCGCGAAGAACTCGTGTAATCTGAGCATTCGATCGAGCATTATGGATATCAACAAGGAAAAAATTTCGCTTCGATGGCTCTTTATAGCCGATTGAAGATTGAACCATATAGCGGAACATCCCAATCAAAATCACAGAATCAGGTATTTAAATGACGGTTTTGGGTTGGACGAGGATAGTGTTTAGTAGACGAAAATAATGTGTTTTTTCATATTAAATTTCCAATACAATAAATTAGTAGTAGTTGTAATGGTCATGGTGCAACTATTTGTACAATGACACTGCAAAATTTTAATATATTTGATTGGGGTGAAACAAAACAATTATTTGGGCCTCGATTGATGTTCCGACCAAAACAAACAAATCTATAATTAGATAATACGCAATTTTGAAAAAGAAATTCTCACATTAGTGATTCCGTTATTGTAAGAGCAGCATAATTGATATGCTGATGATATAAAGGAAGGGTCAATGTTTAGGGAGTTGGTTATTTTTTAATCTCAGCAGTCAAGCGTCCGAGATGAATGGAAACTATAAAACCCGTTACACTTTATATTATTATTTTGATACAGCAGGTAGGAGGCTCGCGAT
Source organism: Cryptophagus acutangulus (assembly GCA_963556235.1). NCBI lineage: Eukaryota > Metazoa > Arthropoda > Insecta > Coleoptera > Cryptophagidae > Cryptophagus > Cryptophagus acutangulus. The sequence goes on along the minus strand of OY744559.1, from coordinate 10,991,346 downwards.
ATGACATGTGGCCCTTCAACGTCAATCTGTTCAACATATGTTCCAATTCAACACTACCAATAAAAAGTAATGCTTATACGCTACTGACAGGGGTGCATGTCGATATTCTTCCCGACTAATTGTTTCTCTTTATCAAAATCATTAATTGGAAGAGCTAAATATTCAACCAAAGTCCTAATCATTTTTTAATTTCCTTCCTGAAAATTGCGGTAGACCACATTTGGTGTCACACGTGTTGATTACAAAGTTGCAAAAAGGATCCGAAAACCACGAAGATAAAAGCTTCCCACCGAGGAGCACTTTGTGTGAATATAAAAGGACACCGCAATTTTTAAATTACAGATTATGCTGATAGTTTCCGCTATCATAGAAGAAGAAAGGCGAGAATTGGAATTAATGGGGTAGCATCATGGGGTAATAGTGCCATATATCGCTCGACGGGGCTCAATTATTGCTCGGTGCGGGGTTGCAGACCACCTAGGAGACCAAACATCGGCTAAAAGGGGTTGATTACAACACATCTAACCGTTTATTAAATATATTACAATGTCTGATTGACTACCGTCACTCATTTTTTAAGAAGACGTGACTAATTCGATTTTGTTATGAAATAGAAACTGTCCATCCTGGATGGCAATTTTGCACAATTACAGGCGGAAGTGAAGCCATGTCCATCTTCCTGACCCTTATAAATTTGTATCATATTTAATGATGGCCAAATGCATATTCTGTTACAAGGCGCTCCTCTTCTAGATCAACAATATAATAGCACTTGTCGACAATTTCGGTGACAGCTATTGTTTGCGAAGAAAACATGCTGCACAGTAGGATGCAAACCGAATTTTCACAATTCCAGGTAAACAGGAGCTTCGAAAACTTTTCGACAATTAACTTCTAACTCGACAAGATAAGATCGGACCTATAAAGTGTGAACCATTTTATTGCAACTAATTTGGTAAATGCAGATTTATTGTTTAGGGAAGGTCGTAAAGTTTGCTTTAAAGAGGTGCTAAATTTATTAGAAGTAAAAAAGTGCTATCGTGATGGATGCGAAAAGATCCAGACGAAGACAAAAATAATTGAAAGTGTTGGAAAATATTTTGCCCATAAAAAACTCATTTCGGCTAATTCACTAAAAATGATCCTCGTGCTTAAACTTTTTTGGAACATTAACGAAATGCAAGTGCATAGCAATTTAGTCACTTTTCGCATAAGAAAAGTAAATTGTTAAATTTGGTGTAAATGTCATCCTCTTTAAACCGAGCAAACAAGAGTCTCCATCAGGTTTTTGTGTCGGTACATAAATATAATTTGACGAACTTGTTGTTTTTATCCACATATGTGAAGATAATTATTAAAGTAGTGGAAGTCAGGTAAAGTTGATTGGATACAAGTGAAATAGCACATACAATATGTCCAAAAAGCTCGTCGACTAAACCCTAAAAATCTGCTTGTGGTTCCGGTGTTTGGACTCCCGCTAGCCAACTGTTGGAACTTTGCACGGAAGTGTGCCCTGCCACGCGCCCTCTCAAATTCTTACATTGGCCCCCAACTTTCCAGTTTGCAAAGAAATTGTTATTTCTCGAAAGTAACCTTTACGACATTGATGTATCGAAAAAGGGTAGACAAAACAATTTCTTGCACAAATTCAGTCCGCCTCCAAACTACCCCCTAGACGTCAACCTCAAATATTTTCTTAAACAAACAACAAGAGTTTCCAATAATATTAAATTTTAATATTGTGGTATTCAAAAATGTCAATATATTTCGAGCTATCAAAATTTTCGGCAATTTGGAGAATGAAATCAAGCGTGACTGATTTCAGTGGCCCGAAGTGCCGCCTCCTCCCGAATAAGTTATAAATTCTGCATCAGTGAAAAATTGAAAACGATCTGCTGTGGGGCTGGAATTGAAATAGTCTCACTACTTTACGATGTGGGGAAGGACTTTGATTATAGGGCGCTAATTTGCAGCCCTACTAATATGAGTTACGATCTTTTAAAGGTCGCCACCAAAATATATTAAGTAATTTATCAAATGCGTGCCTATCGGAATATTATTTTGGTGAATTTTTGTTTATATATTTGAAGCTTTTTTCAATAAATTTCGTTCGTTAAGATGCCGCCAAAGCCGTTAAAAATTAATTGCCGCACAGGATCATAACAATAGGTTGTAAAATTGTTATTGGTTATAGTTCGGGAAGTAAATCAACTTTTTAGGAGACTTATTGTTTGTTTATTGCTGCATAATGATGCACTAATGCAGCATAAAGAAATAAACTAACACTCGTTGTTTAAAAGTTTCTCACTTACTATCTAGTTTAATAAGCTTGTTAATTGGAGTTTGTTAACATTAGTTATGCCTCATTATAATTGCATGCTAAACAACAATTAAATAAACAAAGAAAATAATTTTGGCGCCAATATTTGAATGCAACAATTTTTTATTAGCTCTAATTATGTTAATCTATAGATATTAGAAATGCCAGTTGGACCAACCCCGTCTGCTTTCTGTAAAAGTGCAAGTGACTCTGCAAAAACGAGCAAATAAATCAAAATTTTGAAAAAAATTATAATGAATTAATTTAAAAATAGATGTAATTACGTCACAAAATCCATTTGCTAATAAATTTTGATAGGGTAGGAAAGATAACTTTAATATCTATCATAACCCCTTATAAGTGTAAAATTAGCAACGGTCATTTCGGAAAAAGTCGATTTTAAAAGTCGCTTATGTCCTTTGAGACTAAATTAGTCGAAGGGTATCGCTGTCGGCAAATCTCCAACATTTTCATCCTTCTAATGTAAAAGAGGTAGAGTGCTGAATGTGCCCGAGGAATAATTATAAATCAGTTTTCATGCTTTTCAAACCGAATATTGGGATTTATGAAAGAGATAATTGAAGATTGGTTCTGCCATACGAATAAAATTGCATAAAACCAGGATTTGAATTTTTAATAAGAATACTAGAACAAGTGCAGAAATAAAACAAGTTCCCACGGCTTGACCATTCTTACTAATCTGTGTCCTGTATTTTTCGGTGGTGGGAACCCACTTGAACCCATCAAGAAGAAGAACTTTTCTCTGTAGTAGGTAGAAATACCTGCAATCTTACCTTCACATTTTAATATCAGAAAAAAAATTATAAATGAAGGCAATTTAAGTAGTAGGATCCATAAGAAAATTATTATTCGTTTCCGAATAAATTAAAATCTCTCCGAGATGAAATAAATTATCCAAGGAAGAAAAATTCTTCCTTCAAGAGTTTCCTGTTTATTTAACCATGCTAATGGATGTATAGAGGTCGTACCGTGACCCATTATTTGCATATAAGCGAGAAGCTGTCGAGGAAAGGCCCGAAGAGAAAAACCGTCCCGTTTCCGAGAGATTGTATCTGTTTTCGAAAGATGAATTTATAGGCCGCGTGCGTGGGCAGGTGCCCCAATAGGCCACTGTCGGGCGACTCCAGGTGAATCTGTTTCAGCTCCCACAACTCTCACTGTCTTCTTCACTTCTGGTGACACACATCGGTCCTTTAACTGTTCCTTCTTGCCACACAATATTTATGATACTTACACCCACTAACGTTAATAATTAAGTATTGTCAAGTTGTCAACGAACGTATTTACATTTTATATTAACGTCGCTTATTTCCGTGATATATAGCACCAGGTGAATTATTTTAGGCAGTCGACTATTTCGGGAAATTAATCAAAACGCAATTTTTTTGGAAAATATTGCGCGACTTGAACGTAGGTTCAAGAAATGAGCGTAAAAGCGCCTTCCAGGTGTAAAAGTCGTAGTAAACTTTTATGAATAGAATTTTACTGTTAAGTATTTTGTAAGAAATTTTAATAAAAATTAAAACAATTCGTTGGTCGAAAGTGCTAGGTCACCGAAAGTAATGCAACCGTTGAAAAGGCACCTGCAATTTTTGAATAAAGTTTTATCATTTAGATGCATTTACATTTGTAAGCAAGATATCCCGATTTCATTTGAATATATACCCAAAAAGGTACTAATTTAACATCAAGATTTATTACTACGTAATTTCCATTTATAAAATACGAGGCAAGATTAAAATTTCGATTACAATCCCGATCAATTAATTTTATTTTCGGACAATATTAAATTGTTTAAACAATCGCAATAAAATTATACCAACCCTTAAATGCGTTGGGTGGTCCGCAATTAAAATTAAACTCACCCTGTAGTTTATGAAAATTGCCCTTATTAGCATTTTTAATTTCGAGACCAAAAACAAACACGACTAATTTCGTAATCAAAACAACATCACTTGGTTTATTTAACATGTTGCCGCATCGTTGAACAAATTACGACTTTTTGGAATTAGGTTAAAGTTAAACGAGTGGAATCTGATATTGGACGGCGAAACAAGGGTAGAAGGATCGGACTTGGGTTACAAAATATTTATTTTAATAAAATCCCGTGCGCTATATATTTTGACTTGGCATCGGATTTTTTTTGAGTTGATCAATTTTTCGAGCGTGTTGAGTTACAAATTCGCAGTGTTAGCGTCTTGGGTGTTCATTAGTGTTACTGCTTTTCGTTTTTTCGAAAATAAAAATGTTTGGTCCGGTGATCGAACGATTTGAAGGATTTTACGAGATTAAATATTGATACAGGTACGAATTAACAATTGGTGGCTGTAAGTTGAAAGTCTTTCCATAAGGTGGTCATTAAAGCTATTGAAAACGAAGTGGCGACCCATCATTACAAACGTCTTCGAAAATATATGCTTCTTTCAAATATCGAACAATGTAGATATTGTACATCTTAGTTTATAATTATTATAATCACATTTTTAATATTTATTTCTGTGGGCAAAATATATGTAACCCGTTCGCATTGTAAAGACCATTCTATTTTATTGATAGATGTTTAAAATGATTATATATCGAACAGTTTATTATTATTATTTCTTGGTGCAAAAGAAACCGCAAAAAGACACGCGTGTCCCATCAGTACCAGAAACTATTTTGAGACAACAATAGTGCTAAAATTCAAGTCTACAAAATTATTTTCGAGCATCTAAAACCATTATTTTCTAATTAAAAGGATGGATTTCAACTTTGACTCAAATTTTGATTGTTTTTCTAATAAATGAATTTCCAAAATAATTACGAAAACGAACAACTTATTTACTTTGATAAATGATGTTTGACTTGGAGCCAAGGACTCGCATCCTGTTATAATAAATTCGGAAGCAAATTATTGAAAAACATAAATAACAATCAAGTCGTAATAATTTCATCAATCACCTAGGAATATTTGCTAGAAGGCGTGGTGCATGCGGAACTGATCACATCGACCACCCACTGCGATCGTCAACCATCCCTTAATCAACCCCTTCATCAATCGATGGAATTTTATCAATATCTGGCGTTTGGTAAACATTTATTTGGTTTTTATAATGAGTGGGGATTTATGATTTCTATGTTGCGTGCAATTTGATTAATGATAGGACTAGACGCAGGATAATTAAGGCAAAAGTTTGTTTTGTAATTAAGTTTAACGACGATTTGTATTTTTTTAATGTAACGTATCGCATTTATTGCACAAAAGGGTTTAGTTTACGAGTTTTTTGGCCACCCCATGGCAAAAGGGTGTTATGGATGCCATTAACAATTTCGCGCATCTGAATTATGACGAAAAATATTAGACGTGCAGGGTTAATGAAGATGTCTATGGATATAATAGCTCACATTGGACCACACACTGCAAATTTTCTCCACCCTCGTTGCACTATAAAATATAAAAACCACCATAAAAATGAGCGTATTTCATTTTTAGTGGTTCTTGTTAAAGTTATGGTACAAATGGTGACTTTAATGGCATTTGTGTTATATTGTTTAACGATCTCTGATTATACTATTGTTTTATGGAAAATATATTTTGCGCTTTGCCAAAAAATTAAAATTTTTTGGTTGCATGTATAAATTTTAAAAGCAATTATAATTAGTCTTGTAACTTAATTTGCATTTACGATAGTAGGTATATGAATGTGGAATAATTAGCCTAATTTAAACTCGAAATTAAAACAATTTGCTAAAATGTTTATGTAAATTTGGCTTGGAAAAGCAAAAAAACTTCAAAACCAAAACTTAATAAATCACTCTCAATTGAAATATAATTAGAATTTATTCATTCGCTTAACATATTTGACTCAATGCCATATCAATTAACAAATTGCACTACTATTTTATACACAATTTTATTTCAATTAGGTATAAATAAACATCGACGATAAACAAATATACTTTTTTGCTAATTTGTTATGAGAATTTACTTTAGTAACTTTAAAAATATTTTTTTATAACTTTCTAGCGGAAATAAAAGATGTTTTTGGCTTCAGGAACTAGGAAGTCCAATTAATTAGCGAATTCTTGCTGGGTGTTAAAATAAAATTAAATCATTAGATGAAAATTGTTTTTCAATTGCAAAATATAATTATAGGCCCAATAACAATAAATTGCGAGAATAATCTAGTTTACTGTAAATTATATTATTTAATAGAGAAAGTACAAATTTGTTCTTATTTCGCCAAATTCCACTTTCAATGCTTAACACAGATACATATTTAATAAATTGTTTATTTATCTTGGTAATAAACTTAACTATTTTGACTTAGCTCCTTGTCCTCCTAGGAAGGATTTTAAATTATGTCAAACACTATACAACATCATCCCAATTTGATAGAAATGTTAAAATCACCCATACACTTTTTTAAATACCACCCCAATGTTAAACTACCCCTCATCAAATAGTTTCCGTTCCAATGATACATCAATATAATTTCCGTGAAATACATTTCACTGTTCAACCCTTTTGTTATCAACTTGTCAGAAAGCCACGTCCTGTAAGCTTCCACATAGTTATTAACACCTTTTCTCTAATTATTACCTCCACTAAACTGTTAAATCTAACGCGCTATTTTTTTCTACATAGGTACCAAATTGTAGGTTTAGACTTCAAACTAACTTATCTAAAAATTATTTATTTTGGTTCAAATAATTAAAATACAACACAATTAAAACAACTTAATAGTTCAACGCCAGATTGTACGGTAACCCTTTAACTCCTTGCCATCCTTGATGACCATCATCCACCGAATACTCGGAATCATCGTCCGGATTATTGGTCACACCGTAATAATTCGAAGAGGACGAGGATTCACCGTAAGGATGCGCAGCTCCTACGGAGGAGACTTGATGGACTTGCGGTAGAGCATATTGAGTCTGCACTACGGGCAAACTAGTATATAGTCCTTCAGATTTCGGAGCTACATATTGCGGCAAACTATAAACTGCTTCGGATTTGGCCGTAGCGTATTGAGGAATGCTGTAAACTTCTTTTGGCGCTTGAATATAAATTCCTTCGGCTTTTGGCGCCAAAATATTGCTCCATCCCGCAGACAAAACTTGTGGCTGCGCGACATATCCATGAGAGACTTCCTCATGAGGTTGAGCTAACGTGATAACTTCCGGACTTAACGATAAAGTATGGCCAGAAATTTCGCCTCCATACGAATGCGCTTCTGGTACCACGACAGCCTCCAATCCGCTGTGCACTTCTTGTGGCAGATGAACGGAATCTAAATTGATGACGTTATTTGCGTAATTGTTAATGTGTCCGTTATAGCTGCTATATAGTGCGTTTTCGCTTAAGGGGTGCAAATTACTGGAGTCGTCCAGCTCGACGTTTGCGTGAGATGCCGCATGACCTGGATGGATGGCAGTGCCCAATTTTTTGACGACCGCTCTAAACCCGTTTTTGTCCGCGATGTATTCGACGACTCGTGTGGTACCATCGGGTTCCAATAAGCTGTATCCTCCACGTACTACTCCGGCCTTATCCTTAACTTCCCATTGGGATTTGTGGTCGCCGGTGTGAGGATCGGAGACGGCGTATTCGAATTGGTACCCTTTTGGTTCCTGTGGAAGACACCCGATGAGGATCTAGAGGTGGGGATTTTTGGTACTTACGTAATTGTCGTAGCTGTGTGCATATTCGCCGTTGTAATTATGATACAAGCCTTCGCCGCCTTGGTATTGAAGATCGGCAGCTGCGAAGATTGAAGCAGATAGCACGAGACAAACCTTAAACAACACAAAACAGATGCATTTAAAATTTAAACACCGTATCACAAGTCAACAGAGCGTGAATCATAATTTAACCAGCTACTAACCGAAAGTGTTAACATAATAATTGTGCTGTGATTGGAAATATGAGAGACAGGTTATGCAATTGAACTAACAAGACGTTAAAGAAATGCTGAGCTTATATATAAGATTGCAACAAATTATTTAGATTGGAACCGAGCTCTTGGATTCGTTATCCTTGCAGATTGCAATTCACTTATAATATTCGACTTGTCATTGGAATTGTTAAGAAAGCTTAATTTATTTATAAGACACCACTTTGGTTATTTGAATTTGTTTATATTGTAGAATGTTTTTATTTTTAATTAGATCAATTATCTGCAACGATATGCTTTATATTATAGGTATTATTGCCTTGTAACAAATTATTGTTGCAAAATTTGTATGAATTTTAAAATAATTAATTTAGTTTTCATTTAATTAGCTACGCTATTTGTTAAGTGGCCTTAATTATCAAATATGCGTTTTTGAATTCAACAATTCGTATTATTTTTTCTTTATTATTATTTGTACTATTTTTTAAAAAATGTCTTTATATTTCAAGTTCAATATACAACAATTTTTTTGGTATAAATTAAATGCCTTGATGAAAATCAAAGTACACTACTGAAAGGTGTAAACGTCTAACAAATAGTATCCGGTATTAAATTTCAAAATTGAATATTACCATCAAGGTTATAAAATATTACAACACCAAAGATCTAATGAACCATTACGTTTAGAATAATTAAAAATATTAAACTGAAATATTTTATATAAAAAAAATTATTAGCAAATTGTTTATATGCGCTATGCAAATTATAAGTTAGTCAATATTTTACGGTAGATTAGCACAACGTTTCTGTAAATGTATCATATAAAATTTATTGAAATAAAAAAGTGCATTTCTTATTTAAAATTAAGTGTCTACTAGCAAAATATTAAATCATGCATGATTATTTACAAAACGACTTACATAATTATTTTTTTCTACGATGTTGGAGTGGACGCTATATATACCTGGGAATTTTGAAAAGCAATCATTCAAAAAGCAATATTTGAATAATCAATTATTATTATGGGTTCTAAAATTGTAAGTACATTATTCCCAAAAAAAATATCAAACTGGTAATTAAATTATCCAATTTTCCAGATCACTGTCCTACTAATTGTAGCAAGTTTAAGTGCATTATCCTATGCGACTCATCATGCCGAAGAAGAACATGTAAAATTATTCCCTACATCCCTAATTTAATTTATATAAAATTAATATTCATTTTAGGCTCCTGCTTTCTACAAATTCGAATATGGAGTCAACGATCCTCATACTGGTGACAAAAAGTCCCAATACGAACATCGTGATGGCCATCATGTAAAAGGGGGTTACACCCTTAAAGAAGCGGATGGTACATTGCGTATTGTTGAATATGTCGCAGGACCCCATTCAGGATTTAATGCAATTGTACGAAGAGTAGGACATGCACAGCATCCAGCTCATTATGGACATGGAGATCATGGTCATGGTGGTGAAGCCCATGGGGTGGGTGGCACTAGTTATATTGGAGTCACTCATTATGGGCATGGACATGGACATTAATTTTATTGTTAATAGTTGTTAAAGTTGGAAATAAAATGGAAATATTTCGAATAAAAATTAATATAATTAAATATTGTGTTTTTTTATTGCTGCAATAATTTAATTATATCAATCCACATTAATTATTAAAGAGTTGCGAATGAAAACGTAATTAATTTATTTGCTACTCTCTATAAGAAATTTATAGCAAAAATAAAAATAATTTAATTTGCAATATTACGAAATAATTATAAAAAAAATCTTAAGCTATGAACAAATGGCAATTAATTTATTAAAATAATACTTTTAAATTAATAATATTCCCACTTTCCAAGCGCCTACAAAACAATCCGCCAATTCAGTGTCTCAGCGAGCCGCTCGCAGTCTGGAGACTTTAATGATGCATCAAGAAATGAACGGAAAACCACTCTGAAATAAAAATACGCAACTTTTCGATGAAAAAACTACCCCAAATAAATTGAAATGATTGTATTAACGAAACTGAAGATAAAAAATATTGCTTTGAATTTGTAGACATTTTTATAAAGCGGAATTAGATTCTTTCATATAAAAATTCGTCACAAGGGTTTACATCCTCATTTATTTTGTGGGAACAAGTTTTTCTAAGACTAGGCATTTCTATGTCAGAAAAGCACTATTCTACTTATATAACAATTAATTTACTTACCTATCACTTTTAATTTCCGGTTTTGAATTTTTTTTTGTTAGAAATAAAAATACAAGAATATATTTAATTATATTTATTTACGTATATTAATAAAAAAGTACATTTTGGCACATAATATTTACAAATGTATATAAAAGTCAAAAGTTTGGTTCACAGCTTTCAAAAAATCATTATTGAATTGGATACAATATCTAAATTATTGATTATATGGCAATATTTTACTTACAATTAATCAACAATCAATATATTACAAAAATATACACCCCACTATAATTAAGTAAATTAAAAATAAACTAAAAGTACCTTTGGACAACTAAACATAAGATTAACATGATTATAAAATAAACTTTGGTATGCAGAAAAATGGCAACAACTAAACATTACAATATAACAACCTTATCATCTAAAATAATTAATAAAATTACTGATGTTGCTCCCGTTGGTCCAACAAATCATAAAGTGCCGTAATATAAGTTTGTGCCATTTGAAGAGTTTCATACTTAGATAATTGCCGATCTTGACCAAGTTGCGGAAGGAAGGTCCTCAATCGATCAAAAGCTTGATTCAAATTCTGCATCCTGCGACGTTCTCTGGCATTAGCCGCCAAGCGCCTCTTCCTCAACACCACCGGAGTAACTCGATTTTTATTTCGGATCCCCAGTGAATCTGGACTGGTATTTTGGAAATTCTCATCGCAATAACTGTCGTAACTCGAAGTCGAGGAAGCACCCCAATCACTGTTGATACTCTGCGGCGGAGCGGCCAGCATGTACAAATACCCATAAGCTTCTGGAGATTCCATAATTATTTTCGAAGATTTTACAAGCACGTAAAACTAGTCTGGTGAAGAACAACTTTGCACAACACTGTGAAGAGCAGATCTGATGGTTGTGGCTACCTGTTGTCTTCTTTATATGCAGCCCTTGCTCACCCCTGCCCTCGCTATAAACCTTTTGAAGCTTTGCACCGCCCTAATAGCGCGTGCCTACCGTCCAATAGACGCCAGCTTTCCATCGGACTTGACCTACCAAATTTGTATATTCCAATTAGGATTTACACCAGATGACTTCCAATGCAGGACCAAAAAAACTGATTCCTTTTCTAATTGTTCTGATGCAAGTAATCCAGCACGAGTCTTTTCTTTTTCGAATTTGACGATATTGAAGATTTATACTAATGTCTTTGAGTTTACGTCAAGAGGGTAGGTGGATGGAATTAAAGCCATATGTTGGACAGGATGTAAACACCTATTCGATCTAGAAGTGGAATAGGAAATTAATTTATGGAAAAGTCGAAGAAAAGCTCGATTTTCGGAAGAACTTTCTTCCTTTTGGTATTTTAGTCGAGAAAAGAATTAACTTCTTGTATCTACAACCAATTTGCCATGTCATGCAAAATCCCCCATAGAAAAAGTTGAAGATATTAATTTTTAAAGACTGAAAACGGAAACTGGCCCCACTTTTTGCTACCCCTAATTTTGTGGTACATTTAGTATAACAAGGTTAATGTGAAAGCGCAAACCCGATTACTATCTATTCTTTAGAAGCCGACATATGGCGGTATTCGTTTTCCAAAAATCTACTTAAACAAACTTGAACAACTTAACAAAGTTGCAAGAATTGGGCGGTAGCAGAAAATTTGGGAAGTGATTTTTATACCACGTTTTATTAAACCCAAATAATAATTAGTTCGAGATAATTTTATTAGATATGAGTGCTTGAGTTAACAAGAATACGTTTTTTTCGAAATAATTATATTTTTATTGAATTATTGGTAAAGGAGTTGCATGCTTGAAATGATTTTGGCCGATGGGTGGGCAAAAACCATTAAAATAATGGCAATCAAGTGACAAAAAGCGTAGGAATTTGGTTTCAAAAAGTGTTTGAAAAGACATAAGTGTGGATCGGGATTATGGCTAAATAGGATTCATTTGTTGAATAATATGTAACTGGAGGGGCCAGTGTAGGTTTTTGATCATTTGTCCAGGAACACGCAATATGTGGCCGCAAGTGTTTCAAATTTTTGAAATGCATTTTAAATATATTTCCACCTTGAGCTATATTAAAATTCTACTAAAGTATTTTGCTTTACTTGCATGGAATGATATATTTTTTTGCAATGAACGAAAAAGTATTTTAACGAAATTGCAGGTTTATATATATTTTTGGCGGATAAGTGTCTGCAATTTTACGCTCAACTCGAAAAATCAGAGAAATGAATATTCATTTATGTATATTTTATTTTATTTCAATTGCTTAGAATTGTTGTTGAAAAAATGCAACATAATTCTATGGTGGTAATTTAATAAAGAAAATTGCATGTTAATCTTTTCAACTGATTCTCAGGTAGACAAACCTTACAATTCTTCTCTAATAATTACAAATTTGTATTTTATCTATCATAAAAAAGGATTCCGTTCTATTCGCTACAGTACTAACGATAATTCTGAAAATTATCTTTTTTTCTAAACATGGTGAATGGTCAACCCTTTAATCTGAAAAAAATGACACGATGCCGTTTCGTAACAAGAAGACTAAGTAGAATCAAATAACAGTGATACACATTTTTGAGGTGTTATGTGTGCGTGTCTTATTTACAAATTTCCGCCCTAAAAAAGTTCGTTTTTGTGTAAGCTTGATGACGTTTAGATTGTAATAATGATTTCTCTGTGATTCTGATTTGATTGAGAAGGGAAGCATAGTTCTCATTCGGCACAAATCAACTTGTCATTGGGTGCATTTCAGGAAAACGGAAATCTTCTGAAGAAGAATAGGACTAATTTTATGCTTATTAACTATTTTCTATTGCTGCAAATAAATAGATACATTTTGGCAAACAAAATTAAAAATCATTTACAGTATTTCTAGAATATATGAAATCATTTTCATCTTTTTAAGTACATTTTTAATGCACTATTTGGTCATTATAAATTATTAATTGCTTCTTTCTTTCTATAATTTCTAAGCGTTCCAACTTTATGCAACCAACAATACATTTTATTAATAGATATTCTTTAATATTATTTGGTAATTAGTTTTTATAGCATTTATAGTAACAATTTAGATTAATTAGTAATTAATAATGTTGTTAAAATATACTAACAATATTTTAAAATTGTATTTCGATTTTTTATTATTTATTTTCTGTTTTATTTATGTTACAAATTTTTTTCTTTGTAATGGATATATGAATGCAAATTGAATTAACAGAATTTAATATTTACTATTTTATTAATAAATTAGATTTATAAAAATCCATTTTCGGATCACCCTGTATATTATTGATCATCAATATTCATGTGAGTACGGCCCTGTGAATTATTTCCAGAGTACTTTAATATTGCCATCTATGATCAATTTCTAGTACTTGATCATAAATTTCCTACTCTATCGACCTTCCCTTCAAAACAAATAGTCTAACCTTACTTTTGAATTAACAAACAATCAACAACAATTTCCGAAAATGGAATCAGATTTAACAGACGAGGACTACGTTATCCACAGAGCTAAACAAGATTTATTACTAAATCCATCGTCGGCTAAAGCATGGATGCTAACAGCGAAAACTTTATATCCCAACAACTATAACGTGCAGGTATTTATGAACAATAATTTAACAACAATTTATAAACGTTTATGGAACTCAGTTTGAAGCGTATCTAATTGAAAAGAATGCAGCAAATGTTAAGGAAGCTGCGAAATGCTTCAGCCAATTGTAAGAACTATACGCAAAAATATTAGTATGTAAATTTCTAACAATCAAAAATCGTAGACTCACAAAGTTTCAAAAAAAACCAGAGTTTTGGAAAGAAGTAGAAAAGCTCACTACAGCTCTACGAGCTGAAAACGATATGAATGAGGCGGATAAACAGTTTTTGTGCGAGATGTTTCGACATATTTCTTCAGGTTAGGTTTATTTTCAGTTTTTATCAACACTTTGTAATTTAATTGAATTAATTATAAATAATTGCAGAAGTGCAACACAAACTGCTTTTATACACTGCAGACCATTGCGAAGATACGATGGAACATTGTCGTTCATTGCTTTTGTTGCTGCAAAGATTTCCGACCACTATCGCCAGTTATGCGGTAAGCAATTTTAATTTAAACATTCGAAGGTTGAACTTTTATTTATATTTATTTCGTATAGCCACGCTTATTAGATACATTAATAGCCGCTGAAAAACACAGCGTGGATGCACATTTTGCTGTAAACTCGTATAGGAAATTGTTAGTGTGCGATTTATTACCATTACTCGCAAAAGAAAATGTTCAAATTGAGCTATCGCAAAAACTGCTTTACAAATTATTAAACAAATCTATAGATTTTTATTTGTATTACTTGGGGGTACCATCTTCACAGGTATAAATATTAAACACACTCTTGATAGAATCTTATTAGAATTTACTAGGATCTAGATTCAAAAATGGAAGACTCTTGGAAAAAACTATTTGCGATAATCGAGTTTATAGGAACCCAATTAAAATGGGACCCTTTTCTAATCAGCTTCAAAAATAACTGGTCTAAAGAAAGCTACTGGCAAAAGTTAGTAACAGGCACTCAAGCAAACCAACAAGGGCTTTCAATTTGCTTATCAATCTTCTTTATCTACTGCCTGTACGAATACAATTTAAGCCTGGTGCCTGAATCCAGTCCAGGGCAAACGCAAACGGTGTTCGTTTTAACCGAGGCGTTTGTCGATCCGACTTTGGCTAATCCCATTTCGGAATCCAAGCCTAAGAAGCGAAAAAGTGAAGGCGATTCCGCTTTATTGCCATTCATGTCGGTCGAAAAACCGGAATACAAAAATATTTATAGTAATTTTACTATGTGCGTTAATTGCTGGGATTTGATGCATTCAATGGAATTCGTACAGAAAGGTTTTAATTTACTTTCGTATTTTTTGGCGCATATTTTGAAAGTTTATTTTTGTAGAATTTGTGAAAATTAATAGCAGGTTGAAACTGGATTCCTGGCTATCAGGATTTGTGATCGATTACGCACTTTATAAAGCGCAATACGATGAAGCTTTGATCTATTTGGAGAAAATCAACGATTCAGCTTTATTGTTGAATCGATATGTTCGAATTGCTGGGATCCATTATAGCAAAAAAAATTACTGTGCATGTTTGGAAAACGTCGTGATGGCCATATCGCTTTTGCCGACGAACAATATTGGAAGCGTAAGCACTCAATTAATTATTGGTGGAAGCCAGAGGCATTTACATTATTTACCGCTGACGCGATTAGCCGTATTGCAATATCTTGTAAAATTATTACTGAGAAGCATTAAGCAGAATATTTTGAACCACAATTTGAAAGATTTAGCGATTGGGCATATTTTTGCTTTAGTCCAATTAGACTGGCCGCAAGAGGAAGATTACGTCCCGCACTTGATGGAACAAATTCAACAGAATGGGTCGTTCCAGTATCATTTGTTTCAAGTACTATGCATTATTTAAATAAGCTATATTTATTTAGTAATTAATTTATTGTAGAACTACATAATTAATGTGGATATCCTTGAAGAAATTACATATTTGTGCACCGTTCACGGCGGACAAATACATTTGAACATCTTGCCGCATATAGGGTAATACTGCGATTTTATTTATTATGCTTGCTAAATTATTATTAATTTTAGACAACGACGTATTGGGACTAGAGGGTCAGATAAAGGCGCTAAAGAAGAAATAAAACTGGCTATTCGAAGACAAGTGGCACGAACAAATGAGAGCATTGATGAATTGTTAATTAAATTTATTACGCAAGAAACTGCACAAATTTTACAAGTTTTATAAACGATCATAATTAAATTAGAATAATATTTTATTTCCATGCAAAGATTTGAATTTGGCGCTCAATTTAGTTTTTAAATTCAATCGAATTTGATTGGTTACAAATTTAAATTTAATATTACGTCACAGTGTAAACGTAGTATTTGAATTATAACCTCATTTTTTGCGCGTAGTCTGGGAGGTCGTTTGACTTCTATTTATATAATTTAGATCTCAAAAATTAAGAAAATGGAGCAGTAGCACGTTCTCGTAATAGTTTTATCTTCGTACCTGTGCAATATCATTAACAGTTTCTGTCATAATTGTTGTTAAATCGTCCCATCAACATCATGAAAAATCTTGATGTCATTTTAATTTTTGTGGCTGTGCGAATTGCATCTGTATTTATAGTACAAACCTATTTTGTACCTGACGAATATTGGCAATCTTTGGAAGTGGCCCATAAGATTGTTTTCAACTACGGCTACATGACATGGGAATGGACTCACGGAATACGGAGCTACATTTATCCGCTCATCATCGCGGGCGTCTACAAGTTGTTGTATCTATGTGGTTTAGATACTGCTTTAAATTTGGTAAGCGATAAACTATCACAGTTTTAATGCAGCGATTTTATTCGGGTGGTTTTTGTTTTAGATTTACGCGCCCAGAATTTTGCAAGCGTTATTAAGCGCCTACTCAGATCTGCAGTTTTATAAATGGTGTGGTTCGCAGAAATGGGCGATTTTCACGATTGTTACTTCGTGGTTTTGGTTCTATACGGGATCGCGGACTTTGATCAACACCTTCGAATGCTCCATCAGCACGATAGCCCTCTCGCAGTTTCCGTGGCCGGGACAAAAAACAGGTTTGGTTCTATTTTTTATTATTTAAAGGAAGTTTGCACTTCCCACGTCTTAGATAAAACCTATGTTAATCGAAACGCAATCGCTATAAAATTCATTTCATTTTTGTTTAGAAGAAAATGTGAAGTTTATCACATTAATAGGCTTCCTGGTCTTTATAAGACCAACTGCGGCTATAATTTGGATGCCACTTTGCCTTTACCATTTAACAATAACTCAAACTAGTGCCTTGAAATTAGTTTTACAAAAATATTTACCAATAGGGTATGTATGCAACCAGCAATACATTTGATTTGCAACTAAATTTAAAAATCGTAGATTATTGGTTTTATTGGTATCGGTACTAATAGACTCTTGGGCTTATGGCTCATTAATTGTAACACCATACGAATTCTTGAAGCTGAACGTACTAGAAGGTGTAGCTTCCTGGTACGGCTCACAACCATGGCATTGGTACATTTCGACTGGTTTTCCCGCTATTCTCGGGGTTCACCTCATTACCTTCGTATTAGCGACGTTATTAATTTTAAAAAACAAAGAGAGCCATCCAAACGAACTGGTACTGTTGGGAACGATTGTGTTTACCATCACAGTTTACAGTTTCCTACCACATAAGGAGTTTCGCTTCATTTTACCAATTTTGCCGATTGTTTTGTACATTTCGTCCAGGTTTTTATCAACTTGGAGCCGAAAGGCTAACACGTAAATATTATTTGTTATGTTTGGGGACAGTTTTAATGGGGTGTTTTTAGAATGTTGGTTTGGGCAGTCGCGGGTTTGATTTTCGCGGCTAATTTTGCGCCAGCTGTATATTTGAGCACGATGCATCAAACTGGTACCATTGATGTTATGAGCAAACTGAGAGATATTGCTACTAAGAATCCTGAAAAGTCGCATTTTTTGTTTTTAATGCCTTGCCATTCCACGCCATATTACAGGTAAATCCATTTTACTTCGTTGAAAATGTTCCAACATTGATTTAATTCTAGTCACTTGCATGTTAACGTAACTGCAAGATTTTTAACATGTGAACCGAATTTTAATAAGACGAAAACGCATTACATTGATGAAGCAGACCGCTTTTATAATGATCCAAGCATTTGGTTGCGGTTGAATTATCCACCGAATGGAACCCTGCCATCGCACATTATTACTTTCGATAGTTTGGAACCTGCGCTAAGTAATATTTTGAGCAGGTATGTGAAAACGAACATCATCCACCACACTCATACGCCTTTGAGTAGAACTGGGAAGTACGTTTTTATCCATACAAGAGATGACTTTTAAATTTATTTAATTAATTATTGTTTGATATTTGTGGTTTTGTTAATTTGTATTAATTGTTCGATTGCGGAAATAAATTAATTTCTTATCTGAATAATTTTTTATTCATTATTTATCTTACAAATTCTACTAATATGTATCATAAGGCGGATTACCATACGTTTGGTAGAGATTATCCCAAAACAACCTAGCACCAGTCTCCAAACTTTCCTGTACTGCCAAATTTGCTCCAATATTTAAGTAGGATAATTTATTGGGTGACGCTAAAGGCCAGATTACGTCTTCCAAAATTGCATCTTTTATTGGCGTTGGATTGCTAACATCGGAAAATTATTAACTTCTTCAAAATTGTCTAAATAAATAACTCACGAAGTTTTAGCAAAGTTGGTCCAAAGCTTAACCAAACGTTTCCTAACAAGCAAATCAGATTTCGGGGAATTTTTAATATTTTCCCGAACGTTCCAGATGTAATTCAAATCTTCAGCATGACCCACTCCAGGAACACTCCTGGTTTTGTTATCATTGCCCAATTCGCCTTGATAACTAAATATGTAGTAATAAGTATGCGCGTGTTTCGATCGAAGCTTCACAGTTTCATTGGTAGCTCTCGTAAAGAGATCATCAGACAAAAACTAAAATAATATTACTAGTCATCAATTTACAAAATGCTGTACTAATAAAAACCTGTCTCAATTTTTCACCAGCTAAACCTACGGGTGTTAGCCCGAAATATTCCTGTTTGATTAATTGCGCTACTTTACTTGAACTGGTTTGGTTCACATTCATATCTGCTGGTACCAGTCTTTCTGGGAAGATATCGAAACTTGCCATGAAAAGGCGAAGTTTCTTGATCACTATAAATTACAATATTAGTTTAAAGTAATTTAGTCCAAGCTAAAATGTTACTTCCAGCAAATCCATTCCCTTCTTGCGAATTAACTCCAATAATGCAAGGAACCCTATTAAAATTCCCACTCTTCAGCAAACCATAACTGCGATCTAAGACAACTGCTCCTTCATGCGGAGGTTCCACAACGGGTGCTAAGATTAAACCGTTCAAAGGATTCGTCAACAGCACTTGCTAAAATAATTATGTAACAAACAAATTATAGTTGAACCAACTTCTTACAGCTAAATCTTCCGTGGTCCCAACACTCTGCAAATGAGTAACCTCCTCCATCCTCAATTTCTCTATCAAAGTATGCGAGTCATGTGTGAAGATCCCAAGAGCTGCTCCAATTGCAAAAGCGGAAGCTCGAGCGCCTCGCGATAAAGACCAAGGAGACAACGTATTCCCACTCTGCATAATTGCTCCTTTAAATAGTCCTTTAGTGAGTGGCGTTTGGAGCAAATAGGAGACACTTCCCGATCCTGCACTTTCCCCAAATACAGTTACGTTCTTTGGATCGCCGCCGAACGAATGAATATTCTTTTGCACCCACTTCAAAGCGAGGATTTGGTCCTTTAGGCCGAAGTTACCGGGGGCTGCCATGTCTTCGGTGCTAAGGAAGCCGAAAAGTCCTACGCGATAGTTAAAGGTGACTACGATCACATTTTCGTCTAATAGGTAATCCGGTCCGAAGTTTTTGATGTTGGAGGAGCCTCTTATGAAGTATCCGCCGTAAATCCAGACCATTACTGGTAAGTCGCTGGTGTTGGAAATCTAAATGTATTTTGGCTAGATATTATTGTAATTAATTACTATTGCAATTTACGTTAGGGGTGAAAACATTTATGTACAAGCAATCTTCTGATCCTTCGATTTTGAACAAATCTTGCACACATTCGCTTTTATCTTTAAGAGCTTCCAGGGTTCCGCTCCATGGTTTGGCTGGTACTGGTGCCTAGATTAGAATTTTTACTAGAAAATCTTATTTATTGTTAAAATAAAAGCATTTACTGCAAATCTCAATTTTCCAATTGGTGGTTCTGCATAAGGGATGCCTTGAAAGGCATAGTAGGGTTTGTTAGTGTCCACAGTTTTGGCTTCTCTACCCAAGAGGGTTCCATGTGGAATTTTCAGCTTTTTTTAAATAATTTAATTTGATAATTTATTTTATTTGATTATTTTATACAATACTTACGACAACAGTTTCATTTTTTATGCAAGATATTCCAAATACGCACCAAAATAAAATTAATAACGGATTAGAAGTTTTTTGAGGCAACATGTTCGGTATCTAGTTTTTATGGGTTTTGTCTCTAATCACGGCAAGTATTTGTATTTATATGTTAAATTATTCTATCGGTTTTACATTATTTTTGGATTTTGATAAAGAAAAGTCATAAATGAGTTTGTAATCTTAAGTTATTTACATTTCTAACAATAATGTTATTAATTAAAGTGTAGCTTATGAATTTATAATATGTACTCGTAATTAAAATTGTTAAAATGCAGGATTTGGAGATTGTATGTGCATTTTCAAAACAAAATTAGATATTAGATACATAGTTTTTGTAAATTTCCATTAGCTATAGCATTTTCATTGCAAATATTACTAAAATGCAAATTCGTATGCAAATTCAAAAAAATACCAATAGGTTGTAAATACGCAAATATAAATATTTATAAAAATACTGTTAGATTTATATCTTTTTTAACAACTAATTAATAGAGTTATTATTAAGTCAAGTTTGTTCATAAATAAAATAATAAACTGGAAATGTTAAAATATTTTTATTATGAGGATTATTATGATCAATAAATTTTAAAAATTCACAGTCTTATTCGAAACGAATATAAACATTTTATGGAGAAATAACTTTACCAGCAAACATAATAGTCGCTTTATATCTAATAATATAAATGTAAGGATGATCCACTATAAAAGGAATTGGTGAAATTGATGGTTCAAAATTCCCATGCAAATGAATTGCAACTGCTGTAAATAAAATATGATTTTATGTTTCTAATTACTAATTTAATTTTAAGAAGCTATGCTACATAAAAGTTATACAAAAAGCAAGTTTTATAAAAAATTAACAACAAGCAAGACAGACATACAAGCAATATTAAAAATGCATCCAGATTATGGATCAGCAAGTTTTCCTAAAAATAAAATCGTAGAGTTGTAGCTTATAGAATAAATACAAGGATGATCCACTTTAAATTCTATTGGTGGCTTTGTAGGATTAAGAGAAACTGATGCACTAAGAGTTGTAAAAACTGCAAAGCAAATATTAATTTACGCTTTAATAAATTTTGATTTAAAACACAAGATAAGCATAAATAATTTTTCAAAAATATGAATGATGATGTTTTCGCGGGAGATTCAAATAAGAAATATATTTCGTGTCTTCAATTTTATTTCCAACCCATTTTTAGTAAAACAAAGATTACAATAGTGAAGCAAATCTACCAGCAAAGTAAATAACACCATTATTTTTAATAAAATAGATAAAAGGATGGTTAGCTTTAAATTTTCTTTCAGTTCTACGCGTTAGACTGTAGCTTGACACCCGAGCTGAAAAAAATTAAAAGAAATAGAAGAATTAGCGTAAATAGTATGTTTAGTTGCCTTAACGAATAACACTAATTTATTATTAACTAAAAGCATGATTTATTTTAACAAATTCAGAGAAAAGTAGAAATAAAACACCAAAAGATGATTCATAGAATTTTATTAATATTACGTACTTAATTCACAAAATTAAAAAAAAAATATCATGAGAATAATTAAAGGGTATTTAATTATTGATGTGTTTTTTATTGATTAGTAAATCTGCCAGCAAATAGCACAGTTCCACATCGATTATGGGCCATATAATACAGAAAAGGATGATCTGCTCTGAAGAGAATGGGATTTTGAACAAATTGGGGCGCACTTAGCAAAGCTACAAAACCTGATAAAGAAAACATATATTGTTTATTGCAATTTTCTATTCTATTCAACAACTTTTGTTAATAATAACAATAAAAGCTAAAGGGAAACGACCTTTCCACCAAACAGGACAAGCGATTTGTATTTAATAAAAAAGATGAAAGGGTGATCCACTCGAAAAGGTTTCGGAGGGATGATATCGATGGCAGATAATTCAACATGAACAACTACTGTAAATAAATTTAGAATTAATATAATATTATAAGCAAGCGAGATGTTAATTAAGTTAAGACGGATCCTTGTCCTAAAGAAGAAATTACAGAATCATGCTTGAAGAAGTGAAGTGGTACCTTCTTTTGATCATTAAGTACTATACAAATAATATTAAGGCAATTTGTTAAAAAAGCATAGAAATTAAATCAACACTAGTTATTACACTTCCCTAAAATGTAAAAAATGAATTAATAAGAAAAAAAATAACGTTGGGCACGTAAATCAAAATTTTGGCAATAAATTTTACAATGGATCAAAAAACACAGAAAAAGGGATGTTTAATTTTTGCCGGAGGCTCCGGGTGCTATTGAACATTGAAAAGCTTGAACAATTTAGGGACGTTATGGACGCACAAACATTTAAAAAACATAAAAGTAAAGAGAAAATTATTTTTTCAGCAAACAAAAAAGGAAATCACTCAGAAAATTTGATTAAGTCTTAGGCGATGTAACTTTTCCAGCAAATGCAATTATAGAAGTTTGCATTTTTAATAGTTTAAATTTTATCATGTAAATAAAAGGATGGTCCACTTTAAATGGTACTGGAGGATTCGGATGAATTATGACACTTGTAGCTACACCTGTTCCTGCACAGAAAATTATAATGATTGTTACTAATAAACTAAAATAGATACCAACAATATCAAATTCTTCGTACGGAAATATCTAAGTGTAGGAATTTGTTATTAAAATAAATTCACCAACATGTCATACAATTTATTGTTATAGTTTAAGTAGCAGTGTATTTTCCAGCAAAAAGAATCGTATCATTAACTTTTATGTAATAAATAAATGGATGCGTCGCGTAAAATCTATAAACTATTTTTCTGACCCAGTGAATTCTAGTTGAAACAACACCTACAACAAATTCATTCCTCAAGTCAAGAATAACGATCAAAAATATCAAATCTTCAAATAGAATTTAGTTACCAATCAATTAATACGGTTATTAGAAATAATTTAGAACCCAAAACCAAATATCGTTATTCTATCTACAAGATCCTTCTACAAAAAATAAATCAAAAATTACTAACCTGCAGTAGCAGCTGCAGCTTCCGTTCCAGTTTCAGTCACATTAATATAAGCTTTCTGTACAACATTGCCGATAAACAAATTCTCTCCACCTTGTCCAATTCCTCTCAAGTCAGCTTGTGCGGGATCAAACACTTTTCGAATTCCCAACTATTACAAACAACTTTAAAAAAAATCCCTCCAAAAATGCAATCAACTTACAGTTTTCAGAATTGGCACAAAATTAATACTGGTCTCAATAGCGAACTTCGGCAAAGACACATCCACTCGCTCATTGAAGTATTTCGGCGTCTTGAAGACTTCAAAAATATTTTTCTCCAAAGCTGCAAGTCCGTCTTTGCGATTCGGAAGCACAATCGTCATCGCCACTTCGCCTCCCAAATACGGCAACTCCAAAAATTGGCAATCCAATCGATCATCAGCATAGAAGCTGAAGGTGTCCGTAACATGCATCATCTCCACCATCGAAGTTTCTCTTTCACTTCTATAGAAGACTTCTCGAGCGGTTCGATATTTTTCGAATTCCGTCGCCCAAATGCCACTAAAGTACAAAGTGTTCACCAAAACGGCTTTTACATCACTATTCAGCTCATCTGGAGCTATCAAGTTTTGAATCCTATGATTCGTCTTGCTTTCAACCCATTCGTTAATCGTATTCGCACTTTCCACAGATCTTCCAAAATCCAAATTCTGCAAGTCCGCTTTGAAGTTTTCCACAGCAGATCTTTTAAGATCTTTGTTAAGCTTGAAATTATTGGCCACGTAAATTTTGTTGGCGGTAAAGAATCCATTGTCATCCTTATTCAAGCTCTTCAAAAGGTAGAATAAAGCGGCATCGGTTTTATTTGGAGCCGGCAGATGAAGGCCGGATCTCAATTCTTGTCTGGTCGCTCCCAGTGCTCCTTGAGCCGTTAAGGTTAGCACTGTTTCAGCTGAGAATGGGCTTACCAATATGTTACCAGGGTTAATTTTTACTAATTCCTGCAAGGCAATTATGCAAGGTCTTAGCTACTAATTGATCTTGTTAGTTTGAGGTATTTTAATTGTTCGATGCTTGATAGGACAAAATCAAATAACACGTGCAATACTTTTCTATCTTGAAAGAGTAAGTGGGTTTTTATCGTTTCCCATTTTTAGCTCCACTTATGGGATTGGAAAAAAATCCATCCGCGTATTTTTTATGCAATAGATTATCAATTGATACTTTCGCGAGTGTGATTGGTTTGGACATTTAGTCTCGGACGATTAGTCTCTAGCTAAATATAAAAGTCGCCTCAACTAAGAGTTTTCTAATAGTGTCAATTAGTAAGGCATGATAATGAAGTGTTATTGCATCTTGTTGCTGGTGAAATTGCAAGTGGTCTTGGGTGCGTTCAAATTACAAGAACAGTTCCAATGGAAAGTCCTAGATTACGCCTATCCCAAAGTTGGAGACAAAATCATGGCAATGCTCACTCGCAGATTCATCCCGGAAAATAATCTGCCAGTCGGGGTGGAAATTTGGAACGAAAAGGTTTTCGTAACGGTACCCCGATGGAGAGACGGTAAATAGAATCTAATTTCAGCTCCAACACTACGTCTAAATTTTTTCCAGGCGTTCCTTCCACCTTAAACTACATCAACTTAGACAACTCCCTAACGAAATCCCCGGAATTGATCCCGTATCCCGACTGGGCCTCAAACGAATTGGGCAACTGCGAAAATGGATTATCGACAGTTTATAGAATCCACGCAGATGAATGCGACCGACTTTGGGTTTTGGATACGGGCACTTTCGGAATTGGCAACACAACGCAAAATCCTTGCCCGTATGCTTTGAACATATTCGACCTCAACACCAATAAACGACTGAGACGATACGAATTGCGACCAGAAGACACAAACGCCAACACTTTCATCGCAAACATTGCGGTGGATTTGGGAAAAACTTGTGACGACGCTTTTGCGTATCTTAGTGACGAATTGGGATACGGCTTGATTGTCTACTCATTTACCGAGAATAAGTCCTGGAGATTTACGCACAGCTTCTTCATGCCGGATCCTTTACGAGGAGACTTCAACATCGACGGATTGAATTTCCAATGGGGGGAAGAAGGGATTTTTGGCATGTCGCTAAGTCCCGTCGAGCTAAACGGGTTCAAATCTTTGCACTTCAGTCCTTTAGCTAGCCATCGCGAGTTCGTGGTGTCCACCAGGATTTTGCAAAATAGTTCTAAGGTCGCAGACGGTTATCACGATTTCTATGCGCTGAATGAGCGTGGGCCCAATTCGCATACCACTTCGCGAATTATGGATGCAAACGGGATACAGTTTTATAATTTGATTGATCAGAATGCGGTGGGTTGCTGGAATTCCGCGACAGAATATACGATTAAGAATCAAGGTATTGTGGATAAGGACGATAATCAGTTGATTTTCCCTTCGGATGTTAAGATTGATAAGAATAGGAATTTGTGGATCATGTCGGATAGGATGTCGAACTTTTTGATAGACAGTCTGGATTTCAATGATGTTAACTTCCGGATACTTTTTGCGCCAGTTGACGTACTGATCAAGGATACAGTTTGCGAGGAGAAAAACTACTACAATAAATTTGCGAAGAGTTTCCTGCTTCACTATCCAAACGGGGTTTATTAATCTGCTTGTAATTTTTTGGTTGACAAATAAATTGTCTGGTACTTTGAATGTTTTTCTAAAATATTTCCTTGTCCAATTTTGAGAAGATATAGAAGGTGACATTTAATTGCAAACGTTGTGGTAATTTGGGAAAAACATATGACGACCACAATCATGAATTGAAATATGGGTTGATCTTTGCTCATAAATATTCTGTTTCCGAGAATAGATGTGGAGATTTACTCATAAAGTTTTATAGCTGCTCCTTTAGGAGACAATGAATTGAAGGAGAAGAAATCCAGCGTTAATAATTTGCAAACAAATTTTGCTCCCGTTACACCACTAATTAAATATACAAAGAAGATATTTCTTCACTATAAAAATATTACGAAGCTATTAATCTGGTTTTTAGTTTGTCAAAGATAAACGTTATGGTAATATTGACTAGACTATGTTATTAAACTTTGCCATTTAGCACCTCTACACTTTACCTTGTAAATATCTCCTGTAAATTGATGATTACCTGCTGCAAATTCGAGAAGGGCGATCCTCAATGGCGATTCGCCCGCTAATGAACTCGCCACCATCAAAACCAAAATCGCCAAAATTTTCATATTCGGTCTAAAAACAAGCCAAAAATCTGCATTAACGGAAAGATTTCGTCAATTTTGTTTTGATACATTCGAAAAAATAAATCACCGAGCAACATTTTTGAATATTAAATGACATGATAACCCTGAACTCCTGAAGATTCAAACTTCAAGATAATGGGCTCGGTTTTTGTTTAGTATGTTAATAAAGAATTTGTAACATATTTCTACTATCAATAATAAATTGTCGATATAAATAGACATCAACCTTGAGAAATTATTGCAAAATTCCCTTTCGGAGAGAAAAATGTTTATTGTCCTTAAATACAGTAAAATTAAATACCTTGTTCTCCAAAACGTGTTTGCACTAGCACCACCTTAGTTATACCTGACTGCAAAACCTGACAAGCAGCAAAAGCAGAAGAACTAGTATTGTAGATATTTATTCAGTCCCCACTTTTTATTATTTATAAATGATAAACTAACTTGTATATTTAATTCTACAGCTTGAAACAACGATTGTTTGGAAAACCCCTGATGCATCACAGCCAATTAAACTCCAATTTATAAGAACGCGGTGTCATAAACCAACACGAATATCAAAACCTGTCAATATAAATTTATTTACATTCAAACAAATTTATCTAAAATGAAAAATTAAATTTAAAATAATTTATGCACTCGACAATCTAATTTTTACAATAAATTAAATTCACAGCCAATATACGAAATAAAAAAGCTGAGATAATTTCCAGAATTGTTTATAATAATAAATATTACATAAAAAAATTCTTAGAAAAATTTAACTGTTTGTAAATAATTTTAAATAAATAATAAATCAGTCCGGGGATGAGCGACAGGCGCCAGGACGCCTGGCGTCGCACCATCCCTTGCTCCTTAGCCTGGAACTGGATTCAGTATTTTATTTCTGTGCAATCTAATATGTCCACAAAAGACGATCATTATTATTTAAAATGTGGATGGTTTATTGTGATGTTCACCAATTTCGTAAGTGCTAAAATAACTGCTTTTAACACTCGCTTGATTTTTTTTCTTCCAGGTTTTTGGAATTTCCGGTAAAATAATTTGTACGCTCAAATTAAAATATGCGGATGACGAAAGTGTGCAAGTTATTTTTTTTAAATTGTCAATGTTATTCGCAGCTGGTAATTTAGTGTTGAGTACACTTTTATTAGTTGCAATTATAAAGGTATGAAGTATTCTTTCCGTTTGTGTTTAGAAAATAAAAATAAAACAATCTGGTTTCTAGTTACTGTAAATAATTTAAATAAATTACAGTTTTATAACCAGCCTTGAATTAGAATTAATAACGCCAAAACCAATTTTTGACAAATAGTTTTATGCAAGAAAAACTGGATTTGAAAAAATATCATTAGAAAAACCAATTATGTCATAAAATTATGGAATGCATATTATGCAAATTATTTTATCATTAGTTACGAGTTTCCTATAAAATAGACGTGTATTGCAAGTTGCCTACTAAATTATTTTTCAAATTTTTAGGACCAACGTAAATGTGGCTTTTCCTACGCATTTTTGAGCTTTTTAAGCCTATTTGCTGCAACCATTCATATCGAAAGCAACACCAGTTCCAGTAACACCACGAATGCTGTCACATTTTTGATAATATTCACCGTATTCGGTAATAAATTTTCCCAAATTTTACAATTTAATTTTTAGAATTTTTTTTCAGGATTATTATGCTTTGCTTGGTTCTGCATTTACGGAGCATATCAACTACTACTAGAGGAAAAGTTAAGGAACGAGTGTATTCAAGTTTAAATTGATATATTAGCATAATGCAGAAAGTATACATTTAGTGTAATATTTTATAAATTGATACAAATACCTGAACGATAAATTATTATCCTGGCAGCACAATCATTAAATTCAACAACAATACAGCTAATAGCAAACATGACCAAGCGAACATTGGAATGAATAATATTGTTGAACAAAAGTACGCTTTGAGTACAACTTGCTAATTAAATTTAATCCAAATCACAACCTGATTTAAAATGCAAATTTTATTGCTACTCAATAAAATATTGAACCACGTAATTTATAAAATAAGTTTGTTGTTTTTACAAATTAGCAAGCATCGTGCGGTCGAGCTCCTTTCGAGCTAAATTACTTACACAAAATACATTATTTTAATTTATTACCATAAATATAATTAGCTTGTGCCAGGTTCCTCGCCCTCAACTTCACCAGCGGACTTCACATCAATGTTATTAGACATGTGCACCCAATAATTCGCTCGAATGGGATCATATTCCGTGGCTAAAGCATGACACAACTCTTTAGCACGCTCCGCATTGTAAAGATTATCCCCGCTTCCCATGCTGGCCTCTTCGGAGCACATATCCACAATTAAACCCAGTAGAAAAGGAGATCGAATACCGTCGGTATATAATTCCTCGCAAAATTTGGCTACTTTACCATTTTTACTTAAACCGTCTTGGTCATTCAGTAAAAGTCCGCGTAGATAATTCCAAGCACTTTCGTTCTCCGTTATCGTTCGAATGCTTTTCATCGTATATTGGAATTCTCTATCTAAAACCGCTTCGGTGAAACCGGTTGTATTGGTGATAACGAAAAATCTTTGGTTCCAAGCTGAATTATTTCGCATATCCTGTTCTAAAAGCGAGTCTACGTAATCTAGTTCACCGTCAAATAAGCTGCAATAAATAATACAACTAAATAATCAAAATTAAGTGTAAAATTCCGTGGGAAAATGCTTCAATTTTAAAGTTTTTTTCAAAAAACGTGTATTGTTGGTTGCCTAAAATTAACAAAACGAAATAACTTACTTGTAAGTTTTAATAACCCACTGACGATGTTGCCAAGCATGGTAATTCTTCGCATCGTTTTGTAAAACCTTCTCCGTCAAATATTTCTCCTTCGCTGGGTCTTTCAGCCACTCGACTAGTAATCTTCGGTGGTGCCAAATTTGGTAGTTCTTCAAGTGGTTTAGAATGAATTTTTCAACTAGGTCTAGCTCCTTTTGCAAGTCTTTATCCAACGCCTTTAAGATTTCCCTCCTGTATCGCACACAATTAACAAAATTCGAATAAATAGTCGGTTGTAGATTTACCTAAACTGCCAGACGGTATAATTCGCCGGATTAATTTCCGCACAGCTTTCCGTCAATTCTAACGCTCGTTCCGAGTACTCCTTCTTTTGAACAACTGCTCGAAAATAATCAAAAGCATCTTTAACTGGAAAAAGTAAGAAATTGTAGAAATAATTTTGAGGTTAGAAAATTAAATTTACACATCGCCGAGTAATCTACTGTTACTACGTCCCCATCTCCATCGTCTTGCGGAACGGGGGTAATATCCTTCCATTCGGGTCTATCTTTGTATAAAATGTGCCCCTCGTCTTGTTCATCACTACTGCTATCACTCATTTTCGCTTCTCGTTGACAATCAATCAATAACACAATAAAAAGAAAAACAATGGTGGGTGCGTGCATAGGCAACCAGTAATACACACAAAGGTTAATGCCCTTATTTTAAGTGCAACTGCACCCGCAACTTTTTTCGAATTCAAATAGTAATTTATATGGAAAAGGTTAGTTAATAAAAATAGTAATTAATTGAAGCCATTATATTATTAATTATCATACACATCAATAATCGCATAAGAAACTGAAAATTCAATTAGACAAAAAACGTTTTTAATTTTTAACAACTAAATAAATCAGGGTATATCTAAAAATACTTTCCTATTGACATATATGTTAATTACAGAATATGGTATGCAGCGAATTTTAAAATATACCCGCTAATAGCATGTTCAAAATATTTGTTTTGAAATAGTTTGCATAATAGCAGAATAGTGAACTAGAAAGTTTATGTATATTTTAAAACACCCTGAAGTAAACAATAATACTTATATGTAGATTGGGTACAACCTCTATACTTTGCATTAAATAAATGCTCCCTTTTCACAATATAATAATATACATATCGCAGTATCGGGGCAAACATTTTGACAAAAATTACGATAATTACTTATAGTGCCTAATATATTATATTGTAAACGTTAAAGCTACATTGTTAAATATTCTATTACATATAAACGCCACCTATTAATATTAATAGTGAAATAAATGTGCAACCGGCCAACGGTTGCCTTTTTTATTTCGACTACTTTAATATTCCATTTATGTATATTTTACACAAAAACTAAACAATTGTGTTCATAATTATTGAAAAAACACACTAATTCTATGCAAAGTATAGCTTGTAAAATTATTAAGCTATTTCTCCTCTTTTACATTCCATTTTGTATAAAATTTCTAGAGTATAATACGCAATGTTCAAAACTTTTACGTGATTACGCATAAAAATTGTGAACATGGTCAAAATAAACAAAAAAAATTAAACAATTTTTTAAAAAACAGCACGCCAGAGAGAAGAAAAGCTAACTACTAATTTTTAGTAGCCGCAACATGTTCTAATTAATACAGAATTAGAACCAACGGATGTTCAATTTTTGTCAGAGAAAAAAACTGAACGGAACAAATACGGGAGCCTGTTAATTTGATTTGTACTTAACTTGACGTGTGAAGAATTGCTCATTTTTTCGTCATTATCTTCAAATATTCCAATCCGTGATAGGCAGCACTCGATTGTGCCTCTTTCGGAGACATCCCGGTTCCAAAACAAACTGCGACTGGTAGTGTAGACAGTTGAACGAGACATTGGCATTTACCCGAGAGGGATTTCTCTTCGATGTCGACATAGGTGACTTCGAATTGTTGCTCGTTGGCGATTTCTTGCAAAAACTGGACGAAGTTGAAGTCTTTGCCGAACGATATCACCTGCAACAAATTAGGAAAATTAAATATACGAACAAATGTATTTTCTTGAATAAAAAAAGGTACCTGAAGTTCAGAAAGTTTAGGACCGCTCGACTGTTTAAGAGCTTTGTGGAACTGTGTGACTTTTTGCGAGTGCTGCGATCCCAACTTACTAATTTTAGTATCTTTTAGGCCACTATAACGTCCTTGCACTGTCCCAACTTTTCCAGACAACTAAAAAAACATACACAATTGAAATGAGATCCATTGATTTACTTTCAAGTGAATTTTTACTATCTTTCAAACATTTCATTCATTTCAATGTTGTACATTTTTTTTAATCCGCAAATAATCTCCCAAGATAAGTAAAAATACGCTTGATCGCCTAAGCGGCACTTAAAGTAGCTAAATAATCAATAATTACCTCTTCCTCCTCTTCTTCAACATCCTGCGGCATTTCTTGCAACGCCTGCCACATTTTATGCGCCGCCATCCGTTTGGCCAGCTTTTTCGACTTTCCAGTGCCAATTTCGCGGTACTTAAGCACTTGGCAAGCGATAGTGAACTGTCTCTCATGAGGCAGTCCTTCTTCGTGCTCCATTTCGTACGACGGGGGCGGCCAGCGACGCGACATGCACATCTCTTGCAACCAGCCGATCGGATTGCCCATTACTTTGTCGTCGTAAGGAGACACCACTTGCGCCGTACTATTAAAAAACCCATTAATTTAATTTGAAAGCTATTTTAATTTGGACTTACATATCAGTAGCACCAGGCGTGCCGTTAGTCTGATTGGCCTGTTCCGGACTTTGCTTCCCAACCAGCAACTCCAGCAAATTCTTCGCAGCCGCATGTTTCGCGTCCTTCTTCGAGCGACCAGTGCCAGTGGCCACTAGCTCCGAACTCAGGAAAACGCGGTAGCGAAATATAGGCTCGTGAATAGCGCCTTCAATTTGCACCAATTCGTATTTGGGGGTAATCCCCCGCCGAATTAGTAATTCCTGCAACAGCGAAACGGGCGTTTTGCTGGGTAGCACTGCCATTTCCTGATACAAAATCTAAGTGTTTATATTAAAGTCACTTTTACTGAGGGATGATTTATATTGACTTACAAGTTTGGCCTCTTCGCTGAGGGAAAGTCGTTCCGATTGCATGTTGTGTATGGATGTGGATGAATGTCGGTTGGTTTTTCTTCGAGGGTTCGCGTTGTGGTTTGGCGGTGTTTGATGCAGTAATGTCATGTTAGATTGGTCCATATTCTATGCTATCTGGAAAATTGTAAGTTAAACGGTTGGTGTGTAAACTGGAAGTGAGTTTTTTATGCAAGGGCACCGCTCCGCAAGGGTGCAGGTAGTCCGGATTTGGACAGCTATTGTACTATTTTAACGGTTTTTGTATTGTTCGCACCGTTTTAATGCGGGGTTGTTTTAGAATAGTGTACAAGCAATAATGTATTAAAACAGCTACAGATTTGCAAGTGAATGCCATGTGATCTTGAAGTATTTTTACGACTACCGCATTGTATTATAATTAGATCATGCAATGTATTAATATTATATAGATTTATTTTTAGACTTACGTGGAATTTTTGTTGAAAACAAAACAAACAAATAAATTTTATAATAAAAATGGCCGTTCTATATAATATTTTTATCCTTCGAAAGGATCGAAACCCCAAACACAAACATTTAATTTTAACACATGCGCTCGCTCGTGACAGGCAGTGTTTCCAACAGAGTGATTCAAAAATCACTAGTTTGAACTAATTATGTAATAATATTATGTAATTATTGCAAAATAATATAAAAACATTAATAATAATTCTAGATTAATAGTGTATTAAAATATAATAACTAATCAAGACAATTACGTACAAAATAAAAAATGTATTACTGGTTGCCTAAGCAAGCACGCACTTTTATCAAACATATTTAAATAGCAGCGCGAAATTTAAATTATTTATTAAAAATATTAAATTATTATTAAACGGCTTTTAATAAACCATGTTTTGCCATTATCAACAAAATAATATAACAAAAAAATATTAAATGTTGCCCTAATTAGGTAATTGAACCTTATAGACAGACGAAACAAATAATAATAATAATAATGAGTGATTACTAATTTTTTTCTTTAATACATGGAATTGTCTGTGTTAAATGCGTATCCAAGTGATTGGTTGCTAACAACAAAGAGCACAACGTGTACTTTTCAAAGTATCACATTATTACTTATCCTTAGCATGACACTATTGCTAGAAAAGATCATAAAAAATTAATATTCACTATTTAATGTTAGGATAAATAAATAGCTAACCCACTTTAATAGCTAGATAGGAAATTTATTTATATAGCTTCAATTTGGTTTATCAAAAAAATCCAGCGAGCGCAATAAAAAAATATTTTTACGCAGCGCGCATTTTTGAAATTAATTTGAAATTTTCGCGGATGCTTTATTATTGGCACGGTTTTATGTAGTAGTATGTAATTTGATGGTAATTATCTTCACTTGCAGCCCCATTTCTCATCTATCATTGATGCGAAACTTCCTTTATGCGAACAACTGCATTGCACACAGCCAATCAGCAAAAGTCGACCAAAAAATATTAATTATGAAGCTTAATCGGGTCAACTATTGTTATTGTATTGGCGAATAATAGATGATCGTTGTTGGGGCTGGGGGGTTGATTGTGTGCACACGTTGAACAAGTGTATGAGAGGACATAACAAAACACATCGCGCTTCTAAAGCCATCGCACACAATTTATACCCTTACATTTTCGATGTCTCAACTTTATTTATTATTGACTTTCAAATTTCAAAATTGATCAAATCAATTTTAATTAAATATTTATTATTTATCGATCGTTAATGCGATATTGTAAATTAGTTTCTTGTATAGAAATTTGTTATTGTAATTTTAGTGTCGCGCGGTCGCGCAATTTATTTTCCCTTCGCTTTACATAACTTTTCCGCTAATTTATGTGTGTGTTATTCAAGTGACTTTTTTACGAATTTTCTACAGGGTGAATTTTAATATATTTGTGCCATTTACAATTTTCTTACGATTTTAAAACAGTGCATTTTGTATCTTCTAATAGTAAGTCACAAATTTTATTAAATATTAATAGAAGACAAAGTTAAACATTGAATTTAGAATTATTTTAGTATTGATTTTCAAAAATAAAAACAAATTTAAAAAATACTAAAAAATTCATGAGGCAAACAAAAATAAGTTGTTCATATTTTTACTAATATAATTATTCATATACACGTCCAGTAAACAAATAACAAATCATTTAAAATCATATGAACTACAATTTTCTAAAGAATTACTTTTTGTCCAACTCTACTTCTTTGAATCGATATTAATTAATTAATTAACTGTTTGTTTTTAGAGTAAATATTTTATAAAATCTGGATTTACACCCCCGCCGCACTTGGTCTAAGTGCACCATCCCTATGCGAGTCGATTAAAATGTATATTAAAATATTGCCTTTCCTTATCAACGACTGAATCTAATTTGCATACAATATAGTTAGCGAAGGAGAGGCTTGTAGAACGTCAATCAAGATGCCAGTTTTGAGAAAAAGAGCTCAACTGCTAGATAAAGCTACTGGTCTTAATGGACTTTATGTTCATTCGAGCCCACCTAGAGGTATGGGTGTGATAATGTACATTCGCTGTCTGTGTTAATGAACACGCAATTTCTCTAATTATAAAAAGCTTATTTAGCATGTTTAGCAATCATAAAATACTCATTTTTCTAAACCAACAATTGCATGCTGATGCAATTATCGAACAGCAATTATCAATTATATAAAATCAATTATAAGTTCTATTATTCTCAAAATAATATTTATCTCTTAATATAAATTTAAAGGCGATTTAAATTTGCCGCGCCAAATCCCAAGATTGTAATTGGTCAACCGCCTGGTAAATTAACGCGTACCAATTACAAGCTTGAGATTAGTGCCAAATTTAAATGCCTCTTGTATAAAAAACCCTTTTGTATAAATTTATTAGAAGTCCAATAAAAAATAAAGTTAGACGTATCGAGAAATTGCGTGACTTTGAGCAATAATGACAATAAAATATTTAATAATAAAAAATTGATGCTAACATTGGCACTTATTGCATTGTCACCTTTCCATTAACGCAAACCATTAAATTTGAAGATGATAAATTGATACAATTTTAACATAGTTCTTCAGGTGAGCTCCGCTTACATTAAACAATTAATCAGAACGGGAGACTTAGATAAGCTCGAGCAAGTTGTAATTGATGGACAGGGAAAGAAATTGCTGGGCGAATATTCCGCAGATTACAAGACTAGAACCTATTTGAAGAACGTCGCAAGTTTAATGGTACGAAAATAGAAATTTTGCACCAGACGTTTATTAATTAAATATTTCAGTCGAAAATTTCGCACCTTCACGATGCAGTTAACAGCGGCAAACTCCACGAGTTGCAAACCCTCCTCGAAGACGAAGCAACAGACAAGCGACGTCGCTTGGTCCTTTGCAAGGACGAATCGGGAGTTGGACTGCTACATAAAGCCGTCTATTACGACTTGAAACCGATTTATAAATATTTAATCAAGGAGTTTCCGCATATGATCTCAATGAAAGATTCTGTAATATAAAACGAACCCAATTTTGCGCAATTATTATTCAGGAAATTTCAGGAAGGGCGCACAGCGTACCATTACACCCCAATGTGCAGCGATTCCAACACCGTGCAGAAACTTCTCACATCTGCTGGAGCCGATCCGAATTGTCTGGATTCAAAACAGCATTCTATGAAATATTATGCGAATCATGTGCAGGAGTTGGAGTTACCGAATTCGCAAAAGTCGGCACAACCAAGTGGCAAAAGCTCAGCGAGTCATGAAAGTAAGTTTTTCTTGTATTGTTTTAATTTGCAGTTGGAGTCATATAATTGTTAATAATTTGTATAATTATGTGTGGGGACTATTATTGATTATGCGTTTGGTCATGATATTTCTTGAGTAAATTATTAGAAAAAATATTCTTAGAGCGCAATTATAGAATTAAATGTTGGAAATTATGTAAGTGTTTTCAATCAATAGTACTGTTAAGTTTCTGGATAAAAAAATTAGTATTAATTTCTATCGAGTTAATTATTTAAACGGGAAGATAGGAAAGTATTAACGTCAGTATAAAAAATTAAATGCGGGTGAAATTGATATAAAACATAATTCTACTTCGTATCCAATAGTTAATAATTTATTACAAATCCAGTATAAAGAATAAATGAGCAATTA
Organism: Cryptophagus acutangulus; assembly: GCA_963556235.1. Taxonomy (NCBI): domain Eukaryota; kingdom Metazoa; phylum Arthropoda; class Insecta; order Coleoptera; family Cryptophagidae; genus Cryptophagus; species Cryptophagus acutangulus. The sequence goes on along the minus strand of OY744559.1, from coordinate 10,954,545 downwards.
TTATTAATCTGGAGCAAACTACGCTCTAGAATCCTAGATCTGAATTTTGAAGGATAAAAATACAACTGGACAAATTTTCCATATTTTTAAAACGACTAAAGAAATTATAAACTTTTTCACTTTACACTTAATTGCCTCATTTTAAATAAAGCAAAGATAATGAGCTTTTAAAAGCATGTTTGCAAAAATTTGCATGCATGTAGTAGCTGTTTATATTAATATCGAAATCGTGATGATTTTTTCACTCAAATATCAACACAATATGTTAAAATAAAGTTAATAGCATGTGGTGGGTTGAGGATAATGACTTCCTTGACTAGACTATCCATTATTATAGACAATCAACATGACAAAATGCGGGTTGATTTTTCCATCGATAACCAAAACCTACTGTATTTGCTTGATTAGGGAGGTATTTTGCTATTTCCGGTATTGATTCCGTTGCATACATTTTTTATTTTTTGAAAAACCTACAACTTCAATTCGTTCCATCAATTCTGATTAATCATGAGGTGGTCTTTCTTGCTCCAGTTTATTTACTATTACTAGGTAATTCAAATAGTCGGAAACACAATATAATATCATTTTCCTATAATCAATCATTAAATATACACAAACTTGAAAGCTCTTATTAAATGTATTAAATATTTATTAAATTAGGTCACACCAAAGTTCAATACAAAAGTTTAGAAGTATATTTTGGTACTTCTATGGGAAACGCATGAATAGTTTATATATAAAAACCTTTATACATGCTATTAATACTCTAGATTTAAATTATTTCCATCAAAATGTTAACTATAGGAACGTTTAGCATTAATAATGGAGCATCTAGAATTAGAAACGCGCTTTATATCTAGGACGCGCATTTTAAATTTGCCGCGCCAAATACCAGCCTGTAATTGGTTAACCCACTCCGTCCATGGCTTCCGCCGATTAACAGATTGATATTTAGCGCGGCAAATTTAAAACGCCCCTTTAGATATAAAATAAACGATAATATTTGAAAATTTGACCAAAATTTGGAATCCATCAATCTGGTGCCCCAAAAATGTCTCATAAAATATAAAAATCCTGAAAAGCGACTGAAAAACCGTTCAATTGTTCGCATGAATGATGAAATGTTGCGTTGTACCTTTTATAAAACGGTAAAGTAGAGCACCTCATTTATAAATTAATTGTCTGTCAATATAATAAAAAATGTAGTACCCTCGTAAATCAAATTGAAAAGATTACCTATCCAGCTTACAATGTGAAGCGCAATAAAAACCTTCTTCGATCGACTTAGCGAGTGTCTATCACTATATCGAGTTGTCTATTTGTAAGGGCCAAAGGGGGGTAAAAAACGGGAACAAATACAATTCCCCCCATTTGGAATCAATAAAATTACACTGAATTATTAAAAGTAATGGTCACATGACGATCGTCATGTGACTATAATTGTTTGTATGGATAAACGTATAGACGAGCCGTCCATAAACATTTTTGAATCAGTCTTTGGAACTTGAACGATTACTTTGTGTGCCATGAAAGACATTTTGGCTTCAGGTTTGCAATTCAAAAAGTCCAACATTCGAATTTGGATACATCAGAGGAACTTGAACAACTTGCAGCAAGTCGTATGGGAGGGTCATGGATCCAAGCTTTTGGTGGAGCACAGTAACAATCCGAAGATTAAGAAGTTTTTGGAAGCGGTGCCTCATATCATGGTACGAGTTATTTTAGAAAATTCGGGGATGTTTATTTATTGGAGAGTTTTCTGTTTGAAGGGGCTAATCCGAGATGTTCACACCGATGCCATCAATGGAGACTTGGAGGGTTTGAAGCGACATTCAAGTTCTCCCGTTCCACCAGTGGTGCTTTCGGGGAAGGACAGCAATGGGTTGACGGCTTTGCATAAGGTAAGTTATAGCACCTTTAATATTAATGTGAAAACATGAAGGAAGTTTTCTCGATATGCGTGTTAAGTTCCATTAGTGCCACATTACAGTTAGCAGCTATCAGATAAAAAAATACACAGGAAAAAAGCACAATCCAAACTAATGATAGTGTTTTTACTAAAGTATTTTTTATTTGCCTCGAAAAAAAATCAATCAATTTGTTAGTCACCTTTGAAAAATTTCGAATCAATATTAAAGAGCGTATAAAGGTTTTTCCGATTAAAGTATGTATTTGGAACGCAATTGAACTTCAAAGCAACAAGTTTTACATTTTGCTAATCGATTTTTGTCGCAAATAGGCTGCTGGTCTTGGAAAGCAAGATATCGTTGAATTTATTGTCAATGAATATCCGAGTTGTTTGAATAGCAAAGACGACGAAGGTCGCACTCCACTCCACTATTCGGTACTTCTCAAAGACGACGGGAAAATGATGAATTATCTCATCGAAAATGGAGCGGACGAATCGGCTTTGGACAATGTAACAATCCAATACCTAACCAAACGTATTTTCTATGTAATTTATCTCTTTAGAAACAAAAAACGGCCGCGTACTACAAAACCAGAACCGCGGAAATCGACGGCAAACTTCTAACAGTTATTCCGGAATGTCCAAGATCCGCGAAAGAGTCATTTGCTGCGAATTTCGACTGGCCGATGTTGTCCGCGATGGCACCCATCAACGGGATCCAAAAAGCCATCAAGAAAGTCGAACAAGTCTTCGGGAATAACACGGAAAGCGAGATTAAGGACGAAAAGCTGCAAGAAAATGGGAACAATGTTGAAAGCGCCTCAGAAAAAGCGCCTAAAATTGAGGAAAACGGGAAAGCGGAAGAAGAAGTCGACGCTAAAATTGAACCAGAAGAAAATGGTAATAACGGAGTTGAAGAAACTGCAAACCCAACTGAAGAAACAGACGTTGCACCGGAAACCAATAATGAAGAAGCAAATAATAACGAACCAGCAGAAGTCGAAGCACAAGGAAGCGCAAAAACCCGTACAAACAGCACAACATCCGTCCGTCCCAGCAGTCCCTCCAGCTCCAAAGACAACACCGACTCTCTAAATAGTCCTCGAAGCAAAGCGAATTCTCGACCTCCCAGCGACATGAAATCGCGACCCGCCAGTGACATGAAGTCTCGTCCTTCTAGCGACATGAAATCTCGTCCTGCAAGTGATATGAAGTCTCGTCCCGCCAGCCTCATGAAATCCCGTCCAGCCAGCGATATGAATGAGGCGGGAAGGGAAGGTCCAGTGGTGGAAGCGGAAGACGTAATTGAAGGCGTTGTAAATGGAGAAAACGAAGTGGAGTCGATGAATAATGAAGGACGGGGTGAACTTGTACAGGAAGGGAATGAAGACATTGCTGCTTTGGTGGAAGCTGAGAATATGGACCAATTGGCGGCAATGGTGTTAAATGGGGATGGAGACAAGTTGGTGGGTCAGCAATGCGAGAACTCGGAGCTGCAGTCTTTTTTAGATAACGTTCCCGTCTACATGGTAAAGTTATTTGGAGCGTTAGAGAATTTTAGTTAATTTTGATCTTCTAGGCCAAAATAAATCGCATCCACATCGCGGCTCGGGATGGAAGTCTAAGAGATCTTCAAGCGGCACTAGATCGTCGCAAGTTTGCGGTAGCCAAGGACAAAATCTCCCCCAAAAGTGCGTCACCGTTACATGTGGCCGTTATTTTTGGGAACACGAGTATCGTGCGATATTTGGCGGGAAGGTTCCCGGAAACTATACAAGTTACCGATGAAGATAACCGGACGCCTTTGCATTATGCGGCTACTTTGGCGGATAATGGGCATTACTACAATCTGCTTATCCATCTTGGAGCGGACACCAGGAGCAAAGATAATGTACGATATTTATTTTGACGATATTTTTGTCCTTATTGAATATTTTTGGTTCCTTTGCAGATGGGTCGCACCCCCGACTACTACAGGTCCAATAAGGAAGAGCTGAATCACCGAGGTCTTCTCCAAGAGTTTGGGGTAGACGACGAAACTGTCGAGGAACTTCTAAACGATAAAGGTAATTTATTTGTTTGAGTGTTTGGATGTTAGCGGCTTTCTTCGTTGCCATTTCTTGTACACGATCAAAAATTGTTCATTTGTGATTTATGGCTTTCTGTTGAAGCAATGATTTTCTTGTATATATTTTTATTGTTAGTGCCAGAGGACACGTTTTCCGCACGCAAAGACCTGGACGACGACGATATGATTTCGGTACTAGAGCGCTGTTACAACGTGCTCCACGGTCGTCGAAATTCCCTCGCAATTTCGGCCACGTCGTCAATCACCACCGTTTCCTCACAAATTAGCTCGTCGTCTTTGCTGAGCAAACATTTGAAACGATACGTTTTCGACACAGTTAAATTGCGCTTAACGAAACTCGACCACAATTTGTACGATTTAATTTGGCCGAGTGTCAAAAAGTTGCCATCCGATGCCTCGTTTCGCTTGGCATTGGAATCGGACTTTCCGGCTGGCATTGTAGCTCCGGATTTCTATATTTACAAAGTGTTCCGCGAATTGATTGAACCCATCGTTAAGGAATACAATTGTATTGATCTGCATAACGAATTGGGCTCGCATCCGGAAAGCAAATTTATCGTCGCCAAAAGTGAGCAAGAGAATTACAATTTAGATATTGATCTCGACTTGGATCCCGCTTGTAAATGGATCCTTTCAGGTAGTTGTTTCAGCTATTGAATAGTTTCGATGATTCAATATATTTTTCTAGGCACTTTAGATTGCACTAGAAATCTGGCACACTTTGACCTGCCGAAATATCTGAATATCGATCAGTTAGAAAAGATTGAGCGCATTATTACGACGGTACTACTAAGTAACGATATGGCTCAAGTGTTGTATCCAAACGCAAGTGAAGATGAGCTTGAGGAGAAAGGGAGCGGGATTTATTACACCATGAACGAAGTATTGGAAGACCCGTCGGAAGCGCGAGTTATTTTGGCGAGTAACGGACTTTTGATTCCGTTGTGGAACATCCCGGAGTCGGATCGCCTGCATGGCAAACATTGGCCGTATGGACGAGGAGTCTTTGTAAGTAACGGGAACAATTTGGCGGTTTGGGTCAACGTTTTGGATCACATCCGAATAGTGACTTGCACTTCGCAGAGCAAACCCGGAAATGTCGGGCAGATCTATTCGCGGATGTGCCGGATTATGACGAAGCTGAAGGAGCATATGGAGTTTCATTTCGATGACTCTTTGGGATATCTGTCGGCTAGACCGACAGCTCTTGGGAATACGTTGCAGTTTAGCTTGACGTTGAAGTTTCCGCATTTAATTAAGGAGCCGGATAATTTGCGGCATTTGTGTATCACTCGAGGGTTGAGTTATCACAAGAATAACAATGCGACTGATGTGGTGCGAGTTGGCAATCAGCAGTCTTTGAATATAACGGAGTTGCAGTTGTTTGAGGATTTTACCACGGCGGTTGTGAATATTTTGCAATTGGAGAAAGATCTTGCGATGCACAGTTCGTTGCATATTGCTGCGCTTTTTGTAAATATTTTCAAGAAAAAACGGAACTCGCTGACGGAGTCGAGTGCGTAAACATTTATTTTTGTACATAGTGCCAAAGTTTTCGTATTAATTATTTTTTGATTGCGTTATACTTAATATAAATATTTTATCACTAAACCGAAATTGGATGGAGTTTTTGAAATAGGTCAGTAAATTTGTGTCTCAAGTCTACACACAATTTGAGTGTTATCCTACTTTTTGACCGTGTGGATTTTCAGCTAGCCCTCACACATTGAGGAAGCTGCGTTTTGTCTTTTGTGTGGCACCCAGACAATTGTCCGTTCTTGTGTATTTTGTGGACAGGTTTTTTATTGTATGTTTGCTTAATGGAGAACACACGGATAATTTTAAGCAAATTATCCGTGTAAATTTATTTCACGCTCTAAGTCAACCATTTCATCATAAAAGTGTTAAAATAAATATTATTTTTCGATTAATTTGGATAAAAGCAAAATGATTTAATTGATTGCGATCATGAAAGTCGAGAAATGTTCAATTTTTCCGAGAATAAAATTTCCAAAACGCAAAATAATATTTATTTTATAGCAAAAAAACGTCCCAAAATTACTAGCACCTAAACAGCCCTTTCTGCTTAATTCCAGATGTAATTCTACACGGTACCAGTAACGGACAAGTAGACATGCCATTTTTCGCCACGGAAGAAGGCCGATACTTGGCATCATGTAAACCCCAAAAACAACTCAAAATAACAGTACTAACTATTTTTTTTTATAGCACTAGGCGATCCCTTAATCAAAGGTCTAACAGAAGTCGCAAATAAGCGCCCAGAAGACCCGATAGCTTACTTAGCTACCTACTTGTACAATTTTGCAAATAGTAGAGGAAATGTTAGAAGTAGAGGAAAGACACAAGTAAACCCAAACATTTTGCGAAATTTTCAACAATTAATGCTATTTTTTAAGGATAATTTGCAACAAGTTGTCGCAGGATCTCCGCAACATCTAAACGACAACAAAGCAATGCCTGCGACAATTGACGTAGTCACTTTGGAGCCCGAGGAAAATTCGGTGGAGGAAGAAACGTCTTTTAGCGGAATCAGCAGAGTAATTATTTAACTAACTAATAAATTATTATTTTGATGAATTGCTTAAAGGACGAACATGGACAAAGTATGCTCCACTTCGCGTCTGCAAGAGCACATGGTAGGAACGCACTTTTCCAGTTGCTGGTCGAAACGGAGATCAATGTCGCGTACAGAGACGAACTTTACAGGACTGCAAGAGACATCAGCATTCAAGCTAACATCACTGAAAATACTGAAGATATCGATCGATACGTTTTGCATATCGCCACAAAAGGCGACACTGACAAGTTGGTTGAGTTGCTCTTAGACGGATATGATCACATCACGGATATTGTGGACCAAGATGATGTCGCGATCACTGAAGCGGTTGCCAAGCATAATCAACCGGATACTGTTTCGTTTCTTCAGTCGATTCTCACGTTTGAGGTAAGCTATTATTTTATTTAGCGATTTAAAATTTTTAAGATTTTTTTCTATAGGAAAAACGGGAAAGAGTCCATCACGCTATTCGCCAAGCTTCTTTGACAACCGTTTCGGAACTGCTGGCGGACGAAAATGAGACTGGGAGTGGAAAATTGTTGGCCATTGGGAAAAATAGTTACGGAAGGTGTTCGCTTCATATTGCGGTGTTGTGCCAGCAGGAAGAAATTGTGGATTATTTGGCTAGCACTTTTGCGGATACGCTTAAAATTGGCGACAATGTAAGACGTTTAATAATTTTTATTTTAGAGTTTAAAAAATATTTTTTATTAAAGTTGGAAAGGACAGCTCTCCATTACGCAATGGGTGTGGAAAAAATGGAAACTATCAGTAGGGTGCTGATAAAAGCGGGTGCAAAACGGATTGTTAAGGATTTGAAAGGACGTCAACCCACGTACTATTTCTTGAATAAGTCCGAAATTTTGCGGCTTCAAGAAGAGGAGGAAACATTTTAGCCAATTAATTATTAGCTCCATTCAATTAGTTTTAATATATTTGTATCACTTAAGTATATTTTTGTACACCAGGTATATTTACATTACAATAGATTCACGTATGTTTTATATTTGATAAGCATAGGAAAACTTGTGATGGAAATTAACAGAGTGTAGATAACACAATGAGTTTGTGTATATATTTATAAGAATATTATTGCGATGGCTAAATTATAAAAATTGTTTGTTATTATATTAAATTACTAAATAATAATTTAAATATAGTTGTAATAGTAGATATTTGTTATATTATATAGACAAAAATTAATAAAGCAATAAACTTTTATCACTTTTTTAAATTCTACGCGCCTCATATTAGGCAACCAACAATACACCAAAATTCAAAATAATTAAACAATTGACTAATATTTACGTCAGATTTTTGTCTAATCTTTTTTCCTCCCTCAATTTTTACTATAATATTTTTTTTATACAATTATTGACCAATATGTTCGAGAAAAACCGCGTTTTCTCACCAATCAACCCCTTGCGCGCCAACAAAAGTTTGTATTGGGACGTCGAACCAAATAATACGGTCCGAATTATAAATTCGGCAATTTACATCGAAGAGCCAAAAACTTCTACTGCTTCTTTGAAGATAAGCAATAGACCGCCGACACCAACATCAACGAAAAGATGCTGCTGCTATTCGAGTTCGCTCAAATGTCCTTGCCATTCGACAATGAGCGAAATAAACTTTTCGGAATACGGGTTGAAAAGTTTACCTTCGAAGACGTGGGGGAGAGTTGAAGTTGAAGAGAAATTGAGTCCAACTCCAACGGTTTCTACGATTTATCAAATGGATGCACAGGAAAAAGAGGAAAATTTGAAGAAGTGGGTGGCTAGAAAGGCGGAAGAAAAGCGCAAAAAGCGCTTAGCCGAGTTGAAGATAAAAGAAGCAAAGGCCAATGAGAAGCAAGCGATTGTAGAGCGCGAACGCGAATCGTTTAAAAACTGGTTAGTCGAAAAGAAGAAAGAGGAAGAAACGAAGCGTAGAGGGAAAGAGCTGGAATTGCAACAGCAGAAGTTAAAGGAAGTTGAAAAGGAGAAAAGAACCGTTCAGAACGATTTGTGTTACTTCATGTGGTTGCAAAATAAGAAGAAAATTGATTTGGAGAAGAAACTTAACGAAAAAATCTCGTTTTTGAAAGAGTGCGAGGAGAAGAAGAAAAGGATTGAAAATAATGAAATGGCTTTTAAAGCTTGGGTGGAAAATTCCAAAATAAAAGCTCGACCCATTCCGCTCAATCAAGGCTTGAAAAGTAAGCCCTCAATTAATATTTGCGTATTTTAATGATTTATTTTTAGGCTTATGCTCTTCAATGTCTGTTACGTACATCAACCCGATACCTTGGCAGCCCAACATTGATAAACCCTACTCAGAATAATATACTATTTATTTTTGTTATTTTCATTAATAAAAATATTATATAAATTAAAATTACTTAATAATAATTACTATCCAAAACCAAGGAACTAAATAAAAGATTATTCGTATTTTTTGTATATAAACTAAACCTATTTATTACGAAAATACTTAATGGACATTAACAATCAAGAAAGAACAAAATATTAAATAGGTAGCAATTAATTTTATTGAATTTAAACGAAAAAGTAGATCGATAGACTTAGTACAGAGATTCGCCCGCATTGCTAGATCTAGGCTTCTTAATCTTGTCCAAATTTTTGATTACGATATCATGCAATGCACAATATCGGTTACGAATCTCAGACATAACGAGCCACAAACTAAGACATTCTTTTTCATCGTACTCTTGAACCGATCTACGGTAGTCATCTATGTGTGGGTATTTCGCCACTTTCGAAATTAGTTTACCTAAACATTGCACCGTCATAACAAAAATCCTAGAGAAAAATAAAAGTACTTACCTCTCGCAATGAAATACCGAGAAAGTTGGTCAAAGAAGGCCGCTGCTTCGGATTCTACCGACTGAACTTCAGCCAAAGTGTCCTCTTGGATCGAAACTCCAAAGTTGTTGCCGTCTTCGATTTTTGGTATCATAAACGAAATCCACATTTTCATCTATAGACAAAATTGTTAATTAAATATTTGAAGATAAAGAAAATTGATGTATTGTTGGTTGCCTAACAATGCTTACCAGATTGGAGTCTTCGACGAGTTTCCGGATATGCGGTTTGACCAAATCAACCAATTCCACCAAGAACTTGTTGGATGGGACCGACCCAGTGGGTAGGATCATAACTTTGGTACCATCATGAGCAGAAATACTATTGTCGAACTTCGTCTTCTTCGATGGAGGTAATTCCGAGTGGCTGTTTAGTACGATGGGGTCTGGTACAGGAATATTTAAGTCTTGGTACACGTCAGCAAATCGCTTGTTCTTGAACTGGCTACTCTCAAGGATATTATTCAATTTGACTATTGTTTCTGGGAATTCTTTTAGTACGAGCTGTTCAGCCTTTTTCAGCAATCCATCTTTATACTCTTGCACCTGCAATGGAAAGTACATTATTATTTACAAGTCAAGTAAATGAAACACTTGCATATTCTATTAAAATTTCCCCATTTCCTTTCATCATATTGTACAAGATTAATTGAATGAAACAGTGAATATTGAAATATGACATTCAAACATGGCAATTTGATAAACGTGTTTGTGAAAATCTACGTAAGAGAAAAAATCACTATAGTGTATTTTTAACACATACCTTGGTTGCATTGGCCATAATAATTATTAAAACGTATAACTCAACTTTAAAATAACTAAAATATTCCTATTTTAGCCTATTTAAAAACGTTTTCTAACAACTTAACCTAAAACTTAGCCGAACGCTCACAAAAGTGCAGAAGAATGAAGTTAGCAGCAAGCTAAAGTGAATTTTCTTTAGCTCGACGGGGTAATTAATATATTTACGTTAATTAATAATAATTAACTCACCATTGTTGCTCTTCAGTTCTGATTCCTGCACTAATTACTTTATAAATACTTTAATTTAGCAATAGTTAAAAATACTTGTGAAATAAACACAAATCATGTTACAGGATAGGCAACACAAAAAACAAAAATGTTTTTTAAGATAAAGATGAAGGTTAAGGATAAAAAATAATCCGCAACAATTATCTAATTAATGAAGCTGAAGATGAATATTGGTGGTAATTAAATCAAAACAGATCAAATCGCATTTATTTATTAATTAAGCTTTAATTTTAGACATGAGAAAACCTTATAATGGAAGAGCAAAACTTCTTCTGGAAACTAGTTTAAAATCTAAGAATCCTTTTGGTTTGTTTGAAGAATGGTTTAAGGAAATTAAAGACGATAGCAGATTTGTTGAGCCGAATGCTATGTGTTTAGCAACTGCTACAAAGTAAATCTAACAATTAATTACAAATATTTTTTTTCGAAATATTTATTGCAAATTTATATAAAAATACTACGCATTACAATAAATTAATCTAATTTTAGAAACGGGGTACCTTCAGCGCGATTTGTACTACTTAAAGGATTTTCTGATAAAGGCTTCAAATTCTTTACTCATTATACAAGCAGAAAAGGCCAAGAACTGGTAATAAATATTAAAATTAAAACACTTAAAATATCGCTAATTAAACAAAATATTTATAATCTAGGAAGAAAATCCGAATGCAGCATTAACATTCTACTGGGACCATGTAAGCCGATCAGTTCGAATAGAAGGAACGGTCGAAAAACTCCCATTCACCGATGCCGACGATTATTTCAGCAAACGTCCTTATCAGAGTCAAATCGGAGCATTATGCAGCAATCAAAGTCATCCTGTGGAAAGCCGACAAACATTAATGGATAAAGCAAAAGAACTAGAGGAAAGTTACCAAGAAGGCGAAGTTCCGCGACCGTCACAATGGTAAGTCCAAACTTAAAATTTTAAGAATCTGTGATAATTTTGGTTAATAAGGGGTGGATATTTACTAAAACCCAACGTCATGGAATTCTGGCAAGGCCAAACTGATCGAATTCACGATCGCATTCGATTCCGTCAGGCTAAAAGCGGCGAACCCGATAATAAAATCAGTTTTGCCGCTGATAATGATTGGATCTACGAAAGACTAGCTCCGTAGTATTTTAAATTAATTAATATTGTCTTACATGTTAGCAATTTAGATTTGATGGTATTATTTGGTATATAGTATTGCGGTTTTTAGTTTTTGAATTTTATTTTGAGAATTTCTCTTTTGAAACCTTCATCATATTTCCAAACTGATTCGCTTGTAAATTTGCCATCTTTCTTCAAATAGTCCTCGAATAACGAGATCCCGCCTCCTACGCCGAAATAATGCGACTTTGCGGCAAGAAATCTGACTGTTCGTTCAGAAAAACATTAGTTTTGCGGCGGGAATTTTTTTTTAAAAATTAGTTTTAAAGGATACATTGTGCCGGTTTGGTTTAAGAGTTTTGCGAAAGTCTGCAACAACTTTGGATAATTATCGACATTGTAAATCGTCTCGGATGTGAAAATGTAATCAAACTTAACACCATCTTTTTCGAGTAAATTCGAGAACGACAACCAATCTCCAGAGTAGAATTTGCTTTTACAATAGTCGTCAAGATTGATTTTAACGTTTGGAATGGTGATGTATTTAATAACGTCGCTATTCTGTAAAATGCATCATAACTAACACGTTAATGCAAAATTTTGCTCTTACATAGTCTTGAAAGTAGCACGATTTAGCATTTTGCAGCAAAGCGAGAATTCCTACTAAACCAACGCCACATCCTAAATCTAATACATTGCTTTGGGAAAAGTCTATTTGCGTGTCCTTTAAATAAGTCATCAAATCATAAGTGCCTTCCCATATTTTGAGCCCACCTAATACACAACGTTAACAAAAACAATACGATACAATCTAAATTACAATACCCTCATATATTGCAGTTTGAAGATCTGATTCATTTTGCTCTGCACTTAGCAGCTCGATATCTCTTTGATACAAAGTTAATAGCACATCAATGGAACAGAAATGTTTCATTACAATCTGATCGCAAATTATAGTAGCGGTTTCGCAGTTTTCTACAATTTCTTGTATAATACCTTCAGTCACACTAACTGGTTGAATTTCTTCACTTTCGATCCAAGTAAGGCCAGTTATAGTAGTTATCTTCATTTCTTCTTTAGTCGGTTCCGAATCAGCGTTGAAACCAAATTTAAACATGTTATTACAATATTTTGAGGTTAAACGTCAAAAGCCATGCTGGATTTAGGGCATTGGTGCGAAAGTGCACTAGATCGAAAATTGTTTGAACTTGCGCAAGCGGATTACGTAATGGAATTTCATATAAGGGGTGGTCATAAAGTTTTTTAAAAATTTAAACAAGCAATTATTTAAATAAATATTAATAAATTTACTACAATTAATTTTTTATATTTAGTTATGAATTAATTAATTTTGCTCTATTTTGTTAAGCTAATTATTATTATAATTATATTAATTATAATAATACCTTAGATAACGCAATATTGCATCAAAATTCGTATAAATTAACCAAAGTTTACAGTTCGTCTACCGAAAAAAAATTAGTTAACATCTATTTATAGAACTTAAATATTCCTAGATGAATAGAATTCATTAATCTCTGTACCTATACGTAAAATAGTGAAAGTTTTTCAAATTCATTCATTGACTTATCGAAAAAGCTAGCCCACTTAATTTCTGTTAGACAGCATCCACATATTTCAGGTGCTAAACGATTACTAATCATCGAATAATCTTAAGAAATCAACCAACTAGTCGGTGAACGTGCCGGATTCCACTCAAATTATCCTTCTATGCTTATTAAATCTTGAAATGTGCCATTGAACTTTTTTTTTGTTCAAATAAAAAAACGTGACTAATGTTTTTTGCTATGTAATGCTAACGCGAAATCCTAATTCTAATCTATTTAATTTTTTTGCATTATTGACGTATGTTTATTATTATCAATAGCGAAATCTATTGTCTGTTTGGGAATTCCTTTCCAATATGGTCCGGATGTCCTCATAACATAAATTCTTATTTAATAGATCCCATAATTGCATCATAATTTTTGATTTATTAATAATTGATAGCTGTAGTATTTATATTGTAGTAATCCGTTAATGGGCCGGATATGGTATTTTCTCTCTTATGTTTTAAAAAACAAATATCCTTTTGTCAATATTTAATGCGTTAGAAAAGTTATGGGTAATTACGTCATTAGAACAATGTGCTTAAAGTGATTCCCCATAACAATTCAAATTGCACTTTTACTTTAGATGTCAATTAAAGTCGGGGAAAACCGAGCTTACAAAAGATTCTTTCAGTAATCAGTAGTGTCCTTAATTTCACTTTACAGTTCGTTATTAAATTTACTTTAAGAATTTGAATCATTATTCATAATCTAATAGCTAAGAAAATTTTATGTTAGCAACAATTACTTACTTATTACATATATAATTACATAGATTATAAAATGATAAATTAATTTTTAATTTTGATTATTCAATTTCCATGCGAAATGCCTTCGAGTCGACAGAAATCCCCATGAAATGCATTTTCTTTGACGTCATTATATTAAACCCAATGCAAAAGGCATATAACATAAATACTTGTGTACTTAAAAATAGATTTATTTAATCTCATTACCATATCTCTTACCTACTATTAGAAATCGAGTTGTTTGTTTGTTTCAAATGAATATGTAACAATTTGCAGATTTATGTTAAATTGATTGCTGCACGTTAATTTTCATTGCGTCAAGAAAATCCGAATAATATAAATAATAATAATACTAGCATAATAAAAGTACAATGAACAACCCAATTTAAACAGATTAATTTCATTATCATTACATAATTAAATTCTTGAGGCTTCTCTGCACACCGAGCGTGATTTATCCAGAAAGCGTCCAGGATTCCTAAGCAAAGTGTCCTAACACCCAGTAGAAATGCTATTTCATTGACACATAAAACTTTATTAGTTTACCGAATTATTTTCGAGTTAATAAAATATTTAATTTAGATTGAAAGTCGATTTAAACAGTTTATTTTAGCGGATGTGTATATATTTTGAAATGCAAAGTTTACGATTTATTTTATTAATAAGTTTCGTAGCACTTTATTAAATTTATTGCAATTTAAATTTAGATAGTATTTCCAAATTAAACAAAAGGACTCTAAGCCGTTAGGGTCAAGATATTTGCCATCTAGTGATCGATCAATTAACAGTTACTTTAAAACAATTTTTCTTAGTAGATGTAATTTTTTTAATATTCCAAGAAGTCATATTTTAATTATTTGACTCATTTTTGTCTATTTTAAGGGTCGCGTATTTTTGAATAAATTAATTTCGAACTTCTATAAATAATTTATATTTTTAAAAATAGTAGAATTCAATCTTTGTTATTGAGAATTAAATCTCAATACTATTAATAGACGGCAGTTTCTAATTAAAATCGTTTTAATTTGCATTATTCAAGGAAGATTTCTAGTCCGACTTCTAAAAATGCATTACAATTTATTGTTTGTTTATACACCGTTCAGTTGTTAAACCATAAATAAATAGTATAATAAATTATCTTCTAGAGAAGTGGTTATTCCTAAATTTAAAATAAGCGCAAATTCACTCCGTTAAACAATTAACACAAAGATGTATATTATCACACATCATCTAATATTATTCCATCAATATAAAAAATTCGAATCCTTTAGATTCCAATAAAATTCCAATCGAAATCCAATAGGGGAGGATTATACCTTATATTTTGTAAAGCCGACTTAATCAATTAATTGAATTAAATCCTTAAAGGCGATAGCCGAAGAAATTTCTATAAAATTATAAAGTTATACGTAAAAGCTGTCCCCCACCAGAAAAAAATTATTATTATAAAGGTATACATAAGTTGCAGCAGCTTTAGTATCGAACCAGCGAATCAAAGCGCGTTGCATCGCCATACTTAAAACATTATCCTAAAACAAAGTTAAATATTATTGTGAATTAAAATGGACGTGGAAGAATTTCGAACCCGAGGAAAAGAAATGGTCGACTACATTTGTGCCTATATGACCAACATCGGCGACCAATATCAGGTTACACCCGATGTGGAACCGGGATATTTGCGCAAAATGCTACCAAGTGAAGCACCAAGTGAACCTGAAGATTGGGACACCATCATGAACGATGTGAACAAAAAAATCATGCCCGGAATAACTCATTGGCAGCATCCCAGATTCCACGCGTATTTTCCCAGTGGGAATTCGTATCCTTCAATCCTAGCAGATATGCTCTCAGACGCGATTGGAGCCATTGGATTCTCTTGGGTAAGTCTTCAAGCTATTTTCTTCCTCACCAATAGTGACTTATTTCGACTGTCTTCCAATATTAGGCGGCTAGTCCAGCTTGCACCGAATTGGAGACCATCGTGATGGATTGGTTAGGCAAAGCGATAGGATTACCAAACGACTTCATCACCTCGTCGAAGGGTAGTCGAGGTGGGGGTGTAATCCAAACCTCCGCAAGTGAATGTGTTTTGGTCAGCATGTTAGCGGCCAGAAACCAAGCGATACAATATCTGAAGAAGAACAGCCCACATATTGAAGACAGTGCCTTCCTCCCCAAATTAGTGGGGTACTGCTCCAAGGAAGCGCATTCTTGCGTGGAAAAAGCGGCCAAAATCCTTCTGGTTAAGCTCCGGATCTTGGAGCCGGACGAACATGGCAGCTTGCGCAAAGATTCCCTCCTAGACGTCATGGAGAAGGACAAAGCGAACGGATTGGTTCCATTCTTCGTCTCCACAATACTGGGATCAACTTCGAGTTGCTCCTTCGATAACTTACAAGAAATCGGCCCGATTTGCAAACAGGAGCCGTGCATTTGGTTGCATGTTGATGCAGCGTATGCGGGGAACGCTTTCATCTGCCCCGAATTGAAGCCGTACCTCAAAGGAATCGAATACGCAGATTCCTTCAACACCAATCCGAATAAATGGCTCTTGGTGAACTTCGATTGCTCCTGTTTGTGGGTGCGTTGCAGGATTCGTTTGACCTCCGCTTTAGTGGTAGATCCTCTTTATCTCCAACACGCCAATTCAGACGAAGCTATCGATTATCGTCATTGGGGCATTCCGCTGAGTCGCAGATTTCGGTCGCTTAAATTATGGTTTGTCATTCGCAAATACGGATTGTCCGGTCTGCAAAGCTACATCCGCAACCACATTAAGTTAGCCAAACATTTCGAATCTCTTGTGCGGAAAGACCAGCGATTTGAAGTCGTGAATGACGTGAAACTCGGCTTGGTTTGCTTCCGATTGGTGGCTCCAGACACCATCAACCAAACTCTGTTAGCGACCATTAACGGATCTGGGAAACTTCACATGATCCCGTCGATGGTGCGAGGGAAGTACATCATCCGGTTTTGCGTGACTGCTGAGAACGCGGTCCAAGAAGACGTGGAGCACGCTTGGAGAGTCATTGCGGAGCATGCGGATGAGCTTTTGGCGAGTGTTTGCTTCATCAAGAAGGAAGCGTTCGTCCGGCCACCATTGACCCGCCAAAAGTCCAAACGCTTCTCCTTTACGCGAAGTGTTTCCAAGGAGATGTACAAAAGATCTCGCAGCAAATCCAATTTGCATGATGGTGCGACTCCGATTTTGATCGCGGATTCCGATGAAGAGGAGGCGGAAGCTAATACTGAGAGTGATGATATTTTGGATGTTTTGAGTAATTACTCGAACGTGCAGTTGGATGACGATGTTTTCAATAAGGATTTCGATGAGTTCAGAATAAGTGGTCCTGCTGAAATTGAATGTAATGGTGTGAAATGAGCGGGTTAGCGTTTTTACAAGGAGATATCTCAGTATTACTAGGTTTTAAGATAGGAGTAATTTTTGTAATTAAATAACGTATTTATTTTTCTATTAATTTTATGTGGATACTTATACAGCAGATATTTATGATTTATGAATAAATATATAATATACATGTTTATTTTATAAACTACTTTGTTTTATTTATTATTGTTTGGATGAAAAAATTACTGCGCTTACAGATTTCTAATAATTTTTGTGCAAACCAATTTGAGGGTGCTAATTTTTTGCAACACGTGTGATACAATAATTAACGTACAAGTGATAATAGTTTAGATATTCAAGGTTTTTTTAATAATTTTTATAATAATCAGACTATTTTGAAAATTATTTATTAATGAATGCTAGTCATAGAAAAATACTATTCCAGTCTACTAATTGTTTAAACAATATGTAGTTGTTGTCTCTAGTTAAAAAAAAATTGATAAGAAGTCTAAGCACTAGTAAAGCGTAGTAAAAAAACCTATTTAAAAATAGCTTGAATAAATCTAAAAATACTCAATGAAAGGTAATTTTGAAAAACCTTACAGTAATCTGGAAAATAATTATTTAATCTATGCAATTTCCTTTACATAACAATTCCTAATTAGCATAAGTACAAAAATACCAGAATTGTAAATAATTACAATAATATTATTATTATTATTTGAAATCAAAATAAATTATTAATATTCGAATGATCTAAGAGATGAAAAATTCAAAATTTAAATACAATATTTTTCAAGGAGCAAATTAATAGGATGTAGTATGCATTTTATTAATATTTAGTAAATATAGCGAGATTAAACAATATAAGTATTTTTTGGTGTTGGCCCAATGTCAAGATCAGCTCCGATTTACTAAAAGTGGCGACCTATAAATATGTGGATGTGAAATTGAAAAACTTTCACTAAGATTACAAAATTTTTCAAAAATAGACGATGATGATGTGACGCTCAATTAAATTATGTATTTTAAGAAAAGTTTATATAGTAGGTGTAATTTAAAATGTTTAATTAAACGTTCGAAGAAAAATAAAGATTTCACGAGTTATGGACCGTTTCGAATTTCTGTTTTGCCAGTCTTTGATTTTATCGAAAACAATGCTAAACAAAGCGCAATGTCAAGGTGAGACACATATCCGGATAAATCTGTCGAAGTTCACAGGAAGTTTCCTAATTTACTGCATCTAATTAACACTGTATGTTCAATTTTGCGAAATTCGACATTCTTCATGGTCTAATGCAATGGAAATTAGTTAATTATTGAAATGCATATGCAAATAATTTTCATTATGACGTCATTAATAATTAATTACAAAATTAAATAAACGAAAACGTATAAACAAATTCTTATAATAAAATGAATTCGCCTTATAATAAATATAATAAATTATCCAGGTACTAAATCAAGTCCTACTATAATTAAAATATAATTTAAAATTTCCTACAAATTAAACAAAGATTGCATGCACTTTTTTTCGGAAACACGCTGTATAACAAACTAAATTATAAATCATGCGTTGCTTAAATCGTAAATATTTAAATATTAAATTTGTTAAACAAGCGACAACTATTTTGGATTTTCCGAAAACGGCAAAATTTTGGGAGTCCGATTAGTCATTCAATGGTCGCCCAAAAACGTAAATAAACAAACTAGTAACTATAGTAAAAATATGTCGGTGTATTTGTTTATCTTCAGCCATCACAAGATGTTGGATTATTTCCAGAAAATGCACATGTCTGGATCTCGAATCGAAAAAGTCGAAATCATTGCGTCAAATTACGCAACGTTCCAAATTCGGATTGTATTAATTAATTTGACGTCACGAATATAAGAAATAAAACCAGATTTTTTTAGCACTTTATTGAATTTATTTATAATAAGCGTTTAATTATCAAATCATATAGGAAAACTACAATAAATAATTAAAACCAAGGCAATTAACACTTGGAAAGTTTGATGTTCTTGTTAATGTTTAACAAACTTGGGAAACTTTATTAGGAAAATTATGGCAGACGTGGGAAAATGCAGTAAATTTCCCGCGTATTTGGAAAATATTGGTCAATAATTTAAATCAAGAAGATATTTTGATAGGTTACATTTAGATTCAATTTAATTTTCATTAAGTTTGCGATCGGGGGAACGTTTTGGAGATTTACTCGGAGACTTGCTGATGTCTCCTTCTGGGGATGGCGATTGGCCACCAGTTTTTCCAGTGGGTTTCAAACGGACCTTAGTATCCAGATGCCGAAAGCTAAATAAAATTCTTATACAATTTGAGTTCCTTGGCAATAAAAACTGGATTACCGAATTGGCACGTTGCTGGAAGTCCCATCCTCAGTAATGCCTTGGAAGAGAAACGCCAAAGGCCAGCTTATCCAAGACGCACTTCTAGAAATTCAAATCCAAATTAACTACCAAGTCAAAATTAGGTAAATTGTCGCAAAATAAAATTAAAATCTGGCCCAAAAAGCTTATAGAAGACTAACCTTTTGAATGTATGCAATTTGCTTGAAATTAATAATATAATTCAAAACAATTTCGACGATTAATTTTGAATACTTACGGAGGCGGTTGGATGGTGATGTTATTATCCGGTGACTCGGATGGATGAGTTAAGTGTCTTCTGGAGGAAGTTATACCTTTCGCAATGGAAGGGTTGTAAATTTTGGGGTCGCTCACCATTCGCACAAAGAAACTACGTTTGTGTGCTAGCGCTTCCTTCTTTTTGCGTTCGAGCAAGTCGAAGACTTCGTCATGTAGTTCCTATACAAAAATAAAATTAGACATTCAAATTAGAAAATAGTGAATGTATGTAGGTTTTTTCGTTTGGATCATTAGGAAAAAAAAGTAGAAATGTTTTTGGTTGTTGAAAGTCGAATTAATAATATATTGAAAACATGTCGGAAATTTTGTGAAGATAGTTGTTTATTATTTTAATTAAAATGATTTAATACTGTTTACTTATAAAGGAATTTTTGTATATTGTTTTAATAATAATTAGATAATGATGCTAAAAAATCTCACGGTTTTATTAAAACTTAGTTTTGATGACAAGATTTTCAACTTTAAAATTTACTTAATTAATTATGAAATACTTTTACTTTTTTGTAAATGAGAAATATTTCAATTATTTACTTCAAATAATTAAATAGGAATTTGATTAATGACCAGATAATTATTTAAATAATTAACTTAATGGACATTAAGTATAATTAAACATTATTTATTAATAAACTTGTTTTCAAGCACCTTGTTCGAAAATACGATTTTTTCATCTATTATATTCATATTAAGCCGTTTAAATTTTGGCGCGAAATTTAAAATCCGCTTCAAAAATAATCAAAGCATGAACAATCTCCTGATTAACAACGATAAAAATATTACTGTACGACAAAAATGACTTGTTTAAAAAATGTTTACACTATTTATCGCTTATTATTGAATATTTGACACGCCACATGACCAAATTAGGAACCAGCTTATATTTCAACATAAACAAGCCCATTTTTTATAGATAATAAGCTTAGTTAAGTATAATTACGTATTGATTATCATAATTCCAAAATAAAAATGACAAAATAATTACCTGCTCCTTCTCGGTAGCTTGGGAGTCAAGCATCTCTTCAGCGAATTCTACAATAACCGTCCAAGCATGATCTGCAAAACTCAAAATAACTAACAATTTTAATTAAATTGCGAAATGCAAACCAATATCCTCTTCTTTAGCATTCTGCGAAGTAGCGCAAAACCTTATAACATACTTATCATTAACATTTGCAGGAACCATATGCAGCTTTCCGGAAGCATTAATGCTACTCAGCAACTTCTCATTCAACTTATCCGACCCTTTCAAGCGAAAGCACACCAAACCCAACTTCAAAAAAATACAACCAATCAACTAAACCAAAATATACCCCAAAAAAACTCACCTTAACTTCATTACACACTTCAAACCGCTTATCCCTAAGCACATGCGCCTCAAACCTTTGTGCCAATTTAATATGGAGTCGAATGTACCCCTGCAACCCGGATATCCCATAACTCCGCAAAACGAACCACAACTTCAAAGAGCGGAAGCGCCTGCTTAGGGGAACCCCCCAATGTCGATAATCGATCGTCGCATCGGAATACCCATGTTGCAGATAAAGCGGATCTACAACTAGAGCTGAAGTTAAGCGAAGCCGGTCACGTACCCACATAGTCGAGCAATCGAAATTGGTCAACAACCATTTGTTTGGATTGGTGTTGAAGGAATCCGCGTATTCGATTCCGTTCAGCAAATATTTCAGTTCCGGGCAAATAAATGCGTTTCCGGCGTACGCGCCATCGACGTGCAACCAAATGCAGGGGAACTTTTGGCAGACTTCGCCGATTTCTTGGAGGTTGTCGAAAGAGCAACAGGATGTGGTGCCGAGAGTGGTGGAGACGAAGAAGGGGATGAGGCCCATTGTTTCGTCTTCCTCCATTGCCTTAAGTTTTTGAGGAATAACATAAAGTATCAAAATATTTTCGTATTTTACCATCAGCAAAGTTTTGCCGCGAAGTGAAGACTTCTCATCCGGTTCCAAAATGCGCAACTTAACGAAGCAAATCATCGCAGCCTTTTCCACACAAGAATGCGCTTCCTTGGAGCAATACGCCATCAGTTTGGATAGAAGCAAACCTTCTTCCACAAACGGATGTTGCTGCTTCAGACGTTTGATGGCTTGCGCTCTTGCAGCTAACATCGACACCAAAACGCATTCGCTTGCGGAAGTCTACAAAAATTAATTAAAAAGAGGAGTTTCTTCAATTTTAGAGGATTACTTGGATAACTCCCCCTCCACGACTTCCTTCCTTGAACGCCAGAAATTGATCCGGCAAGCCGATAGCTTTACCTAACCAATCTAGGACGATGGTCTCCAGTTCGGTGCAAGCTGGACTAGCCGCCTTGTAACAAATTGCATTTAGACCTAGAAATATTATAAGACAAGAAGCGCACCCAAGAAAACCCTATACATCCAATCGCATCCGCAAGCATGTCGCCCAAAATGGAAGGAAACGAGTTTCCACTTGGAAAATACGCGTGGAACCTCGGATGTTGCCAATGAGTGACTCCCGGCATGATCTTGGACTCAACGTCTGCCATGATATTGTCCCAATCTTCCGGATCTTCCGGTGCATGATGTGGAAGCAGCTTCCGCAAATATCCGGGTTCGATATTCGGAGTGACTCTTCGACTTTCAATATTTTCCAGATAATTGCAGATGTACTCAATCATTTCCTTGCCGCGGTCCCGAAACTCATCGCAATCCATCTCTGCAAATTGCTTTCTTTCTTATATTGGAATATCCATCGATATGAAAAGGAATTTATTCTATTATTGCAGCCGGAAATTTTCTACGAATTTAATTTTCGAATTCTTTGTTTCCGCAATTTCTAGAGCGCTAAATCTGCGGGATCATTGTTTTTTTAATTGGTTTTGTGGGGGATGGGTATGTTAAAACTCTTTGGCTCAAGTGCATTTTCTTAGCGTCCAGAGTGGAGCGGACTCTGTACGTGACACTTTTCATTTTGCTTTCATACGTCCACTTTCATGCGGAGAACAATAACAGAACTCTTGATAAAAGACAAGTTAATACGCCGATAAAAAAATTGGAAAAAATTTTGAGTGCATTTTGGAGCGCTTTAAATTGGCTCCACATATAAAATTAATTGGCAAACAAAAGTTTTTGATTTCTAAAACTGAAAAAAAATTCTAAAGTCTGCTAATTTGTCCTAAATTTGTAAAAATATGTTTTTGAATATTATTGCATAATGGATAGAAAAGCAATTTTCCATAAATACCTGTTGCGTTTTGTAGGTCTTCCCTAATTTGAATTGACGCACCAGTTCACCACCACCTCCGCTTTTCCGCCACCAATGCTTCCACAGAACTGAATGAAGAATTCCTGTGGGATATCTGTGGTGGCAATAAAACCTCCCTCATTTCACACTCAACAATCGGCATTCTGAAATTTAATCGACGCGCCGCGTGCACTTATTTGCGACACTCCGTCTCGTTAATTTAATTTCATTCATAGATTTCAAAGTCAAAGCTTAATACAATTACAGGTAATTCTATTAAGAGGTCAGATAGAGTAGGAATAAGTTGCAACTTGCAACATGACAAATTGGAATTTAATATAGTAGTATAAGTTATGAAAATGTGCGAAGAGTTTTTTGGTCGTAAAGAGGGCGGAGGGCTAAATTTCATTTTCTATGCGTTGGAATGGGGTTGCATTCCTTTCATTCTGAATGTCGAGTAGGCTACTAGGTCGGCCTCAATATCATGGCTTCGACAGTCTATTAAGCCGACGACGACAACGTTATTAGTGCAGAGCGGGAGCTCCAATTTGTATAAGGGTTGCATCTCCTTCTCATTTTTTTTCATTAATAGGAAATTTTTGCCCGACAGCTCTATTATTCAATTTTGCGCTTCCGATCAACTTGAGATAATTAGAAAATTATTGGTTTCGTATTTGATTTATTCATAGCGGTAAAATTTCCATCAAAATATGGATTGGAATTGAATTTATTAATAGGGCAAATATTAGTTTCTACTTTTATTGATTCTTCTTATTGATATTGCCTGGTTTAGAAAAATTATTTACAGGAATTTAGAAAAAATTAGTTGCACTACTCACAATTTTTTTTAAATTAAATCTCAGGGCTTGAATTAAATATCAGGACTCTGATACTGAATGATCTATGCATATATCATTATTCATTATTAAGAAAAAATTCAATAACAATGGAATCTACACTCACATGATAAAATTCGCACTAAAAATTCCATTTAATATTTATAATAAAGCAGTAGTTACCTAGATGAAAGATAATCTCATGGCAATTAAATTAAGTACTATTTATTAGTAAGGTTTTTCCTATAATTAATTAATTAGTATTATTTAATAATTGTGGCTTTACCGTTCAAGATAAAATCTATATGAATAAATTTTCACATTTATTATTTAACTGAATCAATAATTGTTATTGGATAATTAATACAATAAAAACTTTCAGACCACCCGGTTTATATCATTCCTCAAATAATTAATTAATCTTGTTTAAGTTATGCAACCAAACATACACCACTTTGACAAGTTCAATTTTCTAACCTCAAATTAAATCGGGAAAGTAAATAAACATTTCTCCGTTTTTCCACATTGTTCCTCTTTAAATAATCATGGAAAATTATCGTAAAGGTAAAAACATCGAAGAGCCACTCGATCGCGAAAAAATACCCATTCCAAATTTGCCATACAACTTTTTATGGATGCAGGTACACTTCCCAAATTATTTATAACATTCTAATTAAACAAATTGCTAATTTACAGGTACGCGGTGGCAGTAAAATCCGAAACCTACTAACCCACTCATTAAACGAGCTTCCAGAAGTAAAAAGCGTAGTCTGGACGGGATTTGGTCCATCTGTAGGAAAAGCCGTAACATGTGCTGAAATAATGAAGAAAGAAAGTGGTCACAAATTGCATCAGATTACAAAAATATGCCACCGAATGTAACTAGTTTAAATCGTACAATTAACATCTACTAATGTGATTCATTTCTAGAGTGGAAGAATACTGGGATCCACTTTTACCTGAACTTGATCCGATAATTGTGAAGCGGCGATTACCTATGATTCATATATTACTCTCATATGAAGATTTAAACTGTGAAGAATTAGGGTGAGCATGCTAAATTGTTTATTGTTTGTGATAATAATGATTCAAGGGAATTGAAAGTACTGCTAATTAATTTAATGCATTGTAATTAGATGCATTTTACATTTCCTCGTATTGTTTTGTTTGTTCTATAATTATAACATAGGAGAACTTGGATTACGTGTTCAAATTGCGTAAAGTTTCCAGTTTTTTTAATTAAATTGGATTGAAATGATGATTGATTAAATAAATTGAGCACTTTGATAAATATTTAAAGCGCAATTAATTTTTTTCCCTCAGATATCAAGCACCAGGAATTGTAATCCCCTACAAAACCGGCGAAAAACCCCCCAAGAAGGCCTTCCCAAACAAACGCCAAGCTCCCACCAAACAAATGGCAGCAATGAACGTCGACGATGCCAGTAAACGAAAAAACTCCAAACCAAAAACGGGATCAAATAGCAAAACGAAAACTAAACAATCTTAAATACACAATTTAATTCCACTTACAAAATCAGTATTCATTAACCTATCCTTCAAATGTAGTAGGTGGGGGTGGCGGTGGTCCTCTCGGCGGAAACGGCGGCCTTCCCGCAAAGCTAGGCGGCGGCGGCCTCCAATTCGGAGGCGGTGGTCGTCCACCAGGCGGTGGCGGAGGTGGAAATATCCCTGGAAAACCAGGCGTGCTACTCGCACTCGAAACCGGTGGCCCTGGTGGTGGCGGTGGTAAAGCTCCTTGCCAAGCGGGCGGCGGAGGCATCATTCTAGGCGGTGGTGCACCGGGCGCAGGTGGCATTGGTGGTAAAGGCGGTCGTTGATTGCTTTGGGTTGAAATTGGCTGCGGAGGTGGCGCTCCAGGAGGTAGCGGTGGTTGAGATGGTGGTAATGGAGGCGGTGGAATACCCGCCGGGAAGGAAGTTGGCGGTGGGACCGGTGGTGGAGGAGGTGGTTGCATGTTTGTGGGTGCAGGTGGCGGTAGTAGGCCTGCGATGAGAACGGGAGGTGGCGGTGGTGCCATCGTCATACCAGGAGGCATCATGCCCATAGGTGGCGCATCGGCGAACAGTTGATGAGGACGATCTGCTTGCGATAATGGATTTTGAGCCGCCAACAGTCGTTCGGCTGCTGATCCATGTCGTTCGCCTTTCGAGTCTTTTTTGAACGCGTACGAAACGGAGATAGGACGATTGCATAAGTATTGACCATTCATGGCTTCGATTGAGGCGTCTGAGGCTTCGAAGCTTGCGAAGTTTATGAAGGCAAAGCCTTTGGAGTTTCCGGTGTCCGGATCTCTCATTATCTAGCAAAATTCAATCAATCAGATAAATTTAGATGACTAACAAAATCCAACATACCTTTGGTGTTTGTAAAATAACACCAAACGCTGAGAATGTATCGTACAGCAACTTCTCGTCCACTTCCGGATCCAAGTTACCAATAAAAATGTTCGCTCCGACGTCCAGATTCTTTTGATGCGCTGAGGCTTTATTAACCCGAATTGGCTTCCCGTACAATTTAATCATGTTCATTATTTTTATAGCATAATCAGCGTCTTCTTCGCCCATAAACTCTACGAAACCGTATCCTTGGTGCATCATTGTAACGCGATCTTTCGGCATGTGTACATTTACCAAAGGACCAGCTTGTACAAAGAGTTCCCATAATAACGATTCAGATACTTTATCATCTAGTCCACCCACATAAATTGTAGCATCTAAATGGGAAATGAAAACGTTTATTATGCGTTTACACCGCAAAAAATTAGGTTAGAATATAAATTGTTGTATATTTACCTCGATTTCGTTCAGCTATTGGGCCGTTAGCCATTTTAATCTAATTTTGTCCACTTTGCATTAATATAAATGATAATAACAATAATTAAACTTGTTTTTAACTTATTTTTTAGGTTAGCTTGTGTTGTTTTACGACTGGTGTGAAGTCAGTCAGTAATTAAATTTTTACTATCAATTTCAGTAATAAAATAGAATTTCCCTAGTAAAATTCAACAATGGCCGATAATGAAGACATCTTCGCTGTCTCTCAACTATCAAAACAAATAACTTTTCAAAAGTGTTAACGGTTTAGTTGGTTTTTCTGAACAAATTAGTGTATTCTCCATCAAAATGAAGAAAAACACTCCATCAACAGCAAAGTCCAATACATCATCAACAGGACCGGGCAGGACAAGTTCTACAAGCAAATCAAGAGTTCCATTTACAAGAGGAGGCTCAGCATCAAAACCGTCATCAACAAGCAAAGTTTCCAGAGGTCGAACACCGAATCGGACTCCAACCAACGCAACATGCTCCCGAAATTTAAATTTAACACAATTAAGTTCGACTTCAAAGAGTTTGGGTAAGTCCCCGATGGGCTCAACTGAACGAATAAATTTAAGTCACATACCACATTCGTCCCGAGTGGCTTCCAGATCAAATTTACTAGTTGGCCTAAGCTCTAACTCAATCTCCAACTCAACTTTTGAGTTTGATGCTATTGTGGCTTACACCAAGTACCTGCAAGCTTTACTCAAGCTGCAAATCGTGGAGGAAACTGGTGAACAACAGAAGACGATTTTCGAAGAACAAATTTTGTATCAAACTCACAGACTTGAAGAGAAGAAGATTGAGAAACAGGAGATAATTAATAAAACGATGGCTCTCGAGAAGCGTGGTCATTATTTGAATGTTGTTGGAAAGTGGCAAGCGATTTTAACTCGAGCCAATGCGTTTTATAATGAGATAAATCTGTCCAGTTCATTAGAAAAAGTCAAACTAAATTTGGATGAAAAGGCAGATAGTGTTGTGTTAATTAATATTAAGCCAATAGACTCTATGGAGGAGTATGAAGTTTTGCGGGGGGTTATTAAAAGTTGTAATAGTATTGCTGGTAAATTATTAACTGGTCAACATATCGAGAAAGTAAATGTATTGGCTTTAGAATTAGAAACATGTGATAACTTAAAAAAAGATATTAAAGCCATTCGTGTAAATATGTTAGACTTAAAGAAACAAATTATTGTAGAACTTACGCAAAAGATTTCCGATTTTTTTGCGAAAGCTGGTGGTTATGATTAGAAAATAAATAATTTTGAAATTAAAATTGTGTTAATTATTCAAATTTCCCGCACTTTGTTTCTGTTTGTTGGCTGCATTGGCTGCTTTTCAGTTTGTCAGTTTGAGGGCGCTTTTGGTTGTTACTTGTTTGACAGTTTTATAACCGTTTTATTTTGTTTTGTTTACTCCAATTTTATTTAAAATATATAAGTTCTTCGCCATTTATTTCTTCATAAATTGGAAGCTTCGAACAAACAATTCAAACAAAATCATTGAATATAATAAACAATGGTGCGACCGCCGTCCAAAAGTTTGGACACAAGTTCAAATAATAGTATAGCAAATGTATCAGTATCACAAAGTACCAAGCGTTCAAGAAAAAGCACACCCATAAAGAAAAAACCGAGAGCAGTGAAGATGTATCGAATAGGAAACAAACATTTCGTCGTTCCAGTCTCAACATTGAAAAATATTAATATGTTGCGTGCAACAACAAACTTCCTTATGCCGAGATCGTCCTTTGGCAGAGTAGTCCACGAAATCATAATGAATTTGCAGATGGATAAATCCGACTTGAGGATTCAACGGCTGGCCATTGAAGCACTACAAACGGCGGCCGAAAGTTATTTGGTATTTTTGTTTGAAGACGCCAATTTGTGTTCAATCCATGCCAAGCGAGCAACATTGACTTGTGCAGATATGCGTCTAGCACTCATGCTTCGAAGAGAAATTTAATGGTATTATTTTCCGTCTTATCTGTTTTGTAATTTGTTAAGTCTTTGTATTTTATATTTTGTACAATGTTTGTAATAAATAAACTTATCGCATTCACTATTTATTACTTCACTAAGCCACAATATAAAATAAATTTCAATAATATGTTGCATAAAATGCAACTAAACAATATTAAAAAGAACAAATTTCTTTACAATCGTAAAACATGATACTTATTACGTAAAATTCCTTATACATAAATTAATCTCCCTAATTAACACAATCATCGATAATATTGTTGATTATTAGTCCACTGCGGGGGCGCTGTACTATAATCGTACTGCGCGGGCCTTGCAGTAGGCGCAGGCGGCGCCGGATACTGCCCACTGGCCGCATTATTCGCCCCAGCATACGTCGGATAACTGGGGGCCGGACTATACGCCGGCGGGGCCGTATAATACTGCGGCTGTTGCGGCGGCGGAATATGCATCGGCGGCAACGACTGCGTGTTATACGAATTCGCTTGATACTGACTGTAATAAGTATGCGTAGTTGGCGGCACTTCATGCTGCACAGGCGGTGCAGAATCCTGAATGGGAACCGTGATTAAATTAGTCCGCACACCGGAGGTTTGTATTTGCGAGGGTCGCTGGCGAATATTGCTGGGGACGGTAGAGGCGCGTGGATCGGCGGTCTTGGAGCGTGCAGGAACGCGTTCCGTTTCGACGACTTCCATCGGTTGCGGTAAACTGGAGACGTGGCGGTGGTTGATGTGGGCTTGCAGATCGCGTTGAGATAAATAAGTGCGGCGACAGCCAGACGAGCCGTAGCGAGTGCCGCCGTGAGAACACATGAAGACTGTACCGAGTCCGGTTTGTTCAACGCGTGAGACTTTGTCGAGGCACCGGGGGCATTGCTTTTGTTCCTTTTTGCCGCAGGCGAGGCAGAAGACGTGCTTGCATGGAATCTAAAGATTAATTCGATTAGTTTGGAATTGTTTGGGGTTTATTTTAATTACCATTCGTCCATAGATTAAAATAGGCTTCAAACATTTGTCACAACAATGAATCATAGGATTCAAAACTTTCTCGCCGATCAGATTCACTTTGTGTGTCCAGTTTAGTCGAAGCATTGGTTCAGGTGGCCCTCGATTGATTGTTGTGAACGTTGGTGCCTCGAGTTGGGAAATATCGGCTTCCAAATCGACTGAAATTATAATTGTTATTTACAGATTAAGATAAGCGTTCATAGATAAGTACTATGCGTAGAAACGTACTTGTGGGAGGCAAGATGCTTTCAACTGGAGCAGGTTCAAGTTGTTGTTCCTCGACACTGTCTTGTAGTGAATTTTCAATTTCTTCGTCACTTTCGATCACTTTAATTGCTTTCTTTCCTCGTCCACGACCGCGGCCTCTTCCACGACCCCGACCTCGACCACCACGTCCTCTTCCACGACCTCTTTTTGGTGCTTCGTCCATATTATTGCTTTTGCACTTAATTAGTTTACTTTAATTATGAGAAAACTAGCTCTAACATAATAAATAATAGAATTTTTAATGAACGCTTGACAAACAAGAAATTTTGAGGTTATGTTGATCATTAAGTAAATTTTGGGCAAGTTGCGACATCTAGTGGAGGTGCACTTAATTTAATATAAATTATGGTTCAACGCCGGGCTATTAATTGTTAAATAAATTAACGAATGTAAATATTTTACCTAATTAATCACTTTTTTACTAAAAAATCTTCCAATGTAAATCGCTAAATATTAAAGTTAAAAATAGAAGAATTCAAAAATAACGCCCTCTAGCGGCTTCAAAATGAACTTGTGATAAGAGGCAAATTTAAAATTATTTAAAAAACAAATAAAAAAAAATATTAGTTGAAAGTATTTGTATTTAAAATAAATTACAATTTATTAACAAATAAATGATTCAATACACACACAACCGCATCTATTGTATGAAGAAAAAAAAATGATATGAAAGTAAATACGTAGTAAAAATGGACATCCACACTTATAAATAAATCTAGATTTTTTTACAACCGCAAAAATAAGTAAAATAAATTAATGTAAAATATACAATGATTCAAAATTACGTTTTTACGATATTTATTTTTAATTATTTTAGTACAAAAAAATTGCACTTTGTACAAAGTGTCATTTAATTATTACATTCGTCTAGAGCAAATATAAACCGTTGCTCAAACCACTATTGAGGTACAAATCGAAATCAAAACAATCATAACAAACTATAATAATAATAGTCTTCAATCAACAGTCAATATTCACCCAAAACAAAATCACAATATCACTCAAGCTTACAGCTCAAAGATATCTCGCCATACTAACTATAAAATCCCTACGGACAAAAATTCTAGAACAACAGCGCCCCCATCCCACCCATCTCACTTTGCTCCTTAACAAAGATCTCAAAGTACTGGTAAATGATCGTAACAGCCAATAAAATACCAGTCCCCGATCCGATTGCTCCCAAAAAGTCGGCCATCACCGACAACGCTCCAATACACAACCCACCAAACGCTGCTGCAGTTGGAATGTATCGATTCAACTCATGGATCATCGAATTATCTCGATGTCCTCGCATGACCATTTGCTGCTCCTTCAACTGCTTCGCCACATCCTTCGCCGAACTTCCAGACACATCGATCCACGTTTTCGAGAAGAAGGCACAAGATCCCAACATGAAGAAAATGTACAAAACCGTATGAACCGGATCCTCGAGAATGTGACTAACACTCTCCGGCGGCGACAAATAGTAGCACAACCCGCCAATCGGATAAGATCTGGCAGGACCGCCGCCACCAACGTCCGCCCACACGCCCAATAAATTAATCAAAAAGTTGCCCTGGAATTTAACGGCCAACATTTGCGAAATTACGTACAAATTCGAAACGAGCGCTGATTGCAGAATAATGGGAATATTGGAGGTGTAGAAAAGTTTGATGGGGTAGCTTGAATATTGACCGCGATATCTCGCGCTTTTGATCGGCAGATCGACGCGGAAACCTTGGAAGTATATCACTATAGCAAAAACGAAAACGGTGGCTAATAAATTCATCAAATTTGGTAAATTCTGGCGATAGAACGCTTCGCGTAATGCGCGGATTTTGTCTTGTCTGGTCGTTAAGAGATGGAACAGAGCAATTACAGCACCTTCGAATTCGGTTCCACGACCAGTGTTAACTGTGGCTGGTGAGAATGCTTTCCAGATGATGGTTTCGCAGATGTTTGTCGCAATAAAGAGTGAGATACCTGAGCCTAGACCGTAGCCTTTTTGCAGGAGTTCGTCGAGTAGAAGGACGATTAGACCGGCGACGAATAGTTGGATTATGATGAGTAGACATACTCCGGCGCCGATTTCTGCTGGTTCTCCGTACATGCCTGTCATTACGTACACAATGGCTTGACCGACGGTGATTACCATACCAAACACTGTAATTACGAGGTGATTAGGATTTTGGCAAATTGTTATCAGATTATTTTCTTAATAGCTATTTTAGATAACAAGATATAATTTTTTTGAACTGAAATATTTTTAATTGTATAATGTACATATTAGTTAGCAAATATTAGTAAAAAATTAGAGCAATTAAACAACGGTAGAACTACAATTTAAAATCGCGCTAAATTGGTGTATTGTTGGTTGCATACTTATTATATCATTTTATGAATAATTTGCAAACGATATCAATTTTGAATAGCAATATCAATTAAATTTTATCGTTTTTAGTTCATAAACTACATTTTACAATATGTTTTTATATAATTAACAAAATTTGCTCACGTTTTTGTGCTCCGTTAAAGAGGGCTCGGTCCTTTGGTGTGTCACCGACTTCGATGATTTTCGCACCAGCCAACAGTTGCATAATCAATCCGGATGTTACAATGGGTGAGATACCTAATTCCATAAGGGTTCCTCTGTTTGAAGCCAAAATGACTCGAATCCAGTAGAAAGGATCGGCCGAGTCTGAGCTCATGATGCCGAAAAGTGGGATCTAAATGGAAACGCATGCTTTTAGTATCGATGTAGTGCGAAAATTGTGCGAATTATTTACCTGGCAACATACTAAGAAGATGAACAAAGTAATAGCTGTCCATAGCACTTTCTCCTTGAATTGGATCTGTAACAGAATATGCCACATGTACCAAAAACAGCTGTTGATTAAAATTGAATGAAAATTATCAGATTTTGATAAAATTCCAATTTAATATTGTTAAACATAATTAGATGAAGTAGGCTATGCAAAAATATGCTAAATTGACTTACGAATAATTAAGAAATGCGACATAAATTACCTTTCGTTCTGGCTTTTCGATTTCGGGTAGAATACTACAGAAAGGCTTGATTACCTCCAAGAATTTAACTGAAACCAATCGAAAACACAATTAGAGACCATATTGTCGAAAAAAAAAACAAGTATAACAAATTACAAACAGGAAAATCGCTTTCCAATCGGAAATCTTGAGGTTATAAATGCAATTCATTCATATTAAAATGGATTAATACTCACTTCCCATCTTGAAGGGTTGATTTATTCACTTAATTTAACTAAATCACAGAATTGAATTGCAGAAGAATCCTCTCACCACTTGGCACGTCTTTCGTGTGGCCAGCTATTTCAGAAATTACGGTACTTTCTGAGAGATTTTGGCGTACACGTCGTACACGTAGCACTATACACCGGTCACGTGACCGATGATGTTGGCGTTTGAATCAAATAAAATGCTACGTAGTGCCCCGACATGACACATATTATAAATTATATTACTGGTTGCCTAACTTATTTTAAAATTGTATTACAAGTAATTTGAATATAGAGGGCGCTATCGATATTAGGCAACTCTTTATACAGCGCGCCTTTAAGTTTAAATTTGAATAAAAGAAATTGTTTTTAGTATACATTTGCATTTATTAACATCCTAATATCATTCATATAAAAGCCAAGCTCGATTTAGTTTAGTCGCGTCAAGATTCTCCCAGTATGTGCAAGAACATTGAGAATAAGATAGAAAAATAGGTCAACTACTACATTTTCTACAACATTCACAATATTTTTTTTTATCTACATTTAATAGTAATATCTAAAAGTATTGACTGTGGCCGGATTAATAAAATTCTATATGGCACGAAAAAGTAACAAGTAACAGATATATATTATATTGCAACACACTTACTTAAAGTTGTATTGATTATTAAAAAAATAGTCATTTGACTAGTTTGAGTAGTAGTTCTACATTTCGATTCTAATTATTGCTTTCGGCTAAAATACATATTTACAAATCATAACACAATTATAAAATATATAGCATACAAAATAACGTCAATAAATTATTTTAAGTAAGTAAGAAAGTCAAGTTTGAACACATGAAAACATTATTGTTATTTAGAAACAATATCCTATCTATTTGTTGTCTTTGTACTCAACTAAATCTAAGTGATATGAATCGAATAGCACTTTAAAATTACAACCACTCATACTAAGAACTGAAAAAGCAAAACAAACCGTACAACTACATCGCTTCAAGTTGCAGCTTCTTCTCCAGCTCTTTGTCTTCTTTCTTCACTTTATCGTCATCCTTCCGCAAAAGCAGCGGAAACATCCCCAATATACAACCGAGAGTCACTCCAAGCACTCGCCCGAAATTGGCAGCATTCCTCGAACAGGACATATCCATTTGCATCGGGGATAACTTCGGTGGACTGAATCCTATTCGATTAGCCATTCGTTCCACGTAGAAAGCTGATCCAATACCCAAAACGTCCGATAAGGTGTTACCCAATGCTGCTGCTCCCATCGTGGTCAAGCAAAAGTAGGAGCCCAGATATAAGTCGATGTAATCGCCCTAATTTAACATAATTATTTAGCAATTAAATATATTGATTGACAGTCTTACAAAAAATAGCATGAAAAAGTTGTCCAAAAAGCCGAAGCCAATAAATGGAATGGAATTCGCTACCGCGACTAAAATATATCAAAATTAAATTTAATTAAAGAGTAGAAG
This sequence comes from Cryptophagus acutangulus, assembly GCA_963556235.1. NCBI lineage: Eukaryota > Metazoa > Arthropoda > Insecta > Coleoptera > Cryptophagidae > Cryptophagus > Cryptophagus acutangulus. The sequence continues at coordinate 10,919,730 of OY744559.1, read as the reverse complement.
AACATCTTCTTACTGTCTATCAGATTTCTCGTCGTTGGTCTTGGAATTGATTCAGCTATTAATTAAAACAAATTAATTATCAAGTAATTTACATGGTAATTTATAATTAAAGCCACAAGCAGTGTCATGCATGAACTGGATGGATAGAAATAATTAAAAATGTGTATGATGTAGAAAACAATCGAGCTAAATTTAAACTTACAAATTTCCTCACTAAATCTAGAAAAAATTGAGCCTCATGCAAAATATTATTTACATTAGTTATGGTTAACGTATATGTTAAAAATAATGTTGTTAATAAAAATTATTAAAAAATTGTTAGTGCAGCACCCTCAACCCTAAACTGAGTATCGTACCAAACTTCTTCTTTAACCAGTCTTCTGGTACAGGACAAAAAGAGCCTGTGGGATCTACGTCGCCTAAGCGAGGCAGTTTGCTGGGACGTCCATATTTACTTCGCCATCGAGATGCTGCTAGTTGACCTTTAATATTTTATAATAGAACCTTATCATTTTTATCAGTGTGCACGACTTTTTTAGATTTATTAAAAATAGGACAAGATGATTATCGATCTGATTTAAATTTAGAAACACAAATTGGGAAATTATTTTTGTGTTAATTGTAGAAACAAAACCAAAACAAATTATAGTATAATTAATACAAATAATAATGTTGTTGGTATCAGAACTAATTGATCCAATATATTTTGGTTTGTAAATGGAAAGCACACAACAAATGTATGAGCAACAGAAATACCTGTTCAGTTTTACCTTCATATTCATCTTTTACTAGTTTCGACTGATACTCGTGCAATGCAGACATTAGAATGTTTCGTTCTTCTCCATTTAAACGTAAGATTAATTCCTGAGCCTGTAATTTAGATAAACCTTGTGTTGTACTTGTTGTTTCCGCATGTCCTGCACTACCATTTACTACAGAATTTACACTAAATTTACACTGACTTATATTAATTTTATTACGAATGGTTAATGTTACCGGTACTTTTATATTATACATACTTTTTACATCGCTCGTTAATCTTGATTTATGGATTTTAATTTTTGTATCAAATTTATTAAATAGGTTAGGGATGGTTTTGCTTCTCACTAGTTTTGATGCCATTTTATAAGCTTATTTTAGTTTGGTGTTTAATTTTAGGTTAACTCTATTAATCATTCCGTATAACTTAATTGTATTGTATAATTATTGTTATTAATAAATCACGACAACACAGGAACTTTTTTATAATGAATTATTCCATTTTTGACAACTGACAATCAGATCAGCTGATGGACTTGCGCAAATTTAAATTATAGAGGGCGTTCCGAATTTAAATTTTGAATCCGCCATTAAAATGCGGCAAATTCAAATATATTTACTCTATTATATAATTTGGAAGGGTTTTATTAATTAAAAATCAATAATTAATCGGTAAAATTGGCTAATTTATTAATAAACATTTTAAAATTCAACAATAAAACTTCTTCGACTTACAGCTATAAAATTGTGTTTGGCACGAATTTAACTTATTTAGCAATTTCAAGTAGGATCTCCTGGAATGTATAAAACGCTATTAAAAAAAGGTAAATTCTCTGTGGGTTAATCCTTTTTAGCCCGTTTCTTTTTGGAAGCCTGACCTGTTTCGGCTTTGCTAAATATTACTGCTAATGCTAGTTGTACTAAGCATAGTAGGAAACCAATTATGTTTTGCACCTAAAAAACCACGTCATATATTAATACTTTTTAAGCCACGTGGATATTAAATAATCTTACAATCATGAAGTAATTCAGGAGAATGATTGCATATACCAACCAGAGCAGGGAAACGATAGTGCCCATAAATACAATCGGGTACGGAATGGATGAAGCATCTCTTGTCGCAATAATTTCTTTCTAAATTAATAACTGCACATAAAATTTGGTTTTTAAAGAGGATAGTAAAATCTTACCAAATCCGCAAGCGGTGCACCCATTAATACCAGCATCATAATGGTAACAATTAATCCATAACGGAACTCAATATTTTCAGCGCTTTCAATTTGTGCGTATCCCAACAAAACAGCACTCAAACCTGCACCGTAAGTGCACGGTTGAACGATATTCTCCCATATATTGTCAGTATAGAACAAATATACGATTAAATAAACTATATTCAAACCGATTGCGGCCTGATTCACTTGCAACATTGAGGAATCCTTAAGTATCAGTGAATATTTCATCATCAAAATACCACTAAAATCAAAGAATGCTATTATTTGGTAGTTGGTACTATAAATGTAGAAAATTACTTACACTACGATACCACCAATAAATGGCATCGCGCTGATTTTCTTGGTATTGCCTTGTTTGTAAATGTCTTTGCAGATGACCGCTCCGGAGAAAAATTGCAGAATAGTAACAATACTAGCTACTTGCCCTACAATATCTTTGTAGGGCTGCAAAGTTTGCGATAAAGCTTCCATCTCGACTGCACTGAAACAATAAATGGAGTTAAATTGATGCTTCCTTCATCAAGGACATAAATTTGTAAAGTAAATTGAACAATAATTGCTGCATCGATTTAAAAGAGAGTGGCAAATAAAAGTGGGATATTTCATTATATTTTATTACGCGCTTTATGTATCACGACCTAATTAATTTGCCGATGTGTCAAAATTTTCATTATTGCTGCGGTTCAAATATTGTAAATACATTAAAAATGTGCAGCAATTATAAAGCATTATACAAGATTAATTAATGTAATGAAGTATTACCTGTATTGAAAAATTGACACTGAAAATTCAAACGGAATTGATTCGTTATATATATTTTTTTTGGAAAATTTACTTCTGCGTCCACATACACCACGTAGCCCACTAGCTTAAATCTTATCACTGATCAATTACAGAGAAACAACTAATTATCAATAAATGTCTGTCATCGTTTAAGAGCGTTACATTTAATCAAAAAGTAAACAAACTTCTATGATTCAATAAAGATGAATCATGCAAACTTCCACAAACTTCATTATCACACTTCATTTAGCGGCTAACTTCACTTCACAATACAGATGATATAGAAAATTTCATGTTGGCATTTTGGCAACACTGGAGTTAATCTGTCAGTTCCAGTTGTTTACAAATTCTTTAACAAGTATTTTTGTAGATTATTTCCATCTACATTTAATAATAACTAATTGTGGCACCCATTTAATCCCTATTATAACCAGGTAAACAATTTAAAATTAATTCAATCAAAAAGTGACATCTACCAAATCCTCGGATTTGTAGGTTATAATAAATTACGATGTCCAAACCTGGGAATAGCAGTAATTCCGACTCCCAGAAGCAAATCGCCCAGAAAAGCTGGGAGTTTTCCAATGGAGTTGAAGTGGTAAGCTCAGTCGACGAAATATACCGCTATGATAAAAAGCAACAGCAAGACATCCTCGCTGCCAAACCATGGGAGAAAGAGTAAGAACCCTTAAATTATATCATCCTAATATTAATCAATACACGCATACGTACAGTCCACACTTCTTCAAAGACATCAAAATCTCAGCACTCGCCTTATTGAAAATGGTGATGCATGCTAGATCTGGTGGCACTTTGGAAGTGATGGGTCTAATTCTGGGCAAAGTCGATGGCAACACCATGTTTGTCATGGATTCCTTTGCTCTGCCTGTAGAAGGTACCGAAACTCGAGTTAACGCTCAAGCACAAGCTTACGAGTATATGAGTTCGTACATTGAAGCTGCTAAATTGGTAAGAAACCAAAAAAAAATTGCCCTGCGCTTTCTTATCGGTATAATTTAGGTTGGGCGACAAGAAAACGCGATCGGCTGGTACCATAGCCATCCCGGTTACGGTTGCTGGTTGTCCGGAATTGATGTCAGCACTCAAATGCTGAATCAAAATTTCCAAGAGCCATTTGTCGCGATTGTAATCGATCCGGTTCGCACTATTTCGGCCGGTAAAGTTTGCCTTGGTGCTTTCCGAACCTACCCGAAGGTAACATTCTAGAGAATTGTCTTGATTTTATTGTTAAGATATAATTTTAAGGGTTATAAACCAGCAAATGAGGAACCATCCGAATACCAAACCATCCCACTCAATAAAATTGAGGACTTTGGCGTACATTGCAAGCAATATTACTCCTTAGAAGTTGCATATTTTAAATCCGCTTTAGACAGAAGACTCTTGGATTCCCTGTGGAATAAATATTGGGTGAACACTTTAAGCTCGTCGAGTTTGTTGACCAATGCTGATTACACTACCGGGCAAATATTCGATTTGTCTGAGAAGTTGGAGCAATCTGAAGCGGCTTTAGGTAATATTATATTGACTAAACGAGAGATAAATTTCTGTTATGTCCTTGTGTAATATAGTGTTCCTATTCCTGGTGAAAATTATCTCTCGCAATCGTAATTAAAATTGTTTTAGGTCGAGGTTGTTTTATTGTAGGCGGCACTGATCCGCTGGAAAAGCGAACCGAAGACAAACTGTTGAAAGCTACAAAAGACAGTTGCAAAACTACGATCGAGATAATCCATGGACTTATGGCGCAGATGATTAAAGACAGATTGTTCAATAGTGTCGCACCTAATCCAGTCGCTAAGTAGATTTAATTTAAGTTTTCATTATAATAAAGCAATTTAATACGAAATTATTGTTTCTTATTTTGCCAACAATTAATTAAGTCTCTTTACAATTCAAATTAAGCTTTGATATTGTAAATGTTGTAGTATTGATAGGGAAGAACGCCGTTTTTGAACAAAGTGCTTCTTATTGTGTCGATCCATTCCTGGTGCCAGGAATTCTCCAATTGATCCTGGATCCTAGTTTTAGTCGCTTTATCAAAATGCGCTTCGAATTTCAAACTAGTAACACGATCATCGACAGCTTGGCTATAATAATTCAAATTGTAATCAAAGAAAGTAGGCACTTGGACGTTTTTGATAAAATCGGCGGCATTTTCAGCTAATCGCACCATGGACGGCACATTCCACCAATCCCAAGACACATTCTCCATATTTTCATCATCGCTTGTTCCATTATTATTGCAACTTTTAATCGAGGCGAGGAAAATACTCGCATTCAGCACATTAACAGCATCCAATTTTATATTGCGCGCAATAAATTCAGTCTTAACTTCTACAACTACGTCGTTTGCGATTGGAATTGATTGGTTTTGGTTGTCGATTTTGCGGGCGTTCAAACAAGTGCCTGGAATTTGGCTGGCCAGAAACATGGAGCCCATCAAAGTTAATAAACCGGCCGTGTAAGTGGCCGCTAAAATTACCGAAACGGCAACGATGCATTGGAGGATGTTTTGCAATTCAATCGTGGAGGACAAGGTTTGCAGTTCGGTGTAGGTGAAGTGGCCTCGGGCGCAGCCCTGCTTTTTCGCCAAGTGCACTTCGATTTCCGAGAGCTTTTTCCAGAAGGATAATTCGTTAACGTACACTTCCCAATCCTGCAATAATAAATTAGTTTTTGTTGTTGGGTTTGTAGAAAAAGACTTACGATCGCATTTAAAAAATTCTTTTCGAGCTGAAGCAGCTTCTGTGTAGATATACCGCCAGAGGAGGCCCAATCGTGAAGGGGTACATCTTCGGATTCGTAATAGTCAAACAAAAATTTGGAAGAAACCATCTGCGAAAAATGTCCGTAATTACATTGCTGCAATTTTAATTTGTAAACAACACTTACAAGAGAAACAAGAAACAATTCGGACGGTTCGGTTTTCAGCAAGTATTCAGGATTGGACTTCTTCAAACGTTCCAAATATAAAGTAGCAAGGACCAGAGAGCAGAGCGAAACACAGGCATTGCGCGATATTTCAGCAGCATCGTTGTAATGGAGACGTTTTAAAGATTTACCATTGTGCGCTTCGGAGAAGAGTTCCGCGGCTAATTCTGCAAAACATAATGATTAATACATTCAAGGACTCGCCGTATTTTATGTTTTTCGCCCACCTGTTACAGGAATGCTCAAGCAATCCATTTTGGTAAACTTCCCATAGTAAAGCGTCTTTGTAATTCTTGATAGATATTTCTGATGGTCGCCAATGCTCTTAAAAGGCAACATATTCATCAATTAGCGGTTAGATAAATAGAACGAGGCAAACTTACTTTATGGCGTTCAGTTTTGGATATTTTTGACATGTTGTTAAGGCTTCTGCAAAACAAATTGTTTTGTTTTAGCAGGATATAAATTAGCACGCTGCTTCAAACACAGGATGAGGTCACTTATAATCGAAATTATCGAGATTGCATATGATTATTATTGTTGAGTACACTTGCACGATGTTTTTAGCGAGAATACTATTTGCGCTGAATGAATACGTCAAACTATTTGGTTGGCAACATTGGAATTTAGTGTATTTTGAAAATTGGTGCATAGGCAACCAAATATACATTAATATATTTTCAAAGGCGGTAAAATACAAATTTAAAAGTGAGTATTGCGAATAAAATACAAATTACTGGAACAATTTTTATTAAAAATATCTATTACATTTCACAAATATACAAATCTATCTTAGAGCACTAAATCTTGTAGCAGAATTGTGCATTTATCTTAATTGTTCATAGACAAAAATAAATCAGTTTAAAATTAGACTTAAATAAAATAAAATTGTAAAAATAAAGAAAGCAAATTATTGACTAGGTTAATTAAAGAGCAATATAGCAAAAGTAAATTAAGTAGAATGTAAATCATCTAATTGCACAGACAGAAATAAATAGAAGTACAGCATATAACAAAAAGGGAGCTAATAAAGCAAAATACAACTGTATCTTAAATCTTTAGGAATATATTTACACATAAACACTTTGTACTTAGAATACGTTTTAAAAAGTCAACTCCAGAGCTAACTTTTACAATGATCACTCAACGTAACATTAGTAATATCCTTGACAATCATCTCCGCAACCTGCCACGCCATATCCTCCTTCTTCTTATTCTCCTCCTCTATACTCACAAACTTCCGAACAACATCCTTAAACTTAAACTCCTTGCGATCAGGCTCCGGTTCAAAATCCGTCTCATACTTCCCTAACTCGCTCACCCTTCCGCAAGACAACCGATGACTCCTTCTACGCTTCCACAAGGAATCCGGATCGTACAACTCCCTGGTATCGATACTCATATCTGCACACTTCTCCCGTTTTTTCACCGAACTCCCATCCATTTCCAACGCTAGGAAAGTATTCGTCGAGAAACTCCTTTCACTACTGCACTCAGACGGCGAATATTTGCTCTCCAAGTTCGTCGAGTATCCATTCGACTGCACCGTATTAATCAACTCAGATAAATACTTGTAAAACAACTGCGACGTCAAAAACGCCTTCAAATGCCTGGAATCCAGCACTTTCTCCACCATTTTAATCGGCAAATGAAAGCAATCCAAAATCAAACCATTCTCACCGCAAATATTCTGCTCGACCGAAAAGCGAACCTTATCGCCGAATCCAAGCGGACAATGCGCTTGCAAGGAAAAATACTTATCGTACAACACAATCGCGTCGTTTTGAGCTTCAACCGGATCAAAAAAATCCTTCTGGTCGTGCAATTGTTGCTGGAAATTCGTGGCAGCTATCCAGAATTCCAGCAAGCTCCGATTGCTTTCCTGCTCCAAATACTCCATGAAATAGAATAGCACTGTCTCGTTGTAAAGGATGTCGTCGAGGACTACGTTACCGCTAGTGAGCACGTCGATTTGGTGCTTGCAAAAGAAATCCGTCCCCAAAAACGCTTGAAAGTACTCGTTTTCGATTAACGAGTGCAGAAAACTTTGCACGTTATCGAAACAATGCGCTGACAGTACTTTATCGGTAGTGCAAATGTTTTCCATGACTTCCTTGCGTAAGTCTTCCGAACATTTGATGTTGTCGCTCGCTTCTTGAGCGATGTACTTCTTGAAAATGCCGAGCGCTACCTCGACGAAATACGACTTTGTTTTTGCAGTATCGTTTAGAATAACACTATTATCACATATAATTTCACTTGTATCGAGTGAAGGGAGCGCTTTACTCTCAGACAATGTTGCAGTTGAATAATCGAACAAGCTCGATGAGTCTGCAGTTAAAGAATCACAATCTGTACTTACTGATAGGCTGTCATGGTCAACTTTGTGATTTGGCACCGGCGAATTGGTTTCACTGTCGAAATTCTGTTTCAAGTCGGATTTGAAGCTTTCAATGTCTTGGTAGCACATTATGTAAGGTAAGGCGTTGCGCGATTCCATGTATTGGAGGAAATAGGCGAGAGCTGCTTTATCTGATAGGAGTTCTTGCAAGGTTTTCGAGAGGCGCGAGCGTTCGCGGGTTGCTTCGAATTCGTCTGGAAAAAAAATATATTATTAAGCAATCATATTAATAGGACAATTCTATTACCAATATCGAAAAGGCCTTCATCTTCAAAGCTGCCCAAAGGAGATGTGGCCGTATTAAAATCAGCACCTTTGTTGTTGTTTACATATTGGTTGATATGATTTTCATTGGTTTGGATTATAGGGGCTGGTATTACGCAGTTCTTTTGTCGTTGACCTATTGCGGAAATAAATATTGTGTAAATAGTAAATAACCTATAAAAGGATATTTGTTTTCGTACCTGGTTTTTTCCAGAATTGTAGCATTGTACATGATTGTTGCTGCCTACAAGTAGATTGATAATAATCTTGCTGCTATTTGTTGAATTCGGGTAGAAGTAGAAGAATTAACACCAATTATTAAATAGATAAATAGTAAAATTAGCAAAAAGAAAATATCTTGTAGAATAATATTTATTTTGACATATCCAAGTGGGATAGAGATGAAGATAGTTGAAATTCTGTGAATGTGAGAGAGATAGATGTATATTGCTGTCAGGTGATAAAGCGGTTTCAATTGGTGGCTTAAGTTGGACGGTTGCATGTCATTTAGACATTTACGTTGGTAGACATGAATATTTTTTTAATTACATAATAGTTTAATTAATTGTTAATTACAAAATTGAAGTTTGTCTAAATTGCTTTTGTAAATTATGTTACAAAAAATAAAATTATTGAATTATTTGTTTGTTTTTTAATTATTTATTGTTTTGTATGGAATTATGAATTAATATAGCAAAAAATATTGCAGAAATTATTATTAAAAGATTATTTGCATGCATAAATTTTTAATTCATTTAAAAGTAATAATAATTGTGGTGGGAATTTGACTTCCAAACGCAGCAAATTTGATTGGACGGATATTTGGTCATTGCGGAGAGTTCTGATTGACGGAGATTTGGTCATTGCGGAGGGTTCTGATTGGTTGTCGAACGCGTAGTGGCGAAAGTTGATACTAGAATGTAACGGTCAAACAGCTCCCTGTCCTTTTCGTCGCAACTGCAGGAACGCGAGTAAGTGCTTTGCTTTCTTCCACTCATTTCAACCTCTTTTTTGCTAATTACACCTTTCAAATTACTTCTAATTAACTTCTATTAATGTCTTCTTCTTATTAACCATTGAAAATCAAGTCGATCGGTGTAAATACCTGTAAATTTCGGAATTTTAATATCATGACGTCATCGCACCGGCTTTCTGCCTTGCCGCCATTTGTATCGCCGGTGACTGAAAGTCTAGAGCAAGCCAAATCTGTTTAGTTACTGCTTTTCCTCAATGTTTGACGATAAATTCGACTTGATTGGCAATATATTAATAAGTTGAGCAATTAATTGGGCGCTCGCCGCTTGAAACAAATAAATGGTACCCCCAAAAAACTTCACCGAGCCGCAGGTAAAGCTTTTTACAATCTCCTGTTGCTGGTCCTCGGTCTGATTTTTGTGGTAACTGCGAACAATTCGCCTCACGATCGTTCGCAATGCAAAAACATTGGGCCGAACTCGACCAGCAAGGTTATAATCGTGCTTTCATTTTCATGGCCGAAGCCAAAGCTTATTCTTATTCAGCTAAGGCCGAAGCCTTTTTCATGGTTTCAGTACTGTTTTCTTTGAATTCACCCTGTTTCTTTTACATGCCGGTACTTTACTTGCGAAAAAAGCAAGTAGGGTACCCCCTTGCTCTTGAATCTGTACTATTCTGACTTCTTGTCATTTTTCAGTTCTGCAGTAATGTTTGGTCTCGGTAGTTTAGTGCTTACTCTTCTTTAAATGCGCCCCTAACAGGATTATGCAACAGGAGTACCGGCGCCGCGCGCGCCACAGGATTACCGGCACCGCGGCGCCAACAGGATTATGCAACGCACCAAATAGGGCCTTCGTGGATTTACAGTGTAGTGTAAGTTAATTTTAGGCTTGTTCTAGGCTTGCTAGCCTAGAACGATATTATCTTAGGCATTAGAGTAGAATGATTTTGATTTGCGGGCGACCTTGACCGAGTGTCAAGTATGCAGTCCTGTTGTCAAACTAGCCAATTGTAAGGCAAATCGCATTATACGATAAGTTGGGCTTTATTATTGCCAATAATAAACCCCTACTTATAGGAGCGATAATTTAAATTAAAATTAAAGATAAAGTGCTTGCAATTCAAAGCAATTCTACTCTAGTGGCCCGAAAGCAAATTTGTTTGGCTCATACCGGCCCTGTGCGTTTGGTAGATGCAGGAAAACTGCATTGCTGGCGCCTGCTGCACTATGCAGCACGTGTGTATTTATTGTCACCTATTGTAACTTTAGCATGGTGCATTTTCCGCAGCTATGCAAGCACAGGACCGGCCTGAGCACAAATTGCAATTTTTTTATGTAAAACTATCAATTATTCAAAACTTTTTTAGTAGAACAATTGTTAAGATACAGATACCTCTTTCTATTGATACAGTACAGTAATAAATAGTAAATTAATTTACTATTCTCGAGCCCATTCTGATCTCCAATTTTCTATTTTTCTTTTTAATTTTCTATTTCTTCTAACTTGAGCTTCTTCATTTTTTTCCAGGTGCGGGGTAAAAGTTAAGACACGTTACGTCTTTTATAAAAATAAGACCTAATTAATCTTCACTAAAGAAAAATGTGCGCGAAAAAAATTAGTCCGACCGCGACTTATAATCGATTTACTTGCCTAAAGTAATTAGTCAAGTAATAGTAAAATTCATCAGTTATTTTCTTTTAATTTTGAGCACATTTTTGGTTTTACAATTAGTGAATTCTAAAAAGAAGTGCAGTCAAGTGTTAATTGTGCAGTATTCAAATATACCTAATTACTAATGGCTCTTTCAGGTTTATTTCAACAGGTTCGGGGTTAAAAAAAAGACACGCTATGTCTTTTATAAAAATAAGACCTAATTAATCTATACTAAAAAAATATTGTGCGCGAAATATCCGACCGCGACTTATGCTCGTTTTACTTGCCTAAAGTAATTAGTCAAGTAATAGTAAAATTCATCAGTTATTTTCTAGTGTTATTAGAGTGTGTTCCCTAAAATAGAGTGGTGGGTCCATTCTTGACGAGTACACTTCTGGGAACAAGGGTTCATCTGTAAGTTATATACACAAAAAAATTATTTGAATTTTTATTAATTGAAGTTTTACATTTCAGGTCTTGACCCAAAATTGGTTACTCAAGCTGGTGAATTCTGAGTGAGTTTTTACTTTAGGGTATGCATGCTTTTTTGGGTGCGGCAGAGGGGGGCTGGAAAACAATCCCCCCATCGTTAATAATACAATCGAATTTATTATTAAAATAAAACGGCGTTTATTAAAAATGTGAGCAATCAAAAAATAAATTGGTGTTGGCCTGGGGAAAAATCTGTCGTAGATAATTTTATTTAAATTATTTGAAGGTGTAAACTGACTTAAATAATTTAAATGAACTCATCTTCGACATTCGATTTTTTTCTAAAGCTTATTTTAATTAATTTTTTTTGCTCATTCCCTATAAATTAAATATAATATAAATTAAATTACTCTAAATATAAATAAATATATAATATAAAAATTAGATAGGCTAATAAGTATTATACTTCTTAAATCCATTGATACTATTCGATGGTGCTGCTCTTTGTAATAGGGGATAGATCTCTTCTTGAATAGAGTTATTCGAAGTCGTAGAAACTTCAACGGAGTTAGTTGTTTGTTTTTTAACAATAACATCGGTACCTTCTAGTTGCCTCCATGGTAAAATAATTCTTTCAGATCCACTATTCCATCTTCGATATACTAAACAATTAAAAAAGGCTTGCAAGGGATTCATTAAAGCCTACAAACAGAATATTTAATTTTACATCACAATTAATTTTAATTTAAATAAAATCTTACCATTATATACCAAATAGTAATAACACAATAATCGGGAATATGGAACCATAGTGTCCACAAGAGAATACCATTCAGCAAATTTGGCACCCAGCAAATATAGAATATAAAATTTATCACAGAAAATTTAATTTTAATTGCATCCATAATTTCGCGTTCGCGACTTGTAAATTGACCAGATCTACTAATTATTATTCGTTCCATATCGTTTGTCGAATAATGATACAAACATGGATTAGCAATCATTACAGTTAGCATTGGAATATAAGTTGCCAAATAATTTGGCAGAATTCGAATAAGTGCTTGCCGAAAGGACTTTGTTGTATGGCAACTAAAACGAATTTTTTAGTAAATTATAGAAACAGTTCTAGTAGAATATAACTTTGCATCCGGGATGTACAATATTGAAAGTCCAGTAGTTGTTAAAATAGCAGGAATAATCCAGGCGGCTGCATGATAATATCTCAGTTTAGTTTCCTTTTGGCTTAAAATAAATCTCATATCAATCGCGTAGCATAAAGTCCATATCCAAGTTGCTGTATAGAAATATTGTGTGAAAGCCTATACAAGAAACTTATTAATCTAGCAACACTCTAGCGAAATTATTAATTACCGAAGAAATGGCGCAAAATAAAACACTCGAACTATCATCGACTGCCGGCATAATATTTTTGAAATTCATCCATAAACTAGCACGAATAAAAACTCCTAAAGCTGCCAGTAAATCTGAAATGGCAAGCCAGATGATGATGCTGCGACCTCGCGTTGCAGACACCGAAAGCCACCGGTGGTTGTTCGAAAATTGTTGTCGCGGTAAAATCTAAAAGTAAATTGCTATTTATCTTTGTAGGAAATTAAATATTTTAGACTTACTTGATAAATAGCGCCAATTATTCCTAATAGCGACGAAATTAAGCAAACTATATTGTAAGCATCTGTATTAAATTCTTCCATAATAGTTATCGCAATATCAGTTCCATTAGCATGGTGACAACAAAACGTTTGAATTGTTGGATCTGCCATTATTATTTTTCTTTGTTTATATTTTGAATTTAATTCAAAGAAGCCGCACAATTTCGAGATTTATCTGCAGTTGCGCATTATTTACTTCACTTACATTAAAAGCATGTTCGATTACTTAAATTATTATTTAGATTAGCTATTACTACTTGGACATAGTACATTATTTGCTGGGATTTCTATACAATATTACAAGACATTGTTGTTAACACGGTCGCGTATTTTAATGAACTTTTATTGTTTATTATTTTAATTGAACAACTTCAATCACTTTTCCTGCATATGTGTCTGAACTACAGACTTTATAAGTTATCGGTGTAACATGATAAATAGAATGTAATTTGATAATATTTGAGTACAACTTTTATTTACTTTAAGATAAACGGGACAAGTCGTTTTTTAACCTTTTCAAGTAAACTATTTTAAAACAAATAATTATTAGTAATATGGAACAATAGCTTTTAAAAATAGTATTAATTTATTTATAGGTTTTTATCTTGGGGTAGAAATATAACAAGTAAAATATATAATAATTCAAATTTTTATTAACTCTTCAAATAAAATATATTAGACAATGTAATTCATTACATAGTAACCATAATCATAAGCCAATTAAAAATGCGTTAATTAATAAAGTGGAACTTCCCAGTTTCCGTAACCACGAACATCCACTAATGGTACGCCTTGGTCAATCAAAAATGGGTTTCCTAAATAATTCAAATTAATAACAATCTAAAATCTTCTTCAATTATCTTACCACGTTGTACTCCTCCAAATAATTGCGATTGTTGTGGGGCCAACAATGGGCTGAGAACTCCTGAGCTTCGGTATCCGTAAGGGTAAACTCTGTTCAACAGAGCTTGTCTCCATACTGATGGTTGTTGTACTGGTGTGGTCAAGATTTCCCTATCATCATCAATGTTATTAGATTGAATATTTTTATTAAATTCAACACTTCTAGAACCCTTTCTGATTCTTTTCGTAATTGAGACATCGACATACCTTTCAATTTCAACGGGGCTAACGACTCCACTGCTCAAAACTCCTCCATTTAAACCCCCGAATAATCTGCTGTTCAAGATTGATCCACCACCAATTTGTCCAGTCAATCTGGAGCCAAGTCCGTTGTATCCTTGACCACCCAATCCTTGTCCATACATGCCAAGTCTATTCCAGATGGATTGTTGTCCAACGTATGGAAGTACGACTTGTCCTTGTGGGTACAAGCCACTGATTCCTTGTTGTCCCCAGAATGGCAGTACATTTCCTACGACTTGTCTTTGTGGGTACAATCCGCTGAATCCTTGAATTGGTTGGTAAATTTGTTGTCCTTGGCTGATTGGAAGTCCACCTTGTACGCCTCCTATTCTCAATACTTGCTCAACGAAGAATTCGATTTGTTGTTGTGGAAGACCGCTGCGAACACCGAACGTCAACAAACCTTCGACGACTTGTTTGGTTCCCAAAATAGTGGCCAATCCTTGGATGGTGACCAAGATTTGTCCTTGAGTGAGACCGTTGCGAATTCCAGCTACCAATAATTTGTAAACGACTTGTTGGACTCCAACAGCGCCAGCTAAACTTTGAATGTTGCCTAAGATTTGTTGTTGAGTAAGACCGTCCTTTACGCCGGATACGAGCAAGAATTCGACGACTTCTTGTGCTTGTTGGTAACCAATACTGACAGCCAAGTTTTGGATGATGGTTTGGATTTCTTCTTGGACAAGTTCGCTACCAAAGCCTTGCCATAAACCGCTGACTCCTTGAAGTCCTCCTTGGACCCCAGATTGTAATAAGGAAGCAACATTGGTGAATGGTGGGACACCAACAACTGGGGCTTGGCTGAGACTCAAGAGGATTTCGTAGATCGAGTTGCTGAGGACTCCCTTTTGGACAAATTGGTTGATTCTTTCCAATAAGCTGGCGTAGCGGACGTCGTCAACGATTCCTTGGAATTGCTTGAGAATGTCGAATAAGATTTCGCCTTGGGAGAATTTACCGGTGCCAGAACGTTTGGATCTCAGATATTCGTCTTCGATGATGTCGCTGTTGTAGCCGACTTGGCTTCCAGTGGTTACAACGCTTTCGTCGCCGATTTGGATGGTCCTGGGTGGAATGTTAGGGCCGGTGACGGAGATGTTGATATTTTTCTGTCCATTTAATCCATATGGTCGGGAGATGACGAGACGTTTTGGGCCATCGGTGATGATGATGGTACCATCTTCGGTGAAAGAAATGTTCTTACCACTTCGGAATGGGACTGATTGAGCGAGGACCACAAGGGCTGCGAGAACAATGAAGCACTTCATCTTTAGAACTGTACAAGTTGGAAGGATTGAATGTGATTTGTGATGGACTTGCTTTGGTTTTTATACAGGAGTTTATCGGTATTTGTCTCGCAAATGCAAGATATTGGTGTTATTGGCTATGAAAACTTATCTGCGCTTTTATTATTATCCTTACGATAAAAAAGTGGTGCAGAAAATTCATTAATTATTAAATTAATATATACGTAAACAATTTTATTAATAAGGTTTGGGTCAATCATCTTGCAATTGATTGTAGTATCAGCAGCAGACTTAATTAATTAATGTGGATTCTTCAACGTAACATTATAATACTTTACGCCAGCATTTTTTTTAAAGATGTCATGTTACCTAATTGGAGTCATTCGTTGTGATTTATGCATAAATTTGATATTTTTATGGATTTTTTAAAGGAATAATTTATTTATGTTAATCCTACTTAAGGTAATTAAGATTGAGGTTGAACTGTTGATAGTATTTTTTCCTAATTAAATTTTTATGAATGCATGATGCAATTTATGAAAATGTGAATCATTTTCTTGTGATAATGCGTTTGACCGTCCTTCAAAGATGAATTGTAAAATATATCGAATGATTAGCAAAAAAAAATAAGACTTAAAATATTAGTGGGCTTTGTTAACGAATACAATTAATTTAGGACTATCTGTTATCAAAATCTGTTATCAAATTAAATCCAAAATTCTATTTTGGTCTATTATTTCGCTATTATAGTTTCAAAATCTAGTTTTTCGATTATTGATTAGATAGTTGTTTAAAAAAATCTTCTAATATATAAAAGCTTGATTATCCTTTCAATGCATATTCTAGAAAATTTTCTGATAGATCAATATTATTAGTAGTAAACTAGAAAATGATTTTCAAATCAATTTTCCTCTTGTCGGTGTGCTTCTACCTAACACTGGCGTGCAGATTTGATTCTGTAAGTAATTAATACTCTTTTTGAACAATTGATAATTTGATTCATTATTATTAGATAAATCCGACAGACCATCATAAAGTTCCTTCTGACGTTTATATTCAAGATGCCATAACTTGTTTTCAGGAAGCTTGCAATAGCTATCCGAATGATACTGAAAAATTAGCTGATTATTTTTCTGGTTTATATCACGATGAAAAGCATCATGCTGGTGATTGGGAAGTTGCATATGACTATGTTACACTTTTTTCACACGCTTTATATTATGTGGAATTGATTGCAACTGATAGTGCTGCTAATGAAGCAATTAAAGTGCAAATTTTTAGGCATTGCTAGAATTGAAACTATATTTATTTTATTGCAAAAATTAAAAACACTAAAGTAAATTGTACAAAAACTTAATATCTATTTTATTAAAATTGCTCCGTATCTTTAAAATATTTCGGTATTTCTATTGTTGCACGATAAATAAATAGTTTGTTACTATTTTTATCAAATATACTTCGTAAACAAATTAAAAATATTTTTCAGAATTACGTAAATAATTTTAATCACACATTAAATATTCTTAAAGATGTGGGATTTCTGGATGATAAAAGATAGAGCTGCAAAATATTGCACAATTAAATTGTTTACCTACAATATTGAAAACCAATTTATGGTCGTAAATATTTGTGAAGTCTTCGCGATTATGGTCTTGAGTTCGCCGAATATAAAAATAGGTACAATAATAAATTCAGATTAGTATAAATATTTACAAATTTTATTCAGTTAAAAATTTAAACATATCTCAAAACTATAAACGAATTTCATAACAATTAAAACACAAACAATAATTAATTAACTAGTTAATTGAAGATTCTGTATAAAACTGCCTTGTCTTTGCTGTCAGACTTCTCGAGAGACTTCTCTTTTGGAGTGTCAACCGAACATTCGACATAAGTTGTGGAACGAGGAGTAATTAAACTTGTGTATCCAATAGCGACACTCCAATTTCCAGGGTGTTTAGCGTTAAACAATTCAATGTAAGCTGCACCTCTTGAGGCATCATCTATGTAGATTGAGAAAGCTTCTTTTAAGCACTCGACAGCATCAACGGTCCAAATTATACTTGGGACTACGGTTTGATTAGTGGCTTGAATCTATAAATTCGAAATTGAGCATAATATACGAAATACTAAATTTTTATTTAAACTTACGGTGACAACAGCCTTTGGTGCTACTTTGTCGTCCTTTAGAAGTCCTGCTGAAGTGCAGACCGCGATGGCAAAAATGCAAGCAATTACTTTTACGAACATTTTTAATGTTGGTTATATAAATCTTGTAGATATTAATTATTACAACAATCAATTGGTTAGTGATACTAATCTTCTCTAGATCAGTACTATATATAGTCAAAAAAGTGCTTTATTTGTTCAATTAGATCAGAGTCTTTTTATTTACGAAAACAGAAATAATTAATTCATATATAGTAATCAATTTTTGAGTGTTTTTGTTATACTAGGCAATTTCTCAGTAAAAAGTTTCCAATTTATTGTTCTTCAAGTGCGTATGACAAATATTTTTGGGTTTAAGATTAGGATATTATTTTTAAGTTTGCGGGGTATGTTATTTCTAGATAATCGTGTAGTACTTGAAATTATTTATTAAAACAATTCGTAATTGCTTATATAAAGTATAAATTTAATATTACAATCAGTATTGCAACATCCTCCAAAATAAAATGATTACAATTCAGGTTTTTATTTTGAGCGTCTTTATTGCACTTTCATGTGGTTCTGTTGTACCATATGACGAAACAGACGTATGTATAATTAATTAATTAGTTTACACGAATTAATTTTGCATAATAATACGTAGATTTATGCTACTGGAAACTCTTCGGTCCCTTCAATAGAGTACATCGTAGATGCTGTTGAATTATTGAAAGAATCGTTTGCAGTAAATCCAGATGACGAAAATAGAGCAAAAATGTATTTAGAACTTTTCCAACTGAAGCATAATGAGTCACAATGGAACGTTGCTGTTGGATATAGTTATATTCAAATTAATTCGACACAATTTGTAGAAACTATGGTTTCTGTTACTACTTCGAAATCCACAAAGAAGGATAAAGTAACCAACACATTGTGGATGTTGTTTAATTAATTATAGGAATATTAGCTTAATTTTTTATTGATATTTTTGGATAATAAATTTCTATTAAATTATTTTAAGACGTTTAAATCTATTGACAATTTTTTATTGCCTTAAACTGTGAATTATTGCTCCAAATGAGAAGAGCTGTCGTATCATCTGAAAACTAGAGTTAGTAATGATTGCAAAAATAAATTAAACTTGACTGTACAGCAACTCCTAATTTGTAGTTGAAAGAAATTGCACTATAAGAAACTGTCGCAGGTTTCGAAATGCTTATTGTTAGCAAAAGAAATAGTTTTTTGTTTGATTCATTCCAGTGGTACCATTCAGTTAGCATTGCAGTATTGAAAATATTGTCCACCTAGAAAAAAGTTTCAGTGACTGCGTGGATACATTAATTTTTTTTTTACCTCCTGCTGAAAAGATTGGCCTACAACCATGAAAAACGCAAATACCAATAGAAATGTACACATATAAAGGACCATACAAGATATGTTTATAACTGCCAATGAAGTAAACAGATAAAATAAGACAGACATCCCCGCGAAGGTTCCAGTTACTGTGAAAATCACTAAAGCAATCGACATATTATGTCTAAGATCTATAATAAATCTATGAAAAGAGATAGAAATTTACCAACTTACTTAAATTAAGTAACTTACAAGTTTAGTTGAATATATCTGACAATAATAAATTTTAAACGAGTTTCCACAGTTTTTTGATACAATTCGCTGTTGTACTTTGATAGAGGCTCAAAATCTTTGGTAATAGTTTCGATTTTATTCAAAAGCATGTAAACTTGAAATTTGAAATGTAAAAATACGTAGGCTAGAACGATTACAGGAGTGACCATACAGTAACTACAATACATCAGCGATATCGAATAAGTTAAATGCATATAGACCGAATATTTCGGAAAATTTTTTGTACATAATTTCATAGGGTAGAGAATTTGTTCAATTGCTTTAATATCTAATGTTGCGTAAAGTGTACCAGATGCAAATGATACAGCAAATATTAGCATTGTCATTATATTATATAGATGACATTCTGCGATAATTTTTTTTTGCACTTTTTCTTCTGTTTCGTTGATTAGCCAAGAAAGGTTCTGAGGTGTTAATCGCACAATGAAATTATTGACACGTTGCCAATATACAGTATTAGTAAGGACTGCTACAAATGTCTGAAACAATCCTTGTTTTAAATACAACAAATTATAAATAATATTATTTTAGCTCACAAAAATGCAGCCACAAAATAAAGGTGCATATTGAGTGAAAAAATCAACTTCAAATATTGTTACAAAAAAATAAGTTTGTCCTAAAAGCAGAAAAGTAACTGCAATTAAAAATCCCAAACCGAGAAGACGATGAATTTTTGTTTGGATTATATTGATGCTTATTAGCTTCATTGGATTTAAGAGATCGACTAAAAAATAGTTTAATTGAGGATTTTCAAAATTAAATAGTCTGAAAATTCTACCAATTTTGCCGTTTTGTTTTAGCATGTTAGAGTCAAAATATCGAGCAAAATATTGAACTAATTAGAATAACTAATTTTGGACATACTTGTTTGTAATAAAAGCGAATATGATTGAATTAATATTAATACAATATTTCTACTGGGAAAACTATTTATTATTCATACTTTATTCTCGACTTTATTATTTATACTTAAGTTTTATTAATAAGTGCTTTATAGAACTTTATTAATTTATTTTCTTTGCTATACTATACATTAATTAATGAGTACCATAAGCATTGCTATTATTCTAGATAATTACAAAAGTTGAACCAAGCAATAAATTTCATTTATATTTTTATTAATTTAAAAAAAATATACGTTTGACTTCTACTCGTATCATAATTATCTATAGTTATTTGAAGTTGTTCAAATTTACTCAAAAAAAATTAATTTTAGAAATTAGATGAAATGTTTGTCAATAATCGAATGTTTCATGATTTATCGTGGCCTGAATGACTAATACCTAATCAATGATTACTAAATTGATTCGTAAATATTTGTGGCGTTATGGTGTTTTCTAGATACTATCCAAGATAATAGTTTAATATTAATTCCATTTTTATATATTTTTTCTATTCAAAATGTATTATTGCCTTAATCTGTGAATAATTGCTCCAAATGAGAAGAGCTGTCGTATTATCTGAAATAAATAATTAAATATATGCATAAATAAATTAAATTTGAACTGTACAGCAACTCCTAATTTGTAGTTGAAAGAAATCGCACTATAAGAAAGTGTAGCAGGTTTCGAAGTGCTTATAATTAGCAATAGAAATAGTTTTTTATTTGATTCATCCCAGTTGTACCATTCTGCTTGCATTGCAGTATCGAAAATGTTGTCCATCTAGAAAAAAGTTTCAGTGACTAGATGGATGAATAAAATTTCAAAAGTATTATTCTTTACTTCCTGCTGAATAGATTGGCCTAGGACCATAATAAAAGCAAATACCAATACAAATGTACAAAAATAAAAAACCATACAAGTTATGTTTATAATTGCCATTGAAGTAAACAGATAAAATAACTCAGACATTCCCACGATGATTCCAGCAACTGGGTAAAGCACCAAAGCACCCGATAGATTATTTCTAAGATCTATAATAAATCTATGAAAACAGAAAAAAAAATCACTGACTTACTTAAATTAAGTAACTTACAAATTTAATTGAATATATCTGCCAACGATAAATTTTAATCGAGTTTTCACTGTTTTTTGATACAATTCGCCGTTGTATTTTGATAGAGGCTCAAAATCTTTCGTAATATTTTCGATTTTATTCAAAAGCATGTAAATTTGAAATTTGCAATGTAATAATACGTAGGCTAGAACGATTGCAGGAGTTACCATACAATAACCACAATACATCATCGATATCGAATAAGTTAAATGCATATAGTCCGAATATTTTGGAAAATATTTTATACATAATTTCATAGGGTAGAAAATTTGTTCTATAACTTTAATATCTAATATTGCGTAAAGTGAACCAGATGTAAATGATACAGCAAATATTAGCATTGTCATTATATTAAATATATGAGATTCTGCGATGATTTTTTTTCGCACTTTTTCTTCTGTTTCGTTGATTGTCCAACAAATATTCAACGGTGTTAATCGCTCAATGAAATTATTGATACGCGGCCAATATACAGTGTTAGTAAGGACTGTAACAAATGTCTGAAATTAAAAAGATAATCAAATTATAAATAATTGGGTTTTAACTTCGGTTTTAACTTACAAAAATGCAGGCGCAAAATAACGGTGCATATTGAGTGAAAAAATCCACCTCAAATATAGCTACAAAAAAATAAGTTTGTCCCAAAAGCAGTACAACAACTCCAAATAAAAATCCAAAACCGAAAAGACGATGAATTTTTGATTTGATTATATCGATGCTTACTAGCTTCATTGGTTTTAAGAGATCGACTGAAAATTAGTTTAATTGAGGATTTTCACCCTAATATTAAATAGTCAAAAAATTCTACCAATTTTGCCGTTTTGTTTTAGCATGTTAGACTCTCGGTTAGACTTATAATATTGAACTAATCACTAATTTTGGAAAATACATTATTTCTATTGGGAAAAACTCGAGGAAAAACTTTATTTATTATTACGAGTATTATTATAATTCTTACTTTTATTAATTAGTGTTTTATAAAAGTTTATTAGTTTTTTTCTTTGCTAAAACATAATAATTAATGAAGACCATAAACATTACTAATTTTTTATAGATAATTACAAAAGTTGAAAAGTTCTTATTCAAAAATTCAGCTCTTACACGGATCGGTCAATTATGACCTCTCCGAAAATGCACTGTGCTACGGTTTATTCTAATGGATCGGTCAATTCTGACCTCTCCGCGAATTCACTGTGCCACGGTTTAATTCTATAATAGATCGGTCAATTCTGACCTCTCTAAGAATTCCCTGCCTCATTGTTTATTCTATTGGATCGGTCCATTGTGACCTCTCCGAGAATTTACTGCCCATGGTTTATTCATTGGATCGGTCAATTCTGACCTCTCCGCGAATTCACTGTCCCATTCTTTATTCTATTTGGATCGGTCAATCGGACCTCTCCGAGAATTAATCACCTTGCTAGATTTATACTTAAGGATTTTTCTTCTTTGCTAAACCATAATAATTAATGATATGGTCTTCATTAAGTCGCACTAATACATCGACTTTTAATTAAAGGGTTCAATAAATAAATAAATGCACAGACAAATTAAGATAATAGTACGAATTTTATTTCAGAAAAATTGTTTAACAAAATTAAGTATTTTTTATATTTTATAATAATACTCGTAATTCTTTAATCATTTAATTAAAGATTCTGTACAAAACACTAGTAGGCTTGCTATCTTTCTTTAACCTGAAGTCATCTTCTCCTTCAGAGGAAACCGAACATTCAACATAAGTTGTTGAATGAGGAGTAATTAAACTTGTGTATCCAACAGCAACACTCCAATTTCCAGGGTGTTTAGCGTTAAACAATTCAATATAAGCTGCACCTCTTGAGGCATCATCTATGTAGATTGAGATAGCTTCTTTTAAGCACTCAACGGCATCAACGGTCCAAATTATACTTGGTACTAAAGTTTGATTCGTGGCTTGAATCTGTAAATTCGAAATTGCTCATAAATAAATATATTAGCGAATAATAAATGTTATTAAAACTTACGGTGACAACAGCTTTTGGTGTGTCCTTTAGAAGTCCTGCTGAGCTGCAGACCACGATGGCGAAAATGCATGCAATCACTTTTACGAACATTTTAGTATTTTGTAGATGAACTTTTTCGTGTATTAATAATTGGAACTAATAGTCGGTTATAACAATCATATTTTTCTGGTTCAATATATATAGGCCGCAGTAAAAGTGGTTTGTTGATTTAATAAGCTCAGGAGACTTTTTATTTACAACAACAGAATTAATTATTTTATCTGTAGGTAATCAATTTTTCGAGTGTTTTTCAAGGCGTTTTGAAAACCCAAAGTATAGCGTATTTTCCAAATAAAAAATAGAAACTTTCCACTTAATTTTTAATAATTATTAATAACACTTGAACTTGAGAGTATTTATTAATTTAATTAATTAAATGGGATTAATGATAATCATAAGCGAGTGCAATCAATATTTGAATCAACATTATAAAAATAAAATACAACTTAAGATTAAATTTGGAGTGAAATATGGACAATGTACAAGTATCCTTGATATCTAAAACAAGCATAATTAATTTCTCTCATGGATACCTAATTATTATAAAATTTCTAATAGATTAAATTATTACAATATTAATAACAGCAAACATTAGAAATTTATTTCATCAAAATAATCATTAAAATTAAGCAATTATTCACAAGAAAAATGCGCGATAGTTTTAAATCTGCAGGTGCAGCACTCTGTGCATCCTTACCAAACCGAATATAGATTCTTGCATTTGCTAAATTTACTATACGTTTTTTTTCAGCTTTTGATAGTAAATTTTCTGTTAAATCAATGGTTGACAAATGTTGATTTTTCAAAAGACTCTTAGGCACATGACTCAATCTGTTATTTTCAAATAGTAAAGTATCAACTACTATGTCTTTGAATATTTTTTCCGATAAATTACTGAGGAAATTATTTGAGAAATCCAAAGTCTGCCCTGATATTCCAGAAAATGCGTCGTCATCAATTTGATTAATAATATTGTGGTCGAAAATAATACGATTGAATTCAATGTGATTTAGAAAATCCAACATTCCACTAAACAATGTTGATATCAAATTATGACCAATATCGAAATCTGTTAGTTCATTTAGATTCATGAAATTATTACCGTCGAAATGTCGAATTTTATTATCACACAAATATAATTTTGTTAACGTAGTCAAATTAACAAAACAATTTGGTTCTAACACCATGATTCCATTACCTCGTAAATCTAACATATCTATCTCATTAATATTCACAAAAGTATTGCTTTCAATTCGGCTGATGTTATTGTCGTTTATGGTAACTCCCAAAATTGTGTAGTTGTAAAAAAGGTATTTTTCAAGTTCTGATATTTTCCCTTCATCAATCATTAGTACAGTTATTTTATACATCTTGAAGTCATCCAGAAATTCAGAAGTCAGTTTAGTTTCTTGAGGTCTGATTACATTAACGCTAGAAACTGTAATCGTTGATTGATTATTTTCTACCCAAATTTTCGGTACATATTCATAAACGGTAGAGACTGTTAGTGCACAAGAAATGCATATTTGAAGCAGGAACAATGAAATTAACGTCATATTGCGCTTCTGATCAAATAATTTATGAAGAATAATGATTATAATGGCACTTAGGATATTTGAAAAGTTTGAATTAAATTTCAAACGAGTTAATTTCAAAGTTGCGCAAAGTTAACCAATCACAATATTAAAAATCGATCAAATATTTCTTACATTAAAATAATTAGTAAAATTAAACATTTATTGATAAGAAAATCATAGAATAAATTAAATAAAAAAATTAAAAATTAAATCACAAATTTAATTTTACACTGAAAAATAAAATAGTTTTTCCAATAGTAGAATGAGTGTGCACTGATTTGCCCTCACACATTTCGTACGTATTTTACCAGTGCAAAGCTTTTTACGAGTGCATGACGTCATTTGCACTGATTAATTTTTTGTCTGGTTGCATCGCAAAAAACCGCCTAAGAAAAAGACGCAAAAGCGTTAGTTCCCAAATTTCTCACAAATGACAGAACAGCTGATAACAACATAACCCTATTTAAAGTAAACTTGTCAAAGTTATTTTGAAAATTATAAAATATTAAAATGTGTAGTTTGGGTGAAGATCATTTTGACAATGATGAACAAAAGCACATGCCTGAAAAAGAACAATTAAATTTGTAAAACGAATATTAACATATCTTAACCCACTTCTAATTAATGATTTTTAGACTGGAAAGAAAGTGCAATAAATGCAGAACGAACAACCCATGTGTTCTACTAAGAATCAAAGACGCTTATTGCAAAGAATGCTTTTTAGCAGGGACTACTCATAAATTTAAGTCTTTACTTGGAAAGCATCGATTAATTAAGCCGAATGATCGGGTTTTAATTTCTTATCAAATTGGCCATCCCAGTACGGCTTTGTTACACTTTTTACGAGATGGCTTGGATTTAAACACCCCTAAGAAACTACGATTTGAACCCGTTATTTTATTTATTCAAGGTGATACACAATAATTCACATAAGACTTGAGCTAATTTAATTTGTAGATCAATTTAATTTATCGTTGACCGATCGCACTAATTTAATCAAAACTGTAAAAGAAGAAGTGTCCAAGTTTGGATTTAAACTGCATTTGATATCTTTAAAGGAGTACATTTTGAACGAGAATGTAATTAATATGATAACGGACGAGGATTGTTTGAATGAAAATGATACTAGCAATATTTGGGAAATAATCGATAAGAAAGCCAACAAGACTAACAGAACCGATATTATTAGTCAATTTCGGTAATTATTATGACAAAAGCGCAGCACTTTATAATAACAATAATTTTAGAAGACAACTTCTATTAAATGCAGCCAAACATTTAAAATGCAAATTCGTTTTTACAAGTGAATTATCAATTGATGTTGCATCTCAATTACTTACAAACATTTCATTGGGTAGAGGAGCACATGTTCCTATTGATACTGTAAGTAGTCAAAAACACCAAAAATAATTAATTAAAAAATCGAATTAAAGGGATTTTGCGACGATCGAGATAGCGATGTAAAAATTCTTCGTCCTTTGCGATTATTCGACATGAAAGAATTAGTTTTTTACAACTATTTTAATAAATTGGAACCAATTTTTATAAAACCAACGCGTGAAAATTGCTATGCTTCTGTGCAAGAACTAATGAAACGCTTTGTGACTGATTTACAAGTTAATTATCCCGCTACTGTCACAACTATTTTAAAAACGGGCGATAAATTGGCGCTAGATAAAAATATCGCACAAGCTGAAATGTGCCAATTGTGCAAAGTAAGTTAATAATATTGAACAAAAGGATTGTTGAATTGTGGTTTAATTTTAGGGAAGTATAACTTATGGAAATTCGGATTTGTCATCCGCTGAATCGACACAATATTCGCACTGGGTTTCCACACAACCCCCTGATTATTCAATTACCCCACAAGAACGCTATAATACGGTTTTAAAATCGTTTGAGGCTGAAACAACTGATGGGAATTATTGCTATTCCTGTAGTAAGATTTCAAAGTACATTTTGAATAAATGAAACGAATATTGCAATCAACATAGTTTAATTAAATTTTTTTTTATATTATACATATTTATAGATATGGCACTTGCTCTTGTTATTTTGCACATTTTACAAAAAGAAATATATATTCAGATCATATTAAAACGACTTAACAAGACAAATATACATAATTTTCGACTTTAATACCATCTGACTTGGACCTTGTTATCAAAAATATGTTAATACCGAATAACAAATATATTTTCTTATTTTACAATAATAGTGTCACGACTGTCTGCAACCAGGTATATTTCTAACTGTCATGCAACTTATCGGTTTCTTCCAGCGGCGTTTTGAACTTTGGTGTGTTTGAGCATTTCCATTATTACTATGATGTGATTCGTTGCGCTTTTGCTCTTCTAATAAATAATACAAATTAATTTCAATTAAAAATAATATAATATTCAGTACCATTCAATTCGTGCTCTGTATAATATTCTACTTCGTTGAGAGCTTCTGAAGAGTCCCCATAATAATGGTCAACTAAATACGGTAAAACTGTGGTATTATGCCATTCATCCCCATGCAAAGGTGGAAACGACACTTTTTCGAGAACCCTTGGCGGCTTCCGCGTAAACCAACTAAAATATTCCTAATAAATATTTAAATTTCTATTAATTAAAATGGTTATTACGTATGTTGCCTAATTTGCTGCAAACTAAATCGCTCGTACGGATCTTTCACTAGCATTCCTGTGAGTAAATCCCTTAAAGGGTCCTTTATATCTTCTGGTATTGTGAAGTCACCTTTGCCAATATTTTCAAACAATCTAAATATGTTGTCACCTTCAAAAGGATAAATACCCGTTGCGAAATTATATCTAGATGACAAGAAAATTTGTTAATAATTATACTAATTGATAAATCGATTATTATTACAATGTGACCCCAGAACTCCAAATATCTACTTTGAAGCCGGGAAATTTAAGTAACCCGTTTGCTATTTCCGGAGGCTGAAAAGCAGGCGACCCTAATCCTTGGACGCAAGTGTCATCTTCAGCGAAAAAGTCGATTGTCTGTAAAAGAATTAATATTTCGTCATAGTTTATTTAATTTAATCGGTATTTATAAATAGATTTTTGACCATTTCTATATCTTTTGAAACCAACAACAAGAAACCAAAACTGATAACATTCTATAAATACAAGAATTTATTTTTTCTATTTTTATTTTAATATAAATATAGTACAATATACTTTAAAATAAATCCACAAGTCGGGCACTCATTCATCATGCATTTGGAGAATGCATTGCTTGAGGAATCAATAGACTTTTCAAAACAAAAATATCAAGAAATGTTTGAATTGAATGATAGGCATATCGAAATAAATACACGTTTCTACATGAAAACATGTATTAGTGATAATAAGGTCAAAATTACTCTTAATACAATAAATATTAGGCTTGTCATGTTAATTCTTAATACAGAGTCGGATGTACGCGCATTTTCTTCTCGAATATCACATTATTCTAGTTTTCTTTTTTGTCAACAAATCGTATTGAATAGTTTACGATTTGAAGTGACCTTTAACACGGGTCAAAACTTCTCTGTACGCGAACGTTAGTGTTAAATATGCTTCTTTTGGCAATCATTATAGTGACAGTTATTTTTTCAATCGTTATTTATCTAAGGTAGGCAAGTAGTAATTAAGCCCCCCATTTTCAAAATAATATTTCCGAAATGTTAACTCACCTCCGCCACGCCAAGATCCGTGATTTTCAAATCGCCTTCAAGCGTTACAAGTAAATTGCCGGGTTTGATATCTTTATGTATAACTCGCATGCTATGCAAATACTCCAAACCGTCGATTAATTGCAAAAAGTACCCATGGGCTTGATGGAGAGGAAATTTCTTGGCTGGTGTTGAATCCAATAGCAATTGCAAAGACCCCACACAGAAATCCATTATTAAATATCGTTTGCCCTTTTCGGAATTGTAATACTCATCCACTAAGCTAATCACATTTCGGTGCTTCAATTTCCTTAACAATTTTATCTCTCTGCAAAGTTATAATTAGCAATTTGTTGCAGTTTTCAAGACAGGATGGCAGCATTGATTGCCTGGATTGTAGGAAGTGTAAGTTGCGGTCATTTTCCACTCACCTTTGTACGTTTTGTTCTCCATTGTGTATTCGCCGCAGCTTTTTCTGCTTTAATATTTTAACAGCCCGCCTACATAACGTTTCTGAATCCAGCATTTCCTTGACTTTCCCGTAGGATCCTTCGCCTAGCAAATCACCCATCACATATTTGCCAATTAGTTTAAGTTTACGTTTCTTCGTTTGATAAATAATTTGATCGCTGTCCACTCGGTGGAAGATATTGTTGATATTAACGCCATCTAAATCGTCATCCAAGTCCACATTTCCATCGTTCCATTCGGAATTGACTGGTTTTAGTTCATCCTCACTTTCCACACTGAAAATTCGATTGGATATTTCAATTTCGGGATCTGAGCCCTCAGCACCTTCACTATCAAAACTTTTACTTATGTTACACATTTTTTTGTCCATAATTAAATTACAGCAAATTAAAATTTAAGGAAAAATACTGTCGGATTTTGGAACTTTTTATCGTATTTTACTCATGGCATTTTCGCAATATTTTTGTTTCCATTCACAATCGTAGCTGTCAACAGCTGTTTTTGTGTTGACAAGTTGGTGCATCTGCTTCCCGATTATATAACATTGAAATTTATAGAAAATGTTCACTTTTAATTAAACCCAATTAACCATTAATTGCAGCGGAAAAATTATGCTTTAAACGTTTTTTATTAAGAAATTATAAAATATGAGCGCTTTAAACTATTTCGCAGTGGTACCACTACTCAAAATATAAAGTTACTAAAACAAACATTTAAAATTGATAGAACTTGTTGTTTATTTATAAAATTCCGATAAATCTAATTAAATGAGATAAACGTGTTTATTATAAATAAATGTGTGTCTATTTAATTACGTAAATTATAATCAACATTTTAATTCAATTTAATTTTATTATGCTGGCAAGCTTGCTATGTTATGATTTTGTCAATGTCACCTTGACAGTGGTAGTAAACTTCGGATATTTAAAAGGTTCGTATTTTATTTAAATTTTCTTCTAATTAATTGTTTAATAATAGTAACTAATGATATTAATTTGAAGTATAATTAACGTGTTTACTTTGCATTTTCTATAAATATTCAGTGTTTGTTGTCACAAAAAATTATTAATATCTCATTTTTATGATAATCGTACTAAAAATACACCAAACAATTTATATGACCTTTTACGATCTTTTAAATTTCTATCTATTCTTTCAAAAAATTCACAACAATAGTATAATTAACGCAATGGTTTTTTTAATGCAAAATGAATATAGTTAAGTCGGTTTCAAGTGTAATAAAAACCTGCACATTCTGCTTTTTCAAATTATTCTATAGAATTACAACTGGTACAATAAGATATACATTGTTATGGTGCATACTGAACTTACTAACCATATCCAAAAGCATAGAGCATGTAAGTTTACAATTTCACAATGAAATCTAACTCATTGTTTACTAAACAAACAGATCAGCGGCGCCGCTCAACGCGATTCAACTAACGCACAACCTGAGAAAGCAAAAGCAAAACCGAAGAGCAAGAAAGTGCGACAACGAGTTAAAAAGCCATACGAAGATCCATCGTTTTCGACACAGCTTACTACACCGATTGAAGATATTATTGAGGAATCGTTGCAGGAAATTGCGGAAGAACCGGTGGCTGAGACGTCGCAACCGAAAAAGAAGAACAAACAAGTGAAGAAGGCGAAGACTGAATCGGATAAAAATTTAAAACGCACACCGTCGGTCGAAGATTCGGTGGGATTTTCGTTTTTTAATCCGAAATCCAAGTTTAAGTCGACTAACGTCTCAAATGAGAAGTTGAGTCACAAAAATCGGAAACCTGTTGAAGAAATTGCTCAAATTGAAACCGAAGAAATTGGATTCTCCTTTTTGCCAGTCAAGGAAAAATCCAAACGTGCTAAAGCTTCGAAAGCTTATTTAGAAAATGATTTATTGCCAAAGAAAGACAAGAAAGTGAAAGTTGAATCGTCAATTATTCAGCATTATCAAGTGAAAGAAAAGAAGAACTTGCCGGTACTTGCAGTTGAACCAGTTGTACATAAGAAAATCGTAACTCCTTTAGTTGAAAGGAAAGTGGAAGAAATTCAAGCAAAGGTTATTGATTTGCGACCAAGTAAAATTGTTGATGCAAGTGTGAGTTATGCAAATATAGTTTCGGATAAAATTGTTAAAAGCGAGGATATTTGCAATAATTTTGGGATAAACGAAATTGTTACCGATAAGTTGTCGGAGGTTCAAGCTGAATTGATCCGGATTAACACTAATGCGGAAATTAATTTGGAAGCAAGACTAACGAATGAAGTGAATCATCAAGATTTACTGGAAATAATAGAAAATAATTTTCCTGAGGAGATTTTTGATGCAGAGGCTCAAAAAATTGAAACAAATGTGAACAATTTAGAACCGGAATTAAATATAAACGGCGAGGAAATTCTTCACAATCATCATTCGTCAGAAAATTCTTTGCACGAAGAGGAAATCGAAGAAAATTCCAATTCTATAGCAGATATTGTAATAAACTCTTTAGCCATATCAGAAGAAACAGACACAACTGCTGAAGAATTAAATAACAATAAAGATATTTCCAAAGAAGCCAATTTAATTGAAGATAATCTGAAGATGGCTGAAGTAAGAGTTTTGACTTTAAACGACCAAGAGCACCAAGATTCCACATTATACCGACTTGAAAAAAATTGGGTGCTGCAATTCCGCTTAGGACCATCATTATTTGGCAGAAAAGTAAATCTTTATTGTAACTACTCGAAAAAGAATTCCGACTTTCGTCGAGATATTTACAAATTATTGTCTTGGGAATTGGATGAAGGTTGTGAAAATGCAGACGATACCGCTTTTTATGCGAATTTAGTTGTAGAGTCTTCTGGTAGTTTTCATTATTACTTTACTTTCGAAGATACGTAAGTTTTAGGTTTAGTAAAATATTTTGCAATTATTATTTGTTTGGTATAATTTAGAGTAAAAGCAGAGCGTCGAGGATCCGGCTTTTTCTTACTCGATCCAATTTTAAAATATGGTCAGAATGAAGATTTGCCTTTAGATTGCATTCAGTGCCAAACAGTTTTGGCTAAAAATCTGGGATCGTTTAGCACTTGGGAAAATAAACTGAGAGTTGCCAAAGAATCCGGCTATAACATGATCCACTTTACACCTATTCAAGTAGGACTTAAATAATTCTCTATATAAATTCTATATTATTTTAATTTAAGGCACTAGGTGCTTCGAACTCTTGTTACAGCTTAAGCGAACAGTTGGAATTAAATCCAGCTTTCAAAAAAGAATCTGGGGAAATGCCTACGTTTGCGGACGTAGAAACTTTGCTGAAAAAATTAAGAAGCGACTGGAAAATGACATCGATTTGCGATATCGTGCTAAATCATACAGCAAATGAAAGCGAGTGGTTGCAAAAGCATCCAGAATCGACTTATAATTGTTTAAACTGCCCTTACATGCGTCCAGCGTATTTACTAGACGCCGCTTTCCATCAGTTTTCCATGGATGTCAAGAAAGGTCTTTATCAGGATCGCGGAATCCCCGCACAAGTGAATTGCGAAGATCACTTAAACGCCATTCGCTACCACTTCACCGAAAGCGTATTGAAACCTTTAAAAATCGAAGAACTCTACATTTGCGATGTTAATAAATTAGTGAGCGAGTTCCAGGATTTAGCGCGACAAGTTCCACCAAGTTCAGAAGTGACCGCGGGATTGGAGTTGAAATTAATCCAGGATAGCGAATACAAACGATTAGCTTCCACTATCGATATAAATTTAGCGTTGCATTTGCACAACGTCTTCAGATCCGATTGCTACGATGAAGATACGCGATTCAAACGATGCGCTGAAGATTTCAAGAACAAACTTGAGTCCTTGAATCAAACCGTAATCAATCAAATTAGCGACCACTTAAAGGCGGCCGTCGAGAACACGATTGCGACTATAAGATATTTTAGAGTGCAACACGATGGACCGAAATTTACCGACATCACCGAAAACAACCCGTTGGTTTATCGATACTTTACGGATCACGGAACGTTGACTAGTTTGAAGGAACATGAGGATTTGATGTATTCCCCGAAGGGTCGCTTCCTGATGGCGCACAACGGCTGGGTGATGAATGCAGACCCGCTGAAAAATTTCGCAGATGCCGATTCCAATGTTTACGTGCGAAGAGACTTGATCGCATGGGGCGATAGTGTCAAGTTGCGCTACGGCGACAAACCGGAGGATTGTCCGTATTTGTGGAACCATATGCGACAGTATGTCGAACAAATCGCGAAGATTTTCGATGGCGTTCGATTGGATAATTGCCATTCCACGCCGATTCCCGTCGCGGAATATTTATTAGATAGCGCGAGAAGAGTTCGACCCGATTTATACGTGGTGGCTGAGCTGTTCACCAATTCGGATATGACGGACAACATTTTTGTTAACCGACTTGGAATCACTTCGTTGATTCGCGAAGCGATGTCTGCGTGGGATTCGCACGAGCAGGGTCGTTTGGTTTATCGATATGGTGGGCGACCAGTGGGGTCCTTCTATCAGCCGAAACTTCGTCCGTTGGTTCCATCGATTGCTCACGCACTTTTCCTGGATTTGACGCACGATAATCCGAGTCCGGTGGAGAAACGGACCGCACTTGATATGCTGCCAAGCAGCGCTTTGGTGAATATGGCGTGTTGTGCCAGTGGATCGAATCGCGGTTACGATGAGTTCGTTCCGCATCATATTCATGTGGTGGATGAAACCCGAGAGTATGCGGAGTTTGCTGAGGAGGATAAGTTGGAGTTTGGTAATTTGAAGTATGTGACGAAGAAAACTGGGATTATTGGAGCAAAACGTGCGTTGAATGAGTTGCATTTCAAGCTGGGGATGGATGGGTTTGATGAGGTTTATGTGGATCAGATCGATACGGATATTGTGGCGGTTACCAGACATTGTTCGCTTAGTCATCAGAGTTATATTTTGGTTGCGTTTACTGCGTTTTCGCAGCCTGGGAATTTGGAAGAACAGCGGAGTATTAAGCCGTTGAGGGTTGAGGGAGTTTTGGATGAGATTGTGTTGGAGGCTTCGGTTAGTCGTGCGAACAAAACGTAAGACGACTCTTAGGACGAAAATATTGAATAATGTAAAAAAATATTTATAATTTAGGAATGAAGGTTTTGTAAGGGATTCCAAGTGGATTAACGGATTGTCCGAATATCAACTTAAAATGCAGGAACATATCGATGTCAGTAAATCTAATTTGGTAGAGCAAGTCGATTCCAACACTCCAAATATGACGCAAATTAATTTCAAAAATTTCAAACCTGGTTCGGTCATTGTTGTCAAGTATGTCTTTTGTTTAAGTTTGAAGGGTTTTATATTGAGTGTCTTTATAGAGTGTCTTTACCGCAAGATGTTGCGAAAGGGATCCAAGAAATTAATGCGGTGATAAATGAAATTTCTCCGCATAAAAGTACAGAAGTTATGGAGATTATTAGGAAGTTGAGTTTGGCCGATTTGAATCGCGTCTTGTATCGATGTAGTCAAGAGGAACGGGATGAAGGACATGGATTTGATACCTATAACATTCCCAATTTTGGATCGATGGTTTATGCCGGTTTACAAGGCTTCATGTCGCTCTTGTCGAACATTCGGCCGAATAACGATCTTGGTCATCCAATGTGCATCAATCTGCGAGATGGAAATTGGATGCTTGGTATAGTTTTGCCCTTTTCAAAATAATTGCACTCTAATTATTGTTATTAATATTTAGAATACATTTGGAAACGTCTAAAACTAGACGAAGGTACCGAAACTTTAGGCCAATGGTTGGAAAGTAACACGAAAGCGTTCAAAGTCATCCCCCGATATTTAATCCCGCATTACTTTGACGTCTTGATCACCAAATTATATTTAGTATCAATTCAGCAATGCTACGAATTAATGTCCCCGTTCGTAAATAATGGTTCCACATTCGTACGAGGACTTGCTCTAGGTTCGGTCCAGTTTTCCGCGTACATAAAATCCGCAGATCTTCCAACATTGTCGCCGAATTTAGCGCCACCCCAACCACCAAGTCGAGTAATCAACGGCCAAAAACAGCAAGCTTGTGCGTCTTTATCCGCGGGTTTGCCGCATTTTTCGGTGGGGTATATGCGGAATTGGGGGCGCGATACTTTCATCGCGTTGCGTGGGCTTTATATTTTAACAGGGCGATTTGAAAATGCTAGGCAGCATATTTTGGGGTATG
This sequence comes from Cryptophagus acutangulus, assembly GCA_963556235.1. Lineage (NCBI taxonomy): Eukaryota > Metazoa > Arthropoda > Insecta > Coleoptera > Cryptophagidae > Cryptophagus > Cryptophagus acutangulus. Next base: position 10,884,439 of record OY744559.1, on the reverse strand, counting down.
CTGCGTGTTTGCGGCATGGACTTATACCGAATTTGTTGGACGGTGGACGGAACTCACGGTTAGAATTTTGACTAATTTTTAGGGAGAAATTATTAATTTTTTGATTGGTAGTTTTAATTGTCGCGATGCAGTTTGGTGGTGGTTGTACTGCATCAAAGAGTATTGCGAAGAAGTACCGCAAGGGATTAGTATTTTATCTGATAAGGTTTCGAGGATTTTCCCGACAGATGACTCAGAAGCGCAGCCTCCGTCTTCAGCAGTCGATCAGAAACTATCGGATGTGATACAGGAAGCTTTAAATGTTCATTTCCAGGGTTTGCAATTTAGGGAACGTAATGCGGGAAGGCAGATCGACGAGCATATGACGGATGCTGGGTTTAATAACATGATTGGAGTTGATTTAGAAACTGGGTTTGTTTATGGCGGGAATGAATGGAATTGCGGGACTTGGATGGATAAAATGGGATCGTCTAGTAAAGCGGGGAATAAGGGAAAACCTGCAACTCCACGGGATGGTTCCGCGGTTGAGTTGATTGGTTTATCCAAGGCGATTGTTACCTATTTGGATAAATTGAGCGCTGAGAAGAAATATCCGTTTAGTGGCGTTGAGAGAAAGGATGCTAATGGAAAGATTGTTAAGTGGACTTTTAAGGAGTGGGCTGATAAGATACAAGCGAATTTTGAGAAATATTATTGGATTGGTATTTCACCCGTAAATAAGGAACCGCAAGCGGAGTTAATTAATAAACGGGGGATTTATAAGGACACTTTTGGGTCTGAGCAGAAATGGACTGATTACCAATTGAGGTGCAATTTTCCGATTGCTATGGTTGTGGTTAGTTTGGTTCTTTAATTTTGTTTTTAACGAATTGAAGATTTTATTCTGTAGGCACCTGAATTATTTAATCCTCAACATGCGTCAATTGCTTTGCAATATGCGGAAATGTACTTATTGGGACCTTTGGGGATGAAAACGTTAGACCCTGAAGATTGGGCTTATTCTCCCAATTATGATAACTCGGATGATAGTGATAACTTTAAAGTTGCTAACGGATTTAATTATCATCAAGGACCTGTACGTTATAATATTTTTATGTTTCCCACAAATTAATTATGTTGTTGACTTAGGAATGGGTTTGGCCAGTTGGCTTCTTCTTAAGAGCAAAACTACACTTTGCTGCCCTAAATAATTCTTTAGAAGAAAGCGTCAATCAAATCAAAGTTTATCTAGCTAATCATTTTACGGAATTACAAACTTCCTCTTGGAGAGGACTGCCAGAATTAACTAATAGCGATGGATCTTATTGCTCTGATAGTTCTAGAACGCAAGCTTGGAGTATGTCTTGCATTTTAGAGGTACTTAACTAGCTTAATTGGGTTCTAAATATTATAGCTATTTTTTTTTGTAGGTTTTACATGATTTAAAGAAAACCGATTTACCGCAAAGTGGCGCTAATTGACTTGAGCAGAATTTAGAGATTTTTAATATTGAAAAGGATTTATTTCATAGTAACTTTAATTGTTATTCAGATATTTATTTTAAGAACAACCTTACGATTCAAACTTTAATTATTAATTTAACTGATTATGTGGTAAGCCAAAATAATTTATTAGTATCTCGATTGAATAGAGATTTTAAACATAATTTTGTGCCTTTTTATAAGGCCTCAGAATTTTTAAGTACAAATAATGATTTATTAACTAATTCTAATTTGTTTAATAACTATGTTCCTATTTACATATCGCGTGATTGTGAGAAATATTACACTAAGCTACTAAATAATTCATATTGTCGAATATCAAATTTAAATAATGCAACTAAAAAACGGTTTGTAATTTACGAAAATCTGGATGAAATTTCTCCATTGGAGGAAGACAATGGTTTTCAAAATGATGCAGAATTTGAAGAGCAATATTTTTGCATTGATAAGAGAAAATATTCAATTTTGCCCAAACAGGAAATGTTTATTCTTGATCCTCTTTTATTGGATCATGTGCCAAGAAAGCATAATAAAGTCCGCATTACTGAATCGGATCATAGAAAAATAATACGTGTTACAATTTTATATGTTTTAGCATTTTTTGCGCTGGCCCTTGCTACGTTTTTTATTATTTATTTAGCGTAATTGTTGTTAACACTTAGATTTAATATGTTGGAAATTTATATTTACAAAATAGCTACTAACAGTGATAAAATATTTTATTGAATTTTGTTTGTGAATAAATAAGATTTTGTTATTCAACTTCAAAAATTAATTGCAGTGATATATGTTTATTGGAATGTTTTGCATTACAAAAAATATAAACATTTAATCACACTAGTCCTATGTTAAAACACAATAATACATCCTTGATATACAGTATACACATAAATTAAAATAAATAAAAATTTCAAAAATTGCAATAACAATAATAATTAAATACTAAATTAACATCATCATTAGACATCATCAAATATACCTCTAGGTGGTACTCCGACCCGGTTACGATAGTTACCTTCTAGTTGATAATTGTCTGAAAATCGGGGTTCTAATTCTTGGGAACTATCATAACGTTCATTAATTCCAGTACTGACACCAAAACGGGCATCAATATCGTCTTGATCTGGCGGGAATCTCGTATCCAAATCACCCATTGATATTCTAGTACCGTCGTACGATTCCCGATTGTGCGAATCTCTCAGTAAATTCGCTCTTGTATTTTCCGGTGGGGTTTCAGGTTGGGCCACTGGCCGAACTGCAATTATTTTATTTATCAAACTAAGTAATTGATTTCTTTAATGCTACTTACTTGTATCCGATGGATTTCTTTGCCTGAACCTTCCATTAGTTGGAAAGCGATCCTGAAATTCGCGACGTCTTGTTGAAGCTTCTTCTGCTCTTTGCCGCTTACGTTTTTCTGTCATAAAAAATAATTTAAATTGTCCTTAATCACAAAAAATATTTAAATACCAACCTCGTTTAATAAGTTCACGTCCTTCTTCCACTAAATCAGTAGTCATTTCATCATCGCCTACAAACTGATGGAATCCCAGCAATGATAATAATCTGGAACCCAGACTAAAATAGGTTGCAAAACAGAATATTAAAACTGCCATTGGGAAATAAATGTTAAAGCCGTGCGAGATTATACCAATCACATCCATATGACCCATAATCTAAAATAAATGCTATTTAATTTAAATAGCGCAGTAATTAATTATATTACTTGTGTATAATAAGTTTCCATAACTTGTACTTTAATAACATGACTATCCATATGAATCAAACCCAGGAAATTTAGACAAAGCGGCGGAGTTAAACGACTCAGCATCATTCCAGAAAATATTAAACTGTACTCGTTGGTTTGATGATGGGGTGCGAGGTAGTACAAATTTAGTACTCGAATTTTAAGTACCGTGGAATAAGCACAATAGCACAAATATAAAATTATTGCCGTTGATAATAACTGAAATAATATTTAATGAATTTTATGCTAAATGAAATGTATTGTTGGTCGCCTTACTTCAATCGTAAAATAGTCGTAACTGTTTTTAGCTGCTTTAACTATTATTGCAAAAATTGATAAAGGTGGTGAAATGTTGAAGAAAGTCACCTCGGACCAGACGACACAGACTGAAAATATTCCGGCGATAATTGACAAGACTTTTTGCACGTATCCGTAACAGACACACTTCCAGTACCATTCTAGAATTCAAAATTAATTATTAACTAGCTCTCAAACAGAAAAACTAATTAATTTACCAACGACTGACGAATATATAAACCTGGTGAACCAAGTTCGCTCTTTCTGAAAAGTTCTCTTAAACCTCCGATCTCTCGAAATTTGATTCTTCAAGGTATCTTCCAAATCAAAAATTTGTTCCACCAACAAATGCCATTGCGTTTCTGTGCGTTGTAGTACTTGCAGCGATTTAATCGTCTAAAACAACCCAATTAATTTCCACGTTAATTAATATTCAAATTATTACTTGTTTATGCAGCCGAACTAACGCCTTCTCCGTCGGCATATCAATCGGCGTATCATCCGGCAGCTGCCTCCGACTCATCCGATCTTTCAATTCCGCCGGTATCTTCTGCAAAATCGTCTCTAAAAATTGATACAATTCCTGTCCAGGTCGTACAGCTAACGAAACCGCTTGTAACGACTCCAAAACATCGTCCACTGTTTCCTCAGCCTCACATTTATCTGAACTCAATTTAGCTGCCTTAAAGTACGACTGCGTTAAGACGTAGCTTCGATTCGCGTTATTCCAATGCCTCCGTGGTACTTCCACTAAAGCATATCCCAACAAAAGCACCAATAGGAATAATCCCCAAGTGTTACTAGCACTGGAAGCGATTGCCTTCAGTTTAGACCAGTCCATATCAATTCCGGGCTTTAATGCTAGATATATTAAGAGCACACCGCAGATTAGTAAGTAGGAGCCGTAATAGATGGCGTTGTCGATTACGGCGGATTTTAGTTTGCCTTTGACGGAAAAGTCGCCTGCCTTAATGTAGGATTGCATCATCGGCATTATTAGCCTGCAATTAATTAATTAATATTTAAATTAATTTTGTCTGAAAATATTTTACCATGTTAGACATTGAGTGCTCCAATAAACAGTCCTCCACAAATTCGGGAACACTTTTGGGGGCACATTGCTCCACGGTTCGTGACAGTGCTCCATAAGTACTTGCGTTTCATTAGAAATTGTTACAGTTGCATTTTGGTGCGCTAAACATTGCCTGTATACAGTCTATAAAATATATTTACGATTATTTTGACGAATTTTAATAGTTTTGCTCGACTTACGGAAATAACATCAAGCGGTAGTGCAAATATAATTAAAAAGCTGCAGTACCACGCAAATAGCACTATAATTGTTACGAAAATGTGGTGTCGGAACCAATTTCCATATCGGTAGAGCACCGTCGAGGCAAGAATGAAAGAGAGTAAAATTTTCGATACTAAAGCTGTGTACGTCATGTTGCTAATGTTTTTCTATTGGCTTTTAGGACTAGATTCTTCTTGGTTTTGTTCGGTTACGTTTTGTGCAGCTTGTTGCATTTTCTCCAATTTTTCTAAGGTGAAACTTTTTAAAGGTATCAGACGTGGTTTGCACAGAATTAAATCGGGCACATCTTCGATAATGATTTGTCCAGTTTTGTTAATTACCGGTTTCAAGTCCACGTTAGACATGGTACTCACTATCTAAATATAGTACATCGTTTGTTTGTTTCTAGCGAATTATTTATTAGCTGATTTATGAACAGAAAACCAATACTTCAAAATTTGACAGCTACATAAAATAATCAATGTTCAAAAAATTGACACCAACCTAACAGATAAAATATGCAGCCAACTTTAATTCAGGAAGCTTATCTAATCTAAATTACTTCGATTATAGCACAAATTCAATACGAAACGATAATCTTAATTAAGTCTAATTAATTATTGATTGAATGAAATTCGGAACGTGCCGGATATTTCCACGTCTGTCGCAGTGTTGCCAAAGTTAGTTGCGGGGGAGTATTTCAAAAACCATAAATCCCTAAATTTTTGACAGTTTTAGAACCAAATAAAAAAAAGAATAGACTTTAGGATATTTAATGATAAAAATAAAATTAATGTGATCGAAAATGAGTGATTTATTTAAATCAGCATTTGAATACTTCAGTGGGCCTACAAATGGGCAACCCGAAAACAGTTTCGTCGGACAAACCATTGAAATTTCGAACGTAAAACTACGAATAAAGAAAGTCATTGCCGAAGGTACCTTTTAAATATTGATTTCTTCCGATAACAATTTCGAATTGTTCATATTCTAGGCGGATTTGCAGTTGTTTTTGTCGCACAAGACTTGGCCACCGGCAAAGAGTACGCTCTGAAGGTGATTAGACCAAGAAACGAATTTAACAACTCGTATTGATTCATAATTTTGCAGCGATTATTAGCGGCTGATGAGGAAGCTAAGAAAAATATTACACAAGAGATAAACTTCTTGAAAAAGGTAGCGGGCCATGCGAACATTATTCAGTATCTTACCGCTTCGTTTACGGAGAAAACGAGCACCGTTCACGGTCAAGCCGAGTTTCTTTTGGTCACTGAACTTTGTACAGGTGGAAAACCCTTAATTACAGCTTGAATAGCTTGGTTACGATAATTAAATGTTGTAGGTGGTTCATTAGGGGAAATATTGCAATCGCGTACGACCGCATTCGATGCTGAAACGATCACAAAAATATTCTACCAAACTTGCCGTGCAGTTTCCCACATGCACTCATTAGAACCAAAAATTATTCATAGGGATTTAAAAATAGAGAATTTATTAATTAGTAGCGAAGGCACGATAAAATTATGCGACTTTGGATCGGCTACTGAAGACATTTATTGCCCCGATATCACATGGTCGGCCAACCAGCATTCCAGCCTGGAAGAAAACGTATATTTGCTAAATAGTATCTAACTTGAGTTAATTATTAATTTTGCTAGATGGCAAGATTTACAACACCAATGTACCGAGCACCAGAAATGGTTGACACTTGGAATAACTACTTCATCGGGCCCCCAGTCGATGTTTGGGCGCTAGGTTGCATTTTGTACACTTTATGCTTCATGAAGCATCCGTTCGACGATAGCGCAAAATTGCGAATCATCAACGCAAACTATACTCTTCCAAATGATCCACGATTTAATTTCTTCCATGATATAATTCGCGGATGTTTGCAACCGAATCCGGAAAAACGGATGACAATTAGCGGTGTTTTAGAACGACTAGCCGCTATTGCCGAATCGAACAACTTCAATTTAAAAACGCCGCTCGTTTTCCAAATCAATGATACCAACTCAAATTCTGACACCACTGCTAATCAAAATAATGGTTTGAAGTCGCAAGTGTCACCTGCGCATCAACCGCAAAGACCTGCTCCACCTGTTAACGTAATTTCCAACTAAATTTTAATACTTTATAATGAATCGTAAAATTTAGTTGCCGCAACGGCCAGCGCCACCTCCGCAAAGACCACCGCCATCTACGCCCATGCAACAAAACCAACCCCCTAAACTGCCGGACAACAATGGATCTGCCAAACAATCAGGGTTGTTTTCCTCGCTGAAAGGGGGCGCAGGTAGTTTCCTGAAAAACTTGAAGGATACGAGTACGAAAGTGATGGCCACAGTGCAACAGTAATTGCAATTAATTTGGCAATCTAGTTGCATTAATTGGATTATTTTTTGTAGAAGTATAGCGAGGACTGATTTAGACATAAGTTACATTACATCGAGAATTGTAGTGATGCCGTATCCATCGGAAGGCTTTGAATCTGCATACCGAACAAATCACATTGAAGATGTACGCTTATTTTTAGACACCAGACATCCAAATTTTAAATATTGCGTGTACAATTTGTCGCGGAAATCGTATCAAGCGAAATTTGGACAAGCTAGGATTGTTGATTGCACTTTTGCGTATCCGGAACATTTTAAGGCGCCACTTTTGAATTCGCTTTATCAGCTGTGCGAGGCGATTTATCAGTATTTGGCTGGTGATAGTCGGAATGTTGTTGTTATTCATTGCTTGGTAAGATTATTGTCTAGCAAGCATTTTAGGTATTTTATTTATATTGTTTGAAGGATGGTAAAGCGACTTCGGCCACTCTAGTTTGCGCTTTGATGATTTATGCGAGATTATACGAAGTTCCCGAAGATGGGATGCAAATGTTTGCGGTGAAACGTTGTCCTGCCAATATGCGAGCTTCGGAATTGCGATATTTGTATTATTTGGCGGATATTGTTAGGGCGCCTTCGCTGTATCCGCATTATAAGCCAGTTACTTTAGTTTCGATACAATTGCAACCAGTTCCACTATTTACGAAGATTAGGTACGTAATTCGCGGAAATGCATTATTTACAGGATGCTGATAAAGCATTAATTTGTTGGCGTGTTGAGTTTCATGAAGATAATATTTTGCTTAGAGATGGATGTAGACCGTATTTGGAAGTGTATAGTGAGAGTCGCTGCATTTTATCCACTTTGCAGGACTATGAGAATATGAGATTATATAATATAGCCGAAGGCAAAGTAAGAGAATTAACTAATCAACATTTTAAATATTTATTGTTGCCATTTTTTATAATACGGCTACTTTTAGTGTTTGTTGGGAATTAATACTCAAGTTTGCGGCGACATTTGCGTGATAATTTACCACGCGCGAAATATTTTGGGCGGTGTAATGACTGGCAAAGCAACCGGTATAAAAATCTGTCAAATTCAACTCCATACCGGTTTTATACCAGAAGAGGAAACGTTATTGCGCTTTAACAAGTTTGTACCCCTTTAGTGATTTTCGCACTAAATAATGAGCGTCATATTTTAAGAATGGATTTAGATGAGTTGTCTGAAGGCCAGGATCACTATCAAGAGAAATTCACAGTATCCTTGAATGTGTTTGTGGGCGATACTGAGCGAAAACCGTCGCAACCAGCGCCTTGGCAAACCGATCATTTAGAACGTGTTGCAGACACTATATTTTCCACGCAGATCGAAAAGGAAGAAACCGTCGAGAATTTCGTCAGTATTAAAGCAAGAGTTAAAAGCGAAGCGAAAGCCATTCCGGAAAGACCTAGCAGACCTAGTCGACCGGCTCCACCGTCGCCCAGACATGTTAATCTAGAGAATAAAGATTCCAGCGATTCGGATTCGGACAATATGATTGTAAATATCGCTATACTTTAACTTCCCCGATTTATAAATATTTTTAGCCCCCCAAACAAACGAAACCAATCGAAGAAGCGGTAGATTTCCTAAACTTGAACGCTTCCGCAACTTCAACGACCGCTTCAAAGCAATCGCCTAGTTCGAATTTCGATCTGCTGAGTGGATTTGGCGACAATGGTTCATCGGGTCGAGGAGGAATTTTCGATCCGTTTGGCTCGGCGAATAACGCAACCGACGATTCGACGAACTTATTAGGAGGTTGGGGCGATTTTAGCTCAGCGCCAACTGCTACAATTAATTCGCAACCGCAACCTGCAGTTCCTGCCGAAAAACCGAAAGATTTCTTTGACGATTTGGGTAGTTTAGGGTTCAACCAAACCAAGCCGCCGAATATCTCGCCATCGGTAACGCCAATTAATGGTGGCCAAACGCCAAATCGAGTCCCGCCGACGACTCCGCAACATATTCCAGGGGCTACTGCCACGCCGATTCATCAGGCACGATCGCCCGATTATAGTCGGTCGCATTTCGATCCGGTTAAGGGTAACGCACAAGTTCCGGTGGGTGATAATGGGAAGAAGCCGAAGAGTGACGATGTGTTTGGCGATTTGTTGGGGTCGCAAGGGTATTCGTTTACTGGGAAGAAGGATAATTTCCCGCGGTCGATTAATGAGATGCGGAAGGAAGAGATGGCTACGTATATGGATCCGGAGAAGTTGAAGATTATTGAATGGGTTGGTCTTTGCGGTATATATTTGTGGTTTATATTTTTCGATTGCGTTTTATAGAAAGAAGGCAAGAAGAATAATATTCGTGCGCTGTTGTGTTCGATGCATTCGATTTTGTGGGATGGCGCAAAGTGGAATAAGTGCGATATGCACCAGTTGGTAACGCCGACCGATGTTAAGAAAGCGTATAGAAGAGCGTGTTTGGCGGTGCATCCCGATAAAGTTGGCTATTTTTATTGATTGGGATTATTTATTGGTTTTTTGTTTGTAGCATGCTGGGACGGAAAATGAAAATCTAGCGAAATTAATTTTTATGGAGATGAACAATGCTTGGACAGATTTTGAGAATGATGCGTCGCAGCAGAATATGTTTGCGAGTTAAGTTTGTTCTATCTTAAATTGAATATATATATTTAACAGGAAAGCACTTTGATGAAATGCTTCGTGATCATTCCATCAGTTTTTCTTTTTAGCTAATTGTTTTGTACTTTTATTTATTTATGTCTGTTTCGGATTTTAGTTCAAATCATAAAGATAGATATTTTTAACATGTCGCTCTAAAGTGAGAAATTATTTACTATTCGTAGATAGAATATGTGTTGAATTTAAATTTAAATGAAAATGTTAATCTAAGATTAGAATAGTGTTGCTTTAGAGATTACGTTAAAAATAGTATAATTTATGATATTATAGTTATACTTTACAATCATAATAATATATCTCATTAAATGGTTAAAATTCTATTTTTATATATGTATTTTATGAGAAAGTTATCTATTTATTTTCAATCTATAATTTATTTTAAAAATTGATCTGTTTTGATATGTTGAGTATGTTATTGTTGCATCGTCGAAATACATTTAATGTTAAACAGCAAACATTATTTTGTATAATTCATAAAGTACCTAAATCGGAACAAAATTCGATTCAAATTAATTTCGCGCCGCTTTAACGAGCGGTATAAAATTCAACTAAATTGATTCGAAAGTCCCCGAAAGTAGACAACCAACAATGCATATTTAATTTCATTTAATAAATTAATAATAATATATTAATAAATTATTACTAATTATTATTATTATTTGATGACTAATTTATTTATTATATACAGTTTTAATGTTTTTCTTGGAAAAACTATAATAACAACCAGTCACGAGTCTACCTGGTATGATCGCCAAAAACGGCCTTGTCAAAAATAATATAAAAAAATTATAACAACTGTCACTTTGACATTATAAAGTTAGGTTAGGTAAAAAATTGAATCTCAAAATTTAATTTGTACATAAATAATTATTTCGTGGTACTAACAAAAAATGCAATTGCAATTGAAATAATGGGAAACTTAAATGGACAATAACACCTTGAAGATAGCGCAGTCGTATTAGTGCAATAGAAGCCAATCAAAAACCGCCCTTTTTATGTCCTATTTATTAATTATTTAAAAACTAATGAAAAGGAATAATAACCATCATTAATAATGGCAAGCAATACATCCGCAGTTCTCGACGTAGTAACGGAAAATAAGGAAATCCCATCAATCTCAAAGGAGAGTAAACATGAAACTGATCGATCTAGCATTTACAGCAATTCTACATTAAATAACCATTCATTAGTGAGTACTACTACAAGGATAATTAGCTGTAATTTGACCATTATTACCACACAGGTACAATCACCTAGTCTGGAAAGTTTTTCCACTATACACGACATTGAAAACTTGTCCGAGCTAAATATGGACGAAAACTCCGATTTGTGTGTAAAAATTGATAATCCACAGAAGCATTTAGAAACAATGGAAACTTTCATAACGTTTCGCATTACAACGAAAGTGGCTCGCATTGAGTTCGCGGACAATGAGTACATTGTGCGTAGACGCTACAATGATTTCATTTGGTTACGACAGAGATTACAAGAATGCCACCCGTTCTGTATAATTCCTGTAAGTTCATTCAACGAGCTTAAAATTATCGTATTGAAATAATTTTCTCGACAGCCTTTACCAGGCAAGCATTCCCTCATGGGTCAACTCGACCGCTACTCCAAAGATTTCATCTTACTAAGAATGAAAGCGTTAAACGTATTTATAAACCGAATCGTCCAGCATCCAATACTCAGCTGCAACGAGCATTTCAAAGTGTTCCTCACCGCAAAACACTCAGTAAACCCTTTCGCCCCATTTTTACAATCAAGTAAAAATGTTTGTTGTAGGATTTCAACTTGCATAGGAAACATCGAACGATTTCGGATAATCGGCTGATGAAAACGCTGAGTAACTCAACTTCCACTCACACCCATCTCAAAAACCGCCACATAGAGTTCGATAAAACCAAAACTTATTTGTCTACTTTGTCGGATAAGCTCCACTCAATCGAAAAGATTTCTAGTCGTATTAATAAGGAGCGTAGCGAATTTATCGTAGAGTTGAACCAATATTATCCTTGTTATGTATCGTGGGCAGCTCACGAGCCCGAATTGTCGGGCACTTTGTTGAGTATCGGGGGTGCTATTGAGAAATGCGCTTCGGCACAGAATACTCTCGTGCAAAGTTATAATTCTTCGGTGGGGAACCCGATTAGAGATTTTATTTCCTATATAGATATTGTGCAGGAAACTTTGAGGAAACGTGAATCTTACCAGTATGCGTATGAAGTGTCGATGGAAGAGCTTAATAAGAAGCACAGCGAAAAGGATAAAGTTAGTTGAATTAATTGTTGCCTTAAAAAATGCTAATATTTTGCTATAGTTAGTAGCAGTGTCCCAAAATCCGTCCCAATCTTCGAGTAGTTTTTCCTTGTGGAGACAACCGAGCTGTGATGATAAGTTAGAGAAACTTGGTACATACATTCCGCAACTTTTGAAGAAAGTTGAGTCGAACCAAGATAGTTTAGAGTGTGCGAACGAGTCGCTTCGCAGCGATTTGGAGAGATGGCAATTAGAGAAGAAAGAGTGTTTGAAGAAGATACTTTTGGATTTTGTTAATCGGCAGATTGAGTTTCATCAAGCTAGTGTGGATGCTTGGGAAAAAGTCACTAGTGGATTGCCGCCAAGTGGTGCGAGAAGTAAACCGCCCAAATGATATTATTGTAAAAAGTAGATCTCGAATATGTACATTCCATTTATATTAATATATTATTTTTGTTGTCTTCTATATTACCAATAACTTATTCAATTGTGATGGATATTAATACAATTAATTTGATTAAATACCATTTAATTAATATTTCTACTACAAATTTAATAATCAACAAATCAAAATACATTCTAATAAAATTATTTTTAAAATAATTGCATTACATATTCAATAAATATTATTTATTTATACACCTATAAGTGCAGTAAAAATCAACCTAAATATTATTAAATAAAATTGCCTATTCAAGTATAATAATAGTATATCATAAAATTCAAAAATCGGACCGTTTATCCCTATTTTTCGCGCGCGATAGTGTTCTGGCTTTAAAGTTGGCAGCATTCAGCTTACGCTAAAAAAACCACAAATAATAGGAAACTTTCTTCCACATTAAAATTAAAACTTACCCTTCGATAACGTTCCATCTGCGCGGCTGCACGTGGAACATCCTCCTGCTTCAGGATCATATCATCCAACTCAAACATATCCCTCAACAATTCATTCCTCGACAAATGAACATTAATACCCGGTCCTAAAATGTTGCAAACGGAATCGTATTGCTTGCGACGCGTCCAGGTATCCAAAAGCAATTCTTCCAAACGGAGCTTCACGTGCAAATCTGGCACTGAATCATTCTAAAATCAAATTATTAATAGAATTTATAATACGACATAAATTATTCTATACACACTTCTATAAACTGCAAAATATCTCTAAAAGTGGCACGTTGTGTTTTCCTGTCCTTTTTCGATCGGTACTTATGCGAATCTGTTGCCAATTGTTTTAAAGTTTCTGTGACTTCCATTGCGAAATCTTCAGCAAATGCTTCATTATCCAAGCGCCCCAATTCGAAAACGAGCGCTAAGGCTTCACCACCTGCCATACGCACATCCAAATGAGCTGATTTTAGGAATTCCGCCAGTTGATCTAAGGATCTAATAAAGCACCCAAAATAAATTAATCCACATTCGCGAATTCAATTAATTCTTACGGGAAATTTTTGGTATTTGGATTATTAACCATCATGGCAATATTTGCCGGATCCATTAACGTTGAAAGTAGAGTCCATGCATTGATAGCAGCTGCATGCAAAGTTGCCACTTCTGGTGTAATATTTGGCACAGTACCATCGCCTTTCAAATAACTCGCTGAGAAAATGCTCTCCAATTGCTGCATTAACAGCAGCACGTCGCCCAATTCTCCTCCAGATAAAAATGCAATGTTCCCCAATGCAATGCAATACTAAAATAAACAATCAATTAATTTGGAAAGATATTAATCATAAATCTTAAGTCATTATGCAAGCACGTGCCTGATAAAAATAAACAACTACTACGCGAAGGCCGTCAAGCGAAAAATAGTTTTCGTTAACAACCTTGACAGTAAACTAACTAATCTAAATAGAAAAGTAAACAATAATCACTTACAGTTGCTCGAACTGAAGCTGCCACGGAATTATCAGCTGCTGTTGCTAAGAGGACAGGTTTCAAAGATTGGCAAATATCCTCGCAGGAGTCTTCAGCTCCTAATTGAACGCAAAGCAAAGTGGCCAATTCGGCTGCAGCAATACGTTCAGCGCTTCCACCCCTTTTCAGACTTTTCTCCACCGAATCGCACAATGTGAACAATCTAAGAAAACACCAAATATTTAGCCTCGCAGATAAATATTAAAATTGCATCCATACCGTTCTTTAACAAACATTGGCATAAGTTTCTTGATAAACGCTTTATTAAGCGATTGCAAACAATTGGTGCGGCCTTGAGATGATTTCTGTGTCAGCCCATCAATAAAATCGCAAAGCTTTTCTTCCAATTGTTCCTGTGCCAATTCGTCCACTTCTTCGCCATCTTCAGTGCTTCGATTTTCGGAAGTGTTGCTCACAACGCTCAGATTATCAAATGAATCGTCGTCGGACGATTTGTCGAAGTACTCCTGATTCCTCCCTTCTGCAAATTCAATTTTTATTTTCAAACATATGGATGAGACATGACATGTTTATTTTTGTCAATTATTGCTACATTTTGTGCAGTGGAATTTTGCGTGCTGACTCATCGCATTTCCGAGACATATGCTAATTTAAAATTTTTGATCGCGATTTTTTGATGCGAATTAATGAAGATTTATGTAATCAATTAATTTTTAACATGTCTAGGATGATCTTTAAATAGTGGTGCAATTAGAACTAGTTTCGTCTGACTCACCATACTTTCCTTTTCGTTTTCCTTTCGGCATGGTCACAAATGAAATAAACCTTTTGTTAAAATACGAACAATTACGACTAATTTAGCACTCGATCAAGAGGGTAGAGTTTTTGTACACGTATTATTGTCACTTATGCTCAGCAATTGACATTTAATTTTAGATAAAACTGGTGTAAAACTCAATAACATGTTTCTAGTTGAACACGAGATGATCAACTTCGCTAAACCGCGAAAAGAATGGCATATATATGGATGAAGTTAGGCTGTTGCGCAACTAATTGAAATAATGCCAACCTGTAAACAATAATCAATAAGATTACTCATTTCATTTTTATTCTGTTTATCCGAACTCCTACTGAAATCGATAAAAAAATTTATAGCGGAATTCTAATTAAAGATATGGTTTAATAACCTTCTGAAATATGGCGCAATTTTAATAAACTAATTAGGATAATTAGGTTGGCAACAAAGATGGCTGCACTTGTCACTTTAATTTTTTATTTTCAAGAACTGTCATGCACAATTAAAAATAGGTTATGTCGCCCACTTTTTTACTTCAAATTTGAAATAATTACTATAGAAAATGTAGCAAATAATTTCCTTTTAAAAATGGTACTGTTACGGAAAAGTAGAATGTTTCCTTTTAGTCAATTTTTTATTTTGGTGATGTCTGTGATGTTTATTATAACAATATTCTTAAGTTTTCGATTATTGACGCTTGGTAAGCCATATAAAGCCTCTTAAATTCAAAATCTTAACACCCAATAATTTGCAGAAGATTGCGATCATAGCAATCGAGAAATAACACAACCCGAAGACGCCAATTTAATAGAACCAGAGCCAAATTTGAGACAAGGCACTAAAAACCATAAACTAGCAGTGCTGGTCCCATTTCGGGAACGATTCGAAGAACTACTAGACTTTGCACCCTTCATGCATTCGTTTTTGAACAAACAAAACCTAATCCACGATATATTCATATTGAACCAAATCGACACATTTCGCTTCAATCGAGCTTCGTTAATTAACGTTGGATATTTACAAGTGAAAGACAATTACGATTATCTTGCCATGCACGATGTAGACTTACTGCCATTAAATAATAATTTAAGTTATTCGTATCCGAAGCAGCCGTTTCATGTAGCTGCGCCAGAATTGCATCCACGATATCATTACAAAAAGTTCATTGGTGGCATTTTGCTCATAAATAGGTAAAATTATCAATTTGTCGCAAAAGTAACTTATAAAATACATTCTAGAGAACACTTCTTACTAGTTAACGGATTGTCGAATAATTATTGGGGATGGGGACTAGAAGATGATGAATTTTACGTCCGATTGAAAGACGCTAATTTAACAGTAGCCAGACCGCAAAATATTGCCACAGGAATCAACGATACTTTTAAGTTCGTATTATTAACAGAATTATGATTCACTTCTAATTTAATATTGTAGACATATTCATAGTAAAAATCGCAAACGCGACACGACAAAATGTTACAATCAAAGAGACATAACTCGTAGAAGAGATCGAAAAACTGGTCTTCACGATGTTAAGTACACCATCGAAGGTATGAGAAAGGTAACGATCGAAGACGCTCCAATAACTGTGATCAATATAAAATTGAAATGTGATCTAAAATTAACGCCATGGTGTGATTGCTCACTTAAGAAGGTTTAGTGCCATAATGTATGTAGATATTTTTTAATTAATTTATTACTTTAAGTCACTATTTACAATATCAACATTTAAACATTTACCGCTAATAGTTTTATTCGTTTTACATTCAGTTCAACTAAAGACATGCAGGTCGTACTATATTTACCTGAAACAGAAAACAAACATGCTTAACGGGTAGAAAGTTTACAAAAGGTTTTTAATACTGTTTGGAAGCGTGTTCGAAATGTTTGGCATGCATGAGGAACATCTAATCTCTGTAACTTGCCATTCTCATCAAGAATCGACAAGTTACAAAATAGCTAAATCTACACAATCGTCTCTACATCACTAATCACTTGAATGCCATGTTTGGTGAAAATGAACTTAATCAAATTATCATCACAACTTTTGCATTCTTTCAAATTCGTGTTCGATTTGTTACGTTTCAAACTGTGCTGTTGCAATTGCTCGAAACTGGTGCAACTTTTTGACTGTTTCAACAGTTTCTCTCTGTCTTTAATTCTACATACCTCATGACTTGTATCGGTTACAATAATTTGTTTAGGAATTGTCGAGGTTTGCGGCAAAGATAAAACTTTCACCGCCTGTCCGGGATGTTTCATAGTATTGATTAGCATTGATTTGTTATCTACCGTATCAATTGACATGCGATGATCATAATTCGATTGGCGCACAAACATATTATTGTTACAAATATTCATGCAATTCGTCGGACTGGGCGACTCTTCTGTATTTTTATCAGAAGGCGAAGGCGTCAGAAACACTGACTCTTTATACTTTTTAAGGGACTTGTACTTACTGCATGTTCCACGAACGCAACAATTAATTATTACAATTAGTTTTCAATTAATTAACTCGAATACTCACAAGTTTGACGTTTTGTATAAACAGTGCTTGTAGATGTGCTCAAGCACTTTATCAGGTACGAGGTATTTGACTGACTCGCCTCGGCTCAAAGCTCGGCGAATTTTAGTGGAGCTTACTTCGTTTCGGATCCATTCCGTTACTATTGTAATATTTGACATATATTTTGTGAGCATATCTGAATTATATATAAACTCTAACGGGTTCGTCTTAGAACGTGTAATAACAATTAAGCCATGTTGCCCCACAATCGTCTCAATCTAAAACACTCCAATCAATTAAAATTCAAAATAAAATAAACCATTTACGTCAGCATCCGCCCAAAGCCCCGGAGTGCCAAAAGACTCCAACAAATCAGCCCCACATAGAAGTTTCACTTTAACAGGCTCGGTGGATCCATCCCGCACATCTTCCGGTATCCAATTATTTTCTTCTTCGTTTATATCGTTATGGTGGTGATTATTCCCTTGTATAAACGCATTTATATTGTTCTGCAAATTAGTTAAAATTAAATCCCCGCAATTTTAAGTATTAAAATATTTACTTGGTGGTATTGGAGGACTTGCACAGTTCGACTCCAAGATTCTTGCCTACACTCCCAATTCGACACTTTAATCCAATCGGTGTTCTGCAACGCTGATCGAATCAAAGTCAATCGATGATGAGCTGGTACCAGTTCTTTTTTCCCATAGGCATCGTGAACCGGGGAAATTATGCCACCGACCACTTCTTGCGTTCCCAATCGGTGCAAATGATCTCTTGCTATTTCTATAAATCGGATAGTTAAAATATTATTTATATTCGCTTAGTCAATCCTTACCGAACATCCGCAAATGCATATTTGTTGGTGGATTGTACGACCCGCAGGCCAATAAAATCACCTTCGGTGGTGAAGGTGCCATCATTCTTAATTAAGTACGTTTACGCTTATTGTTTATTTAAAAATGAGCTTAATTGCGAAAACATGTTCCTACCGAGTTGACAATGACACTAATGACAGCAGCTGTCAAGTTTAAAGCGATTTCGCTTGGTTGCACCCCTGCGCTCTTAAAGTAATTCCGTCTCTTTCTCTCTTGTGCGATAGCAAAGGATGGTGATACTAGTGAGTGCACACCAGTGCAGCCAATCGAAATCACTGCATTTAGGGTCGATAAACGGTCGTAAAAATGCGAACTACCTTATCAACAATTTGTCATATGATCGTTTGACAAGTGAAGCACTCATCAAATTAACTCCCTTGGACTTGCTGAAATATTTCAATTAATTGTCGTAAAACTGGTTAGTTAAAAATGGGTGCTGCTGCTCTGCCTTTTATTATATTTACGGTTCTATGGGGTGGTGTAGGCGGGGTGCTCCCATTTCTCGTGCCCAAAGGGCCCAATAGAGGGTGAGTTTGCATATGATCAACAATTTCTGGTATTTATAATCTGAATTGGTTTCTCTTGTAGAATTATCCAAGTAATTTTAATGCTAACGGGCGTATGCTGCTGGTTATTGTAAGTAGAACAAGAATCATAACCTTGATCGGTTTCAATCACATGATTTTTCGGGTTTTCTAAATATGTGGTTTTTTTAGTTGGTTGTGTTGTTATGTGGCTCAAATGAACCCGTTGATTGGACCCAAACTAGATCGTCATACTATTTTGGTGATGGCTAGAGAATGGGTAAGCATACCGTGCGGTTAGGGATTGGGTTGGAAAGAGGGCAATATCTTCTCTTTGCCCTCCATTTCAAATCTTGCTAATTCTTTTTGAGAGATCCCTATTTTCAATTGGTTCTTTTTAGGGTGGTGAAATCGTAGATGGATAAGAAGTACCGAATGCATTCCTATTTTCATTTTAATTCATTTTTATCTGTAAAGTGTGTAGATATGTTTAGTTATTAATTGTATATTTGAAAAGTTGTTAAATTAAGAAATTTATTGTCAAAATATTAACGTAGACGTAGTGCAAAAATCTTCTTTCTGTAAAAATACTCACACAAACGTGATGACACTTAAAAGTTGTCTTAGAAAAAGGATTTTTATACTATATTTTCAGTTTTAAGTTATTAATAAAATCAGTTTAATTTTTATAAGCTAATTATTTCTAATAATTAGGAAAAGTCTTAAAAAATTTGGCAATCATTAAAGTAAATGGTCACGTGCTTATAACAATTGAGCATATCTCCATCCTGCTTTAGCAAGATAGTTAGAAAAAGACAGCAGACTCTATTGACAAAAATGTGCACTAGCACAAAACGCATGAAAGAAGGGGAAAATTTTTGACAAATAGCTGATGGTGATAACATAACCTTAAAACTTGAGTTGAAATTTAATAATCAACAAAACCGCAATAATTACCTGTAAAACTAAATGACGTAATTAGAATTCGCAATTAAGTTATTTCCGAGGTTATTTCTATACCCAAAATGTTGAGTTTGGCAAGACAATGCTGTAAATTCAGCAATATATCAAGTTTAACGAAACAAATTTGCATAAAGCCGCCCCCATTGATCCGAAATAGCGCCCTTCGCAGTTATTCAAACACAGTTTGGAGAAGACAAACTTGTAATTTCTTGAAGGTAAAATTGTTGCTATCATACCGCAATTTATTGAAAATAAAATCATCGCAGATCAACACATTTCTACGAGGCACCGGAACAGTGGCAATTCGCTTAACTGCAGAGGCCTCAACGAAGAGCAAAAAAGCAGTCGGCTACTGGTTACTAACATGCAGCGGAATGGTTTTCGTAGCCGTAGTTTTAGGTACAATAGCTTACATTATTATATATACGAGTATCTGTATCGTTTTGCAAGAAGTCATTTCGAAAACCATTAAATAAAGAGCTAACACGCCATCAGATATTTTATTAGCTATCCAGTTAACGCTGTTTTAGGAGGCGTTACCAGATTAACCGAATCGGGTTTATCGATGGTCACTTGGAAGTTACTAGGCGAGAAAATGCCAAGAACTGAAAGCGAATGGATCGCAGAGTTTGAGAAATATAAACAATTTCCAGAATTTAAGATGTAAAAGGCTGAACTCACAAATATAATTGGAACTAACATTATGAATTCTAGTAAGAATAAAGAAATGTCTTTAGCAGAGTTCAAATTTATCTGGCATATGGAATACGGGCACCGCCAATGGGGCCGTGCAATCGGAGCAGTCTTCTTAATTCCTGCCGCTATTTTTTGGGCCCGTGGCAGATTTAACTACGGAATGAAAATCCGCGTTTTGGGGTATGGCTCTTTAATTGGCGCTCAGGGGTTAATGGGTTGGTACATGGTAAAATCCGGCTTGGAAGACCGTTTCCACGGTCAAAGCGACGTACCCCGCGTTTCGCAATATCGACTAGCTGCCCATTTAAGTTTAGCATTCGGCTTGTACACTTTATTCTTATGGTCTGCGTTGGATCACCTTCTACCAGCACAAGCAATGAGAATTTCCAACCCGAAAGCGTTGATAGCTTCCCGAAAGTTTCGCATGCTCGCACATACTTGTAAAGGGTTGATTTTCCTTACCGCAGTGTCAGGTAGATTACTTATATTCTGCCAGGCTTGAAACTATTTCTTGGAATTTTTAGGAGCATTTGTGGCAGGATTGGACGCTGGATTAGTGTACAATTCCTTCCCAAAAATGGCAGATAAATGGATCCCCGAAGATATACTTGCCCTTACGCCCAAATTGGTTAATTTCACTGAAAACCCCACGACAGTGCAATTTGATCATCGGATTTTAGGGACAACTACTTTATCTTTGATTACAGTATTGTGGTATTTGTCCAAGCGACGGACTTTGCCACCACGTGCTTATCTTGCAGCTTCTGCAGTTGGTGTGATGGCATATCTGCAGGTGGCTTTAGGTATTACCACGCTTTTAACGTACGTTCCCACATTTTTAGCCGCTTCGCATCAAAGTGGTTCTTTGCTCTTACTTTCAAGTGCTGTTTGGTTGACCCACGAACTTAAGAGAATGCCTAAATAATTATTAGTTTGATATGTTTTGTTTTACATTTTATTATAATAAAAAAAAGAGTTTAATAACAATCTTTTTTACTGCATTTTTACACACTGATACAAGAAATGATGATAACAGTAAAAACTATAATAGAAATAAAATATCAATAGTAATTAAAACAATGTGCACGTGTTCCCAGATGATAATAAAAATTGTCCATAAACATTTTGCTATTGCTCTTCATAAAATCTTATTTTATTATTAATCGCATTTAATAATTAATTTCTAAAATAGACAATCACCCTATTCTGTAGCAATTTAATAACTTTGTAAAAAGATACAAAATAGGATTCGATATTGCAGTCTTATAATTAATGAATATTTTTGTTTGTTTTGTTATCAGTGAGTATTAATTAATTAATTTTGATATAAAGTCACATCTACAACTTTAATTTTCCGCTTCGAAATTCAATATTTAGGCCAACAATTTAATATGTAAATTAATTATAATTTCAATATAATGACTAGAATGTTACGTCAATAATAATAGAAAATTAATAATTGTAGGTGTTGATTAGTATTCCTTAAGTATCTAACGAACACTTCCTTTTTAAATTTGAAGTGTACAAAAATAGATTCCTCTCAGTCAAATTAATATTATGACAAATCTTCTCTATTTCATTATTAACAGTCGTTATTTAGTAATAACTTAAAAATAAGTTAGAAAACTTAAGCAAATTATAGATATTTATATCCGTAATAAATAATATTCATTCGAATATAATTTATTCCTCGTTTTCACAGATGATTGTTCCATTTTTCAATTAATGCATATTAAATTATATATTACAAAAGCTCAAGACAATAATAAACGCAAATAAATTCTACCAAACTGTACAAATCAAATTAAAATTAATTAAAAAAAAAATCATAATTCAGTCAAGAATATAAAATCAATTAAATATCGTAACACTAATAATATTTTGTTTTTTTGCATTTTCGGTCATTGTTGAATTATTAGTAAAATACACACCACAAATAATTTCATTTTTCGCCTAACTAACTAGTATTCATATTGTACAACCTTAGAATTTATTATTTATACTACATAATATATGATATGGTCCAAATACAACACACCAACCTGTTGCGATGATATTCAATAATATTTTCTCCAGAACAAAATGCATTCATTCAAAACCAGTTTCCTATGTGGACAATGTGAAGTTACTATGGAAAATGCTGTGGAAATAACAGATATTATGAATTGATGTCAGGTCTGCCAATAAAAGTAAAGCTTCCTTGCATACAAAACATATTTATTGACAAAGGAACCGGAAATAATATTTAAAAAATTATTGACGCATTTTTTGAAGACGCTTTCGATTAAATACGGGGTGGATCATAAGTTTACTTAATAAACTGTAACTGGATTTGAAAAACAATTGAATAAATCATGAGAAAAATAATAAAATAAAAAGATAAATTAAAATATGACGATGTGTTTTTACATTGTTCACTAAGAATGCATTGTTATTATAAATAAATAATTATAAATGCAATCAAAAAGATTTGCTGAGTGTTTTTTAGATTAAATTCTATTTGTTTATATTTAATGTAATTGTTTGCACAACAATCGCCTCTATTGTTGCACTGAAAAAGTTGACAGTGTGAAGTTACTATGGAATTTTCAACGAAATTTTTGTACAATTAGAAATCAATAATACATACTACTACATCCTTCATGGTAAACATGCGAACGAATTCTATTCTCATTTTTGATTTACATGCATGCAATTAGATAAACCCACCGACAAATGTCGATAAAAATTGTGCCTCTATTAAATAATAAATCAACATAATTACACTCACCTAAAAACAAACAAACCCGGTTTTCTCATAAGGCTTTTAAAATTGGCTGGGGCTCCATATTGACAATGACCTGTACAACGTAACCATTTGGTATTTTTGCTTCTTCCACGTGCAATTTATCACCCAAAAGTTTACCACCGTAGAACCATCTTTGTCTGGACGATTCAATTCCTTCCTGGCTCTTTAAAAAAAAAACATTACGATAATTAAATATAATTACTTTGCATTCATCTACTGAATTCTAAATGATTAAGAATACAATGGGACATTTAGAATTCTTTTGATAATTTAAGTTTACAATTAATTTTAGTTTTGAGGAATTTTTATGAACATTGTCAGTATAAATTTCCCTTGAACTGACAATAAACTAAATGCGCATCAACCATCCATTATCGTTTAACTACCAAAAAAATTCAACAAAGTCCATTAAACACAAAAACATCACCTACATTTTCTGGGTTAATCTATTAACTAACAATTTCAATTTTATCGAAGGCCACAATTATCGTAATTAAATTACCTGCAACTTCTTCTTACACATGCTCACAGTATCCGTCGAATAAACCGCCAATTTAATATCCGAATAATTACTAGATAGTCTCAATTTTAACGTGGTTTCCGTTCCACCATCCACCGGCTCCGAACATTCCGCTGGCGAATCTCGCCCATTGTCCTCCTTCACAATATTGATAGGATACGACAAACAGTAGATCGGAACTTGATATCGTGCTCCCAATTCGTCGTAGCACTCTGTCAAATAGCCATTAGGAACTGAGACACTGGCACCATCCAGAATCGCTTGTGCTAACTCGTAATCCGTTGCCTCTGCAGCAACGGCCGCAGCACGCAATGCGTCCCAGATCTCCTTGCGCCCCTCGAAAGCGGGAGCAGTGTCCCAGAATTCATCCCGTTTGCTGCGTAACTGACCCTCCGTTAATGGCACATCAGACTTCCACCGGATTGTTTCATGGCACAAGGGGTGATTTTTGCGTGTGCTTCCTGAATGGATTTATTTTGAAAATTAGCGATTTGTTGGTTTTTTGGTTTTCGTTTTGGGTTTACCTGAATTTGGTCGGGATAGTGAACCTGAATCGTCTATCGCTCCACTTCGACTGCGAGTAATTCCTATACACCCACCCATTCTGAATTCGCCAAGATTTGAGGCATTTCATGAATGATTACATTTAAAGTGTGGTAAACAAATCTCGCCATTTTACACCCATCATCGAAGAACCTCAAAACTAGACAATGACAAGATTGACATGTAGTGTGACAGATTAAGGTTTAGTAGAGGGCGCACGAGTCGGATTTGGGCAATCAATTTGACCACAAATTACTATTATAACAAACATACTGAATAATTGATTATATTCGTAGGAAATGTCAATAATGATAACAATGAATGTCAAACTTACGTATTTTCAATTATTGATGTTTATTTTTTTTATAATTTGAGTAGGTTACACTTTCGACCACTTCGGCATCTCTCTCGCACTGATTGGTTCAAATGTGTGAGAGAAAGATGAAAGATAGTTGCAAAGGGGCCAAAGTGTACTCGATTTGAAAAACCTGCAGGGCATCCAACTACAGGGGTTAAATTTCCCCAGAAAATTTTGAATTTAAATTTAGATTAATTAAAAACAATTCGAGATGTAAGTGATACAATTAGTGGTATTTACAAAATATAGATAAATTATCGCGTAACCTTTGCTTTTTGATACAGATCATCTGTAGTCGATTTATTTATAAATATTATGTAGTTGTTAAAAATATTTCTAAAATTATAATGATGTTAATTAAAAATATCCACAAATTCTAAATAATTTCAGCACTTAGAAGGCTAAGTGCGCACCATATTAGTAAAATTGAAAAAATCAAGCTACTCACAAGTTATTTGTATTGGAAACGTCTTGTTATGCAGGTTGACCTTATTATTCTATACTATTCTTGTAATCTTTATAAGTAAACATGTTTATATAAAATTTATTAATTAATAGCGCATTAATAGCTTTTTATATTATATTGCATATTTTTTATTCGATATATAATTCCACCAATATGACGTATATTTTTATAAGGAGGTTAGGATTAACAAAAAATATTCAATAAATATCGACTAATGCCAATTATTTTGTAGATTTAATACGAGACTGCTCAATGGGAGCGCTCTAAATCAACTTACTAGAATAATTAGCACACAAAATAATTACGATCATAAGTATAAAAAAAATTCGCACTACTTTGAAAAGTTTGCAATCGGCGGCGCTATTGCCACGTTTTTAGGGTACCAAATTTATCACAACCATGTATTCGCTAAGGAATTGCTTCCGAAAGAAAATGAGAACGCCGGAAAATTTCGTAGAGGTTTACCCGAATATTCAATGGACGAAATCTTGAAGCACGCTTCGAAGTAAGCAGCTAATTTGTCAATTTTAATATGGGGAAGTAATTTTGCTCCATAGGGATGCAGGAATTTGGGTAACTTTTAAAGAGGGCGTTTATGATATTACAAAGTTTGTGGACGAACATCCTGGCGGTGACCAGATTTTAATGGCAGCGGGAAATTCGGTCGAACCTTTTTGGAATTTATATGGGATTCATAAAAATCCGCATGTTTACGATATTTTGGAATCGTACCGAATTGGTTAGTCGAAATATTGCTAGTTTTATGATTGATAATTAATTTTCCGCTATAAGGTAATTTAAATAGTCACGAAGTGACCAAAGAAGATATGTCGGATCCATACAGCGACGATCCAAAGCGACATTCGATTCTAAAACCCGCCAGTATTAAACCGTTCAACGCCGAATCGCCAACTAGTCTCTTAGTGGACAATTTTATCACCCCAAAGTAACTATATTACAATACTAGTAGCGAGATAACTATTTTAAATTATGCAGCGAGTTGTTCTACGTGCGAAACCATCTACCAGTGCCAAACGTAGACCCCAAAACATACGAACTAGAAATCGAAGTGGAAGGCAAATCCAAAACGCACAGTTTCAATTTAGCGCAATTAAAAAAACTACCCAAAACTACGATAACCGCGACCATAATGTGCGCGGGTAACCGCCGTAGCGAAATGACGAAAGCGAAACCCGTAAAGGGTTTAAATTGGGGGGCTGCTGCTGTGGGGAATGCGAAATGGACTGGAGTGCTACTGCGAGATGTTTTGAAATCTGCAGGAATTACTGAGGAAAATTGCGGGAAATTCAAACACGTCCAGGTAGACTACCACTACAAAAAAAATTAACAAAACTATTTTAGATTTAAGTTTGAAGGTATCGATCTAGATGTCACCGGTAAAACGTACGGCGCCTCAATTCCGATTTGGAAAGCGTTCGATAAACGCGCCGATATTTTGCTAGCGTACGAAATGAACGGGGTGCCAATCCCTAGAGACCACGGTTACCCAATTCGGGTAATCGTGCCGGGCGTTGTAGGCGCGCGCAATGTGAAATGGCTCTCCAAAGTGGTACTTTCCGAAAGGGAAAGCGATTCGCACTGGCAGCAAAACGATTATAAAGGATTCTCACCGTCGACGGATGCTGCAAGCGCAGATTACAGCAAATCGCCGTCCATCCAGGAATTGCCGGTAATTTCTGCGATTTGCAAACCGGGAGATGGCGAAACGGTTACGATGGTCGATGGACATGTCGTGGTGAAAGGGTACGCTTGGTCTGGCGGAGGGCAGCGAATTGTAAGGGTGGATGTGACTGGCGATGGCGGGAAGACTTGGCATGTTGCGAATTTCGATTCGCAGGATGCGGCGGAGGCGCCGCAGCATTGGAGTTGGACGTTGTGGTCGGTGAGGGTGCCTGTTGAGCGGGGGAAGAGAGATGTACGTTTTGCGCTTTGATTGAGGGAGTGGAGTACATTTTTTTGTTGTAGATGGAAATTTGGGTGAAAGCTGTGGATTCTTGCTATAATAGTCAGCCGGAGACGTTTGAGAATATTTGGAATTTTAGGGGGGTTTTAAGTAACGCTTATCATAGGATTAATGTGAAGATACAACGATAGAGTATTTGATTTTATTTTCTAAACAGTCTATAGACATTTAATTAATATAGTTTGTTACTAATAAGTATTTATACATCTACATTACTATATACATATTCTTAAATTGTACAACCCCGTTTAAAAGTACAGACCGTAATCCTATTAATGACTAGTGGTAAATTAAATTGACTTACGTTACAAATAGTATCAAAAAAGCAAGCAACATAATTAAGTTTATTTAAAAATTAGAGTTGGAAAAATTATAATACAAACTAAATAACATTTTTTTTGTCTGGAGTTCAATTAAGATTGATTCGGATGCAACGAGGCATAAATTGGCACCGCTTTCGCCTTCGCCAATTCTGACGCATTTTTCGCAGCATCTTTTATTTTAGATGCCGCAGTCACAGTCGCGTGAGTCGTTGGGAAATTGTGGTGCAAAGGGAATAGGTTTGATAAAACGTGATTGAATCCACCAGCCTAAATGCGAGAAAATCCCCATAGATTATCAAGGATTAGAATTATTTACTAAGCGATACTAATTAACCTTGATAATTTAATCTAATCAGTAAATTGCTCAACTCACCATTTTATTGCAGTTTTTCTTGAATCGCTCGTAACCAAATGCACAGATTGCCCGACTAAAGCCCCGAATTTGCGAATCAATCCAAGCCGATCTAAATGCAATGGTTTTCCCTGGATGCTCGGCACTTTCTTGATACACCACCTTTTCTGTAACACTCTAATCGCTAATTAGACGCAAATTGTTCTAATTTTGGAAACTTACCATGACTTTCGCGTATCCCAAATTCCTGGTATAAGTGACCATGACTTTGTTGTGTGGATCCACGATAGATTCCTCGATGATATTCACATGTTTCGCAGTGACAAACCTTTCAGCCCATTTCGGAATGGAGTTAGTTTTACTTAGCAGTCTTTTTGTGAACAAACGACCGGAGCGAACTTCCCTGGTTACAGTGTCTTCGGTCAAAACATGTTTGCTGTTATATAACAAAGGGCAGAATTAATACCATTCAAAACAAATTAGTTTCGATTTTACCTGTTCGGGTTGGGATATCGCTTCCAAAATCCTTCAGCCACTTGGTCCCATGAGTAGTTGAATGTTACGGAGTCCTCGAAGAATCGCATGTTTTGCGGGTTGGATTATTGATATGACTGAACGATGAATTTACGCGATTTGTGATATAATAGCATGCACTAACTTATTAATATGTGGTTGATATATCCATGATTGTTGTTATTACTTCTTTATAGGTAATTCACTTGCTGCTTGAACATTGATTGAATTATTTCGACTGTCACTCTATCAGCTGTCAAACCCAACTAACATAACCTTCAAATGGATTTTAAAAGTAAACATGTGGTGGAGAAAGTATGTTGTTGCGCTCTACGTGACTCTCGTCAGATCTTCCGCCGGATTCAATTACAGAAGTAATCTCGATTTCTATTAGGTTTTTAGGACACTATTATTATGCGGATTTGTAAAATATTTTCGGGGATCTAGATTGCCCTAAAATGCGTAAATTTGGGACTACTTTCATAGTAGGTCCCATGGTGTAATGGTTAGCACTCTGGACTCTGAATCCAGCGATCCGAGTTCAAATCTCGGTGGGACCTTATCTTTTGAATTTTTGCTACCATTGCAATTTACTTGATTCGATTACGAGTGCACTTTTTATCTTTTATTTATAGAGGCACTTAATTTATTTATAACTATCGGTGCTGTTGCGTAGGTTGTGTGGATAATTGATTGCAGGAGTAATCAGTGGCCCGGGTAGCTCAGTCGGTAGAGCATTGGACTTTTAATCCAAGGGTCCAGGGTTCAAGTCCCTGCTCGGGCGATAATTTTTTTTTGTTTTTTTTTTTTCTTCTTTTGTTATTTAGTTAATTAAATAACAACCAATTAAAATATCAATATTTTGTTTATTGATGAAATGAAAGGGGTAATTATAATAATAAAAGTCTTCTGTTTTTACTTTTTGCTTAAATTAATAACAAATTTTTATATTTACAAAAATAAATAAAACACTCATACATTTATTTACGAATATATTGTGTAATTTTATGAATATGTTCGACAATAGCAGCCATAACAGCCGTCACCGATTGCTCAATCAAATTCTGAATATAATGAACCGCTTCTTCGTCTCCCAAATCCAATCTTAATTTATCTTGTACTTTCCTCACAGCTTTATCGGGCTCTAACGCGATATCGGGCACACTCGCATCCACCATCAAGGAAAACAAATTCAACATCAAATTTGCATGCCTAAAACAAACCCCCAAATAAATCAAACCCCAAAACAAAAATCCAATAATAAAATACCTCCTCAAATGTAGAAAAGCCGTATAACACAGCTTCCTAAACTGCTGATAATACTCGGAATGAACTCCACCCATTGCATCCACCATTTCTTTGCTCAGCTTCATCGGTGGCGGCAATGGTTTGGGATCGCGACCCAAAATATACCCAAAATCTATATGGAATAATTTCCCTTCGCGAGTTAAAAGCAAATTATCCAAATGTCGATCTCCAACACCCAGTAAATAAGTTATCACGCAATATCCAGCACATGATCGCACATAAGTGTCCATAATCTCTGGAGTTATCCCAAAAGGCCCGTTTTCGTTCGGGTGGTACTTCCGAAAATAATTGTGAATGCTTCCTACAATCAAAATAATTAATTACAAAATTAATAATGCAAATCAAATCGAACCTTCTGCTTGCAAAGCTTCAGCCACCGTCACCGAATCGATAAACTGCACAAATCCATGCTTGGTACTCGTCGCCAAAACCCTATACGGCGTCAGCTTCAAATCCAAATTCTCCTTATTCAACAACTGATCCATCAAAGTAATCATTTGCAAAATCAGTTGATCCTGTCGCAAATCATCGCCATGCTTAAATATCGCCACATATTCCTCCTCAGTGCCTTCCACCTTAAAATGCAGCTTCGACGGCATTTGGCTCGACTTAAACAAACTAGCCTTCTCGGGACAAATCCCATTAATCATCACTTCCGGATCCAACGGAAACGGAATGGCATCAAACTTCGCAAAATTAAACTTGAACGCATCGCTGTCTGCTAAAAGCTGCTGCAACTTTTCCGCCTTCTTCTTACGATTGCCACTTTCTCTCGACACGGCTTTGACCAGCTTCACCAATTTGTCGATGAATTTGTGTTGCTTTGTTAGAACTAGTCGCTTTTCTTGCATGGAGGCGCTGCCTTGCGCTAAAGTTTGTGAGAAGGTTTTCATTACCGTTAAGTACATGTGGCGAACTTCTACCTAAAACGTCCCAATTAATTTAAATCCTCCTATTAAACCCAATTAACTTACATCTTGTTTAATGGATGGCTCCTGATCTTCGCACTCCAGCAACAAATACCAATAGAAATAATTCGACAGCATAAAATTCTTGCAAGATCGCTGGATTAAAAAAGAGGCCAAATCGTGCACGTCTTCCTCTTCCTTAATATGACTCTGCAACGTGTCGGTATTACCAGAATCCGTGTAGATATTAACATTCTGCAGTAAATTTTCGACTAAACTATTAGCCCTTGGCTCAGCATCCACTTCAATCACACTATTCACATTCGAGGCCGCTATTTGGTCCGCTTGATTGTAACTAGACGATCGCTGTAGTACCGATTCCGTCACAGTACCCGTGCTTTCTTTGCTGTCTTTTTTCTCCAAATGCGGTGTCGCCTCCTTTTCGTCGGTTATCGAAGTTCCGATTTTGCGTTCGGGTGAAATACGAGCGTAGCCTAAAGACAAAACAATATTTAAGACACTTATAATTTAATGATTGTCTTCTCACCTTCTTGTATAATTTTAAAATCCTCATACTTCAACGCTTGCACCAATTGCAACAAATACAGCAAGATCTCATCATCCGGAGCTTGCTGCAATCGCGTAATCGCATACCTCCGAACCGCATGATGCGTAAACGTCGAGCTAAGCAATTCCAAAGCGTCATCCACATCCATCGCCGACCAATTCTGCATCATGGCCAAAGCTTGTCGCACTTCGCCCGGTTGATTCCAATTCACACATTTCAAAAATTTGGCCAGTGCTTTCTTCTGTACGGCCAAATAGAAGCGATATTTCCACACGTAGTCCTGTTCTTCATTGGACAGTTGCTTGGTTGGCGGATAGGCGACGATTGTGTTCAAAATATCGCGCATTGTAGCGTTGGGTTTGGCATCTTTGTCGCAATGGCCACTTCGCGCGGATCGCGCGAGTTTGTGGTGTTTGTTTTCGACGAGGTTTTCCTGATTGTTACGAAAATAAGCGAAATATTAGACATATTATGGAGCAACAGCACATTGTTAGACAGTAGGTTGAGTACTTGTTCGCGATTATTGAAGCTCGAAGCCTTGTAAGTTTGTAATTAATTGGATTATATTCTTTAGAATGGATTGTAATAATTATATAATATTACCTTGTGGATCTCGCAATCCGGTACGCTAACCAGGTCGGTTTGTGTGCGGACGATTTGTATATCGTCGGCGTTTTGAGCAAAATATACGATATAGTGTGGAATTTTGTCGATACTGATTGTCGGAAATTCGATCATTAGGTAGAGATATTCGGACGAGCGCTTTTCTTGCTCGTTTATCACTTCTAGTTCTCTAAAAGTCAATCGATCCAACCAGTCTACCTAAATGAAGATCAATTTTATTATTTTTTGCCCACAAATAATTTTTAAATAATTTTTTTCACTCACTTTTGTCATATGTCCATTATGGTGCTTTTTGGCAAGCTTGGCAAGTCTCTGCATTTGTTCCTTTCCGTGATCTTTGACCTTTCCCGGGGTAGTTGTCGGAAAATTCCCGTCGGCTACCATGTTGGGCCAAACGCGCAAATCTAACATCCCCTTCAATAAAAATTATTAACTAAGCGAATTGCATGAAAACACTGAAGTTACTTGTCTGAACAATCCGTGTTTGCTAAACAAAGATATAGTAGTCCCGCCGACGGGCCCCAATTTGTTGGGCCCAAAGCAATCGTACACGGTTAGAGCAAGTTGAGCCGTTCGTGGAAGATCGTTGAAATTGAGTGGCAGGGTTAGCCATTCATTCCAACTAAAATAATTCACCATTACTAAAATTAATGCTGCTTTTCGAGTGAATTAGTTTACTTCCAACGGGTGGAAAACGCTTTGTACGAAGTAGTAATCGGTAAAGCTAGGGGTTGATTTTGATCATACACTTGACACACTACCATCAAATCAGCGCAATGATCCTGATACAGTCCGGAATATTTAAGCATTGGATCCTGTAGGAGTTTATCATATTCGGGCTTATCTCGTTTACCTTCTAAAGTCCCACTGCAACATTGTGGCATATTATTGGGCAATTTAATGGCAATTAAGGACACTTACATCTTGATCTGCACTTTACTGGAAATAGACGAACTATACACATAATAGAACTTATCGTTCAGTTTTAATTCTTCCATAGCTTCGCGTTATTTTTTCATATTCCCGTTCAATAATATTTATTTTCTGTTTGACGTTTCGAATGTCAAACTTTTCTGACTGACGTTTCGGTCGTCAAATTTTAATTTGTACATCGAATATTAATTGCATCGACAATTAATTGCATTTACTCGAATTTTTATAATTTTATTGAAACGGTTTTTTTAATTACATTCGGGTTTTGATTGTATTTTATTAATTACCGCATATCGATTTAAAATATGGCTTCAATTTAAATTTGAATAATTCGAAAATAACCTAACCTTCAAATTAAAAATTACAATATTTACAATTCATGTACTTTATTGGATTGTGAACATATTAGGAAGACGTTTAAACAAAAATGCGCTTTGTTTAAAATCAGCAGTTAAGGTAAACATGTTTATCACGAAATTACTCATTATCTTATCTTGACTTAAAGACTAAATTTTTACACCCAGAAAATTGTCATTGTGTTCATTACCGTCGTGCCATAATCATGGATTTAGTAAAGACCCACATTGATGCAGTACGTGTACTGGTAAACAATAGATTAGTGAACTATGAACCCTGGCAAATTGTGACCATCACAGGCACCACTGTTTTGGTTTCGAAATGGATGTACGATTTCCTGAACCGCAATGAAAGTATGTAATTCAACCAAATATCCTCAAAAAGACTAGAGGCTAAAATATAACATCCTAGGCATCCAAGAGCGTGGCAGAAAGTTCATCTTCAGGCTCGCCCGATATATTCCGCAAGTCCGCGCCAGGGTTGAAAGCGAACTAACGACGATATCGGACGGATTCATCGCCGATGTGGAAAAACGCACTGCGGGCTTGACT
The DNA here is from genome assembly GCA_963556235.1 of Cryptophagus acutangulus. Lineage (NCBI taxonomy): Eukaryota > Metazoa > Arthropoda > Insecta > Coleoptera > Cryptophagidae > Cryptophagus > Cryptophagus acutangulus. The sequence goes on along the minus strand of OY744559.1, from coordinate 10,850,994 downwards.
TATATCACTTCTCTACCTCAAGACCAGAAAAGCAAAGAAGAAATTATACGTATTATTAACGCTAATTTGAAGATAAGCGATTTTGATTGGAAAAAGGGCTATTGCTCGGGTTCGGTTTACTTCTTCAATGCCGATTTGATTGATTTAGTCGGCGATGTTTACAGCAAAACGTCCTACACGAACCCTTTGCATCCCGATTTGTTTCCGGGAGTGTGTAAGATGGAAGCGGAGGTTGTTCGGATGGCTGTGGAATTGTTTCATGGGGATGAAAACGCTTGTGGAACGGTAATAAGGAATTTTGGATTTAATACAAGTCACGTAATATTAATATCTACTTATATCGATCGAGATAAGTAGATATTATAAGTGCAGATGGTTATTTTGATAAAAAAGTATTCGAGAAAGTAAAGTTTTAATGTATGTTTGGTTGCATAACCAAAATTTTGAATACTTAAAATGTTTGAACTTATGCAACCAAACATACATTCAACTAAACTTTTCTAGATGACTAGCGGTGGAACTGAATCCATCCTAATGGCTTGCAAAGCAAGTCGCGATTTCGGTCTCGAAACGAAATGGATTCGAAAACCAGAAATTGTCGTTCCGACCACCGCTCATTCAGCCTTCGATAAAGCGGCTCAATATTTAGGATTGAGAGTGCGATCCATTCCTGTAGATCCCCACACTCTACAAGCTGACATCAAAGCTATGAAAAGAGCGATTAATTGCAACACAGTTCTGGTAATTCAGCCTTTATGCTAATTTCCGTAGAAATACAATTTTCCTCTAGCTGGTAGGTTCGGCTCCGAACTTCCCATACGGAACCATGGACGATTTAACTGCAATTTCCGAGCTAGGATTGAAATACAACATCCCAGTGCACGTTGATTCGTGTCTCGGTGGCTTTCTGACTTGCTTCATGGAAGATGCTGGGTATCCAGTACCCTTGTGCGATTTCCGTCTGCCAGGTGTCACTAGCATTTCAGCGGATACGCACAAGTATGGGTTTGCTCCGAAAGGCTCGTCGATTGTAATGTATAGAGACACGAAGTATCGTCATCATCAATATACGGTGACTACCGATTGGCCCGGTGGCGTTTATGGATCGCCTACGGTCAGTGGATCGCGCGCTGGTGGTAATATTGCAGTTTGTTGGGCGGCTATGCTCTATTTTGGAAGAGAGGGGTATGTTAAGGCTACGAGAGATATCGTCCATACAACGAAATATATTGAAAAGGGGTATGTGGCTAACTTCGGTCGAGTAGGTTTATTTGAAGGTTTGGTTGTAGCTTGCGAAGAATGAAAGGGATATTTATTTTCGGCAATCCCGTTACCAGTGTGGTAGCAATTGGCTCGCACGACTTTGATGTGTTAAGGCTCTCTTCGGCTTTACATGACTTGGGGTGGAATTTGAGTAATTTGCAGTTTCCTTCAGCGTATGTTATTTATCAGAGATTTAATTGTTGCGATTTTAATTATTTAATTTAGGATTCACCTTTGTGTGACGCATATGCATCTTGAAGCGGGCATCGCTGATAAGTTTTTGAAGGATGTGAGTGATTCTTTGGTTGAAATTTTGAAGACTCCTGATGAACCGGTTGAAGGGAGAGTGAGTTTTTTGGGTTTCTACTAGATATTTAAATCTGAGTTTGGATTTTTTTTGTTAGATGGCTTTTTATGGGGTAGCTCAGTCGCTGCCAGATCGATCAATTGTTGGGGACGTTACGAGGTTGTTTTTGGATGCAATGTATCACGTACCAAATTTAAAGAAGGCAATTAAGAATTGAAGTACAAATTTTATAACGCTTTAAATGTACATACTAACAAATTTACGATAATTTCTGAGTAAGATGGCTTTTCTCTTATGTGCCAGGATATTTTGGAAATAAATATATAAATATTTTTTCTATTATTCATTCGGTATTGGTTTGGAAAATTCGATTAAATATTTGAATTTCGCGGTAATTAATGACATTTGACCTTCAAAATTGTAGGTTAGGTTTACATACCCAAAGATGTTTTTAACAAATATTTTATTGAAAAAGGTGAAGAGCAAGTGAGTAATTATCCTTTTAAACGTTAAACGTGTTCAATAACCTGCTTATAATAATAGGTTACTTTTGGTTCAAATGGAAAGCATGGTTAGTGGACACAAATTCAACAAAGTTCGGGAACGAGTAGCCGAAAAGCTAGAAGTTGTTCGATTTGACCCCTTTAGTAAGCATTTAAACAATATTAAGTGTACAATCACTATAAAATCTGCTATATTATAGTTCAACAACAATGTGTTTACAAGGAAAAGAAAAAAGTGCGAAGCATTTGAGCAAAAAATGTAAAAATGTTTTGGAAAAGGGAAGATATGCAACCATACATACATTTCTTGATCGCAATCGTATCATTTAAATTTAGTTAACAGTAGTTTTAAATAAAATATTTCATCCAACGCGTGTTTTGGATATTACTCTTTTAAATCAATGAATCCCAAAGAAAACTAGATTTTTCTAGAAGATTCAATTTTGCACACTCTAAAATCATAGTAGCCAATCCACCAATCATTTGATTGGTGGATTATAGGGCGTTAACAAACAAATGAATTTTAAATTCATATAGTTACGAGGTGTTTTACGAAACGGCAGTGAATTTACGAAGTCGTTACAAAATAGTTCGAGAATGGCCAAACCAATCAAATATTTGCACCCGGTAACATTGTTGATTCTGACCGTTAAACTGGTTAAAGAAATACGACACGATAAAGCTAACAAGCGTATACGCACCAGGTGGAGGTGGATGGTCGAAAAAAGGCGGCGCAATATTATACTGAAGACGACGAAGAAGACATTGAAAGTGTCGACCTTCGTATTGATTCATCGACCAACTCGCCTGATCCCGACCATACGCTTCATCTCCAGCTCGATCCGAGCTCCTCTTCCTCCGGCTCCAGTCCCGACGATTCGGAACCCGATCCGAGTTCGTATTCCTGCAGCTCGAGTGCTGCGCACTCGAAGATTGGTAGTAAGTAAAATTGCGATTCCCGAAAACGTCGCCTTAAAATGTAATATTCGTCCCATAGCCTGCTTTATACCGAACCGCGATGAATCCGTTCCTTCATATGCCCAAGCGTTACGAATACACTAACGCCTTTCGTCGCATGATCATTTTCATTGTGTACATAAGACGCGTTATTGCTTATGTCCGCCAAATGGCCAAAATCGTCTTGGCCATCATTTGTTTCTCGCGCATTCGCCGTTAAATTGTATTATCTTATTTTTTGTTCTATAAAATGTAAAAAAACTAGTTTCGATAAATAAATTTATTAAAGAATTACAATTGCATAATACTTTAAAGCTAAAACAGAAATTGCATGTGTGAAAATTAATAATAAAGCCCCCAATATGTTTTACAAACTAAAAATACTTAATCGGAATTATTTTCTATCGGCCGGCCGAACGTAATTTCGCCCCCCATTGCGCTCCCACTCTTTATTGAACTCGTTCTCCAAAATCTCGGCCCCCCGCTTTCTAGTCAACCCAGTCTCCTCCAGCGACAACTCGCACATCTGCATATCATCTTGCCCGGCCACTAGCAAAATCGGCGGCTTCTCCGCATGCAACTCCATCTGCCTCGCCACATATTGCCCATCGAAATGAGCGTACCACCAACCCTTCTGGTTGGGTTCGCTGCCCGCCCTTTGGAACGGGATGCGGAAATATCGCTGACTGTTGTTGTCCAGGATAACTTTCTGGGGTAGACGAGGTGTCCTTGCCGCTGATTCCATCACCGACTTGGGCGCCCTTTCGTTTTCTTCCATGGTGGTACGTTTGCGATTCTTTGCCTTCCAGGCGTGGTACACCTTTAGGCGACGGTGGAACTCGTGACGACAAGCTTCGAGTAGCTCGATATCGCATGACGTGTTGATGGTGTCGCGAAGGTCCGAGTACTTCCATTTGGAGAGGTCGTGTTTGCCTTTTGGTGCTGCTTGCTTGTTCTTCTCAGATCTAGAAGGTTTATTTAGTTAGAATTGGGGATGATAGTTGGAGTTAAGGCATTAAGCTATTGGTGCTACAATTCAAAAGGTGAGAAATTTTGTGATTAGAAATTGTGAGTAAAAGTGCGCTTAATTTTTGGTGCAGGTGCTAAAGTACCGAGAAGTGGAGAACTTTTTTCTTACTCACTGAAACTAGCAACTTCCAAATTTTTAATGTTAGTCGTGAAATTTTTGTTAGTTTCACAGTAAATATTTCTTTGTGTACCTGCTATTATTATTGTAGAGCTGCCTTGACGATTCCAATCCCCCGCTGACATCATGTAAACAAGAAGCATATACAATAAACTGCCACCACAAATTTACAATATTTACAAAACATTTCCAGCTCAAAAACTTATAAAAATCTTACTTGCGAATCATCGGTGGACTTTCCTCCAAAGTGCCATTACTTTCCTGTGCCAGTCGCAGTGCCAAGTCGCGGTCCTGCCGCTCTTGCGCCAAACGCTCCTGGAATTGTCGCTCTTCATTTTCCAGTTTGATTTGTTGCTGCTGCTGCTCCAAAGCCAACTTCTTATCAGCCGCTTCACGTTTGTTCTGTTCTTCCTCTTCGATTTTGCGTTTAGCTTCTATTTCCGCTTTTTTCCTGCGGTTTTCTTCCTCTTCGCGCAAACGGAGCTCTTCCTCTTCTTTGCGTTTCCGTTCGAGTTCCATTTCCGCTTGGATTTTGCGAATGCGCTCCTGTTCTTCTGCGTTCTTTTGCGCTTGCAGTTTCTTTTGCAATTCGATCATTTGGTGGTCGATTTTGGCGACCAGGTCTTTGTATAGGTTTTCGACCACTTTTACGTCGATTTTGTTTTCGCTCTAATTAAAATTGATTATTTGAGATAATTGCGTGGTAAAATTAATTAACTTACTTTGATTTTGTGAATTATATCCGCACCAGTACTTTTCAACACGTTAATTTCATTAATTGTCGCTTCTTTGTCCTTCTTCATCTGCAACGCGCTATTTTCGATTTGCTTAAGTTTGCTGTCCAATCCCCTGATTTTCTTGATGAAAGTGACTCGGAATCCGTAATGTTTACGCACCAAATATCCACGGACGGTTTTTTGCATAATAATTAGCGCTTTCTTCCTATACGCAATTTTATTTTTCACTAAAAAAATTATTAGTAGCCTTAAAAATTAGACAAACTTGCTATATTTACTTTTGATAACAGTAAGTACGCAGAACTGCGATTTCAACCACCGAGACTTGATCAAAAACTTCTGCACATCCGCCACAATCGCTTTCAAATTTTCCGGATCCGATTTCATAATTTTATCGAATTCTGCGAATTTCCCCGGACGGAAGAACACTCGCGTAATACCAAACTTGAAATCCTTGTTTTGCAATCGCAAACTGTGCAACATCGCTTCGCAGAAAATTTTCGGTTTAAGCGATCGCAGTTTTGCGGGTAAAAATTCGGTGTACATGCTGTAAAGATCAGCAAAAGGCGCTCGACTTGGATAACCGTGTTCCATGAGCTCCAAAACTGACGTCATCCCGGAACATTTCAGTTGCATTAAGGATAAGCCGCCGTCGAATTGGTAGTCCAGCATTTTGTTGTTGGGTTTAATGCAGCGGATAAAATTTGTGCCCTAAAATTATTGCATATTATTGGAATCATTTATTTTGAGGTGAATTTACATTGCTTTTGAGTTTCTCCATCAGCTCCGACAGTTGCGACTTGAATTTGTTCCCCACACTTATAAAGGTCAGTTTACCAGTTTGTGCAATGGAATTGCTGAAGAGTTTTTTGATTAAATCGTTCTCGCTTAATTGGATGACGCCTTCAAGTGAGGCATGAAGAGCATCGTTGTTTTTGTCGATGAAATGTTTCTGCAAATTATTAAAATTGATTATTTTGTCTTTTGTTAGGAGAAATTAATTACAGTTTGGTAGCAAACCGCTCCAGCGAAGTGTCGAATGAGGAAACCTTCATCATCCCGCAAACTCCGATGCTCTTTCAATTTGGATGAGCGCGGTAGACCTAGACGATATGCAGACGACCATGCACTATGCACTTCGTTGGTGAAATGGGTGTAACTGGGTTTGGGGAGTTTGGACTCTTCATCCAGGATTGTTAGAATGCCTTTCGCTTTTGTCTCGATAATATCTGGAGCAGAATTTTTTGTAAACTTCCTAAAGGAAGATTTGGAAGATTATTTACCTATGCAGTCTTGATTGTCCACGTAGGAAATTTCAGGTACAGCCAATCCTTCCCTCTTGTACAATTCCTGCTCGAACTTGAGGATCTTTTCGTTGAAGAATTGCTGCAGTTTCTCGTTGCAATAGTTGATGCAGAATTGCTCGAAACTGTTCACCGTGAAGAATTCTACAAAAGACTGTTAATTTTTGACGAATTATAAACGAGATATTTAGTTACCGAATCCTGCAATATCCAGCACGCCAATGTAGTAATTGGAGGACGAAAAGGGAATGCTTTGATTAATTCGCTCGACGATATAATCGAACAAGTTACTATAAATCGCTTTGGCAAGAGCATCACGTGCGTTATTGGCTTCGTACACTTTAAGAGGAACCCTACAAATATAAGTAGAATATTTTCCTAATTTAGAAGTGGGGTACTAACATGATCACAGTGCCTTTCATCCCCCCGCGAGCGCTTTGCATAACTCTGGACACTAAAGCGGGATGCAAATCGCTGGAAGGAATGTCCAATAATTTGGCAGCAATATCAAGCGACTTATGAGCACTTGGTGCTATGCGACAACCACCTCGGGTGTCTTCCGGATTGTCCTCAAACTGGATGTTGCCCAAATGTAATACTGCCGCTATGGTTGAATAAACTTTCTCCCGTTCGTCACTAGACATGCCTAAGCGACTAAGGGCCGAGTCCAACGTTTTGAAATCCTCGACATCATCCACTAGGATGTCTTTCAACGGACCTTTAGCCGCATGGTCCGCGCTTTTTTGACTGGGAGTTAACGTCTTCTCAGTCGCCGGTTTGGTGAAATATCTCGTACACGCCGATTTCAAGTACTACAATTAAATAATTAACAAAACGCTTTGTAGACGAAATAAGATTACATTAAAATCGTCCGGTTTGGTCAAACAAATCCTCTGCCGCAGATCGGCCGGTGTTCCCGCCATCAACATGTAGAAAATGTGATAACTGCGTTCCTCGCCTTGCGGCGAACAAATCCGCGACTTCTCCAACAGATAATGCGAAATGTGACCACCAGCGACATGGAACTGCTTATCGAAATGCAACTCGATAAATTTACCAAACCTGGAACTGTTATTATTCCTAGTGGTCTTCGCATTACCAAACGCCTCCAACACGGGATTCGCATCCAGGATCTTCTGCTCTAAGGCACCCGCATGATCCCCCCAACTATCGCAGAGATATTTGAGGAGATGCTTGGTGGATTCCGTTTTCCCCGCTCCGGATTCGCCGGAGACGATGATGGATTGCGATTGCTTTAGCACTCGCATATCGCGATACGCTTTATCCGCGATCGCGAAGACGTGCGGCGGCTTCTCACCCAGAGATTTACCATTGTAGCTTTTAATGGTAGACGACGAATATAGTTCGGGGATGTCTTTGTAAGGGTTGACGGCGATTAGGATGTTTGCTACATAAGACTGCAAAGATTTCGATTTATTCGAGTTTTGGGAGATTCTTGAAGGCAACTTACATAAATCTTGTTATTATAATATCTAGCTTTAACATTATGCAGGAGCGAGCCTTCGTTCAAGAACATCATCTCACAATTGTCATCGTACGTGATGTTCTTCTCAACTTGCGCTCTAAAAATATCGGAAAACGGTAGCACCCTTCGGGGATACTTCGCATCGAACGGGGTAACTTCGGCTTCATCGTCTAGGATTTCGGTGATGTGGCCCAAAAGGTAACCCTCTGTCGGGTCACGAGCCCACACAGGATCATCCATATTCGCTAACAATTATAAGAAACCTTGAATTTCAACCCACAGACCGAACGATGATTAAATAATTTCAAGGGCATAGATCGGAGTAGCCTTATTAGTTCATGTTGCACTGATTTTTTAATGACGGTTATTTTTTTATGAATGATTTTACAATGTAAAATAAATACAGTAAGCAAACAAGAACTATAAAATGAAGACAGCAGTTAACCATCTGTTATCTAACAGTTATTGCACTTGGTTTACTTCTGGTGAAGAATGGGTGCTCAATTAATCATTTCTAATTTTTTTTTGGTGTAATTTGGAAACGGATTTTCTTATCTAATTCTTATAACATCTATTTTCGTCCGAATATTTCGTAAAGTCATTCATACCTCTCGTATCTTTATTATCTTTAATCTCTGTTTGATCCAATATTTAGTCATTGCCAATAATTAATTCGATATTTTTCGTTTAGCTTACCTAATCTTACATGTGTAGGCAATAACAATTTTTACTTCTCTCGTAGAGGAAGTATTGTATTCATGAAAAAAAAATTTTCTCCAAATTTCACTTTTTTCTACATTATAGAATGCGTAGATTACGAAAATCATAGTCACTAATTTCCGTCTGTCGGTCTGTCGGTCTGTCGGTCTGTCGGTCTGTGCAATTCTTTAAACCACTATATTTCGGAATCTACTGACCCGATTAAAGCAAAATTTGCGTCCTTTTTTTCTATCTGCCCATAGATGATATCGAAGGAAAAAAGTTTATAAAATTCTCAAAGACCTGCGCGTTATAGGCCAAAAACATGCTAAAAATGGCAAAATCGGTAGATCCACTTAATCTTCTAAAGTTGCTGACCGATTTTAACCAAATATTCAACATATGTTTCGTGTATACCCCAAGTGGTGAATGCTTTCAAAAAATCTGGAGTTTTTTTAAGGGTTGATTTTTTATTAAGGGTTGAAGGGTCAAAAAGTTGTAAAAATGAATAAGTTGTAACGTGAATACCTGCCAGGAGGAATATTTGATTTGGACCAAATTTGGTATACATATTAGGGATACATTAAAGAAAATGCTGGTAAAAGTTTCATCCCCTAAAAATAAGCCCCTACGACCCATTTGCCATTTAAGTTAATTGTACAAAAATTGCCGGTGTTGTGATTCTTATATGGCAGCATTACCCACACTTTTCCATCAGTTATTTTAGTAATATTTACATAAAGCGTGAGTAAAAATAATTTTCGCCCTTACCAACCACCCCCACCCCTCCAATATAGAGTTTGAGTCATATGGTTCGGATTTTCTTCATATTCGATTTCTACTATACATTTTAAACATATTTACGAATAATATAATTTAAAATAGTATGCAACCCTTCTTTTGCAATTTCAACCCTTAACATACCATGTACAGTCAAAATGCTCGGATTTCTTTCAAATTTGGATCCTAGTAGTAATTTAACTTACTTAACTTGTCATTATTTAGTTAATTAAATTAAAATTAGGGTAGGACCTACATATTACAATTGTAACCCCTAATGCACCCCTTACAGTTGGATTAGTCAGATTTCTTTTAAATTTGTTTTCTAATAATAAATTGAAATATAATTTAAACTAGTTTAATCAAAAATGTCCTAGAATCCTCAATTCAAGTTTTTAACCCTTAACACACCCCTTACACTAATAGTGATAGGATTTACTTCAAACATTGATTTATATTGGTAATTTTAAATCTAGCTTCAAATAGTTTCATTAAATTAGAGTACCTACAACAAATTTTTCACACTTTAATCTTTTCATACACAGGATTCAACTTTATCGCTTAAATTTGTTTAAAATTTGGTTCCTAGTTAAAATTTAAAAAGCATTTTTAAATACTCGATAAATTTTTTCAGTAAAAGATGCCTCAAAATTCTGAAAATTTGAATAACAAATTTTAATATAGCAACGAGAGAAGTACTGTGGAATCTCATTTCCAGCGAATTATTAATTATTGTTTGACTTATCAACACATTGTAATAAAATTGGATTGATAAAAAGCATGACGAATTGGCGTGGAATTAATTCCAACCAGATGTAAATCCATCATCGAATAATAATTCTCATCAATTGGCTTAATTTTCCTCGTAATTAATTTAATTATATTTGGATACTTTATCAGCTAAGTTGTGTAAATATTTGAAAACTACTTTATATAAGGTTTTTTTAAAAAATGGAGCACTCCCAATTACATGATCCATTTTCTTTCGGATTTGTAAGGTTTCTATATCAATAAATTGATGCATTTTCGAATTAGCGCGATTAAGTTTCTGTAATATGCTTCTATGTTTATTGCCGAACTAAAAACGAAGAATGCAATTGCAGCTGTTAAAATCGCATTCGAATGTCGCGACCTACAGAAGCATTTAATTGCCACATTCATTATGAATCCATATTTCTCACAATTTGCAATGATGTCAAGCATGAAATTATAAAGCATATTGTATAAAAATTAGCTAAATTGAATATACAAAAGAAAGTCAAAGAGTAATAACTTCTAATGGAGAGAAAAAAGTAAAAATGCACCGTTAAGGAGCTAATGATATGTTTTTGCCTAAAAGAATGTATTTATATAACATTGTAAATATATTATTGAATAAGTTCATTGCCAAGATCAACAAAGTTGTCTTCGCTATATATGTACTTTTACAATAATAACACTTGCGATAGATATTCTTCTTCTACAACAAATGACAGGTAATGTGCACTGGAAGAGGAACTCTAAGGGATCACTGAACCTCTTTTATCGAAATTTCTGAGGCTATTTGTAAGATACCTTCAAACTTTAGTACAATGGATAATAACAATAGGCAAAACACTATTGCTTCATTCAAAACCGGATACTTTCGACTCTAATAACAAAAAAGAGATATTTATTTCGTAAAATTAGCAAAAATTTGGTGAAGCTAATTACTATTTGTTCCCAGCAAAAATTCGCTGCGGATTTAAAAAGAAAGGTTTCAATTATAATGCGAGCAGATCTACTCGTAAATAAAAACATAATAGAGACGCTGGAGTTCCGGTTGTTTGAACCGGAAAAACAAATAATGTCACACCGGAATTGCGCTCATCATATTAATATAATAAAAAACCAAAAATAGTTTTTCGAAGGGTGCGATTCTATGGTTTACATCCTTCACATCAGACGATTCATTTAAATAAATAATGCATTGCAATGTTAAATTCATAGAAAATTTTCTATTTTATGGTTGGTACATATAGAAAGTATGTTTCAGTTTCAAATTTAGATATGAAATAATTAGACTGTAACTGTAATCAACAATTAAATGAAATATGCCGGAGATAATATCTTTTTTTAGATATCATTCGTATTATCTTGTTGATAAAAATTATTCAAACTATTTTACAGCCGTCGACTTTTTCGACAAAAAAAAATTGGTTGCATGTACTTTCAAAACGATAAAATAATTTGTCATTACTTTAATGAAGATTATTACTATTACCTTGAAAGCAACTGCAGTTTTGCACAAATTAATATTCTAATTTTTATATAACCAAACTATTCGTTATTTTTTTTAAGTTTTCACAATAAAAAAACGACAAACTAAGTTTGTCAACCGGATCAGCTGCAAACGAAATTTTCTAAATAAAATATGCAATAATTACCGATTTCCCAAAGTTACACTAGTATCTCGAAACAAAGCACTTTGTTTTAGTAATTATCTTTCACAACCACCTGTACAATTACATTACCTACACACGTATATCATAAGATGAAAAGTTTAGTTGCGGTATGTTTTGTATTCAATGCGCATGCGCAATGCAAATGAACTGTACATATATTAAATACGAGTTGCCTATATATTGGCGTGTATTACGGGTTGCCTATAGTCGGGAGCTAAAGTTGTACCGCAAGGTTTATAAGACTCCCAAAAATGGCAAAATATTAAAGAAAACGCTGACATTTATTTATAATTTTATTATTTACAATTTTATTTACAATACATAAGGGATTCCTGTCCATCGTTCTAGGAATGATAGTACAATAATTAATTAACACTTATTTATGATAGTATTTTGGTCCTGGATATGAGTGTTGATTCTGATGACTTAATATTAGAAAAAAACCGAAAATAATAAATAGAAAAACTTTAATCTCGCTTAGAAGACAGACATACATAATAGAATATTGTTGTTTCCCGCCAGCTTACCACTTTTCCGCATTCTCTCACTAAACGTTCACGCGAACCTTCCATCAGTGCTTGCATACCATGAAAATTAAGTTTGAACACATACGAAACGAATTACGTTTGTTTTTGGTGTGGCACGATGGCGGTTGGTTGCGTTTTGAAACATTGCAATAGAAAACCCGTGTAGATGATGAAAGCTACAATGATGGCAATGAGAGCGTACATGAAGATGTTGAGTTCCGGTTGGCGGAAGCGGTTCTTTCGCAGCCACTCCAACACATCGGCTTCGGAATGTAAGTCTCCCCGAAAGATACTTGGAAAACGTCTTCGGAAATAGACTATTGACGGCAGATTGGTTACTCCCCATTTTCGGGCATAACGAGCATCCGCCATTTTTACAAACGTTATATCGAAATTGTCCGTTTCACTGTCAATGTTCTCCAGCTTCTCCAGAATGGATTTACTGTCCTCCGAATTTATTTCATCTACACGAAAAAAATTAGTTAAAATATAGAAATTTGAATTTAACTTACAAAAGAAAACGGTGACGAATTCGTTCTCCTCCAAAAGTTTTTCCAGCATCTTCTTGTTAACTTCCTCGATTTCGTTCTTGATCTCAAAGACGTCCTGGGAAGTTAACCATTCGAGGACGCGATCCGCTTGAGTTAAATCGCCATCGTACACCATCGGAGTCTTCTTCCTAAAATACATCAAAGCTGGTAGCGTGTGAAGTCCTTGGTCGGCTGCTGCTTTCGCACTGCAGATCTTCACGAAGTCGATGCCAAATTGGTCAGCATCTCCATCGATCTCTTCGAGGTTTTCGAGGATTTCTTCGCATTCAGGACAATCGTCGTCATCTACAAACTTCTATTAGGAGTCGATTTTTAAATATTTTAAAGACTTACAATAAAATACTGCTAAAAATGGAGATTCACTTAAAAGTCTTAAAAGCATCCGATCATTAACCGACTCGATTTCGTCCGCTAGCTCGCGATTATCGTCATCAGTTAACCATTCCAGAACAGATTGTTCATTCTGCAAGTCGCCCTCAAAAAGCAACGGATTGCCATTCCTAAAGTAAACCAAAGCTGGGAATGTTTTGATGCTGTAGCGCTTCGCAAGCTGCGGGTCTTGTATTCGAACCAATTGGATCCCATACACATCGCACTCATCATCCACTTGCTCCAGATCCTCCAGAATCTGCTCGCAAATGTGGCAATTTTGCTTGTAAAAGTAAACCGCCAGGTATTGAGTTTCTTCCACCAGATTCTCCAACATCACGCGAGTGATTAACTCTATTCGGTCTTCCGTGCGTTGCTGGATTAGCCATTGCAAGACTTCCTCTTCCTCGCCCAAGTCGCCTTCGAAAACACCTCCCACTCCTTTTTCAAAGTACATCAAAATTGGGAAATCGGTAGCGCCGTATTGTTCGGCTATCCGGAAATCTTGCGTCTTCACGAATTTGATTCCGTGTCGCTCGCAGTCGTCGTCGATGTTTTCCAGGTCTTCCAGAATTTTGGCGCATTGCTCGCAATCGTCGCCATCTGAAAAATAAAATTGGATGCAACTCTTTTGGGAAGCTAGTCTAGTTTTAGTAACAATTATTTATGAGTCTAATTTATAGCGTTCAGTAAATAGACTATAAATATTCGGTGGAAATTGTTACTGCAACCTTGACATTTAATGGGACTTGCACAAACAAAAAGTTAGTGAACAATTAAACGTTGGAGTTAATACGAAAAGCTACATTTTGATCCTGGTTGGAGTGTGTTTGTGTTTATCTACTTAGCTACACAACAAATAAAATTGGGGGCTAAAATACCGTCAGATTTCTCCTCGTCGCCTTTCTTCTGGGTTTTCTTAATATGTGGTTGATCCTCATTGCATATATCACATAAAGTCTTGTTCCCTGCATAAATAGCTACATAGGTTAGCAACTTAGCCCAAAGTTAGCATTAATCTCAAATGCACATTACAATCCGCAATACTTACAAAAATAAACCGCCAACGCTTCTTCCGTGTCAATCATAACAATTAGCTCACTACCTTCCGTCGCCTCAATCACGTCACCTGAAGGATCTTTTTGCGTCAACAGCCATTGCAGGATTTGCTGCTCGTCGTATAAATCTCCCGCGTAAATCACCGGATCCTTGGAACCTGTTTTGAAAAATAAAATAGCGGGAAGCGCAAAAACGCCCAACTCCTTCGCCATCAGTTTGTCATCCACTTTGACGAAATTTATGCCCGCCGCATCAGCCTCGTCGTCAATGTGCTCCACTTCCGATAGAACTCGAGGACATTGCTTGCAATCGCTGCTATCTAAAAGGGTTTTGTTACGATTTAAGTTAAAGTTACGATAAAAAAGTGGAAAATTACATAAAAACACAGCAACATAGTCAGATCGCTGTCGAATTTTTTGAAACATTTTCCGATTTACCCGTTCAATGTGATCAGTTAGCTCCATATTTTCCGGATCGGTCAACCAATCCAGGATTTCCTCTTCGTCGTCAATATCGCCATCGTAGTTGATGTTTTTACCTTTCCGGAAATACGTGATTCCGGGCGGGTCGCGGAAGCCGTACTTTTTGGCCATCAGGCGATCTTTCATCTTCACGATTTTGATTCCGTACTCACTTGCTTCGTCGTCTATCAACTCGATATGGCGCAAGATTCTGGGACTGTCTGGGTCTTCCTCTTTGTCTGTTTAGAAAAATATCGTTTAATTTGTAACGGGAGAAGTTTTGGTTACTTACAAAAGACGACTGCCAAAAATTCTTTGGTCTCAATGTACTTGAACAAAGTTTCCCGGACGATTTCCTCGATGCTTTCGTCGTTCTTCTGGTCGGTCATCCAGTCCAAGACTTCGTGTTCGTCCAGTAAGTTTCCTACGCAAAAATACAAATTAAATTTTGGAAGTTTTGTTTGAAAATTCGGTTTGGTACAAAGTTTTTGGAATGGCTGCTATATTTGGAGGAAAGTAAACTTACCAGAGTTAATTTTATTGGCTTTGCAATTCATTCAATCATTTCATGCTGCTAACTATTCTACATTATGCGATTGGTTGACGAGACGTGCGATACATTATTGTAATAAATTGACAAATGAGTAAACAGTAATAGAAAAACAATTTATTGTATTTTATTATTATTATTGATTGTACATGTGGTGTTAATTACATGCGAGGTGGACGGCAGTGATACGAGTGCTAACACCAAAGAATTTCGAAAAAAGAGAAACACATATCCGAATGCATCTGCAAACACGTAGAGCCATTTTGGAGTTTCAGGTGAATTCAGGATGTCGTGCTTATCACAAATGCTATTACTTTATATAATAAATAAAATTTGAACAATTTCATAACAATATTTACAAAAAGGCAATAAACATAACATTTAGAAAAAGCTAAAGTAAACAGATGATAGAAATAAAATGATTAACTAATGCAATAATAACTAAGCCGTTTAAAGTAGCAGAATAAATAATATTTAGTCAGTGGAAGAACGTGGTTGGCTTCATAATCTCCGCATCATCGATATATCTCACGCTTCATTATGGAAAATTGATGGAAAGTTGATTAGATTCCCAAATTTACCTACCACCACCACATATATTTACCGGTCCCGAAAAATCCTTTCTTCCCCTTCGTTGCCTTTTCAGCTTGCGCTTTAGTGGCAACACTTCGCTCCTTCACCACCTCCTTAGTACCTTTCGTGGGGTGGTTAGCTTTCGAGACGGGTTTCAACGGGGCTAGTTTCTCAACTTTCTTAATAGTCGCTTTCGTCGCGACAACTTGCTTGATCCCTTTCGGAGCCAACTTAGCAATTTTGCTGCCTTTACCCGGCTTGCTGGGACAGCACTGGTAAGGTTCGTAGGATGGACGTGGAAGTTGACCTTTACCGCCCATTCCAATGTAGAAGCAACCATCTCCTGCAGCAGGAAATAATGTCAGATATCACTCAAAATAACTACTAGACAGATTTGTGGTCATTAAATTAAATATGCATTGAGCTGTTAGTAACTTAAATTTGTAACAGAGGAGTGAGTCTGACACTATGCCCTGCATGCAGCAAAGGAGAACGGAACATGCACAGACAAGGATTCGAAACCCACTCCAAGCAGCTTAAATACACCGACGTGTCCTGATCAGCTCTATGGGTCATTTCTACCTCTACGGGTCTTTTGGATGTTTACCTGAAAACGTTGCTTTAAAATCATCCAAATCTAGTTCTATCTCTTCATCTTCTTCGGTGTCGTCATCTTCATCACTTTCTTCGTCCGAATCGTCGTCGTCGTCGTCACTTTCCTCATCACCTAGAGACATCATATCACATGCAAACCCCGCATCTCATGCAACACACACTCCGCGATTTAGCAAAGCCAATTATTTGTTCGTTTTTTGATCATATTTTTTGGTTTTTTGACATTTACAGAAAAAGTGTTAAACAAAAATTGAAAAGGTTCTTACTTTGTTGTTCAACTAGCCATTCCAAGACTTTGTCCTCGTTTTTAAGATTGCCTATAACATGTGTAAAACATTAATATAATTTTCCGGACACATACTTACGATCTAGCTACGGCAATCCTGCTAAGAAAAGATACAATTCAAAAAGTTACGCGATTTACGGACAAGGCTTACCATCGTACATGATAGGAACCCCCGTTTCGTAGTAGACCAAAGCGGGGAAACTGAAAATCCCGATTTCCGACGCTAATTTCGCATCCTTGGACTTTACGAACTGAATTCCATGTTTATCCGCATCATCGTCAATATTCTCCAACTCATCCAAAATGTCGTCGCATTCTTCACATTCGTCCGTGTAGAAGAGCACGGCCAAATGTTCCACGTCATTGATGAGCACCTAATCGACTCCTTAATTAAAAACACTTTATCCAACATTTGAAACTCACCTGAAGAGTTTTCCGGTCAACACTTTCGATAACATCAGGAGCGGAGTCTCTAAGGTCGAGGATCCAATCCAGGATTGCTTCCTCATGCATCAAATCTCCGCTGTAAATTTCCCTAAAGCGATTCCTATAAAAGGCGACGGATGGAAGTGAAGAAAGATCGTATTCCTTTTGGATTCCTTCGTCGGATATCTTCACGAAATCGATATCTTTATCTTCGCATTCGTCGTCGATGTTCTCCAACTCCTGCAGGATCTTCTGGGAGCGCTTATCGCCTTCCTTATAGAAATATACAACAACATGCTCATTCTCCGTCAAAATCTTCTCCAACATCTTCGAGTTGACTTCCTCAATCCTATCCGGAATCTCCAAAGTGTCTTCATCCGTCAGCCAAGCCAAAACCTCGTCTTCATCCTCGATATCCCCAGAATAAATGAGTGGTTCTTTATTGCGGAAGAACACAAGTTTCGGGAAACTTTTAATCCCAAACTTCTTCGCCATCACCAAATCTTCAGTGGTCACGAAAATAATACCACTCTCATCCAACTCGTCATCAATATTTTCCAACTCTTCCAAAATATCGTCGCACTTATCCCCCTCCTCGCAATTTCCGCTGAAGTAGACGACAACGTATTCGTGCTCCTGGATGAGATCTTCAAGGATTTCGTCTGTGACTTCTTCAATGGTCGCGGTTTGCTTCTGTTCAATCAACCACTTCAATACCTCATCCTCGTTCATTAAGTCTCCTTCGTAAACTGACGGAATTTTGTCTTCGAAGTAGATCAAAGTTGGTAGATGATCGATTCCAAATTCTTTGGCCTCGGCATCGTTGTCGATCCGCACGATCACTATGCCTTCTTTTTCCAAATCGTCGTCGATGTTTTCCAGCTCGTTTAGCACTCGGATGTCTTGCTTGTCGTCTTTATCATCTGCAAAAAAATACTCGTAAAGATAAATTGAAGATTTGCTAAAATACACGTACAAAACAAAACGGCCAAATATTTCGTGGTATCAATCAGTCGATCCATCATCTCATCGGTAACGTCTGGAATTTCGCTGTGCCGCTTTTGGTGCAACAACCAACCCAGCAGTTCGTCTTCCTTCAAGAGATCTCCTACATAAAGATGAGGAATCCGCCTCTCGAAGAGGACCAAACTCGGGATGATGTCGATCCCGTATTCTTTAGCTTCATCATCGTTGTCAATTTTAACGAAGACGATGTTGTTTTGGTCACAGTCATCGTCGATGTTTTCCAACTCGCCTAAGACTTTCTGGCTCTTCTTCTGGTCTTTGTCATCTACAAGAAATAATTGCAATCAAAATTGTGGGATGGGTTAGAAAGTAGAGGTTTACAAAAGAGGACAGCGACGTATTGCTTCTTGGCAATCAGAATATCCAGCATTTCATCCGTAACGTCTTCGATTTCATCGTTTTTGATTTGATGTTCGAACCATTTCAGAACGCGTTCCTCGTCTTCCAAGTTGCCTTCGTAAAGCGTGGGAATCGTGTTCTCAAAGTAGACCAAAGACGGAATTTTATCGATACCGTATTCTTTAGCTTCTTCATCGTTATCAATTTTAACGAAAACGATTCCGAGCTTGTCGCATTCGTCGTCAATATTTTCTAACTCGTTGAGGACTTTCTGTGACTTCCTATCATTGTCATCATCTAAATCAAAATCCAGTTAATTAAAATTGTTGAAGAAAGTTAAGTGGTTTGAAACCTACAAAACAAAACGGCCAACGTTTTGCCTTCGCTAATGAGCTTGTCAAGCATCTCATCCGTAACGTCCTCTATTTCGTCTTTTTCCAATTGTTCGACCAGCCATTCCAAGATTTCATCCTCTTCCTCCAAATCGCCATCGTAAACATTGGGAATCGCTTTCTCGAAATAAACGACAGAAGGTAAGGTGTCGAGTCCGTACTCTTCAGCAGCAGCGGCATCATCGATCTTCACGAATTGGATCCCGTATTTGTCGCAGTCGTCATCAATGTGCTCCAGTTCTTCTAAAACGGCCATTGATTCTTCTTCACCGTGATCATCTAAATAACTTGCGTCAAAACAATTTTATAAAACTTCTGTAGTACTCACAAAAAAGTACTGCCAAGTGATCCACGCTACTAATAAGCGTGCTAAGAGTTTTTAGAGTGACATCTTCAATAATGTCATCTTCATCGCCGGTGCTCTTGTGTTGGACCAGCCATTCCAAGACGTCTTCCTCCTTAGTTAATTCACCTACACGACAACAAATTAATATTTTGTCTAAAAAGGGGGGATGATGGTACCTTCATAAATAATAGGTATCTGGTGCCGATAGTAAACCAACGCTGGTAGAGTACCAAGATTGTATTCCTCAGCTAAAGCTTGATCGTTAATTTTGACGAAACCGATACCAAGTTGGTCAGCTTCATCGTCAATGTTTTCCAGTTCCAGGAGCACTTTTGAACATTTTTTGCACTCCGGTTTGTCTAAACCATCAAATTAATTAGCACCAAGTCAAAATAAATTGGAATCTCCAATTAATGGGATGTGATTGCATTATTATTATATTGGAAGCATTTTCGAGTCATCTGGGGGTCAAAAAGGGGGCGCAAAAGTAAAAGTGATTGTACGTGTTAATTGTGGTTGAATCATGCAGCTTTCAATTTCAGTTTTAATCTACTTATAAATAAGCCGAAAAAAAAATGTCGGAAAGAAATAATTATATTGGAATATTCGAGTTTTGTTTGCCAAAATGTTACGAGTAATTTAAAATAGTTTGAGTGCTTGCCAAATTTAAATTATATCTTTGGGAATTGCTATGGTGGACAAAATTCGCAAAAATCTGTAAAGGGGTACTAAATCGAGATGACTAATAAAACAAGAAGCGTTAAATCGATTCCAGTTCCTCTAGTAGGTACTTACTGACTCCAGTTTTGGCGCAGGTGCTTGCATCTGGACCTAAATATAATCACACACTCGATAATACAATGGTTAACACATATTCGTATTATTAATAACAAAAAAGCAAATCACAAAATTATTTCACGTTTTGTTTGATTTAGTGACAAAATTTTTGGAGAGGGAAGAAACTTACAGAATAAAACGGCAACAAAATCGGTTTCTAGCACGATTTTGTCCAAAATTCTTGCATTTACTTCTTCAATGCGATCGGGTAAGTCCATGGCTTCTAGACTTGTCAAAAAGTCTAGCACATTTTCTTCATCCATCAAGTCCCCTGAAAAAAACCATTTTCCATCAATAAAAGCGAGTTAATTAAATTTTGTTTGGATAAAAGCGACTTCAAAGTGCTTCGCTCCATTGACCGACATAGATTTTCCAGTTGGAAATAATGGAAATCCAGCTATATCCGAATTAATTGTATGAGAAGCTATAAGTAGAGAGCAAGCTTCACATACATGAAAGCTAGAAACAGATTTCAGCATGGTCTATTTTTAAACGTAAGTCTGTTTTAATGTCTAAACTCGATCTGCTTTGCTGCTCGAATCGTATTTAAATTGACCCACATCACATTGTTTCATAATTATTATTAAATCCTGAAAGAAAAAGCTACCTTCATAGATGATCGGCTGTTTCTCCCTGAAATAAGTAAGCGCAGGAAATTTGTTGATGCCATATTGTTTGGCCAGTCGTTTGTCGTTAATCTTGACGAAATCCACCCCAAACGAGTCGGTATCGTCGTCGATTTGCTCCAATTCTTGCAGCACTTTGTCGCACGTGGTGCAGCTGCGAGCATCTGAAAAACCAAATCGCTAAATTAATTCGAGTGTGGAAAATTTCGTAGACAATGTTTATTTTTAACTGTTAAGAACTTATCGGTCTTTCAGCGAGTGTCTAAATATTTGGATAAAAATTTCAGCTCAATTGGCGAAAGCCACATCTTCATGTAAATTATAACACTGACATTTGGCGATTAATCTTGACCTATATTGGTGCAATTTTTTATTTGCTCGATCAAATTTTGCAAGAAGATGTTTGACATAGATTTTCGGTAAAAATAGTATTTGGTCTCGGGATAGCAAAATTTAGTAAATTTCCATGACCTTATAGGTAGCCGTTTTTTCGATATCATGTTTCAAAATAAACAAACATTTTCCTAAAAAAAATATGTTACTAGAATAACAACATTGATATGTTAGGATTTAATTACGAATCAAAGTATTTCGATATCGTTACAACCACACCAAAAAATAGCAATCAATATGTTTTTATCACGTCATATTTCAATTGTATTATTTTTTTGTGAGTCATTTTGATGAGTTTTCCAAACAATTATGTCAAAAAGTTATTTTTGCGATTTGTTTTTCATTCCATAGTTTATGGCCGAAATTTTGGAAACTATTTTGAGCGCATTATTCAGCAAAACAAGCAAATCCAGATTTTTAACGACAAATAATTTTCGTTTAGTAATTTTATGACCACGTTGTTAAAATTCATGTGGAAAAGAAATTATGGCTGGTACATAAAAATCACCTCAAAGCGATAATTTAATTATTAGCAATATCTGGAAGAGGTCCAACAAATTACTATAGATTGGTTTTAAGTAAAATAGCGTTAAATTAATTTAAGATATTTATGTAACAATAAAATCCGGGTTTGTTTATACGATCAAAAAAATGAAATCTGTCGGTCTACATTTTTAGATGAGCAATAATAGTTTTTACAAACAAAATGAGAATAGCCACAAGTGTTCTCTCGTCGAGGCTCCTATTTTTAAAGACTGGATTATGCTGTTAGCTTGAGAAAATAGTTATTTTTACAATAGCAAAGTGAAATGGCATTCAATAGAAGCAGCATATTATTTAGACAGACAGACACACACGCACGCGGTTGATTGAGGACTTGGTCTAAAGAGTGGAAGTAGTTTTTGGCAATTAGACGACGACAAATGCATTATTACATCATTGTGCGGGAGTAAACCGCGCGAAATTTAACACAGTCAAGTTTCAGCACAGGAAACGAGACGAGCCAAATTGGGAGATGGCATCCCGACTGGGGCGGCAGAACGACACCTAACACACGCACTTTTCATTCTCAAAATTTTGGGTTATTTTGGCACAAACAAAATTGTCGTTGGACTAAGTAGGTACTTACACCAGAACACGGCCACATAGTCCTTTTCAGCAAGTACGCGCTCCAGTTGTTTCGCAGTGACTTCTTCGATGACGGGTTCTTGTGTTGTTGACGGTGCGCGTTTGGCTGTTGCCAACGCCACGAGTAGCAGCCACCACCACATGCTGCCGTCCACTGAGTGAACGGTGCACGTTGCGACGCCGATTCACTCCCACCATTCGTCCTGGGACGCTTGGATAGCTCCCACATCCTATCCAGCTAATAGCATCATCCCAAAACCATCACTTTGTTATCATCATCATCCAGTTTTTTTCAGATGCCGTCCGACATTCACTTTCTTTGTCATTCTATTCTTTTGCCAAAATCGCGGTTCAGGATGTGGTCGACGAAATGCAACCAACTATGCTTGGTGTAGCTTGCCAAAAATTTTCTCAACGAGACTGACGTACGGATACAATAATAATAGAAAAAGTTTCTAAGTTGCAGTCTGCTGACAATGGAGCAGAATTAGATTAGGAATGTTGATTGGGATTTTCGGTTGGTCAAGCATTGAAGATCTTCCTTAAGAACGAGATGTTATAGGAAAGGACTTTAAGATCTTGAACTTAAGAGATATTTTTCTCATTATCTTAGACCTATTAGATTGTTTGCTTCCTAAAAAATGTTAATATTTATTTTAGCGCAATAAGTAAATTATATTATTTACTTAACGTAATTCTTCACGTATTAAATTAAGAAACACAATATTTTAGAGCATGTATTATTTACACTGATACTATTACATCCAAGTAGAAACCCCACATTTATTCCATTTTCATTTGAATATCTACTACGAGACTCCAAACACCATGTCTGATCAAAAGAAAAGCGTTATAGTGATTGGTGGTGGTTTGGTGAATATATTTCTTCATATTATTGGAGCAAATAAATAAAGCAATTTATAGGTTGGTTCTTTGGTCGCTATTTTCATGGCTAAGCAAAACTACCAAGTAACCATCTACGAAAAACGAGAAGATATCCGGAAACTAAAATGTGCTGAAGGTAAGTCCATTAACTTAGCGCTATCGCATCGTGGAAGAGCAGCTCTTCGAGCTGTTGGTCTAGAAGAGACTATCCTACAATTTGCTATTCCTATGAAAGGAAGATTCTTGCATGGAGCAAACGGGGATCATAAGTCTGTGCTTTATGATCCCGTATCAAACCAAGTAACTTACTTAAATAAGGAAGATTCCGATATGATCTAAAATTTAATGTTTTAGTGCATTTATTCGGTTGGTCGCAACTTTTTGAACCAAACTTTACTAACCGGTAGGTTCCATACGAAACCACAAAATTAGCACCACTAATCCAAATTTCTTCACAGCGGCTGAAAGCTACTCGAACGTGAAAATCAAGTTCCAACACAAACTAATTAAATGCAACTTTGCGAATAAGTCAATAAAAGTGTTGAAGCAAGTTTAATTTTTTACCAATTAATTTAGTACTAGAACTAAGTTAATTTTTTTTAGTACGCAAACAAATGAAGATTTGGAAGATACTGCTGATTTAATAATTGGAGCTGATGGTGCTTTCAGCTCAATGCGAAGAGCAATGCAGCAAACCCCCCTGTTCGAGTTTAACCAAACATACATCGAACATGGCTACTTGGAACTGTGCGTTCCAAAAGAAAGAGGAGATTTAATGGCAGCTAACCATCTTCATATTTGGCCAAGAGGTCAATTCATGATGATTGCGTTACCTAATCAAGACAACTCTTGGACGGTCACCCTCTTCATGCCTTTCGCTATTTTTGAGACGTTATCCGATAACGCAAAACTCCTAGACTTCTTCAAGAACACCTTTCCAGATGCGGTTGATCTGATTGGAGAGGAGGAATTATTGCTCGATTTCTTCAAAAGTAAACCATCCAGTTTGGTTTCAATTAAATGTAACCCATACAACGTTGGGCATAATTTTATGATTATTGGCGATGCTGCTCATGCAATGGTTCCGTTTTACGGCCAAGGCATGAACGCCGGATTTGAGGATTGCTCCATTTTTAACGATTTAATTAATGGGTTTAATGGCGATTTGGGGAAAAGTGTTGAAGAGTTTTCTAAGTTGCGCATTAAGGATGCACACGGGATTTGCGATCTTGCTATGTACAATTATGAAGAAATGAGGGATCTGGTTACAAAGCCAAGTTTTAAGATGAGGAAAATGTTTGACGAGTTTTTGTTCAATTTATTTCCAGCGTTTTGGATTCCTTTGTATAATTCTGTAAGTTTTAGCCATATGCGGTATACGGAATGCATTCGAAACAGGAAGTGGCAAGACAAGGTACGGTTTCAGTCGTTATTTCAGGTACTAATATTTTTTTGTACAATTTTATCTTCTAGGTAATCAACCAAATGCTTGCAATTTCGTTATCTGCTGTTGTAATAGCAGTTTCGTATGCCCTTTATTGGGTATTCTCATAAATGTAATAAAATTCCCAAATAAAACATAAACAACTATTTATTTCATAACAAAAAAACTAACAAATAAATTAACAAATCACCAACTTTTTATCTTCCGGATCCTCCAAATAAACATGTTTCTGTTCCTCAAACATCTCCTCCAATTTCGTCATGAATAAACTGTGAAGTTCGTCGACTTCTTCTTGACTAGGGTTCTCATTTTTGACCACTTCTATGGGAGTACCAACTATGACAAATCAAAATAACACATCTGGTACTACTCTTCCTAAAAATAACTACTTACCAACTGTAGTAACCCGCCGCCTTTGCGGTATAATCCCATAAGTGTACTGGAAAAATCCTCGACCAATCGGAACAACTGGCGCAAACCCGATAAGCTTCCTTATACCTTCCTGGATGTACCTTACAAGTGAACCTTCAGGACTTTCCAACTGAGTAAATAAATCGTTTTCCCCAAACGACAAAACTGGTACTAACGGGGCACCAGTCTTCAAAGCGATTTTAACAAACCCTTTCCGATTCTTCAAAACTAAAGTGAACGCTCCAGGTCGACCATAATACGACTCTTGTGCACCACCCACCATTAGCACCACAACTTTACCACCGCCTTTATGACTCAACAAATTTGAAATAGCTTTAGCAGACGCCGAAATTCCTCCGACAGCCAACGCAATCTCTCGGAAGAACGGCATGGAGAAATGCTGCGCCAATGCTACAATGGAACTACTATGATCCGGGAAGCAATCATGGAAACCGCCATAATTCGAAGCGAACGCGTTGAAAGCGCCCATGGAGAGAATACCATGCGGGAAGCAACAAAATAAATAGTTTCGCTTGGGATCCAGTTGCACCCAAGGCAAGCGCTCCAAACGTAATGGAAAGTAGTCTTTGAAGTACTTCCACCAGATCCAGCTTCTCACCCAGTTGCTGGATCGTCCGCCGTTATCACAGACGTTTTTGTCGATGACTAGTGCCCATAGGAGGTAGAGGAGAGTTAGCCACCAGAACCTGGTGAAGAAGACTAAATATGCGGTTAGGCCCATTCCGATGAAGCCACCGAATGCCATCAGGACGAACCAAGAGGCGGCGGCTAGGGTTTGGAGGCGCCTTTGCAGCGGGACGTTTAAGGGGGCGAATTCTATGCCCATTATGATCATCTAGAAGAAAATTGTGTTAAATTTAAAGGGATTTGTAGCGGTTATCACTTACGAAATTTTGCTTGCTATGTTTTCAAGTAAGAAAATTAGCAATAGATATATATACAAATATTGATAAAAGATAAAATTTTATCTAAAAAAAACAGGTTTGTTTACTGGTTTACCTTAAACTTTAACTGCTTTTCAAGATCTGAAACTTAATTATTTGATGCATTGTTAAAATAGGTCCTCTTATCACGGTTCATGACAAAACCTTTAAACTTTGTACGGAAGACAATTAATGAGTAATTAATACAGTCATCTTATAAATGATTAAGTTTGCGCGTAATTTTAAACATAATTATTTGTATCATTTTTTTTAATCTTGCGCAGTAGTTATAAAGATAACAAAAAATTCAAATAAATATTTACATAACAAATTATATTTTTTATGCAGGAACTGTATGTTGTTATACTTGACTTCCCAATTAGCTACTTCATTAATAAAAATTATTATTAATTTTTTAAATTGTTAATTTAGAAATAATAAATATTTTTGTAACTAAAATAAAATGATACTAAAAATTTTATACATACTTTAAATATTTTAAAAATTACAACTTAACGGAAAAAAATGTTTTACTAAAACTTGTCAACTAGGACAAGTTCAAGTACGAAATAATAAAAAAAACTACTCACATTGCCATGTTTACTTGAAAACGCGTAATAACAAATAAAATAAAAAATTGATTTAAAGCGTAAAAGGTACCTAATTATAATTTAAAAATACACATCCAAGCATTTGTACTTGCTAATTAATTTAAAAGCACAATATAATGTTATCACATCATTATATAGGAGTAAAAGCAAAAAATTACTAGGTACGTGATTTACGAAAAAAATTCTAACAGTGTTTAAAAAATTTGTTTACTATGTCGCTACTTACTTACTATGAAGACCTTGCATGAATGCATTAATTCGATACCACCTCCACCACCAAAGCAAAGCCGGTTTTTTTATTGTATAGGTATTCACTTCGTGTCACTCAAATCATACGCTACATTTAATTTCGTCCATGTTACCAATACAAAGAGTTTTTCTAGTCGTCCAATAGGGGCTGTATTTCTATTGTATTAGAAATAGGAAATTAAACATACATAATTTAATTATAAATTGGAAGGTAAAGGTCACAAGGAAAATAAATCCATTTCCATACAATATTCTATTAGGAATAATTTAATTTAATGTAAAAATAAAAAAAAATATATATAAGTAAAAATAGTAAAATCTAAGAGCAATCCATCATATTTCCTTCAACAGAAAACAGATCAATTAAATTCTTCAAAGTGACTTTATTTTTTTCCCAGCTGCCCGAGTTGGATGTAGTGGCCTGATCGAGATTCTCTTCAATTGTATGTTTGATCAAAAATTTATGCACCACAGTAGGCCTGATGAAATACCCCCAATTAGCAAAATTTTGTAAAAAAATAAATCTCCATTAATTACCTTGTTTGTCCTATTCGATGCACTCGTCCAATAGCTTGCAGTTCATCCGCTGGATTTAATACTGGTTCCACAAGAATCACATGAGTAGCTTCAATAAGATTCAAGCCTTTTGAGCCCAAATGCAGCGGCATCAGCAAAGCTGTTACTTTTTTAGTAGGATCCTAACAAGGAAATTTTAATTTCGCATTTATAAGGAATTGAAAAATATTTCTACCTTAAATATTTCAATTCTGGCTTCCAAATTGTAGACCAATGCCATTTCCACAGTAATACCATTAAGATCAATTGCAGCTTTCAGATTTTGCAATGCGTCGATCCAGGTTGAAAATATCAAAACTTGAACGTCCTCGTCTTCCTCTCTTAGCTTCAACAATAATCGGACAATTCCGTTGATTTTGGCTGAAAAATTACCTTTAATCTCGTGAGTATCCACATTTTCTTTTATTCCTTTTTGTGGTAAGGAAATGTGGGTAATATCCTCGACTTTTTGGGTGTTTCGGCAAATTGAGCATTGGATGTGGATCCCGTGGTTCTAATTAATCAAAATATACCAAATTAAGTTCAAGAATATTAGGATTAACTTACACTTTCTAGCAGTTTTTGGATACACTCCAAACAGAAACAATGCCCACAATGCAAAACGCTCCAATGAGTCTCCAAATCGTTCTGACAAATCGGACACGGATCATGATTTCCACCTTCGTACTGCTTTTTTAAAGTCGCCAAATATGCCTGTGTTCCCACACTTTTTTCTAAGCTTAGCTTCTTTTCGGTTACTTCAGAAGTTAAAACCACTTGTTGGAAATCAATCTCTTGAGCACTTAGAAAATTAATATTTTCTAATTTGTTATCGAGCGTGTAGCTAAGTCCTTGCAAAATTCTTGACTTCTTATTAAAACTTTCTGGCGGACTTTCTGGACTGTCTTCTTT
This sequence comes from Cryptophagus acutangulus, assembly GCA_963556235.1. NCBI lineage: Eukaryota > Metazoa > Arthropoda > Insecta > Coleoptera > Cryptophagidae > Cryptophagus > Cryptophagus acutangulus. The sequence goes on along the minus strand of OY744559.1, from coordinate 10,822,873 downwards.
AATTTGCAATCGCATTTTGCAAATTTCCAATTCATCCGTTGCGCAAATTTGTTGATCCAAATACGTCCAAAATTTTCGCATTTCCTTTGATGAACAATAATTGTGAGAAGATCAAATATATTAAAGCGTAAACTTACTTTGAACTCTTTCTTAAATGCTTCAATCATGCTAATATGTGTTTCACCATCCAAAACTATTTTGGAATCAGTGATTTTCTGCTGCTTCAAAAAACTAACCAAACCTACAATTTTCCTTAAAATTAGAAGACTAAAAAAAATCATACAAACTTACATTTCATTATGACTTCTTCATGGCTCGGCTTCCAACTCCCAATCAAAGCCATATCTTCCTCATGATCCTTCCTGGATTTCATGACGTACAACTTCGACTCATATTTCTTCAAACAATTATTCGCCAAGCACAACAAACATAATTTCTTCTTAGTGTTACTTTTCGTTTTCTGGGGACGTAAATGGCAATCCCGAACCGAATCCACCACATTTTTCTCAATATCGAGTCGATTCAATTCCGCATTGAATTTATAAATTTTCGAAATCCAATCTATTGCTTTCGATCTACAGTCTGAGATCGTATCATCCCAGATTCCCACCGCTTTCAACCAATTGCCGTAATATGCACTTCTGGAACTAATTAATAAAAATTAAATCATTGCAACAATTAATAATTTATTAACTTACTGATAAGTTGTGGTTAAAGCGTTATTGTCCATCGCGCTGTTAAGTCTGTCCTCAAAATCATTGGAAAGAAAACGAATCGAAATCCAATTTATCCCATTGGTGTACCACTCGCCAAAATTCAAGACAAACTTCTCCTCGCATTGAGAAACTGCTTCACTGGCCGAATCAAACTCTTTATAACTTGTCAAAGTCTGGTTCAAGAATTTTTCAATATAGAGCCGCTCCGTCTTATCACAATCTTCTCGGAGCGTTCCATCCCTTAAAGTCGGCTGGACGTTTGGGGTAGTGTCCAGCACCTCCGCTAAATTATGCATGATGTGAATCACTTGCAATTTGTCAATATGCAATTTGCTTCGATTAGTTTCCTTCGAATATTCCGAGACCAATTGCAAGGCTTCTCTATAGAGGTTCACTGCGTCTTCTGCTCGACGTAACAGCAAACTAATACCCGCTAAACCTAAATAATTTATTAGTATTAGAGTGTTTTAAATTTTTTCGTGAAGTTACCATTGAGTGATGCAATAATTCCACGCAAACTTTCCTCGCTTTCGTTGAGGTTCTTCAAAATCAAAGCGTCCAGCAGTTCTTCCATAGAAGTTACTCGTTTTCTTGTCACTAAATATCGACCTCGTTTGGTGTTTGGTTGGGTGCAGGATTCTCTTAGGGATGAAAGTGGGGCTAAAATCTACAATAAAATCTACAATCACACAATATTCAAAATATTGTAAAAGCGTACTTGTTTTAGGGATGCTTTATCGATGCTTTCCAGAGTAATATTTTCATCGAAAGAGCTGAGGGTTCGAAAGAAGTCATCGCAAGATAATTGGTGTTCGCGTTGGTAGAAGTATCTTTCAACCGGAGAAAATTCCAGGATGTGCTTTTCGAACGTTTGTTCAGGAATATTAATCTAAATAAAACATCGTCAGACAATAATTAAGAAAGCTGTATTTTTTACCTGATGCAAGACATCGATTTTCGAAGACCGCCATAAAACTTCGGACAAAAATTCGTACATCCCCTCTGGTTCCCCACTACTATACGGATCCAACAGCAAATGTTTCCACGTATCAAAATTATTGTACGGCGTAATTTGCAGATAATCAATCAACCCATACAAATCTACAATTCAAAAATATAACCCCAATTAAAATATCCTTTAATTAATATTACCAGAAATTTCTTTGGAAATCGGAGTGCCCGTAACGGCCCACCGAAACTTAGCACTCAACTTCCTCGCCATCTGCGAAACCAACTTCCCAGGCGTCTCCACAGTTTGCGCCTCATCCAAACAGAGCCTCCACCAATTCATTTGCGTCAAAGGGCTACCAGGCGACGAATACTTTTTCTTCTGGCGGAGCGAAACCGCCTGAAATCCAACCAAAAATTATAACAATCGAATTTTAATTAGAAACTTAACGCACCTCGCCGACTTCCGACAATTTCAGCTCAGCTTGCAGCACATTATAAGTCGTGATAACCAAATCGTATTCGTTGAGTTTCATGGGATAAACGGGCGCCGCCTGGCTATTCGGCCCTTCGTAATACAAAACGCGCAGTCCACTCGTAATATGCTTGCAAATTTCGCTGCACCACTGTTTCCGCAAAGTGAGCGGCGTGACGATTAAAGTCGCATCGCTTTCAATTAGCGGCTCATTCAGCCAACATTGCGGGCAAATATAACTGCCGTAGGATTTTTCGAAGCCCATACATTTAATATGCTGCGACTTGCCGCATTTTAAGCAATTTACTGTATTTTCCTCACTGGGGTTGCCGCAAATGCACTGCATTCGTCTGCGTCTGCTTTGCGAGGGTTTCGTGGTGCAATGCTCATCCAGCACGCTTTTGTACCATTGCGTCAAAGCGGCGCGATTTAAAGACGTGCTTTTTTTACTGGACTCGTTTTTCGCTTTCCTGGACGAATTTAAGTCTAATACCACAGTGTTTTTAGCTATTTGGCTTGCAACTTTATGTCGTTTATTTTGCTTCTCGATCACAGGGGTAATATCGGTGGCTTCATTGTCGATTTTGCGAATTTTTAGAGGGATTTCATCTTCGTCGATCGCGACATTTTTGTGCGTTAAGATGCAAGCTAATACTTCAACGGTTTTGCCCAATCCCATTTCATCCGCGAGGATGCCGCCTTTGGGACACTCGGCGATTAATGGTTTTTCTAACTCTACGTAGCCGGAGTATTTATCGAAGAAAATTTGTACCCCGGTTGATAGTTTAATGGGAGTGTACAATGGATCTAGTTGATCTAAGAAAACGATTATAATTAATTAAATTAGTCAACTAATTTAACTACTACCTTGCAAATTGTTTGCTAGTTTCTCCCTGTGAATCATCCATCGCACTGCATCGACTTGGTACGGCCGCAAAATCGGTTTTAAACAAGGATGTTGCACTTCGAATGGAAATATGGAACAATTTTCGGATCGTCTCGTTCGAATTTTATCGAAAATTGTGTTATTTGTGTTGTAATCGTATTCGCGCTTTATTCTTACATTTAAATCTAAAATATTGCGATTACAAACTAACTAAAAATATTAACACTCGTCTGATTACCTTCTTCGTCGTGGGATATATTATAAAACATCGAAATAATCGCTTTAATCGATTCGCCAATAGCGTGGCCGAATTTGGCGAGTGGAAGCTTTAGAAAATACAAATCAATGTAAATGTTTTCCATACATTGAATAAACTGCATCGCAAAGATCTTTGCCTTAATTATGTCTAAAATCACTCAATTAACAACAATTCCCAACAAAATACAAACGCTCTACCTTTCAATAAATCGCTATCAATAGTTACTTGAACTATAATAGTCGATTTATCCATTTCCAGTCGCAGACATTTCAAAGTATCGTAATTATCGTGGAAAATAGCTTTACATGAACTGTAACTTTCCGAGAGGATGTTATTGCTATATCCTATCGCTAGTTTACCTAAATGTAGCTTAACAGCGTCTTTTGATGGTCGAACAATGTGGAAACCCGGAACAACAGTGGTTTTTCGTTTGAATCCTCGTTTTTTTACAATCGGTCGAAAGCCATATTCGGAAATAAGCAGAACGTCGTCGTTCGGCTTCTTCTTAGGGGCGGCTTTTTGTCGCCCCATTTTTATATAATTCACTTCACAATATAATTTAATACAAACAAAAACAGATTTCTGGTTTTGAAATCCGAAAACGATAACCAAATTTGAGGTTAGAACGATCCAAACATTTTGCTGTCAAAGTCAAACTGTCAAACTCCTGTGACGCATCTTAAGGCGCATTCACATCGAAGCGAACGCGGACGCGTCCGCTATTCGTTGCGTCATTGCGTTCGTCTGCGCTCGTTAGAGCAAAACCAGCCCAAAATTATGTAAAAATTAACAGAAACAAATATTTATTAACTATCCAAAAATATAACACAAAATTAATTTGGAGGAGTCCAGCCACCAAAAGCGCGTTCCAATTCCTCAGCAACCGCGAAACACAATCGATCTTGATTTGGCCCAGCAATTACTTGCACTCCAATGGGTAGTCCTTTCTTATTTAAGCCACATGGCACATGAGTTGCTGGTAAACCGAAACTATTCGCAATAACCAAATACATTACCGATACACATTGGAAGTAAAATTCATGGTGCTTGTTTGCTGCATTGGTGAAAGTGGGTAGGATCAAAACACCGTTATCACCTAATGTTTCCTAAAATTGCCCTAATAATATTATTATTTCCAAATTTGGATAAACTTACGATAAATTGTTTGCGCATCACAACATTCTCAACTGTATAATCACCAACAAACGTGCGATAAATGAGTTGCAGTAAGTAAAAGTACAACACGTTTAGTGTATATTCGGATTGCCCTATTAGACTTTTGAACAATTCGACGCCCAAATTTTGATTATCAGGTTTCAGCACATTGGGAATGTCCTGAATTGTAAATAGGGGTGCTACACAAACAGCAACTGTGTTTCGAATATCTAAATTACAATTGCGAACAATTTTGGAACCACATTTTTGGTCTAAATGATCGACACATTTTCGTATCGCATGTTTAATCTCAGAATCAACGCTTGGTAATGCAAAGGAAAATCCTGCTTCTTCTAGGAAAAATACGTTCAGATCTTTCAAAGAAACCTAAAAAATTGCAATTTAATACGATTGCATTTTAAATCTGCCGCGCATATCCCAAAGTTGTAATTGGTTAACCCGCTCGTTACCATGGTTACGACAATTCGTTTGGGATTTGGCGCGGCAAATTTAAATCGTTTTAGCTACTTCTTCATTTAATTTCAGTTCGGTCGCTTTTTTGCCGACCATAATCTTCATCATTGTCTTCAGATCTTTAGCATATCGCGTCAATGGACCAATCACTAGATACTCGTTAAATTTCGGATCCTGGCAAGACGGATAATGCCCCTTTAATGGTACAATGCCTATAAAATATTAATCTTAGCATTATTCATTCATAATTAAGGTCGTATAGTTACTGGGTGTAGGTTTGTGGCCAAAAACTCCATTAAACATTGCCGGCAATCGAATGGATCCCCCAATATCTGACCCGACTCCAATTAATGAGGCGCCCGCTCCCAATAGTGCACCCTTTAAATCAAAGCAACTTTTATAAATAAGTCAATTCGATTTTGAATAAAATAAATCGCACTTCGCCTCCTGATGATCCAGCACTAGTGCATGTGGTGTCATAGGGATTATTTGTAGTGCCTGTAACAAAATTGTGCGATTCCCAAGAAAGGCAAAGTTCAGGAGTATTGGAAACAAGCAAAGGAATAGCTCCACTTGCTTTTAGACGTGACACTAATTCCCCATCCGATTCAGCTTTGTAGCCATTTCTGCCTTTCGTTCCTCCACTCAAACTCATTCCTATAAGATGGAACATGTTTAATGGACGACATTTCAAATTTGTAGTTGTTAATGGTGTAACCATGGTTACGCCGGGCGAGTTAACCAATTACAACGCGCGGGAAATTTAAAACGCTTCTTCTAGTTATGAAATACTTGCCTTGTACGGAGCAACTTTCTTTAACAGTCAAAGGGATTCCTAATAAAGGTTTGATTTTTTTAAGATCATCGGGAGTTAATGCTGTTTTTGTTAAGTAATAGTCGACATTCTTTGCTTCTTTCAATGCTTCCTCAAATCTCTCTTCAACTATGGCATTAAGAAAGGGATTTACTTCCTTTATGCGATTTATGTAGGTTGTACATATTTCCTCACTCGATATCTGTAATTAATTTTTATTATTTTTCCTTGTTGTAAAGTTTTATATATAATAATTAAAATGCGTAATCAAATTTATTTAGATATCTAGTTTTTGTTTTTACAACCATTTTTTCTTTATTGTTTTTCGACGAATAATTCTTTAATTAAAAAGTGGACTTAAAATTCAAGGATTACTTCTTGTTTTTTTTCAATACAATCATTAGTTAAAAAATATCGATGAAAATTCCAATTCTATCTTTTTTATTGCTCTTAACAAAATATTGTTTCAAAATTTAAATTCATATTTAATTTCTAACATTTCTATTTGTAGCGATTGCCAAACATTAACAAACTATAATTGAGTTTTACAAAAAGTTGCATTAAAATCTTGTGAAAGAAAAATCTTGGCTCAATTTTGGTCAATTATTTTACACACACCGAAAGAAAATTATGCAACTCGTTCAATGTCATTATCAAATAAACGCACGAAATAGAATGAATTAAAATTATGCAATTACATAAATGTTTAAATTTACCTGTTTTCTTCTAATTTTCTCAGCCAAATCTGTAGCACTAATCGTCAACAAATCATTATCAAATTTCGGTAGAATTTTTTTACTTTTGGATCGATACAAATAAATCGGATGCGCCACAAAATGCAATATTTTCATAAGGCAACTCAAAATCGCTAGAAACACGTCCATCGTGAAGAACAATTGGATTAGTACTTTAATTTCATGACCTGAAAATAATGGCACGATTTCAGCTAGGTACTACACAATTTGACTCAAAATTGCCGCTAAACTAAACTAATCGCCATTCGGTATTTATCTATTGCATTGAATTTATAACAACTAATTCTCCTTCCATCTGAAAGTTTACGTTTTACGTTGACTAGGTTACTTCTTGTTATAAACAAAATTAATTGCTAGATTTTCTATTGAGTTTCTGGTTGGATAGTCCAGAGATTTTCTAAACACCGCAAAGAAGAACGTGAAAGCAATAGTATAACTATTAATTACATTTCATATAATTAAAATTAATTTTACAATTTATTGTATTGTTTGTAAAAATTGTACTTACATAAATATTTAATAAATTTCAACATTTTAACGTGTTTGGTACTTAATTTCACTGCATTAATTTGTTGTAAAATTTTATTATTCGCGTATAAGATTTATTTTAGAATAATGAGCTAATGCTTGATAAATTTAATCAACATTTGTAAAAAGTTGATTGCATATTTCTATATAGCGAGAGTGTTTTTAAATAAATCGTATCATTTTATTGACAAAATTTAATTTAATTTAATTCAATTAAGCATAGGTCATAGAAAAAGTTTATCTGTTTTTATTTTACCTTGTTCTTGCACTTTGAACAATGACCAAAGTGAATAACAAGTTAAATGCTATTTTTAATTAATTATACGAATTAAATGCATACCTAATTGGTTGATACATATTTTAGTAGTATTTTAAATATTAATAATTCATAATAATTTACTTAAAATTATAGAAATATATTTTATGATGACTCTTGACATCATTTAATCGTTTGAGATTACTTATTGCATTTATAATTCCGCAATTTATCATCAATCATCATTCCTCATCAATAATTTGAATTTGCCGCGCGAAATTGAAATCCCTAACTTGTAATTGCGTATCCATGGTTACGCACCGATTTACTGGACTGGTTAACCAATGAGATTTGACGCGGCAAATTTAAAACTATTTTTTATAAATAAAACGAAAATTAAAACATCAAAGGTGTATTGTACGTGCAAAACTCAATAATAAAATTAAAATTACCTTAAAAATATTACATAATTAATTTAAATTAAACATTTGCTAAAGTTTCTTTCATACATGGAGGTTTCCAGCCACCAAGAGTCTTTTCGATCTCTTGTGCAACTGCAAGTGCCAATCTGTCGTTGTACGGTGCAGCTATTGCCTAGAACAAAAAAAAATTATAAAGAATAAGTCATCGATCTTTGACTTATTGATATGAATAAACAGATTCCTAACAATAAATAATATAATTATATTATAATTGTTGACGTTTGCCCCTCAAGTAAATAGAAAAATTATTGTAATTAACGCACTAGTCCTAATAATAGCTACACTTATTTAAATAATAATCAATAATTACTTGAATGCCAATCGGTAAATTCTCTTTCGTAAAATTGACGGGAAAATTGGTCGCTGGGAACCCAATAACGTTAAAAAGCGACATAAATCCGCAATTAAACAATTTCCGAGGGGCATCTCCGTGATAATGCGCTTCTATCGGATAAGTCGGCGCCAATAAAACCCCATTACTCCCCAAAATATTCGTAAAATGCTCTTTTAAAGTTTCACCCATTTCGTTACATTTTTGAATTGTGTTTTTCGGAATTCTATGCCGATATCGACGCATTACGCCAACCATAATCGCGGTATACGTCGCTTTGGATCGACAAGTGAACCAACGGAACAATTCACCAAGAGCTCCTTCACCAGTCTCTTTAAACAAATTATCCACTTGCGGGAGAGTTATTAATTTTATATGCGTGATGTCTGCTGAGAATTTGAGATATTTGTGCTCAATCTGAAAAACAAATTTTGAAAAATCGCTTCAAAAATAAATAGTTTAAAACCTTTTTGAATTTCGCGTCGTGGTTGTTAGTAAAATGCTCCATCACGCTCCGCAAGGCGCTTAGCACATTCTGATTGGGACTATCCATTAAACACAGATCCAAATCGTCCATATAATAAAACTTCAAATTTTTAAAATCGACTGGTTCGAACAAACTCAATTTTTCGACTTCTGCGGGTTCCGCAATTAAGCTCAAAAGTAGCGGCAAATCTTCAGCATACCGCGTCATAGGCCCCAAAGTGAAAATCGCACGCCATTCTTCGTCGCTTGTAGAACCCGGATAATGTCCTTTGAAGGAAACCACTCCAGGGGTCGGTTTGTGGCCGAAAACGCCACAAAAATGGGCAGGGAGTCGCAGGGATCCGCCGACATCGGATCCGATTCCTATCACGGAAGCTGCGGCACTTAGCAAACACGCCTAAAATAGTTCATTAATTAATTGTTGAGGGTCAAAACTCCAAGTACCTCGCCTCCCGAAGAACCTCCAACCGTTCTCGTGGTATTGTAGGGATTACTCGTAGTGCCAATAAGTTTATTTATCGCTTCGTAATTCACACATAATTCAGGTACATTTGTGGTGCATAGCGGGATGGCTCCAGCTTCTCTTGCGCGTTTTAGCGCAATTGCATCGACTTCTTCGATTTCGTTTTTGTTTACTAGTCCGGAGGTGTTTCGTAGACCCGCGACAGAAATGCTGCCTTTTACCGTGAGAGGAACGCCAAGAAGTGGATAATTGGTTTTTAACTGTTCGATTGAGAGTTTCCTTATTAAACTATCTGCTTTCTTCGCTTCTTCTAAGGCGTCAGTGAATCGCTCGTCTATTACGGCGTTTAGGATGGGGTTGACTTCCAGGATTCTTCCGATGTAGGCTTTTACTACTGCTTCACTAGTTAGCTGCAAGAAAAAATTGTCATTAATTAATTTATTGTTTATAATTAATTTTAATTGCGGGAAACCGAATTGATAGACTAAGTTAAAAGTTGAAGGCCAATGGCGGACGATAAAAATATTTACTTCACTAGACGATAATTATTATTAATTATAATAGTTACTTACTTCTTGTTTCCTTAATTTGTCGGCCAAACTGGTAGCTGATTCAAAAAGAATTTGATTTTCAATCGGTGGAAGAGTCCGCGGTTTGTAAAAAAGTCGCGCTATTATTGCAGGTAGTAAAAGTAAGTTTAAGAGTTTTAAATAACACCAGACTAGGATGTGGAAAGGAGGCATTTTGTTCTTTTTCTGAAATGACAACAATATTATTAACTCGAAACAAGAATGAAGAATATTTATCAGTATATGTTAGTATTGATAAGCATTATTGTTGTACAGCCTTGACTGATAATTTAAAGAATATTAGTGGTATATTTTTACCTGGTGATTATTATTTGGTATGAATTTTTTTGCTTTTGGTTCCTCGGTGGTTCCAACACTTGTGACACGTTTTCCTAAAACAAGAGTTGCTTAATGATCTTGTAATTTATTTGAGCGATTTATTCGTGGATTTATTTAAATGTCGACAACCGGAGGCTATAATGTGTTTATTGAATTAATTATATTTAATGTTGAATGAATTGATAGAAGCTAATGATGTTGCATTAATATTGTTAGTTAATGATTAACACGAGCCATTTTTAATATACACATTTTGGAAATTATTGTATACAAATATTTATATAAGTACAGTTTATTTAAATATTAAATAGTACTAAGTTACAATTTAATTTCTTACCTCTATACATTTTGAATAATTGACTTTTTACTTATCGGAATATTTGAAATTACTTCGAATACTTGGTTCGGTATGACTATTTAGCTACTAACTAACTACTAAAGGATTAATGCTTAACGATTGCATGCGATTCATTGACTCCAAGCACCTATAGGTTTCATTTAATCTATAAAGTAACCTTCGCACCTTTGTATAATTTTGATTTGATTGAATATCTTTGCTATCGAACGTAAAAACTACCTACTGTTTACTATACACTTAACATTACATGCACTTTTCGTCCAGTTTGGCTAAAATCAACAGTTATTATCAATTTACAGTTAATCCCAAATTTAAATTCTTCCTAACTATACTATTTATTAATCACTAAGGGTGTATGTTGGGTTGCATATACAAGACGGTTACATAATTATTTCCTAAGGGATCCGACATGATTCTTGGTCCTGTGGGTTCGATTCCATTTCAGGACGAACTTTTATGGTATTATTAATATTTTATTGTTTATATATTATTTATTTAAATAATTATTTTATTTAAATTTGTTCGAAAATAGGTATAATTTTAATAAACAATTTAAATTAATTTAATGTACAAATGATTGTTTGTAATTAGTGATCAAGGATTGTTAAGGATCAATCGAGAATTGCTCTAGGCAGGTCAGGATGGCCGAGCGGTCTAAGGCGCTGCGTTCAGGTCGCAGTCCACTCTGTGGGCGTGGGTTCGAATCCCACTTCTGACAAAACTTTTTGCACAAAAATACTGTTTGTCAAAATTTAGTAATATAAATACAGTTGATAAAAAATTGTATAAACATGTTTTTGGTACTTAGATTATGGTCTAGATTTCTTTTTTTTGAAATCATCCCCTTCAAGTCCTTTATTTCTTTTCCAAATTTCTGATGTGATATAATGATCCACATCAAGCCAAAAATTTTGACCTGCATACCTCATTCATCAACCGACAAGTTGTAAAATGCCACAGGCCATAAGCAATGCAGAGGACTCACACTTGCCATCATAATTTAGTTTTGTATACTTCTACACATAGCAGAGTATAAATTTATCGACCATCGCACCGCAGTGGTGCGACATTCAACACGACAACAAGTCAAAACAAAGAAAAGAACGATTTTCATTCTTCTCAGTGAAATAAATTGCTCGGTGGAAGACTGTGGGATGGTCGCTCTCGCTCGCTATAATATCCAGTGGAAGAGCGCAAAATAAAAAAAAAAACGAGAAGGAATGTTAAGGCATAATACGTCTATGAGTGGAGTATATGACGGAACTCATTTGACAAAGAATGGCGATATTATACAGTTGGATTTCCACCTTCTATAAAACGCATAATGTGCCATGGGTCGGGATTGAATCTCGTAAAATATTAAATTATGGAAAACGCGCGGCTCCGAATCGCATCTCCATATGTACAACAGTATTGTTATGGCTCCCTTATATGTTCTTCTCCTGACTTATCTACTCCCTTACTTTTTTATTATTAAATAATATAACATTTCTCTTCTATTTTACTGCTTCTTATCATCTTTACGACTTCATCCCGTTCCATGAATCTAAACTATCGCTAATGGATGGAAAAAATCCTAGACATAATTAAATTCAGACAGCAGAACCTTTTCTAATAAACCAAATTAAACATCACACCCTAATTATCACTCAAATGCGTTGCAATCTCACTAAAACCAAATGAAAATAAAATTAAATTCTTGATTAGAAAAGTTTAGTTCAAGGTTTGGGAGCATCGCATCATATCATAGGAGGCAAAAAAGCGGTCGGGGTGAAACAGGGAGAAGAGCATCGAGCATTTACGAAGCTCCAATAAATGCAGCTTCGGCAAACAGTAATAATACGGTGCGACATGAGAAGTGTGTCGGAATCCAACAAGTCGCGGCGCCGCGACGCTGTGGGCGGTCAACTTCTAGGCGCCTAGCCCCTATATACCATCCCTCTCACTCTCTTTCAATCCAAAACCCCCTCAACCCAACCAAAATCCACAAGCCGGTCGATATCACAGCCAAAGCTCTCTTCTTCTGCTCTATGTGCCACTTTACTCCCTCTCGCCCTTTTGTCTTTGTTTGCCAACCCTATGTCTTCTTTAATTCGGCGGCTATCCCTTATTTTTTTCCATCACCATGCATAAATTATTTCTTCAAAATTAAAACGAAATTGATTTCGCTATAGTGTTTAGTAGAGCAAATTCTGGTCGCAAAAGAGCAAACTTTGCACGTTTTGCACGTAGTTCTGTAGTCCTGATAGTCCTGGCGCCGCCTCGATGTGTTCCCTGGGGACGTCAGGTTAGAATGAGCCTGCGTCCTGCCAACTTGGAAATATATCCTCGGAGAATAGCGAACGCATCCTTCTGAACCAGAGAGGAATATTGCTACACAACGACGACCGGGGAGAACATAATGGAATTGGATGGATCTATGGCGAGAGGAGGGAGCGAAACTTTTTGCGGTGGTTTCTTTAAGATCATCATCTCACCACCGGCGTTTAATCTGCGCCTATGATTATTAGCATTTATTATTTTGGGCAACAATTTTTGGTGGTTGGTTTACTAGTCGTATTTAGTTTCGTCATCAAAGCTTCTGTTTCGTGAAAGTGGTTAGGGCAAACGCCAGATGGTGTATAAAGCTAGACTGAAACCGGGATTTCCACTGTTGGATGGGGGAGCGGGAGTTTGAACTCTCGGTGATACATCACTTCAGCCCACCATCTCCTTTTCGCCTCCCCCTCACCACCTCCACCAACTCACTCACTCTGCACTCATGGAAAATTGAGTTCGCCGTATTTATTACCGCACCAGCTCTAGCTATCTTTATTGTGCTGTGTGTAGGTTATATTTTATGAGAGTTGATTAATAAATTATTAAAATGCAATCGCAATTTTAACTTTCTGATTTATTTCGTTTGGATTTAGAGCGAACGCAATATTTCCTGGAAAAGTGACAAGACTTGCTGTTCGCGATTCTCCCTTGACATGGAAAATAAACATATTGGTTGGTTGGTGGAGGGGTGGCAATAGCATCATCCCGTATAAGCAATATATCCCTTCTCCTATTATCCTGTGACGTTCATTTGTATCCTCACGAAACGTGCAACTCTACTTTAGATATTAACTGTAATTTCTGCGAGCATGGTTTTATGTTTTATGTTTTTTTATGTTTTCTTTCAAACTCTCCATTTTTTTTCACGAAACTATACTTTTACAGCTTTTATACGGGTTTTCCTCATCACGAAAATAATTACCAACTCATTTAGCTCCAATATCCAAAATAATGTTTCTTCTTACTGTGTGATTTATGCTTCATTTTTCCTTATTCTTATGATTTTCAATTCTTGCAACCATCTTCGTTAAATTAATTATGAAAGAAAAGACCCTTTTTGCATGAATATAAATTGCTTATGTTTACTTTTGAAGTAAAATGCTAATTTTAAATATTTATATTGAGTGTAGAAGCATTTTCTAGGAGTTGTGTGATCTATCTTCTTCCTTTGGGAGTCCCGCAAGGTTCTATTTGAGGCTCGACCTTAACTGTTTTAACAATAAATTAATATTAATATCGATTTGATACCGAGTACAGTTTACAATGTGCATTTTGAGTTGCCTACCATTAAGTCGCGTTATTAATAATAATTTAATATTCTGTTTGACACATGTGATATCATTATTTATTTATTTGCTATATTAATTAATACATAAAATAGCACTAAAACTAATTTATAAACATTGCAGCATGTACAGTCAGTACAAAATTGTCTTAGATCATAAATATTGTATCGGGGGTGTAACTCAGTGGTAGAGTGTCTGCTTCGCATGCTGAAAGTCCTGGGTTCAAATCCCAGCTCCTCCAACTATATTTTTGCTAAAACCATTTTTTTATGCTGTATTAATATTAATAGAAAAATAATTAAATTACTTTTATATAATTAAAAAGCGTTAATTAGCAGAAATAAGTGTAATTACAGTTGTCATCCATCAAAGTCATTTACTACCTCATTTGCTACAACAACTTAATATTTATTCAAAACAAAGTCTCACAATAATAAACAGAGCAATAATACCTATTAAGGTAGCAAATAAACTTATTTACCATTTCAAATAATTGTTAATTAATTCCCTCAAAAAAGAATGCCTCCTATTTTTAGCCGCATTTAACAATAATACAAAAAGCTAATAAAAAATACAAAAAAAAAAAATTAGCGTGGCGTCTCTTAATGTCAGAGCTTGTGTTGATTGGTTTGATTTGTAGTGTGGCGTGGGGTTAACATAAGGGTGACACTCGTCATGGCTCACGATTATCCTGAACTCCTGATCCTGCGATATTATCTTCCGAGTGCAAAGCGAAACCGACCGAGAACCGTATTGATTCACCGAACCTGCAAACAAATGAAGAAGTGCTTACTTGTTCCATGATGGTAGGGATGGGATGCAACAGTGATGCAATATGTAGGGATAAGCGTCGGTGGAAGCGAACCGGCGATAGGGTTGGGGCTCTATTATAAGGACGACGACGTTTTTTTACGTAGGGGTGATTTTTGTCGTAGGCAAACTATTTATTATTAATTTTGAAAATTAGAATTTCAAAAATGTGACAATCCGGCCCTGTTAATGCGGTTCATACGTACTTTGATCACAGGTTAAACTGCGAAGGAAGAAGGAACAAAGACAGATAAACAAAGTGGTAGGGGAAAAAATAAGAATAGTATCACGATTAGAATGCAATGAATGAAGATCGGGTGAGAGAGGGAGCGAGAGGCGAGATCGATAGCACTCTGGCAACGTTGTAGAACAGACAAGGATCAGTGCCACTGTAAGTTATATGCAGTCTTTATGTATGCATTTGCAAACGAGATGTTTATACACCGCGTCAAGTTAAGAATGCGATAGGCGTTGTTGCTCCCTCTTTGTCTCACATTATAAACTAATGCATCGCTCTGTTGAGAAGTTAGCGCGGATTAAACAATTACTTAAATATTTACATCTCCGTGCTTCAAGGAGCGCTTAATGATTGACTTTGAATTTTTTCCGTCAACCCATGGACACTTATTTCAAATCAAATATTTGAACCTTGTTAATTGTTGTTCATTCGCTGTTACATTTACATTTTCTATACGTAGTAATCAATTGATTTGTATTCAGATCAGTTGAAAAGAAGGAAGAGGCTTACGGGTGAACCGCAAGGGTGTTCTTAGGATCCTGTTTTGAATTTTTCGACCAAACTTTTAACGTTTCGAACAAAAATGTTTTAATGGATGGCCACTTATTGCGGGTCAAATATTTGTTCACTTTTAATTGCTCTTCACTTTTATTACTGTTACGTTTCGGTTTGTTTACTTCAATATCAATCAATTCATTTATATTTCGTTTAATTCGACAGTTTAACGGTTTTGATGATTTTGAACCGTTTTTGAAGATTCTTTGAAAATTTTGAAGATTTTTATGAAGTATTTTAAGTCATTTTTAATTAAAACTATAAACTGTGAAGGAAAATTCTCAAGATGCACAATTACTGTTATTCTATAGTTGCACTTTTTAAAATTTAACTTGATTGAAGAATAGCTGCACATTATTTGTACACAATTAATTTTAATTACGACATAACGGATCCTTGTAAAAATCAATTTTCTTTCTAACACTTCATTAGTGCGTTTAAATGTTTATTATCTTTTTTATCATCTTATACAAGAATTTTTTCTTGTTTTGTTGTAATATATCCAATATGACTAACCCACACACACTTAAGTATGAGCATGATTCATTCATTAAAGAAAGTTTGTTTACATTACGAGATTTTCCTTTCTTGATTTTTCATTAGAAAACATTTTTTTTTTAAATTGATGTGGTACTAACTAGCATATTTTATTTGGGACTTCCTTAAGGAGTTATTTATTAGGAAGCTTAATTAGTAAGAAAGCAGTTTTCTATTTTTGAGATTGGTGCGCCCCTAAATTTCCTAGTCATACAAGGAATGGCGCCCTTGGGCTACACGTATTTACTTGAAAATGCAATTAAAATCTAAAATTACGCACAAAAATATCGCCTATGTAAACTGAAACAACAAAATTACTTAAACGAAATTAGAAGAAATAATAAACAATGTTATTTTATATGATTTTATAGCGTTAACACACTGAACTTTTATTATAAGTAGAGGTTTAAAAAAATACTTTTCACATATACAAATCGATTCAGATGAAATATTTTTAGATGGTCTTCGTCTTTATTCATTATATACATATAATAGAACTACGATGGATATTTTTAGAAAACGATTGCCAACATGTAAACAATAAAAATTAGTTCGAGTTAAAATTATATTTCGATTTGCGTAAATATTTAGTATTTTTTGAGAAAATATTTTCGCATTTTTACAAGTTGACTTGCAGTTTTTTGGTTTTGTTGCGAGTATGCCTAAAGATAGCATCACTTGTGATAAATAAAATATCTCTGACGCGTGTTGCAAAATAAAAGGACTTTTACTTCCTTGACTTCAATAAAGTTGAAATGATCATATCAATAAAGCGTTTGTTTAATTATACCATTTATCAAAGAACGTTTAAATAAAAAATTCCATTTAATTTTTAATGTAGTTGTTATACTATTATTAAACTGGGTACAACATAACATGATTGGCAAGAGGCAGTATTGACTTAAATTTGACGCTTTCATATACACTTAAAGTATATATAAATGATTTAATAATAGAATAAGCTAATTTTATCTAAATCGCCTTTACTTACTCGATTTTAATTTTAAATTTAAGGCTGCACAGTTTAAAAACTCGTTTATTCAGCTCAAAATTATTTCTAATAGGCTTACAATATCGGTACAAATTGGATTATCTGATTTTTTGATTGCTTCTTGTGCTCCTTAAACTGATTGAATGATTGATTGATGGACACATCAAATTTATTATGCTCAAGCAGAAAAAACGAAATCATTTGCATATTATGGAGCGATTTTGCTGTATGGATTGGAAAAAGTGTGAAATAGTTGCATGTGCATGGTGTTGGTGAGAACTGAACAACACCAGTCTGGATACATAAATCAGAAACGACATTAGCTTCTTAGCAGCTTAATTTTTCAATCGGCAAAGTAAGTTGCTCCTCCGCGGGCGGCAAGGATCTTTGGACGATCAAAAAACTGTAATTATAAAATCATTCGCTTTGTAGAAAATGAATGATTTTCATGTAAACTAATATGAATTTTGCGTTTGCCATAAAAAAGTGGTTTATTACGTGTATGGCTTACATACAAGATACAAATCCACTTGAATAAATAACATGTTATCACGGTAAAATAAATTATTAAAAAGCACCTTAACGTTACCAAGTTACCAGGAAAGACAACAATACAAGTGTGACAAAAAGCGATATTATACATACTACTCTAGTTTCTCCATTTATTGATAATCGATTGTTTTCATAAAGTCTCCATTAAAAAATGTGTATAGAAAAATGACAAAAATAAATCATAAAAATATAGTATTATGAACAAATATGAATTATTTATGGACATCAAAGAATTGAAGCAGAAACGGTTTTATTTCAAGGATATTCCGAGAAGAATAAATAAAAATATCATGATTTATACGAAAACTATTTTATTTTCTATTAGAAATTAATATTAAAATCGCAGATTAATTAACAATAAATATACAGTTAATGAAGCATTAGATTTTTTTCTTATTTCGCGGTAAGAAAGCATAACTTTAATGTCAACAACGAATAATTAAAGTGCATTCACCAGTCTTAATAAAAAGTTAATTAATTTTAACGATTATTATATTTGCAAATTTTTAATTGTAAATAATAAAAGTGTTGCACAAATATTTATAAACATAATAAACCGATCAAAACCTAAACTGCTATATTACAAAAGACTGGTCTGGTTCGTTTGAAATCAAAGAAAATAAATTACACTTTTTCAATTAATAGATAAATAATATAGCATGCTACGAAAGAAAATAAAATACTGTCGATCTGTATCGATATAATAAAATATAAAGAGGGCAAAGCTCACTTCATGGACATGTAAGAATTAACTCACGATCAAGTAACTGATGTAATATACACTCGATACGAACATATACCGAGTGTTCCCATAAAAATCACATGGTACGTCTGGTAATCCCTAATAATTAGCGATAGGTCATTGATTTCGGTACTACTCTGATGTAACTAGTCGATTTTTGTTGGTTGCTTTCGTTGAAAAACAATTAATTATAATAAACGTGAATTTCTCATCAGGTACATTATAGAACAATGACTTTTGCCTCCGGATATATGAACAGCCAATCGCTTTAGCTCCATTCCAACTTACATATCTATATCAGTGTCGATACTTCTGCAGCTTCATTTTTTCCCCGCAAGAAAATAAATTAAATGTAGCAAGCTATTTCAGTTATTTAATTGCATGAACGAGCAGCAAGTAATTTAGATCAACCTGTCGGCGTTTCTAACACCATTTAAGGTGCATTTTAAATGAGACAAGAAAGTCATAAGTTGCACATTTTAAAGTCGACTAGAACTTAATTAAAGAAAAAATGAAATGACGAGTCGTATGACTTGTTATGCAACATGACAATAGGTACGTTAATTTGTCGACTAGATGACGCAATGCTTTGCAGATTATAACGAAGCGAAATGCAAACATGACCAAGAATTTCGATAATTCAAATACTTTCTGACTTCACCTGCTTTCACTTGACACGGCTTAAATATTGATGTAATCCAATCTATATACAACGTATTTCTATGTACACCTACATCATTAAATGCTACATTGTTACGATCATTTATAGCTACACTACTATTTATAATTTCGTTCTATATATGAACTGGCAGATAAATAATTCCATCCAAAAGTATCTTTGGAAGTTAGGTGGCGAAATAGATTATTCAAAGCATTTTATTAATATACCTTTGCTAGTTGATTGCACATTTTGCAATCGTCGTCGTCGTCTATTGGCCAGATGCCCGCGAGTGCACAAAATGCAGCGACCAATTTTTTATATTTCCCGCAGAGGAAAATATTTTTGCAGGTTTAGCGATTGAATAGTGAATTTTTACCACATTATTGGCGTTCGGCAACTAACTTTGCTTTATTCAAAACATGTTCTGATTGCCAGATTAAGCTCCGGCTTTTATGCTTATTACATTTGCATAGTATGAGGAAGAAGAGAGAGCTTTTGGTGGCGGCAGCTACATCGTTCGAAATCCAACATATACATGTCCATACAACTGAAGCGCACTAGTACTATATTTGTATAAAAATTTACGGAAAGCGCAATTTTTCTCGTAAATTTAATCCGCTCGTATATGTTTCACGAACGGCAAAGAAGAGTGTAACACTTCAACTAAGTACACCCTTTTTAGCATTACAATGCGTCGTTGGCTTTTTAAATTAATAAAACTTGTACTTTGGATAAATACACATATTGCTACTTAGAGCAACAAGTTAAGACTTTTTTGCCGACTTCAAGATATAAAAAGGGCGCGAAATATGTTTCATGCAAATTTTGCTGAAATTTTATTCAATAAAAATACCAAAAACTTTCTATTATTAAATATTTTTGAACTGGGCGACACTGATAGAGAAAAGTGATGTGCAATTGACATTAATTAACGTCGTATTTGAAATGGCAGCGTGTGAACTGTGAACGAATCAACAAATAATTGTAGTCTATCGAATATTATCATAGAAAACACTTTCACAAATGTACCAATTCTTATATTTCTATTATGTATCCATTTGCAAACAAATGCATTTAATTTCGTCGATTTGTTTATTACAAACCAAAATGTCATATCGAGACCTTAAAATGCTAAATATTTGCTTACAAAATAAAATTATTGTGTAACGCACTAATTTCCTAACGAGCGCCACTGCTCTGGTCAAGGTCGCAGTCCACCCGAAATTGAGCGAACTCTGCTAGGGTATTTTGTGTAATGCATTTGTGCATCGCTGGGTGTTCGCGTCTAAGGTCGTTATCTTGCAGACATCTCAACGCTTGGTGGTCGGAGGTGACAAAGAATGCAGCAGCGACCGTCACTTCCGCTTTTATACGCTCTCAGCCACATATTTTCAATCTATCAACGTCTTATTATTATTACTTTATTCCGTACGACTTTGAAAATGGCCTACAGTTATTGTGCACTTTTTTGTTCGATTTGATTTAAAATAATAGTAATAGCGTTACTATTATTGATAAATGATAGAAAATTATTTCATACCACACACAAACAATGGCAAAGCGTATCGAAAATCACATTAAAATTACATACACATCATCTGTATGAATATAAATAATAATCATAACAATACGCAACATAATAAAATGTGATGCGGATGTTTATTATTGAACAAAAAGGTCATAGAAGCAATATTAAAAATATTATACTATACAATAATTAAATTATTCATACAATGAGTGAATTATGCGGGGTGCCCAACCATACCCGAAATTTAGATAGAAAAAAAAATATTTATAAAAGCTCAAATTAATTTATTACTGATAAAAAATATTATATATTTTATTTTATTGATTATGCAAAGTGGAACAATTAATTATTGTAATTAATTTAACTACGTTATAATTTATTATTAATATTAATTGCATATCATGCTAAAAAGTTGAAATACTTAATGAAACCAATTTGAACACACATAATTGAATTATTTGTAAAACAATCTGTTTTTACAAAATAATATTGTAATAATAAATTGATATGTAAAAAATGGATTATACGGCTTGAGAGTTATTGCTCTATATAAGTACATAATTATAGACTTGTATGCTGCAGTAATTGTCCTTAAACTTCCTGAATTGATAATAGACTGTATAACTGTTTTAATATAAATATATTATTAATACAATGAACGAGCGACATGTAGGATGGCGATTTTTCATTCGGAAACTATGTGAAAAGGAGGCGTGTTGCAATTGCAATTATTTGCATAAACTAATGAACGAAAAAAATTATTATAATATTTTGTGTGTTAATAAAGTCAACTGCTTTTGTGATATACAAAAAAACGAAGAAATTTACCTCGACTTTCTTATTACATCAAGGTGGGGTTAATTCATCTATTGTATGCTAATGAAGAAAGTGGAACTGATATCATTTAGAGAAAATAAATAAATGCATTCTCAACATCAATTTATTTTTTCAGTCAAATCAAATTTGGTGTTTTTAATTTTCCGACAAAAAAAATTACAATTAGAAAGTGCATTATTTGTCGCTCAATTAGTAGCAACTAATTTATGTCTCGTCTCTATAAATAATATGCGATTTGTGACACCCATCGTTTTACAATTTCAAATGTTGATAAACAAGTTGTCGACTGGAATTAATCGTCTAATTTATGCGCTCGCTAAGACGATATGTGATAATTTATGCAAAACATCACACAAAATAATTTTTTTAATTATTTAATAATATAGTGCGCTTTTTGTTTTATTGATAATTTTCGTGGTACAGCAATTCTGGTCTGATGACATATTATGGCATTGAAACTGTCCCCAAGTCTAAAGCCATATATAATAGAAAATAATAATATATTTAGTAAAAAGTTAATCAATCATACTGTCAGCGCAGAGCTTGAATTTACAAGCTCTTTGTCGTTTGGAGTAGACAAACTTGTCTGAGCGAAAATAATGAAAATGCAAATAAAGTGAAACTGTGCTCTGTCATTTTTTATCTCTTAATCATTTTCCACACCAAATTCTCAAAAGGCAAACTTTCGATTAGATAATTCAATATTTACCGAAAGCTCTTCTCATCCTAGCCAACTATTAAAACTAGCTTAAAATTATTTTTGAGATGGACCAAATTTTTGTGAGTAGCGCCCTTAATTTAATTATAGGAATTACTACTAAAAACGTAGTTCCTGTCTTGTGTCTTTGCACCCCTACCGAAGAATTTCTGACCATCCCAAAGGGATGCTATTTTAAACCGCTTCTCCGTTAAAATCACTTCTTTGTTTATTAAATTTAAAAATCGCTATTTCGGTCTGAAGTGTTGAAATTTGGTCCTAAAACCCCTCCGCACGTGGTACTCTTACATAACGCGACTTTATAAATTTTTGTGAAATATTTTTAGATTCTTTGTCTCATCCAAAATATGTGACTGGATATAGACAGTATGCATCGCTTGCTTAATGTAGCAGAAAAATAAAATCTATTTTTATTGGTCCATTAATGTATATTTAGCCCACTGTAACAAAGAAATGAAATTCAAAATTTCCGAATATTTTAATTGAACGATATTCTATAAATACAAACCGTGTGTATGTTGCATGTTCGCATTTTAATAATATAATAATGTTATTATAAACCAAACTACGTATTTATATTTAGATTTCTAATTTAATAATGCTAATTTCTATTTTTCATTGGACTAATGGAAGTTTAAGGCCACATTTGCCTCCTTCTTCCTTTTATTAAACGAATACATGGCAAGTTTCGTGTTGTTCAATCAATTAAATGACATTGAATGGATTAAATTTTGAGAACTTAATTGCATGTAAATGTATTCTCTGTATCTAATGTTTTTTAATATACTTGAAAATGTCTGGACCTTGACAGTATTTGTTGTTGTTTATTTACACTAAAGTTGCGTTCGTGTAAGAGCCAAATATTTCCAAAAATTCGGCGCTTTGCACACAAACTGAACAAACATTATTTATTAATTAATTAGCTACAATTTTGAACTGTTTGTATGTATTATAAATAAGTAGTAGAAGAATTTGTAAAATGTACTATAATTTACACGTGCTGCGTAGGTTTATAACAAATTGAAAAAATGTAAACACTATTGAGTGGCCTATTTAAAAATATCATCAACTATTTGAAAAGCTGATAATTTATGCTTTATATAAAACTTATTTTTAAATTTAAGGATGTACTGATTATTTTATTGAAAAATATGTTCATAACAATGTTTTTGCGGCATTTGGAAATTTATTTGCTATTTCCAAAAATATCAAACAATTTTATTAATAGATCAAATACGAGAAGCCAAATTTGGTCCTAAATCTAAAGGATCGCTACAACTTGCTGAAAGTGAAAGCTCTTGCGTGGTAGCTGAAGATCAAGTACCATCAGTTTCAGGATGGTTCAAAAGCAAACTTTGCAAAACATTCCTAAATATTGAGTTAATTAGTTAATTATGCAAATAAGGACATTAAATGATTTATGAACTCACGTATCGTAACAAATTTTTTACACACACTTGGAATGCGGCAGTGTTTTACTTGTTCAAAGTGCCATTCTATATTTTATTGCTTAGACTTTATAGCCTATTCCAACAATGCCCTTTGAAGAAACAAAAGCAAATCTTTCAACCTGAGCGTAAAATCCAGAAGCAACGCTTAATTCTCAAAATATTAACATTAACAAACCAAATGACCACCAAGATCTAAATGTTAATTTCTATCTGGAATGCTAATAGCTGGACTTAAGGAACCTAATGAGTAAATAAAGATGAAGAAATAATCTCGTCATAAATCATAATGTAGGCGCTATTTCTGGAAGATGATGAGTAGAAAAGGAAATCTTTTGAAGAACGTAAAATATCAAAAATTGTCAAAGATGGTCAAGGACCACTTAGAGTGAAGTTCAGCAAAATGCGGTATCAGTTCGAAAGATGCTAATATACACAGTATAGAAGTTATGCAGAAATGTGTTGGAAACTGCAAGCCAAAGTTAGTTTAGTAATACACTCCTTCCATTTGTGTACCTAGCCCCCGATAGTGGTAACTCTTTAGGGGTTGTTCCGAATTGTTTGATCCTTCTCTCTCATATCGTTGCGTTTTTGAGGTGCTACTACTCGCTCGTTGGATGGAAATTGTATATGTGTTTGTATATAAGACAAAGGCAACTTAGGGACTTATTGAATAACTCTCCGGTATTGTTATCCGATTTGCGCAGCTGCCGGAAACTGTGAAGGTACCAACCGGAATGTTGGTCAAACAACTGTTTTGCTTTTTGTTTGGTTGCTGCATTTGCAGTTGCAATTTTTAGATTATTAATTAAATGATACGTTTGGTACGGTAGGTAGGTGTTCTAAAAGATGTTGTTATTGGGTGCACCAAGTCGAAGTGTTATCATCGTCGCCGTCGACCTGAAAACCATTAATCTGCTTAACTGTATCGAAACAATAAATAAAACAGAAGCGATATAGAAAACTGTTTATTTTTGTTATAGTAGTATTATATTATTACTTTAAACGCACTTGCGGGTTCACTAACCTGCACCGAATCGGAAGGTATTTATAATTGCGACTTTATGTATATACTGTATATATATATATATTTATTCATAAAAAAATTGTATACACATCGTCGTTACGTTACGTATAGGTTTATCTTTATTTGTTTGCAGGAAATTGCATCATGCCGTTTCGTTTTTCGGCTTGCTCTTCAACATCAAATGTATTCATATATAGAAAACTTTAAATAATATAACTGGTTCCGAGAAACGTATATAAAGACAAGTAAATTTTATTTTATTTTACTCGTTACGATTGTTGAATCTACGGCCTTCCCAGTCTTCACGTTTTGATTTGTCTTCAGCCAAAGTGCTAAATTGTTATATCTCCTCAATCACTGCGGATCGAAAATATTATGTGCCAGTTCGGCCACCCCAAATTCATATATTAACCACTCTTATATACATACATCACATAATGGTTTGGTTGAGGGTGAGAGGCCTTGAGGGTCTTCAGCGCTTGCTCTTAAATGTAGACGCACAAAGGAAATGCGTCTGGATACCATGTGTATCCACAGATTTTGACACTTATAAATCGTATTACTACTTTTTTATGGCAGCTACTGAGTTTTCAAAACCAATAAAAACTTGTTGAGTTGCATGATGATAATCCGATGGAAAGGTATTTCGGAAAAATACGCACGTAAAATTATTAATGATGAATTTCGGGTTGGATCACTAATTTTTTCCGCATTGCGACCGTGTGCGTGCGGTATTGTGTCATTTGGAGTCTTAACCATGAAATAATAACAACGAGATTTAACAACTGATAGCAACTTGTTACGTTTAACAAACCGAATAGGTTGTAATTTGGGCAATCAATTAGGAGATCTAAGCTTTGGAGTTTCTTCCTTTGGTAGATCTTCTTTTTTAGAAGATCTCCTTTAGGGAATCTTTTTAGAAACTCTTCTTCCTTAATTGAAAATCTGGTTGATATTGAATGGCCCGATATTAGTCAAATACCTAAATAATAGGATAATATTACTCCGATAATTAATTTGATTTGTGCCAATGCCAAAGCAAAGCCTTTGTCTATTATTAGATCGAAATAATATAATATGGTGAGAACCACCATAGTAGTTGGATCAGTGTTGCCAGAATAGAGTTTATTATCCAATATTAGGTCGAAGAGCATGGGTGAGTAATGGGAGCGTAACTGGTGTATTCCATTGTGGATGTATAGAGATATGTTAGGTCCGTTCATTTTGGAGTGGGTGCATGGTAAATCGACCGTGAAGAGCTTGGTGACATTTAATCAATAGGAGCAGCTCTCTCTCTAGTGTGGACACTCGAAACTATTCTTGCTGGCTTGCGCCACAATTGTGGCCATATTCCGTACACACATGTCCTGCTCCTGTATTTCCCTTAAATATAATTAGTAAGTCGAAAGAAGAAATCGAAAGTAGCCAATCATTTGACCTGCTGATGGTCTATAGTTCTACGGTCACTCTCGGTCATTGTTACCAACAACCATTTCGCTTGCAAATAGATTCACTGATTCACTATTCACAAGAAGATCTTGTCTTCGAGAACTCGAACATGTACCTAATTTATTTTCTAATCCCTTCGAATGTGTACAGACTTTATGTTATCGTCTTTTCTTTCGTTGCGAAAGCTCACCAACTGGACATTTTGCTCTTGATTACTTTAGTTGTTTAAAAAGAAGAAGAAGAAGCTTTCCAAAATATTTTGAGAAATATTAGTTGTCTATAGTCTGAAGCTGCATTCCATCGTTTTGGGATCACGGTCGCCCATGACACATGCACTCAGACCTTGCCTCTATATTATATGCAGTGGAAGTCAGTCGTCGCGTTGCATCTCCCACTGAACAATTGGAAGTAAAAACACCACATACATTTATAGTGTATGTGCATCTCATTTATAAATGTCTATATAGAAAGAGAATGAATATAGAAGGCTTTAAAATCATATACATATAAAGAGAGGTTACTTCAGATCATAGGCGCCAACAATGCGAGGGCATGCATTAGAACTATCTACAAAGTAATGACGAATCCCAGATCGAGTCATATGCAATACTTTTAATTGATATTCCTCTTAATTAAGCGAAATACAATCGTTTAATTGCGATTTTATGGATGGTTATGGTGGAAAAAGCGCGATGACCAAAATTACGAAACAAGCGGCTGAGATTAATTATTTACTTGCTTTATTTATTGCTAATTAGCTAATTGATTATTTTATTGAAATCATCAGCGCTAAAAGAGGACAGCTTGCGACAATAATTGTTTGTTGGTGGCACCATACAGCTAGTGTCCGACATACAATTACGAACAATTGAATATCGAAACGGTATATCGTTTGGTTTTGCAACTGTTATATAATTTTCTTAAATAATTACTCAATAGTTGGTAAATTAATCCTATTAAGATTTTAGAAAGTTGTCAGCAAGTTGTAGGTGTACTACTACTATTCTTCTAGTGGCCACCAGAACGTCTGGATCTCAGCTCGCTTGACTTTCTTATTTAGCGCCCAGTTTCTATATTTTAATTTATTTTCAAATGAAATGAAATAAAATAGTAAAAGGGACAAGTTACCATATACATAGAACATTTAATTGGACAGTGTATAATCTCATCGACTCCCACGTGTCTACAATGAAATGATGCTCATATTATAGACACACAACAATGTAACTGTGACCATCCAAAGGTCCAAAGTAGCACGTCGTCTTATGCTATTACACAGTTCCAAGTAAGATGGAACCAGCATATGTAACATTTCCGTGAAGAAATATTGTTTCATAGTTTCTCTACCATGTACCAGTATTTTTTTTTAAATATCGTTGTTCTGGCGCCAGACATTCGATGCGCTTTTATTCTCCTCTATGCAGCAGCAACGCATCTCAAATATATTCTAATTAGAAATGAATAAATAGTAATACTTTTAGTGGAATTTCGACTGGAATTATGCCGCATTTCATTATAGCGACTAGATAGATTCGAAATCAATGCTCCAACAATGGGGTGGTGTGCTCCACAACAGAGCGCCGCCAAACCAATCGATGATCCTCCGCACTTGACTCTTCAGCACATTATTGTTGATAGGAGCTGAAATTTGCATAAAAACAAACTATTTTGGTCGCTAAGTTGCGTGTCAGGTTGAAAGGTCGAACAATAGATGGAGGATGACATTTTTCAGTAGAGTTTAATTAATATGAAATAATGTGTTTTGGTTTTGGTCTATTTCCGGATAGGAGATGTTTTGGTGTTTATTGGTATCAGGTAAATATTGGCAAAGGGGTATTAATTCACGTGTGATTGCTTTGGTTGGCGGGCGCTACTTAGAAAATCACGGACGCAGTGCAGAGTCGAGACGGCCGCGCTGGCACCTCCTAGCTCTACCACCCTCACTGGCGCTCTTTACTCGCGACTTCCGCCACCTTTTCTTTTATGATTAAATCCACTGATTACTTTTTATTTTTATGTGTATGTTGTGGATGCATTGTATTTGCAAACTTTTACGTTTTATAATACAACTTGTTTATATCCTATCCTGGTACCATAACATTCAATAAACATTTCATTTATGTGAGTAGAAATTAATTTTTGGCTCTATTATTTCTTTAGCGAATCGGAAGACAATTCGGAAGTTAATTTAACTTTACGTCTTCCCATAGGAATTTTGCTAAATTTTTAAAATTTAATTTTGTTAAGATTTTGGAATTAAATTTCTAGATTGGACGAATGGTAATAATTATCTGAAGTGGTTGGAAAAGCAACATTATAATACCGACTAATTGTGGTGTAAAAATTTGCATTAACGCAACTTGTAACAGTCATCCTCTTTTGCAAAAAGGGTTCGGCGTGTTTCATATTTAATTTTCAAGCAAACAATACTATATTTAGAAATGTACACTGTTGTATCGTTGGTCTTCTGTAAAGAAAACAATTAACGTTATCTTATATGTTGATTGCTGTATCCTTCCTAAACCATTTCGAAAAAACAGGAAACAAATAAAGAACGAAAAAAACAATGCATTTAAAAATTGTTTACATTGCAGACGAACACAAACAATAAAGCAAAGCAAAACTTCGGCTGTAGTGATTATTGAATTAAAATATATATTATATGCAAGTCGATCTTTTATGAGGGAAATAAATACCACTAATAATCATTATCCACCACCCTCATTCGTTGTCAACAAAACTCAACACCACATTGTATTTGTACATATCAATTTGAAAATATTCCCCACGGCCCACAAATCGCTGTCTTTTTCTGTTGCATTAATCGAAAACATTCGATTGCACATTTCACAGCGCAGCGCAAACAGAAGAGGGATGGATATTCAATAATTCAAATTTCTTTTTCTATCAACCGAATTATATATTTCGCGCATATGGGAAGACCATCTGTTAGAGTGGACAGACACGTGCATTTAACCAATATTACGTCACATGTGTTGTTTGTATTATCGACAATATTTATAACATAACACTTTATTGATCTGGAAAAGTTATACATTTCTTGGGCGGAAAAACATTAAGATCACGACCTTAATGTTCTTGTCAAAACATGTGTAATTTAAATGGCGATATAAAATCGGAGATTTGAATTGTAAATTCCAAACACACAAACAATCCATAAATCCCACAACTACTTGAGATACTATTACGAAAAATGCTTTACAAACAAGAAGACGAAGGGAGGGCAATTTTGACGTGGTGGAAAATAAAATGCGTTCAGCTGGGTTAACACGGCCCGATAAGTATACGAATAAGGATATTCCGCGAGAGCAACATGGAAAGTCGTAGGGGTTGTTGTATTATACTCTCCTAGTGTGTGTACTAAATAGAGCGAACTAGAAAGAGAGGGAAATTTATAAGAGTTGAACCAGGGTAGGTTTCCCTAAAATCATCATCTGCTCGTCACCCGTCAACCAGCTGGCATAAATGTAGCTGACGCATACTATACGCATTTTGTAAATCTATATAACGTAACGGCACACGCCCCACTAAAAATTATCATAAACCGAATAATATCGTATCGTTTTTGACTTGCTAGATACGAAATTTGGTTTGGTTAATCTCCTCAATTCTGAACAATCAAACAATTTGGATGGCTATCTGTTTGTGGTACTTTTGGACAGATGGTTGGTGTAAAAGGTCTTTAGGGGGCTAATTGGCGGTTTAACATAATTTTTTGAGGAGTTGAGGGATTGAAAATTGCTGGAAAAAATTCTGGAAGGTCTATAGGAAGAAGATCTAAAGAAGTTCCAAGAAGCTTTTGGTCTTGAGGAACCAAAAGACTAAGGACCAAACAAATGATCAAAGAGGTCTCCAAAAATTCTATAGCTCCTTCAGACACCGAGAAATCTTCAATCAAAATCCATTATTTCCATTATTTTGCCATACTAATGGAGTTTTTTGTTGCATTACCCATAAAAGTAATTGAAGCATACTTTTATTGTAAATGCTGTTAATGTCCTTTCTAGTACGATCTAATGGTAGAAATACCGAATAGAATCAGAATTGATAATCGGTATTAATATATTATATAACCGCTTAATGGTATATGGAAGCTACATGTCGATATTTATATAAAATTACACAATTTTCCAAATAGAACCTTGAACACGAGTTTTGTTTACTACGATGCGCGTTCAAAAGTGTCGTGTTCAGCACGTTAATTAAATAATTATTATGCTTAATTACCACCACCTTATTAAGATTTAATTATAAATTCCGACCAAAACGACTTCCTATAAAATGATTGACAAAATATCTCTGCTACAACCTGCATATTGGAGGAGATAGTGGAGCAGCTTCTCTATAAGAGCAATTTAGTTGGTGATAGCATCACGTGACCTTTAATTAGCCGGTGAACGGCGGAGGAGTATCAGGGCGGTTTGAGGGTTGCAGGTCACGCCATCCTTCGGGACATCCCTCATGACCAAACCCCAGCTTGACTGATCGATACCGAGCCTTGGTATGTGTGAGTATGTGTCTAACACCTTCCACCATAAGACTGTGTGCCGTGGCGGATCTCTCAAGATGCCGATAGATTTTCATAGGCGTGCAGAATAAATCTATTTTGAATTATTGAACACTTTTCTTGTTTTTTTCCCAAAAGGGGATGGTTCAATGATACAACTTTATACAAACTTTATTATTTGTACAAACTATACGTATAAGTATATAGAAAAGTTTCCGGTTTACGGCACGTGTTGCAAATTTTAAATTGCATACGAGATAAGATAATTATAATAATAAAGTTTTACAAAAGTTTATATTATCGCGTTGTTTCCATAAATTGCACTGTTTGCATTTGGATGTTCGTATGACCACATCGTTACGTTAAGGAGGTTTTTTATTATTTCGAGACATTTAAAAAATTTACCGCCAAGCTAATTTAGTAGTAGTCGATTTGTCGAGAGATGGCGCAGGAATTTCCTTTCAAATTTAAATGCTTTCGAAATGTTTAGTCGATTTATTGATAAATATTTTCTCTACCAAACTTAACAATTATTATTTTTTGTATTAAAATAAAAATAAAATTATTAAAGAGCGTCCAATATCTTACGACACTTACAATTAATTCTATTCTATTCAAAGTCAGATACCATGAGAAATTGCGTGTCCTCAAATTAAATGCCCAACGTTCAAAATTTAATATCATATTAATTTAATTAGATAATAATAATGATGACGCTTAATGACACAACAACCAGCCCTATTAGTAAACCATCAATTTAACCTGAATGTAATAAAAGCCATCTAGTTATTTAACACTTCATAGTTGAATTGAACGACGAAGAGACGCGCACTTTGCGGTAGCGGTTTCCTTCCGGTATTCCATCGCCATATAATATCATCATCATCATCCATCCAGCTATGCTCGCCCAATGGTCTAGTGAATGCCTCTCTATGTGCTTATAGCCCTGCTGTTGTTACATCCTGCTCCGTGAGAACCCACCACTAAATAGCGTCTCCTTTCAATACTCGGATGGTAATATCGACACTGTGGATCCGTGGGAATCGCTACAAAAATGGGGTGTGAGTGTGTTGTATACATTCGTAGTAGGCCTATATGTGTCAAGTTGGCTTTTTTTACACTCGTTCGTTTGATGATTGTCGGTGTCTGTTGTTGGCCTCCTACAACGTCTTGATTGACTGAATTAAAACAAAAAGCCAAACGCTACTCTTTTCTAAAAAGCGTAATATGAAATTACAATTAATCTAACGGACCTTGACGTTATTAAGAATAATTTCGACTTATGGGGTGCACATTATACCAGTCATTTTATAATGGTACTTGTTGATCGAAATTATAAAATAAAAATTCTGTAGTGAGAAATATTTTTTTTATTTGTATTGCATATTTTTATTTATTTGATTGAGGAAATCAAATTTAAATGCAAATATAAAAACATATTTGTATAATATTTCGTTTGAACGCATTTTGTATGCAATGCATATGAAGAAGAAAATGATCGGAAACAACAAAATAAATTGATGGTGCATATTAACAATAGTCAATTAAAATATCGCCCTCTCATCCTTTTGTGCTGATTGTTGCATGAAAATCATCAGTTAGGGGCGTAATTTAAAATCTCTACATACATAGCATGGATGGCGAAGAGGGTAGGTGGCCACGTGGACATCAGCTTATGACGCATTTCTCTCGAATTACTTTTCCTTTATATATTCCTAACATTGTGGGTGAAATTTATTATAATGCAGGAAGAATTACGTTGGAAAATGACACCACCCCACAAACAAGATATATTTATTTTTTCGGTTTTCAATTTGCATCACTCGTCGTCTCTTATGTAATAGATTAGTTGAGCTAATTGTGCTCAATTAAAAGTTATTAACTATATTTAGTCTTGATACGATTTTAATTCATCAATGGAATTAAATCCTTGCAAGTGAAAGGATTTTAAAATTATACACCCCCGAGGGACGTCTTTCGATTAGATCAATTTAGTTAATATTAAACGTTTATTAAGTGTACACATTTATTATTTTATTAATTTAAAACAATTGTGTACATTGAGTATAATCGTGTATGTATAGCGTATTGAATAGAATGGCTTTGGCCGAACAAAGCAGTCTGGCTTCGGTAATCAACTCTGAGAAATTGGGGGATTCATTTCGATGAAGGGTGTATATGTGTATATGGTTATAAGGGAAACCTATATTATATATTGTCTCACATATGGGCTCCCTTCATTTGCCAAACAACTGAACTGTACGCTTTTAGAGAGTGTAAAGAGTCATATTGAACGGCTTATCGATTAATATCTGATTATGACGAATATCATCCCCACTTTTTATGCCAGAGCTAACGCAATATCTCATGCTATTCGACCTTCAAAACATTTGGCGGCAAAAAATTACTATTTGAATTTATTATCGATCTTATTAAAGTGGAATATATTTTATATAAGAAAAGTGCATTATATGTTGTCATAAAGAGAGTATTCACCCTATAAGACATTGATTTTCAGCATAAGTTGTTTTGTACCCCAACAATGTGCAGAAATCCATCGCCATTCAAACAAAAATTTCAATTCCTATTTTCGAACTAATCAATAAACATCCCATATACGAAACAATAAATCATACTAACAGTATTGCATTAGGGTATTTTTTACATTCCACTAAAATACACAGTAGTGGTGGTTGAATGTGCATCCAAACGTACGCTCTCCTGACAAATGGCATTTATCTTGCTGCACACTTTGTACAATAACTCGAATGATTTGTTGCATTCGAAGTGCATTTTGCACAATATTCCTACATATTTATCGAATTTATTTTTTCGGCTATTTTATCTATGGAAATATTGCCTCAAAAATATTATATATTTATAACCATAAGAAAGGGCTGCACCCTCAATTGCATTTATTAATTGCTTGACTATGGAATGAGAATGCTTCAATTTTAAATTAGATATACAGGGTGTCTTTGTCATCCGACTCAAGTGCTTCATTACTATTGATTTTGTCGTCACGCCAAATTTATATGAATTTATATAATAAAGGAAGTTTATTAAAACATGCAAAATAAATGAAATTAAATATGAAGCGATTAAAATAGCGCTCTCTTATTCAATGTCTACTTAACTTCCTGCTTATATGGCTAATATTTAATTGAAACGAAATTTGAATTGAATGTAAACTACATTGACCGTTAATAAATATTTTCAAGGAGACAAAAACGTGCTAAATATTTTCTTATATAATCGTGAAGCATGCAGACCCTTAAAGAGTATTTTGAGAAGAATTCCATTCATCATCCCCAAAATAAATTTGTACACACTATATTTAGCTTATATCCGAGGTCGTACTTGTCGCCTAACTTATAAACTACCCCCCTATTATACATATAATAAATTAATCCCGTTCAAACGAGTTTGTATTTAGCACGTGGTAGAGATCCTGGCTGGCTGACTGGATGGGGGTGTATTATTAGCGTTGATCCGGTTCCTCTCAATGACAGACATTTTTCTATATCATTTGAGTGAGTATGTGGCATTTGCGCCCCTATATGTCGCCTTCCTTCTTATTATTTATACAGGGTGTCATTTTTTTCAAAGTTCTTTGTTTGTTAATGAAGATCAAGATTTGACTTTGTTGAATAGAATTTTCGAAAACGATTTAGATTTTTGAAAGAAAATATTTATAAACTTGTTTGTTGGTAGACCGGTTTCTATAAATATTGAGGAAGGAAGGAAGAAAAAGATGCTGATGCATCTAGTCGACGTATATTTATATATTCTTAGACGGTGAATATTTATTGGTTTATTAACCATTCCACCACATTTGGGGGAAAACAATTTTAGAAACAATTTAAAATAGCATGTTTGGATAGGATTTTTTTTTGGTTGGGATTTTATTTTTACACAATATGTTAACAAGATTATAACAAGAATGTTGTTGCTTCAGTTCTATATAGACAAGTTAATAAGTTAGTGTTTCATTTGAATAATATATGCGCCTTGAGTTTATTATAATTTTAAAAGTGTATGGTGTATATTTATCATAAGAGAGAAAATTACCTCGGCTTCAATTCGAGTGAATCATGAAAGAAATACGTTCAAGCACATACTTGAAAATATATATTGTTTACATTTAATGTGGTATTAATAGTTTTTACCATAAAAACGGATGCGAGTTAAAATATATAAGTTCTGGCCTCAACACATTTTATAATTTTATTAATAGAAATTAAATTTAAAAGACGCGATTTCATAACCTTTCCTTCCCGACGTGTAAAATTGGTTCACTCACTTTTAGATCATACGCAAATACTATTGACATATTTATTTTCTGATCTAATGCGCTGCACGATTTTTTGCCAACGAAAATTCAAAATATTCTTACTAACTTTCAAATCATCAGAAAAAAATATACTATTAAGGGCGCACGCACACAATGCGCATGTTCGTGGCGAATGAGCGTCAAATTTGCGCAGAAATAATTAAATTACGCTTTAATTTTATAAATCAAATTAAAATAGTGAATAATTGAGGAAAATCTACCCACAAATTCGCATTGATTTCGACGTGGAGTTTAAAATTTCATGTCATCAATAATTTACCAAATAAATTGTTGGTTTTATCAATCAATGTGAATAAAAATATGGATCGCGCTGCACCTGCATTGCTTCATCATACAATTTGAATTGACGAATGTTGCATTTGCCCTGCGCGCCGTTCACCGGAGCTGCTGAGCGTTCAAGATCACCGTATCGTAACGAACTCGACTCGAATGGGTTGCGGACTACGCTACGCTCTACCAACAGTCAGTACAGTATGAGTTTAGACGAGAGCAAGCGGACGTGCTCCAAAATGTATTGTCGAATCAAGAAATTTCGCAATTTCTCCAAAGAGATGGACTACAAATTGATCAAAATGATTAGTGGCAATGAGGTTCTGTATAATACGCGGCACAACTTGTATAAAGATTATAATGCACGTGAGACTGCTTGGGCTCGCATTGCGTCCAAAGTGGGGCGAAATGGTAAGATTTATGTCGCGATTGTCGGATTAGTATATTAAATAGGATTACTCTCACGTATAGGTGCTGATTGCAAGACTAGATGGAGAAGTCTACGCGATTTGTACTTGAAGAAGAAAAAGCTGGAGCGACGAGGCATTATGACGAAAAGCAGATGGCAATATTGCGACTTGTTAACATTCCTAGATGACTTCATCAGCGAGCGAAAGCTCGAATCGCTAATGCCAGAACCAGAACCTGAAGAAACGGAAAGCAATAATGATAATGGCGTCAACTTTGTCTCCGTTCCAATGGAGCTGAATCGCACCGCACACGAAATCCTATACGAACTCGAAGATGGAGATAATTCGAAGCGAATGAAGGTGGAATTGAACGAGGTGGTAACTGAAGAAGCAGAAGTGGAGGAAGAGCCGGAGACCTTTGGGGAGCAGGAGATTTTTGAGGAAGAAGATAGCTTGACACTTTTGCGGGAGATACGCGATGCTACCCAAAATAATAATCAAAATCCAATCAAGATGTTTTTCGATTCTATGGCACGAACTGTAATGGGATTTCCACCAGCGCTGGCGGCCCAGGCAAAACTGAAAGTTTGTCAAATTGTTACGGAAATGGAATGCCAGATTTATGATGAGGAGTTTGTTTGAAAAATCGGGACTATTAATTGATTGATTTTTGTGATAATGAATTTTAATAAATATTTTACTTTATAAAAACTTGCTTTATTTTGGGTCTTAGTTTCTTCCTTGCGTTTTGGTTCCTTCCTTAAGATTACAAGGATTTAGATAATTTCTCTTGAAGACCAAATGGTCCAATTTTCGGTACCAATTATGGAAATCTTCCAAAAGCTTATGCAAAATATTAAAATAAAGGATTAATTGATGCTAATTAAAGACTGGTAGGTAGATGAAAGTCAACCAAGCAAAAAGAAAGAAAAAGCTGTGACCGTTGGCCGTTGATGATGGTAGAACTAGTTTTTTGTTTTAGTAAATTATTGAATTAAACTTTACAATTAGAAACACCGGCATGTGATAATATTTAGTAACGATGAGCAATTGCAATAATTTGTAGTAGTTAATGGAAGAAGTTGCAAGAACTAGCAGCAGTTCCAGTTTTTCTTCGGTATATTTTATAAACTTTTATATTATTAATTTGCTATCTGTCGTATATGTAATTGGCTTGCTTTATA
Organism: Cryptophagus acutangulus; assembly: GCA_963556235.1. Taxonomy (NCBI): domain Eukaryota; kingdom Metazoa; phylum Arthropoda; class Insecta; order Coleoptera; family Cryptophagidae; genus Cryptophagus; species Cryptophagus acutangulus. The sequence continues at coordinate 10,786,135 of OY744559.1, read as the reverse complement.
TACTTATTTATATAGAAAGATGCCCACAATATCATTTATAGAAGGAGAACGACAAAAATATGCGACCTTCAGCAGATCCTGATGTCTTCAACTCATTTTAACAGCAGTTTAGCATTTCTTTGTTTTGCTGTCTGTAACACTTTTTTATGTCGTCGCCCTCACCACTTGTATACAAGCAAACTATACCGTGTGTGTTTCGAATATTAACTCCTCTCCTCATGATGTGCAAGACCAAAAACCAAAAAAAAAATATCGTTGACCAGCTTAAAGGCGCGAGCTTCAGGTTTTGTAGTTTAACTTTTTCTCTTTTATTTTGCAGCTCCTCAAAAGCCAATCAAGTATAGAGAAAGAGAGTTTAAACCTCTTATTGTTTGATTACTGTTATTTCGTTAAACTCAGCACGAAGCTGGGCGGTTTTCGTAAAAAGATATTCTTATATTAGTGTATGTAGCATAAAGTCGTTCTATCTTCAAAACATAACAATCAGCGATTTTTAATTTGGTCGTCCAGTTTCTCAGCGTTGGTCCAACTTTGCTTAGTCGTACCTTCATGCAATGTGCCTTTCTTAATCTATATAGACAAACTGGTAATCCCACTTTAATTCAATTACTGCTACGTCTAATAACCTGTTTTGTTATGGATAGCCATTTCTGGTATATGGAATCCCTATTTTTCTAACTTTGCACATACAGAGTTTCTCATCAGGATGAGCAAATGGAACGTACTTTATAGAACTATTATCGTAGAAACTTTCGACCAGAATTTCATCTAAGATTTTTGACATCGCCAATTCGGAAGCCATTATGTAAATTAGCAGATACAATTCGTAGATCAAATGCACATAAGCTATTTATTGATTCATTAATAATTGCATTATGAATCAAACAGCAGTATGGCAATTACTATTCCGTATCCTTCCTGTCAAAATCTAACTAATATACATCGAAATTAGTTACATAAGTGAATTTCTTATCAAAAACGTGCCATTTAAAAAGTGCAAGCGTCATTCATTAATTACATAATACGCTTTTAATTTGATTAAATCAGCTAAGGAAGCACTAATCGCATTTAATTGAAGAAATTTCTTCCTATAGACTCTTTATTGTGATAATTGCTTCGAAAATTTGATGACGCCATAATAAATAAAATATTTTGATTGGAAAGCAAAGCACCCTAGAAGAGGAGGCGCGATTATTCGATTTGCATGTGCAACCTCTTCGCTTCCACCAACAACTGCTCCCTTATTTTGCTTGCACTCTAATGACTCTCTAATATGTTTACATCTCTTGTTGCGCTTCAATTCGATTTCATTACGAATGCAAATGTGGGATGATTAAACGATTGGAAAAGAACACCACCACCACCATCCATAGCATTTTGATTTTATTCGATTGCAGTTTAATCGCATTTCATAAATATTTAATGGGTTTCGGAAACTTTTTTCTCCGTCATTCCGTCCAAGCGAACGGAACGTGTCGTTAACGATTAGAATGATGCGATTTTGTGGTTTTCCAAATGTAGAAACTTATCGTAAAATTTATAATAACATAATAAATACATGCAACTCTTAAAGATTGTGTGTGTTCACGCAATTTAACGCCCCATAAAAAGTGTCAAAACAGTTTATAATCTACACGTTTACAATGTACCGCTGTGAAAATTATATTATTAAATAAAATTGTATACGTTTAAAATTAACTTTATTAACAGTAACATTATTTTTGATTTATATTTTTCGTATAGTAATTATTTCATGGTGTTAAAATGCTACACATACGCGCGCACTACTCAGTTGAAAGGCTAAAAATGCAAACTTGATGCATTTCCGCAATTCATTACAACTTAATTGATAATTAAACGATTCCACGAACGCAATTCTATTTAATTTACGATCAAATGTACTTTTTCATTTCAAATATTATGATTGTAGCCTCCAATCCGTTTTACTTGTCGAATGTTTTTAGAATGCATTTAAAACGTGTCGACCTGTTGCGCATCTCGATGCGGCGGTTCTTCTCAAAATACACGACCTTTACCGTTTAAATATTTTGTTTATCTAAAAAGAACTGTCCCAAACAATTAACTGGTTCAGAGTTGACCAAAAAAATAATTAAATTACCAATTGAAATCAATTAAATTATACGAAATTCCTACCCACATAATGCTGTTATTCTATTGTGACTATCAAACATTTTTATTCAATAATTGATCGAGCTAATATGAATTAAAACTAATTAGATTAGTGTAAGAGAAGCTGGGGAATGTTTCTATAATTTTTCTTAAATCAATTTCCGGTGAGGTGAAACAAGATTTATCTACCTGCGAACTTAAACAGCCCTTTTTATTCCATTTTTTAAAGCTTTGGATACGATCTGACGTTCTACCTATACATATAGATTAGAAATAAAGTTGTATAGCCGTTTTATACATACAAATAATAAACACAAAAACATATTATTCTTTTGTTGAAGCTGAAGAATTGTTTTGTAAGGATATACTTGATTGTTGATTTGTTCAAAAGACGTTTTACCACAAACTGTACAGTCTAGATCAGAAAACCCCCTTTCAACTTGCATATTCTTCTATTAAATTCTGTTAAATGTTTAATTTGGGGTGGTTAAATATAAAGAGTATAATAAATTTGTCCTCAAATTGATATTGTAATATCGAGTGGAATTCTTATAAAGAAACCGTTAATGTCGTTATATTTACTATATTGTAATATTTTCTTTACAATACTTGAAGTTAATTAAGCTTTTTATCCACTCATTGTGAGATTTCTTGGGTTAACCCACGTGGTGATGTGGTGCGTAACCATGGTAACGCCAATAACAAGCTTGGGATTTTGCGCGGCAAATTTAAAAAGCTTCTCTTGTCAAACAAGTCGCAGAATTAGTCTGATTTCAAAATCTTAATAATGAGATTTGTAAGGAAGAGCAAACAATTTATTTGTATTTGCTCTGGTTTACTCTTCTCAATTGTTCGTAGTGTCAATACTTTGCAACAGTTTCAAATGCACCTATATCATTACAAAGTGCTTCAACTTGAAACAAATTGAACATTAACAATGCTCATTTGCTGTTGTTTACTCTAGTTCGGAGTCTGCAAACAACAACTTCAATAAAATAAAATGTGATCATGGAAATAATTTTATTAAGGTCGCAAACTGTCGTAGAACTAAATCTGAAATGATGACATTTCGTTACCGTTGAGGTTATGTTTGCTTGTCAAACAACTAAACGCAAATGTCAAACTTAATGCGCACAAACCAAAAGTGACTGATATTGATCACTTTGAAAATTAATTATGCATCAAGAGAATAAAATTTAGATTGTCGAGTTGAAATTGTCTACAGGGTGGTTTCACCCTAATTTTATTGGTAAAACAGGGGTGTAAAATCATTGTCCACGTTTTATGGGAGTAGTTCGGAAGGAGCTTGTTGAAGAACCGCAATAGCGTGTCTGTCGATAAATGAATTGAAACATTAAGATGGTAAAATCGCCCATGCCAAACACTTTCACTGGTCGGCGGCTGGCTATTGTTTGTACGATATTCCGAAATATATTTGCATTTTCAACATTCGAGTGCCTACATAGTGTCATTGCTTTGACTTGGAGAAATCGAACCATTGAGAGGTTACATAAAGTGTAGAAACTCTTACTTTGAACTAATTTCCTTGTACATGTTTAATTTGCTAAATATTCTCAGTTTACTTGCACAATTTCAAAATTTAGCACTAATAGAACTTGGAAAACAAAATAATTGAATCTCGTACATAAATCCAAAACAGATTTGCTCAAATATCTAAAGTAAGTAAGTTATGTAAGGAGGAAAGGAGGGCATATTATCCTTTTTGTAGTCGCTTCGTCGACCACTGCGAAAGTCCTTGCACAGCGAGCGAAATAACGCAGCAAGTGGTTCGAAATGCGCCAGTCCGCAAACTATCTCGCTCGTCCTTTCATTTACTTTTCAACTCAACTCCCTGCCATTTTCAGGATTCAGGACCAACATTCCGCACCAAATCTTAACCTATTCTCCAAACAATTAACGAATTTTCTTTTTTTTTCGAAATTTCTTCAATATAATTCTTATTAACAAAAGTAAAAACGAATCCTTCTGTAAACTTTTTGATACATATTTCCTCCTTCCAAAAGTACCATTAGATATTTGATGCTATCTCTATTACTGAAGATATGTGCGCTGAAAAAATGGCCTCTCCGCGCATCTAAGCCATGCCTCACAAAAAAGTTCAGTTTTTTATGAGTTTAGAATAAAAGTTCAATAAAATATGAACATATATATATTATTTGTTTGTATATAAATGCAGCAGGGAAAGTTCAGTGATGCGCGCTTTGTTCCACACAACAGTCGCGGTGGCTGTGACTGAGAAAATCTTCCGCATATCGATCGGTGCCTGGCTGTTGCCCGGCAACGGGAGTCAATCTGGCCAACACACAGGGAAAAGAAGGATATTTTTTTTATTTATTATCCTCTATTATCCCTTTTGCGTCGGCTGCCATCGGCCACGCTCGCACTGCAGGACGAGCGTTGACAGCGCTCAGCGAACAACGACGACGCGCGCGGGGGGGGCGATGATGAAATATGGGACACGTGGTTAGACTTGAAACGACGTCACTCGACTGCAAATCGACGCCGCGGCGCCCGTATAATGCTGCATTAACTGGGTGGCCAAAAGAATGGGATTGAGGGGACTTTTACAACACGATGATGATGGGAAAGAATCATTTTCAAAACGCGTCCGCCACTTGGAAATATGCTTGCTCGGGTGAAATGTTTATTACTGCACGCGTTTTGCTGCGCAACATTTTATCAATAGTCGTCGTCGGGTTGCTGCGGGATGGAATGGCGTTTGTTTAATTCTTATGGAATATTAGAATACTTTGGGGCGGTTTATTCGAAAATTTAATGGCGGTGTAGATAATAAAAATTTGAAAACTTTCGCACAGCAGGCATTAAAATCTATAATAAATATGGAATGCTGCAATACGAACTTACTAATAAAAGTTCCAACTTGTGTCGAAATAAATCTACTAAAACTTTATTCAAATTGTTTAAAAATAAATATACTTGCGCCAACTATTTGCTGACAAAACCCTTTCCCGTTAAACAATTCAGATTAATTCACCCAAATTTGAAATATTTGTGCCCCTCATAAATCTTGATCGTTTTATTCATGCAAATTTTGAAATAAAAGTTCTGCTTCAATTTTATTTCTTGCATATACTTTTAAGTCAATAAAAATTCTACTAGGCGTTTTTAAACTATGAAGGGTATAAATTACACTTTCGCTTCAATAAAGTCTCCCTATGTAAAGCAAATAATCCTCGGAGCTAAGCTGAAATTACATATTTATATCGAACCGTAAGGAAAAGTCAAAGGAAAAACTACATAAGAAGCTTTTAATAATTACCATAAGTTATTCCGATGTAATGGCCCATTTTCTATTGAGGTTTAATAGACGATTTGACGAACTGTCAATTGATTTTTAGTGCAAGCGCTTGACTTGAATCAAGCGCTCGATTCAAGTCAAGCGCTTGCTTTACTCAAGCGCTCGATTTGGTTTAGAAATGACGGCTTTTATTTGAATTATTTAATCAATATTTTTCAAACATATACGTATCCATTCAATTTTGCAATATCAAATTAATAAATCAACATAAAGCTTTTAACTTAATTTACATCAAGCATATAGCTATAATTTTGTAACTCCACTGTTAATAAATTAATTTAATTACATCCAATTTGCCTAGTTTTATGCAGGCTATTTGAAGCCACTATCGATTCCTTTGCATTGATTTTTTTGAAGGGGCTTTTGAATGCTGAAACAATTTTCTCCTGCTGGTAAGTTTTAAGTCCGGCCCTGTTGAAAGTAAATACTTCTCAAGAGTAAGTAATATCCAGCAAACCAAACCAGTAAAAAACGTTCTTTATAAGCAAGCTTTCAGAGAAATTCTAGGCTGTGTTATGTTAGGAAACTCCAGTGGGTACATTCGGTACGGGAAAGTCGGTTTTAATTTGAAACTAATATAGCTTCAAACTTCTAATCACTGTTTAATTAATTAATTTACAACTAGTATAGGTAAATACTTAGCTGGTTAAATATGCATATATCGGAGTCAATTTGTTAGACAATAGCACAGATAAGGTTATATACAGATGTGCCATCGGATAGGGCAAAGTGTTTCGCATTTTTATATTGCCAACGCCCGACTAGAGAGGGCTTTTTTTAGTATAACGCCGGCCACGGAGGGGCGCTGTTCTGGTACAAAGTCTATCCTATGGTAGATGGCGTTGCAAAATAATATAATACTCTAATAACGTAATATGAAATCATCTTCATATGGCCCAAACCACACCAAACCAACAATTACAACAGTTACAATTTAACAGTTGCAACCTTACGTCCAGATACAGTTTCTAAAACCATCCGTTAAATTATAATGTGATTACAGTTTTCTTTCAAAACAAAATGAAATAAACTATGATATAAAATGCATACTCCTAGATGTAGGCAATATAAAATACACGCGGGTTGAGGGGAAGTGATGGGTAGCGAAACCAATCTTAACGTTAGACCGCCTATCTGTTATACTTATCTGTGACAATAGTGCTATAATATTATTATTTTAGTCCTAAATAAATTACAAAAAAATTTAATGGTGCTGAAAATGTGGAGTAGTAAATTGAAAATAATAAAATTAAATATTATCTAATTGCATAGTGAATCCACAATTGTTATCTCTTCTATTCCTATTCTCCTTCTTTTCCGCAAGGCGCGCTGTGTTGTTTAAGGATTGTTTAATCCTGAGCGATGCTCAGATGTCGAGAAATCCGGTGTAGTTGCCATGACAACCGAATATATCCGGAGATGCGGTAGCAAAATCACTTTACCGGCTTCAAACTCGCAAATGCGAAAAGAGAATCATTTACCTCCAAGCACACCTATAGGTATTCTATTCAAAAATTTAACTTAGAATTAAAATAATCCTGAAGTGTTAAAAAATTAAGGAATGGATTGCTGCTTCAAAATAAAATAAATTTTTTGGGCCTTATTTTTTATTACATAATTTAAGAAATATTTGCTTTCAGGGGGTTCGAGGACTTGTTCAGCAAGTTACATACCAAAAACCAAAAGAGCCTTAAGTAGTTTAAAAGAAATGTTAAAGAAGGTGATCAATGCACACATTTCCTGCTAAATATAGTAATCTGTTTTATTTTTTCGAAATCAGACCCTCCCTTTTAAATGCGAAGAATTGGTAAAAAGCATATAAATTTGGCGGCCCTTGTAGGGGGAGGCCAGGTCGACTCATCTTTGCAATTGCCGCTGGTGCAAAGCAGCTGTAAAGCCTGTAAATGTTAAAAATTGTGTAATAAAACATCACAATTTTATGTATTTTTTTTTGGAACTATGTATTTATATAGTCGATTTTCACACAGGACACAGGTGCATTTAAGCGTATAAATGTCCTTCTTGTTGAAAATTGAATAAATATCGCTTTATCTTATTCATTTTACACTACAGACCAACTTCTACAAGCAGATGCATAATATTATAATAATAATGTATGCAAGTCTGTACGAAATAAAAAAAAAAGCGCAACTATATTATAATTAAACATTGAATATAACTGGTTTCTTTTTTTGTGCAAAACATTTAAATTTAGTGCTGCTTTTCATTCGCGATATTGAATTATCATTGATTTATTCAGCAAACAGGCGTTCTTGATCAACGAATGGTCAAAGACCCTTTTTCCCACAACCGAAAACCGGAGTTGGAAAATATTTCGCTCTTCTTTAAATTGAAATTGATGCATTTTACATTCAAATTTCATCAAGGCACCTTATTTATCCCACTTGGATAAAAATACAGTTAGGATCAAAGTATTGTGGACCATATTTTCAATTTGCATTACAATTGCGTCGTGGCACCATACTTTTACAAAAAAATACTTGGAATAATTTTGTAAGTCGACTACAAGTATTTTCAATAAAATTCCATCAACGATTCGCATCATTAATTGCGTACAATTAGGTACAAATTGTGTGGGACGATTTTTTGGCATTTTTGCAATCAGACGAATATATTTTCGGAATTCACTGAATTTCTCTTTTCATCTGGCTGTAAATATGTGACTTTGTTTGTGTGTTAAAACAAAGACCAATGCTCTGGTTTTCTATACTGTAATTTACTGCTAGAAAAGTACCATTTACCAAAAAATCGTACAAATCTCGGTATTATTGTTTAAAATTATGGGTTCCCATCACATTTTTCTCACATTTTCAATTTGTTTACTACAACCTACTGTAATATAATACCAGCATTTTACTAATGACGGAATTTGTGCTATTGTTTTTTTTTTCTATTTGTGACCATCTAGGATGGTAAATTCTATAGATTGCATTGTGTTCTTCAGCTATTTATAAGTACAGTTCAATATGTTAACCTCTTTCCATTCTATAAAATTTGTCAGAAGTTTCTTTCGTATGTAAATAGTTTTGATTTTGATGTAATTAAATTTAATCCGCTTGCAGTTTTTTTTTTTTAAATAATTAACAATACATTAATTAAATTGAGAATAATCTGCAGACACCGAGTCATATTATAAAAGAATTAATTAGATTACTGATTTAGATTAGATTAATATAACATCTATTTAAAAATGTTAATTTTCCTTTGCATACAAATTTGTTTGTTTAGGTATTTATTTAAACCAACATTATATTTAAAAATCTAATTTGCATGACTGTATTAACTAAACGTTTGGAATATTTACTAACAGAATTATAAAAGTTCATCGAGGCACCTTACTTTATGTTTGATAGACTGAAAAAAGACAATTAACTAGAAATTATTTAAAGCAATCAAAAATAGCTCTTTGACCTAGTTTCGCCTGTTTTATAATCTATTAAAGAATTCATTCCAAAGTCATTCCAATAATAAAATATTCGTACAAATGAGATGCTCTACTACAATAGTTAGTATATTGACCTGCATAATATTTGAAACGTGTAAACAAATACAATTTTACCAATTAAACCAAATAATTCTATATAATTTAATTAAAGTAATTGTAAAACGTATTGTTCTGCCATTTATGGATCCAAATTAGAAAATAGTAATTGTCTAACAAAAAAAAATCCAAGCAAATATATTAAATTGAAATTATCATCGCATAGTGGAAGCAGCATATTTCGCAGTGAAATGAATGAAGACCCCCTCGGCAGTAGTGGTGAATCACCATCAAATGAAATGTTGGCATAATCGATGTTTATTTGATTACGGATAGAGCAGTGGATGGGTGGTGTATATGTAGAAATGACACGATGGGCTTAAATTATTATTGCAAAGCTGACTGGTTGCATTGGGATCGTCGCTCAATAATTCCTAATTTATAGCCAATCAAATTTTGAACAATATAACCACGAGTATCATCTCTTGATAACTGGACGCAATTTCGAAGCTCAAAATGTTGAAAAGGCAATTGTTATTTTGCAAGCATCAAGGCACCTTACTTTTATCCGCTAAGAAAAATATGATTTTCCTCACACGTTATAAAATATTCAATGAATTCTTGTCTGCTTTATTTAAAGAAAATAGCTTCAGCTGAAAGAAATTTCTTAGAAGTATAATAAACTCATCGGTATGAAGATTTAAAATTAACTTTGTGTGGAAAAAAATGAACCTTGCAAGCCTATAAATACCTACTTGAAGAGAAAAAAAGGTAAGGAATGAATGACCAACCAAAGTGAGTCATTTAGTCAACAACAAGCATCTTTTTCGTTGCATTTAAATAAAATATAAAATGCATTTGGAAATTAAGCTGTAAATCATTTATATATAAGATGCAGCCTTGAAATGCATTGTAAACTTTCTCTTCGTCGTTCGGCTATTGACAGATTTGTCAAAGTTTATCCATAGACAGGTAAATGTTATTGTATTTAGCTGTATTTGTGTATAAATCGACTAACTGCGATTGAAATCAAAGCGTGCCGACTGTTTCTTTGAAGTGCATATTGTAGGCGTGCAATTATAATATAATTATTCATAATCGCGTGGTGGCGGAATTAGCTATGCAGCTAAATAAAGCCAGCAAGTTTCGACTTTAAAAGCGTCTCTGGTGCTCCTACTAGAAAATAAATGGCCTTAAGAAAAGCTTCTGCTTATGTTCACATCAAGAAGTGAAAAGTCACTATATAGGATACATTTATGAATTATTTATTAAGCCAGTTTCTGCTTAATTAGCGTTTAGCTGCACGCGATGAAGTGTGTGTGTGTGTGTATGTTTTTAAAACTAAAATAAGTAGTAGCCGAAGCACGCTGTTCAAAGCTGCTAATCTTGTAATAGTCGTCGTCAGCCTCATTCCTTTATTTATAAACAAAACGCCATTAAACACTAAACAAATTATTTCGAAAATAGTTGATCGCATATCAGCTGTCACTCTAAATTAATTCCAAACTCGTATGACTGGTTTTCATTCACTAATATAGGTGTACATGCACTGATAGCGGCCTCATACAACTATAATTAACCGAAAAAATATTGTTTTTAATAATCACTTATCGGATCAATTTGTATCAACACAATAAAATCGGAAAACTGCATCGAGGCACCTTACTTTTTAAAGTACACGCATTTTATGACTAGAGGGAGCTAGTTAGAAAATGATATTTGGCGCGGCAAATTCAAATATAACGCTCCTCATAGAAATAAGATACATCGAGGCTATAAAATTAAATAATAGTAGATAATATTTAAGGACTTTCTAAATTAAAGTCAAAAACCCTATTTCCCATTTTAATTGCTGTTCTACTTTGTCGCTCTAAAACGAAAGTTAAAAAGTCCTTCATAAATATAAAAATTAAGAAGCCGAACATCAACAGAACCAAACTAATCGTTAACAGCAATAAAAGAGGTCTTTATAACAAGGACGTCATGCCTTTACAGTTCTTAAGTTCTACCGACACCACTGGAAGGGTCATAATGACGAAAGCTTCCAGTCGGCCGGATGTACAAGGTTAGTTTTAGTTTAGGCCCTCATAGATATATTCCCGCAGCAAGGTCCTTTAAGTTATGGGGCAAAACACACAGCATGTCCCTTAATATACAAAGCGAGCCAAGATAGAGAAAACCGACGACTGGTCTGGTCCCCGGCTTCCATACAAAACCAAGTGTTGTATAATAGAAGTGCGGGCGGGGTTCCTGTCAAAACCCCTGTAGGACTTTACCGCAACCAAAGGTTTTCTCCACTCTATACATATCTCTGTATAGTAAACAAAAAAAAATCGATCTCTTTCAAGAAGCTTCTTCATCGGCTAGGAAAAATGGACAACGACTTGACACATCTGCACCCCATTGTACTATCAATGTTTTGTAAATTTACTAGTTTGCACAATAAATTCGTCTTCTAAATGCCCAAATATCACAATAGCCTGCCAATTACTGTCCTGTGACAACTATTATTACTACCATTCTATTTGTCATCCATCATTTTTTTTGCAGTTTTACTAAATACTACTGACTGCCGACTGAAAAACTCATTCAGTATTATTATTTATTGAATGTCATATTATTATTTATTAATTTATTTATTTATCGTTAATGATATCAGCAACAGTGCGTGTAATTAAGTCGTAGTAAAGACATGATTGCCATTCATTTGAATACAAAACAACCTGTTGACATAATTTATAATTTATGATTATTATATAAACCACATACATTTTTATGTTTGATCTGAATATGTCACTAACGAGTGCATTAGTTTTAACTAGGAAATTTAAATAAGCTTCTTCAAAGTAATTATGTACATCCCGACAAATTTAATTAGATAGTACATACATAGGTGGAGCTTTTTAAATTTGCCGCGCCAAATATTGCGGCGTTACCATGGTTACGCATCGATTTACAGACGGGTTAACCAATTACATGTTGGGATTTGACGCGGCAAATTTAAAACTCTCCTTTATATTATTTTGATCTTTTAGGACACCCCGTAGAGAAATATTAAGGATATTATTTATGTATTGATAAATATAGTTGTTCAAAATTCCAAAAAAAGAAGAAAAAAAATGGTAAAGCCTCTTATGCGCCTGCTGCACTGTCGAAATTCCAAGAACAAGGGTGTTGTTCGATTGTGCAGTGCCAGTGAGAGAGAAGAGGGCCTCTTTTTAAGTTGTCGGGGCCCCAGTTTCTCCAAACTAAATATACATTTGAGAGAATGAGAGACTCAAGAGAGTGTGATAATCTTATACAAAGTAGCATTTAAAACGTGAAGGATAGAAGTATAATGCATACATACAACCAACCAGACCCAAACATAAACATATGTATATTTAAAGATTATTTATTAGGTTGATGTTGTGGTTGACTGAAATGGTCAAACGTTGGTCACAGTACCAGATATACGACGTTTCTCCGATTTTGAGACCAGCAACTCGGAAAGGTGTCGTCAAATTTGTTTCACAATTCTCAGAAGTAAAAACTGGATCTTTTTGGTGTCATCCGCACTAAAAATCTGTATTGTTGCCATATACAATTATTTATTCTTATGATTAATAGCGACTATGAATTATTTATGTGCTTATGTAATTAACAAGACTTTATTTATATGTATAAATAATAATTGCTATTATCTTATTAATTTATAATAGCTTTTAATTAAATCAAGTTAGTTTTGACAGGTACACGCAATAAAAAGTAAAATGTTTACAAACAGATCAATTTCAGTTAAATGCCTGTCAATGTTTATTTTTTTCTCTGCGTTTAAGTTTCGAATTAAATTACACTTAAATGTTTTCCGAATTGATATTGTGATTTGCCCCGTATAGAGAAGTTTTGGCAAACAAAATGTAAAAAAGAGTAGCAAAAATACGTTGGTTGGGAAACATTTTCGTTTATTGAGCAAAATACATTTCTGGGGTGCTTTGGCCCTGACCGTATTGGGAATTCCGATTGCATACCGGACGTTTCTCACGTTTTCATCTTTTCAAACTTTTCGTCTTTTGTGTCGTGTGTGTCTCTCAGAAACCTCTCTCGCACAGAATAGAAACTTTCAGAAAATGGATGTGCCCTTACTTTGCCTTCCCATCTCGCTCTTTTCGATCAGTCATTCATTGATAAAATGTTCAAACCCTTATTGCAACTCATTTTTTACCTTCTACCGACACAGCTTTATATGAAAATATTTTTCGAAATAAATTTATGAGTGCAAGCTAATTAAATTGTGAAATATTCGATAATAACGAGCCGCCACTGAATTTTGCTCCTTTACAAGTTCGGCATTATTTTTTGAGGGTTGTTATGATTTGTTGCCCCTGTTTTAACAGTGACTGTGGGAGGTGGCATTTTCCCATCATCATCCTTTGCATCAACCCCACTTAGATTATATTGCAGGGTAAATGAATGAATGTCGAACACGAGAATAGGGCCGGATTGAGTTAAAAATTGACGCGCTGCACAAATTTCCTCCTTTCTGCTTAGTTAAATAGTATAATGCTGCTTAATCCCCATCGAATTTAAAGGATATTATTTAGGGATATTATGCATGGCACGCTGTGTGTATTTAACAAATCAACGTGTCAATCTCAATTGATATGACAAGATATTGTCAATTGTTTTCATCATTCTGTTTTGTTGGTTTGGCTTTTTGGTTTGATGAATACTAATTTCATTTGCAACTAATCGTGGCTAGTTTACGAGAAGTATTCGAATAATTTGCACAAAATATGCAAATTGTAGGTTAATAACTGCGCATTCAAATTAACCTCAAAATTAATTATAAAACAATCGGAACTTACATTTTTTTAATAATAAAGGGTCGCGATGGTCTTCTTTATCGGATGGTATAAGTTTTATCGCATTTTCATCGATCACAAATTCACAAAAATCTAAATCACTTGCATTTTTAATTTTAGTCGGCGCCATGTTTCTTTTTCTTTGACAGTCGACTCTATTCGAATTCGAGCGCGCGCAATTCAAATTTTAATTGGCGCAACAAAAGGCGATGTTTTTATTTTCTCAGATTTTCTTGCATCATGATTGAGATTTTTGCAATATCAGTGGGTGGTATGAAAAGATAATTATATAGAATGCATTTCATTGATTGAATAAGGAACGAACTCTAACGTGGTTAGGAACAATAAATAAATAGTATCACGTGTTTGCCACTGCACATTCACTTTACTTGATCGTAAATATGCCTCGAGCAAGTCGTCTTAGAAAGGAATAGGATATAGGATATGCATGTGTGTGTATTTCTTGTCCATGGTGCATTTTTATTCTACATCCTTATATATTCCATACCTACTTATTTATGTACTTAACAGATTACTATCAAATATTTTATTAAATTCCTGGTCTAACATGATCAAGAATTTACCTGCAAGATATTATTAGTTGGTTTTATTTAAAAATATTTAATCAATAGTTGAAGGATTTTTGCTAAGAATGTTTGGGTTAGGGTCGTCTGGTGGAAGAATAAAAAGCAGCACCTTTAGCAGTATAATCAATCAAATTGGATCGATTCGGGCGCTAAATAGGGGCTATTAAGCTCTATATCAAGGTATTTATTTTACTTTTAAAATGCTACATTTTATACCTTTAATGGACTAGAATCGCTTCTTAGTGGACTTTTTCCTCATCTGCGAAAGTGCTCACCAAAAAAATTCTATTCATGCATGGAAGAATATTTTTAGGCAAATTGGCATGTTTTGTAACAATTATTTGTATGACGCTCTATTGCAAAGTGTAACACGTTCCAGCGCAAAAAATTGCAGACAGAAATATAAAAAAATAATTTCGCTTTAATTATTTTTAATTTAATTGAATTATTACCATCAAATGCGTTCAAACACGTGCTCCATCAAATGCAAGCAATTGCTGTCACATAGCACAGACCCAAGTCTATAATAAAATGTGATGGCATTGAAATATTGTTTTGTTATAGGTTGTATGATGATAATTACATAAACAATATCATGTAAACAAATTATAAAGATCACTGGTGAATTGTAAATTAGATTATAGTTTGTTGTTGTTTTTTATTATCGAAAATTTATTAAATTTGAAACTTTTCATATATAAATGATTTGTTTTGTATAATTGCGTTGAATGTGAGACTTGTGGTGTGACAGGTGCGGGTCACCTGGGGCACTGCGAGCAGGAGGACCAGGTGAATCCCACACGGCACGAGCCGGCCCACATCTGCCATCCAGTTGTGTTCCGCGGACCACTTTTGACATTTGTTTGACGACGACGATGGAACCGCCACTTTTTCTACCAATTCTCATCGATACATGCACTTTTTCATCAATTATTAGTGCGGCTGTATTAATTTTGTTGACAAATTTGGACGAATTAAGCTAAACACCTCGTCTATTAGCAGGTCATTAATCATTTTAATACATGTTTTAATAAAACCTACAGTGTTTTGTAGAAAATTATATGGTGGGACTAATGCCAAAAGCATTCAAGCTAATTGTCGAAAAGTCTAACGGAATTTATGTTGGAGATTTTTCATTATCATTAGTCGCGGAAATAGTCCGTCGTGAGGTATTATATGCAAATTGGAAAAAATGACAATAAATGTGAGAGAAAAATGAGTAACATTTACGATTTGATCTAAATATCTCGAGCATTTATTTAATTATGAAAATTACACAGTGCGAGTTTTCTATTATAAAATATCACGCTGCCCTTATATGGTATTTACTGTATTTGCTGGTTCTAACACAGTGCAAGGTAAAATATTTACAAGGAAAAGTAAAAGTAGGTGGCTTGCCAATGTTTATAACTAATGAGGACAAAAGATTATTGTTGGAATATTAGTGTAAACGTTGAGAGTATAATTGAAAATTTATCACCTGCTTAAGTCATCAAAACCGATTATTGAACAAATCGATTGCTTCATTTTAACTACCAACAATCGAGAAAGAGGTTTGATATCGATTCAATTTGGGAAGAACTGTTGACTTTTATTGCGCACTTGTTAATTCGCAAATTCACTGTACGTCCTAAAAACATCCGGTCAATTTTGGATTATCCAATAGCTTGTATTCCTGTTACGCTTTTCCCAAAGTGAATTGTCTCAAACACCAAAGGGATCTTCCTCCTACTGCAGTGTCTTCACGACGTCAATTTGTCGTAATTGTATATACAAATTAAAGAAATTTCATCAAGGCGCTCACGTAAATAGGGGAGCATTGACGTAGTTTTGTTAGTGATCCAAAAACATTTTCCAATTTAATTACGTATGTAAAATAGTCAACTGGAAAATAGCTACAGAGGAGGAAAATTACGTCTAATATGCTAATTCAAATACACTCGCAGATTTTTTCGTAAACTTGCAACATATTGGTATAATAGCGCTATTATTGCACGTGTAATCAAAAGAAAGGGTCTTATCCTTATCAATAACGAAATGTTATAGGCACAATGGCTATTAATTTAGCCATAATTGTATTGTCACAGGTTATAAAATGGAATAATAAAAAAATAACAAATCAATAACAATCTTATCAAATTGGCATCCATAAAGTTTCGAGGTCCTTCTGATAACTCTGTTAAAACAATATTTACAGCGAAAAAAAAAACCTTGATAAACTCGTCGGATAGTATAATAGAATTAAGTTTTAAAGTGAAATGTATTTTTCCGACCCGTAATTCTTAGCGGATTTTTCATTCACGTAACGCAACAAGGATATTTGGTCCTTGTTTGGTGGAGGCGCCGATGCCGGTGAATTGAGGACATATTGCGCATATTCTGGCGGAGAAGAAATGCAAAGTCGGAGCTGAGGTTATCCCTTTCTGGCGTAACCAAACATTATCTCATTTGCATGTAGATGAGGTGTCGTACTAACTGTGTTCCGGAGCCTACCGGAATTAAATCCGATAAAATGTTATTTTCAAGCATGCACACACAACTCTCTTCGTTCGTAATATGCACCCATTCTTGTGTGCTGCTTCAACGCTCATATTTATATGAAATATTATTGTGACGAGGACGAGAAATTGCTCTAAATTTAAAAGCATACTTTCGTGTTTGCACAGCTATATAAAATAAATAATATTTCATTTACACCTAATTTTAAGTAGATTCCGATAATTGAAATTTGCTGTTATTGTTATTATTATTATTGATTGGAAGTGTATGAAATTAATTTGCTTGTTTTATGGCAGGATAGGAAAATAAATAACACAAACGAAATCCATTTAAATTTCAGTAAACAATTCCTATTGCAGTGTTAAATGATGCGCTTCGTTATTTCTATTATAAGTAAGTGAAAGAGTGTAAGTAGTTTAACTTTCAAAACGCTCAGCGACGTCAATTAAGAAAACACCATTTATTCACAAACAGTTATACTTCTAGTAGAGCAAATAATCATATACGCAGATCCATTCACAGTCTATTTCAACTAATATAAACAATTCATTACTCTTTTCTTCGTCCATAGAGAAAATCATCTCCAAAAAAATATACTGGGTGTTATCTCGCTTAAGTACATAAATGATAATGAGCGTGAACAAATTACGATAACACCGGAAACCACTTTTTAAACGTTATATTTTAATAATGTGTATTAATATGGATTTATGCACTTTATCTAATCTAAAACGCGATAAACGCAAGCTTTTCAATTTGGTTTAGTATTTTGTTTCAATTTTCTAGTTAAATAATTAGAGACCAATTATTAAATTAAGGTAATTTAATATATAGAAATTTTGAGAAACTTATTGGTCTTTGAGGTTCATGGAATCAAATTTTACGAAATCTATGAGAAAATTTGGACTTTTTGGTGCTTTTTGATGACCTGATGGAGCACTGGCTTCTGACCAAAACTGCCCAAATTTTTTATTTAGATCTAGATGCTCAAAAACTTGATATTTAAGTTTCCCCTTCCTAGTTTAAAGCTTAAGCTCCATTCAAACCTTTTTTCTGGATCTTCATAATCTTTCTTCCTCTTAATATCAACCAGATATTTACAGTAACCGAACTTTTTACAGAAATCTGGTCATGGATGATCAGGTTTCCAGCCGTTCTTGCATAGTCGATGGCAAAATGAAGTTCAGTTGGTATAATTCTTATGTTTTTATCATCATATATAGGAAGATACATGCCACCACATTACAAGTCCATGGTGTATGACTATCAAGTATATTCTACATAGCAATGTAGCGGTCCTTGCTGACGTTTCCGCGTTCGTACTACACAGATTGTCACATTGAGCACTTGAGCAGAGTAACGTTATAAAGTATTTACCTATGTGGAATGCGTAATTAACTTGTTAAGGAATTCTTTACGTGCACAATTTATAAATTCGAAATATTGTTGTGTCGATATGATATAGCGTATTATCTCTGCAGATTAGCAACTTCTGTTTCAGATTCATAATTTATCATTTTGCCATTTGGCTCTAAGCGCCAAGACTTATGAAGTTAAGTTGTCAATATGCAGGTAAACATATTTACATATAAATAAATTATGAATAACATTATTAATAAATATCCATTAGTGTATGTAAAAGCATAAATCAATCTGAAGAATAATAACAATATAATAAAATCATTCATAATTCTATTACTCGAAACGTTCGATAGTAAAAGACACACCTCTTTGTGTGTATGCGTTGGATACATTATGTTTGTTGCCACTATATAAGTAATTAGAATGATGATATATATCTCTCAATGGATTTATTGTGCATTTGCAAGTAAATTAGTTTATTGATTTCGAAATTCAATTTTGCACGGAAGTATCTCATTACTCTTAAAGCATATTATAATAATGATTGACACATTTAAGAAAAAGCCACCTGCACACGAGAATTAATTTGTTCGACAATATATTTTATTAATTTAATATAACTTGATGTTTATCTACTAGCGATTACATGTGCAATTAAAACAGCACGAATTAATTTCCGTCTAAACACACACATGAACACATTTTTTTTTAATCTGATTTCCTAGGATGTAATTACTAGATTTGTTTCTATTAGATTCACATCTAACTTTTGCCATGAAACTGCAACAAATGCAATCTAAGTGTCCATGACCGAAATGCAGTTTAAATTTGCCGCGTCAAATACCAAGCTTGTAATTGGTTACGCACTGCTTTACGGAGCGCAGTAATTTAAAGCGCGCCAAATTTAAAACACTCGTCCGCAGTCTCGATGGACAAACTTTATAAAAATGACTTTCAAAGTTTATAACTTAATTAAGTTTCTTCTACTGCATCTAATTGCTGAAAGGCTACGTTTACGAAAAAGTAAGCTAGTTCATAAATATCTAATTCCTAATGGGAGTTCGCAGTTGTCGACATTCTATCTCCTGGCAAGGACATGGCGAATAAAGTAAGCCCACTTGTAAAAGTGTAAGCTAATCATTTAAAAAATTACACCATAATGCAAATATAAATTAGAGATAAATTTCGCTCATGCTAATTATAATGGATTGAAAAATATCACGACCTCATAAACGTTTCTACAATCTACAAATTCCAGACAATGTATTTTATTAGAATTTCTTTCACTATAACTGTACACATACGGTGTATTTTCAACAATGCTAACCTTTCACCACTTTTTCAACATTATCCGCTTTGACCTATGACAATATTGCCTTAATTAAAAAATCTGACATCAATAACAATATTCCATTATGGAGAAGTAAACGAAAAATATGAGTTGCGTTTCGAAAAAAAAAACGTCGTCGTAAATGCACTTTAAATTGGCCTTGGATTTATTAATTGGTATTTCAAGCATCACATTATTAAATTATTGTGTGCATTGTTTACAGTTAATAATTTCTAGTTAAACTATGTCGATGCATAATATATAAATATCATTTTTTCCAATCGCTTCATGCGGATATATAAATGCGATGATGCAAGAATGATCTGGCCTCAAGTGTGATTCTATTTAAAACGATTATAAATGATGTCCTTTCAACATGGAAGTCGACATCAAATCAGTCCATTCTAATTCAGTTTAACGAAATTCCTTTTTTCGGTTTATAAATAGATGCATATCCGGAAAAGCCAAGGTCGACAGACGTACACCTAATAATAGACAAATACATGAAAAAATAAAACAGATCCGTTAGATATGTGCATGTGTATAAAACCGAGACTGAGCGAGAACGAAAAAACGCGTTCATAAGGGTTGGAACATTGAACAGAAAAATAAAATGTGTCTTACACACTTTTTTTTCTGTCTGCTTTTTATAGGAATATAAACGCTATTTTGGATTTTTTTATCTCTATTTTATTTTTAAATACCAGTATCACCTTTTTATTTAATCATGCTGGCATGGACGGAATTGTTTGTTT
Organism: Cryptophagus acutangulus; assembly: GCA_963556235.1. Taxonomy (NCBI): domain Eukaryota; kingdom Metazoa; phylum Arthropoda; class Insecta; order Coleoptera; family Cryptophagidae; genus Cryptophagus; species Cryptophagus acutangulus. Next base: position 10,765,786 of record OY744559.1, on the reverse strand, counting down.
GGCTGGTGGGAGACATGGGGACAAGTGTGGACAGACGATATGGTAGTAGAAGGCTTTCATTCATCCAGGTGCTGGTGTTATGGAGCAGCTGAGACAGGTGGCTATGTCTTGCAGCAGACACTGCGTTTATTAACAGATGAAGGCACTACTTGATGGCTACTTATAATTTGATTAAATTGTACTACAAATGACCAATCATGATTTTTTTATTGATACTTTGAAGCTAATTAATCGAGGATAAGTAATACAGCTCAAAATATTTGAATTTGGCGCCATTAGATAGTCGGGCGACTTCGTCGAAGCGCGTAATTATTTCGTACATGGTCGCAGATTTCTTTTATTCGTGAACTATGACTCTATTTTGGCTAAATAATTTCCTACACAGGAAACATTAGTCTATAATGTGCAAATTAATGTTCATTCTTTCATAATCACGACTGATATATCCGTCAATTGTTTCTCGAAAATCCAATTCGAAATTGATTATTTATTATTAACCAACATTTTCCGCTGGCGTTCACTTTCAATTTGATTGCGAACGGAAGGGAAAAAGATTCACACGCAATTTAAATACGAAGAAAAAAGAGTTTACAGTCCCATCCATTAGAAATTTCGCATGCAAAGTGGACTACAAAGGAAAAACAAATGTTTGAAGTTGTTGGTGTCATACCCTATAACATTTACACTAAATTAGAGATCTACATGTATTATCCCAAATTGGTGTATGAGCTTTATAATTATATTTGCATGGGATCTGCGGTCAAACAGGCAACAGCAGTGAAATGCTTGGTTGATGTTGATAGTGGCGGTGCTGCTGCCTCTGCTGCTGCTGCTGCCACCCACCCACGTGATATGCGGGACAGCCCACACGCATAAACCAAAAACCCTGGCGGTTTATATTACCAAGTAGCACACTTTACCCTCTTGTTTTACAAGACCACCACCGTCCAACAAGACCATCATCTTATACATCAAGAATGACAATCAAGTGCAGCCCAAAACACTTTTGTTGGATTAAGTTACCAAAATGACCTCACACGTTGCAACTTATTTTATTGCATCTTAATTGGATCAGTAGTTGAATTTGAATTAGGGGGTCCTTTTGCACTTAGACAAATGAGCCCAAAAGTTTGACCAGATTTATTTATTGAATTTTGCCAATAAGACGCGCTTTTTCTAAAGAGCTTTTGATGCTGAGGATCTAAAGAGGCTACAACCATTTATCTTCTAACAAGTTTCACAAACAATTTAACTATTGTCAATAAAGGAATGGAAGTCGTTGAAAAACAATGGATCTTTGTTGTTAAAATCATTGACTTAGATTTCAAAATATCTGTTTTATTCAAGAATGCAACTTGTTGGAAACGACTAATTGAAATTCAATCGTGGCGAATGCAGAAAGGAGCAGTTACGTTTAAATATCTACTTAATCCACTACTGATTTCTATTCAAGCCAAATTTTAATTAAATGTTAAATAAGTCAAATTGAAGTTCGTCATAATATTTGAGAGAAAAAAGTCCAAATGGGTGGGTTTCGGTTACGTGTGTGTGAGAAAAGCACACAATGGAGCCGATGCTGTTTGAAGTCTGAAGAGAAAAGAGAAACAGATAAAGGTGACGTAGGCGGTTGATGTGAAAACGTCATGGAAAGTTGTGGGTGGTGAATTGGAAACGGAGCAGATTGTATGTAGCGCCCGGTAAATCAGACGAACAACGGTCCAAAAGGGAATGACGAGAATGAGAAAGGAACGAAATGATGAGAATGGGTGGTGTGAGCCTGGTCTGATGGGAATCGAGAGAGTGACGGCAGTTTTGGAAAACTGCGAGAGAGAAGATGTTTTGCTCCGAGCAGCCGAGGAGCGTAAGACGGACGACCAGATTAACTTGATGCGGGGGAAAAACGGCCGTTCTATATAGTGCCTGATTTTCGCACGGTGAGGTGTTTATTTTCGAAACTGGGCCATTACAAACAAATGATGAAAATTCATTATTTCGCTGAATCGTCATTTTCCGCCGGATATTGCATTAACATCCGCCTGGAGTGGATGCACCCACGCTGACGTGGAGGTCATCTTGGATCATCGGTGGCTGATAAGAGAATCTCTCAATCGCAGAAATTAAAAAGAGCGCTAACCACTCAAGGTTGCTTTGGCAAGGTAATAAGGTTTACACTTGCCGCACAGTGGAATGTGATTTATTATAAAGCACAAGCATACAAGAGCCATTGAACCGGACGATCAGATTTTAACGGGCGTTAGAGAGATATGTTACTCGATATTTAACATTCTGGGCGACGTGTGCGTTGTCTCTGTTCAAAACTGGCTTTGCTTGCTGTTGGAAATAACAGAATGGAAAATAAAGTTATGGACGTCTCGCGCTATGCATGTATGAAATGCACTCTTCTTCAAGAAGAAACCAGAATAGACATCGATCTATGAATGTTTTCTCTCTTCTTGCCTATAGCTTTAATAGTTCAAGGAGAATTCATCATCCAACACTCAGCTTTTAATTCTATTTCGCTTCCAAGAGCAAATCATTTTGAAGAACTAATAACTTTCTGCTTTATTTTAAAACCATTCATTACGGTAAATAAAAATTGTTGACAATATTTATTGGAAAACCCATATCCTCGGCTTGGTCAATATTTAACTAGCATTTTATGAGCGACTTTTTGTTGGTCTATTAGTCTACAAGCGACAGTTTTGTTGAAAAATATATTTCAATTCGAAATAATGAAGTAACTAAGTGAGTAGCAATCAATTAAATTAGTTCATCAAGTTTGGCGTGAATGGAAAAGCGCAAAACCCTTAACAGATAATCAAGAAGATCAAAGATGACTTAGGCAAATGTAACATAATAGATAAATGGAATGTCAAAGCGAACTGTTTAACCGAAATTGAACTTGATTTTCCGACATGAAAAGAAACATCCAGAAAATCAAGTTTTGTCATTATATTATTAAATATGTGAATGACGATGATGATTATGATGAAACTATTCTGCTTCCAACAATTATTGTGGGTTTGGTTGGTTGGTCTATAGGTATAGGTATGTTATGGTGTGACGAGGAAAGCGATACTTTGCCGTGGTGTCAAAAAGGGATGTAATCTTGTTGGAGATCAATACGGCCTGTGGCGTTTAGCCAGGCGAGGCTTCAGAGAGAGGACTTTGGGACTTGATACAAAGTTTATACATTTTAGTGCAAACGAACGTATTATACGGTGTATTCCAAAAGGCGTTGCTGCCTGCCGCTCGCTCACCCTGCCTGCACCAAGGGTTCCTTATCAATTACCTAATTAGCTTACCAGAATCAATTCTTTCTTCCTGTAAACTAATTTTCTAAACGTTTAGGAGGTTGCCAAAAATTTTGACCAACATGATATTGCTTTGGTCTCGCTTATTTTAATTTTGTCCGATGCTAACCAAGACAGTTATTGATATAATAAAGATATTAGAAGCAATTTCGGTAATGGAGTGTGATAATGAAGACTGTTTGATTTGAGGATGTGTATGGCTAGATTCAGTTATAGCATCTTTAGGGATGGGTCGAGTTGCACGCCCATATCTAATCGTAGATTATGGATGATAGATTGAATTTACCTGCTTTGATTTATGAACGTCCGAAGCCTAGTAGCATCAACGGATTTTATTTCGTTTTAATAGTATGATAATTTTTGCTTCTTATTGAAACTATGCCGCGCGTATTGCATAAAAGTAGGTGTTGTTATTGACTGGAGGTATAAAATAAATGAATATATGTGGAATGTAAATGAATATGACATTATCATTTGGCAATAATATTAGTATTATTAAACAATGTGTGCAACAATATTATTATTAGCTGTTTGCAATGAACTATATTGTTGACTGTTGCCACCAACTAAAGTAGGAAAAAACGAATTCGTTCATAGTAATAGAATGCGTAATGTATCGGTACTATATAGAGAAAGTACTACTATTTTCGATGTGGTGAAAGGAGGGTGGTTGCTGTATGGAAGGTCAGAGAATGTCGTCGACGAATGCGTATAAACTATTTTTTATTAGCCCATCCAACAGGCCCTTCTTTCCTATTTGGCGCAATTTGTAAATCATTCCTTTCTTTTTGCACTAGAAAATGTAAATTATTTCCTTCTCGTCTCTTACTTATTAAATCCACTCGATCAAGCTTATAAAGCTATCGGGGGGAAGTCTCAAATATAGGCATCAGGAATTTTTCACTTCAGAAATTCATATAGTGGAAAGTAAAGGATTTTTGTCTTAATGGTTACAACAATTTACCTCAAATATCATTGGCTATAAGAAATTATTATTTTATAGGGAAAAGTGAAAATAAGAAATTTCTAACAATATTTAATGATATTCACATTTAAAACAATCGAAACCTATCTATAGTATTTTTTGCATCAAAAGTTTTGTCATTCAATTATAAAAGAAACAAATTTGAAAAAAGCAAATTTGTTTCTTTATAAATTAATACATATTTATAAATATGTAACAATAAATTTACATGAAATGATATCCCACGCAATTCAACACGTGACGAGCTAAAAGGTTAAAAATGTAGGCATATTCCTTTGAGGCTTAAGCTTTACTAGTACAACAATTTTAAATTTGCACAATCTCGTATTAATTTGCTTAAACAATATCTTATCTATAATTAAACATCATAACATTAAACAATTAGCTCATATTTTTTATAAAAATGTATTTTTGGCATTATTATCTAATCTAATCCTAATAATATTAATAATTTTCAATTCAATTGCATACGGCGATTTATTAATGAATTCTTTTAGGCTAACTATAGATCAGGAAATATTTAATAATCCAAATTTTTGGATAATTTTTAGAGCGGTTTACTTAATATTTGCTCCTAATTGATATTCAATAAATAATCGTGGTATAATAATTTGTGTTTTATAAACAAGATCAGATTATCGAAGAATTGTGAAACACAATAGCACAAAGAGAAAGCTATTGTACAAATATCTACATAGGTTTACGTAAAATAACTGAACGGTCTTCTCGCGTGATGTATCAGATTAATAGCGATTAAATGTGACACGTGTTATTTTTTTTTTTGAAAGCATATTTATTAATTTCAATTAATTGATGCACTATTTTATTCGATTTACATCATCCTCTGGGGGAAAAATGTACAAATATATTATAGAAACTTTGGGAAAGTATTTCAATTGTACAAATGTCATAATTACATATTGAAAAGAGAAAGAGAATAATTTCAATTAGATTATTATAAGTAGAAAGTAAATGAATTAGGTGTAAGAAACCTTTTCTTCCCTTTCAATTAGCTTGGCTGACCCAAAAACCCGGTCAAACTATACAGAAAAATTCGAATTTCCCAACTAAAGTAAATAATCTCACTATGATAAGGTAATAATAATGAGTTTCCGCTTAGATTATGTATCAAGGTATAAACTTGTCAAGTACCTACACACTTAACTCTATTTTATACGGGGTCTCACCGAATAGCATTAAGCAATCCATGAATGGGTATTCCCGAAAACTGCTTCTTATACCCCACAGAAAAATCGAAAGTGGACGCAATAAAATTAAATTGCCCCACTGCAAATATAAATTCAATAGAGTAACCATTTTTTCGTTGATGTGGAACTTATTTAAAATTCCAAGCCACAAAATCGTCGTCATGATCATAAATTTATTATACATGTATAAAGTAAGTACCTCTATGCATCAGACGCTGACCAGACATTGTCAAACAACAAACAACCAAAAGAGAGACGAAAAAAAAAAATGAAGCTTCTTTCATTTTGGAATCGCATCACGCTTTTGGTTGCTCTATGCTGACTGCTACTTGTAAATGTCTGATGTTGGGTATGGAAACACAACACATATGGTCTTTGCTGGACAAGATGAGATTCACATAAAAAGTGATTTGCTACGACCGTATTTGGATTGACAAGTTCGATCCACACACACAAACACACGTGATTTTATTCAAGGGCGATGAGTGGGTGCCAATTCGGGCGAAATTTATGACGAGTCGTGTTTTTCTGGATTCAGTGACATTTCTATTTTTCAGACAAATTAATTCGCTTTTGGTGTAGAAGTGTTAGCGAGGTGGAAATAAAGTGGGACACCCGGTACGCCTAACGATGAATGGCTATAGTAGTTTTTCTTCTCGTTGTTGCTGTGATTAAATCATCTGAACTCGGATTATATTATATTATACAACAAAGTGACGTGGAAGAAACGAATATTGAATAATATAATTTGTTTAAATATTTTTTAAAATTTTTCATAAAAGTTTAATTGCTAAATCTTTGATTAAAAGTGTTGCAAGTAAAATAAATGTAAAAACATTTATGTAATGGCAAATAAAAAAGAAAAGCCAGCAAGTGCTTTCAGTTCTAGATGCGGCTTATTTAATTATTAATCGCAGAACAAAGAGCAGCGGTATTCTACTATAAAAGTAAATAAATATTTACCAACATTAAAAATGTATAGTAATACATTCTATGTATAAAAGCCATAAATTCAATTGAAAGATAAAAGAGTTCATAAAAATGACGTTACTTAATCTGCATTACGATTCGAATCCAAACAATTCAAATCGGCGGTGACAATCATTTAATTTTCAAGTCGAAAGAAAAATAAATTGAAAACGCTAGAGAAAGTTATTACTTTTTATTATTTGGTATTGTATATTACAAGTACTTAGAAGGGACGCTTTCACAACTCGACTATTTAAACAACAGTTCCGGGATTTTTTTCAAAATCGCTGCGTTTTCTTAGCAAAAATTGCGATTTGCTGCGGTCATTGAAAAATTACCATACAGAAACCTGTGAGCTAATAATATACATCATAGAAAAACCATACGCTTCTACCTCTACGAGTAGAAGAAGCCCATAGGCATTCAACACAGTAATACATTCTCTAATCTGCATCGTCAATATACTATACATCGTCTACTATATATATTTATTTGTCCACTAAAAATACTCCATCTTTATCGCGGCGCATCTTGGTCGTTTTTCCATTGCGCCCCTCTTTCGACTTCATTTGACAACGTTGCACTCCTACAAACTCTGTGATATCTCAGCAGCAAAGGCTCAGAAGAGAAAAAACAAGCTGCTGAGTTATGCAGTGATCAGCTCTACTCTATGGCTGTATTCGCTTCTGCTTTTCCTCCTCCTCTCCTTCGCTGTATTCTGTGTGTATGTAACTCGCTCTCTGTGTGTTATGTATCGATTTTAACCCAACCATTTACTACTACTAGTTTTGCTCTTGCACGTTTTCATATGAAATTAGCTCGAAATTTGGTTCGAAAACTGGGACACCCTGTAGATATTTTGTGATATAAAAGATGAAAGAGAACAACGATATTCTGTGGTGTTTAATTCTCGACCATGAGCTTGTTTGTTGTCGAAGCAAGAGGCAGATAGTGTTAAAAGGATTGCGCAAAAGAGAGACACTAGAAAGACTTGTTACCTTTTTTAAAGGCCGCCCCAGACGCACATTATTGTCTCTACGATTTACGTGTTTGAAATACCCAACAACTACTAAGTAACTATTTTTTTTCTCTTCTGCTGGCGATGATGCGAAAAATCAATACGACTTAAATCCGGCGTGGATAAGGGCAAAGCGATCGTAAATAAATTATCGCTTTTATAATGAATCAATAAGTTTCTTATTTTAATTATCTAGCACACTATAGGCAAAGTGGAACAAATATTTATTTTTATTTTTGTGGAAAAAATTGCTCCAGTTTCGATGCGCACCCCTTTGCATCATGCACGTGTAATTTTAATAGAAAATATTAATAATTTGTGATAATAAAAACAGCATTATCACTCTAAAAAGTTAATTAAGTGAACTCCAAATAGAAAATATTGGGAAAATATAATTAGAGATAAACGAAAATAATTACTACACATACGGAATTTGTTTAATATTGATTTATTGTGTAACATAATCTTAAACCTCTAAATTATTCACAGGACAATTTTACCAACACGTTAATTTCCAATCGAATATGAAAATTTCTGTCGGTTATGCAACAGAATTCTTCGTCATCAATAATATAATTTATTGTTAGATAAATAAATAATAATTATAATATTTTAATTGTCAGGTAGAGTTGACAATCATGACATGACGTCTAATTATCCTATTGTTTAAATGCAAGTCACACAATCGCGGAAACGCAATCCTCGTCAAATATTTTCCTTAATAAATAATTTTTCTCGATAAAAAAATCTAATTATCTATGGCGAAACAATTATTCTCCTCCGGTTCGTACAAAAACTAAAACACACGACGTATTGATTTTTACGGTTGGTGACAAGTGAATTAATCTGCGGTAACTGCGATCAAATGGTACAGCAGCTTCTTTGTTAAGGAATTGAACAGGTTCCTGTAGACAATCTCTTCTTTCTTTTATACATTTTACATCTCGTCGTCGTCTTCTTCTATGCTCTTTATTTTCTCCGCTTCTGTCCATTGGATTTGCACGCACTTGGTGTCTTTGTTCCGATCAAGCTCTCAGTAGCGAATTGGCGAAAGAGATGCAGGTAGTTTATATTATTTTTTTTCCTGTTGTTGTTGTTGTCTTTTCTTCATGTCGTTTTTTTCCTTCTCTTCTTCATCCACTTCGAGATTGAAAAGGTAAGCTGCCCTGCAAACAAGTGTGGCGGCCGCAGAGAGTATATACTGCATACTTGCACGCTACAATTATCTTTTCATGAATCGATTACATCGAATTATTTATTAAGTAGACTCAATTATAAAGTTTACAGCCTCTTTGCGCGCGCGGAATAAATAGAGAGTCTTCTACTTTACGATTACACTTTGGAATACCCAGCATTGAATGCTGAGGATTTATTTGGAATACCCACGTAATATTCTAATACGATTGATTAGGAGAATCTGGGAAGGAAGGATTACCATTACCAGAAATTATTCAATTAAATATTGGAGGAATACCCACACAATTTATCTCGAAGATCTACTAGGAATACCTTCAAATTTTCTATAAATTTTTTATTTCTTAGGTTTTTTAGTTCTGGTGCTAGTAGATCTAACTGATGACTTCTAAGGAAGATCTCTTAAAATAATCTAAAACATGGAATACCCATCTTTCCATAAACCACCGTGATTCATAGACCACAACAGAATCACTGGAAACTTTATTATGTTTTACTCGCACTCATAATAAATGTTAGTAAATATTGACTTTTTGATTAAGTGACTGCATCAATTTTACTTTATTTTTGACACCTCCATGCGCGTACTTTTGGTGTCACCTTTAATAGTGGTAATTTTCCATTGGTGTGACTATAAATTTAAATTAAGATTTGTTTAAGTGCCCAGCTAAAAGTTCCACTACAAATAGCTTGTACTCATTAATGTTTGTTTATGCAATAAAATAATAATGATCTTCGAGGATAAATAATAAAATTGATTTGAAGTTGTGTTGAAATTAAAAATTATGACAAATGTGTAATTCATCAACTGGTTTTATTATAGAGCGCGCCGATGATGATTTTTTCGACGACTCTCATACGGTTTGATCTTTTATTGCTGTTACCATAATGGTCGGATAAACACATCAGTGATGGTATTACATGGTTATAAATATCAGAGATAAAATATGGCGCATTCTATCTCAAGAAAAAGCCGACTTATACCAATTGTAAAGTAACTAGGTATATAAATAAAGTTATTTTCCCTTTTTTGTGTAGACTGGTCAAATACCATCACTGTTTAGAATAAGGACTCAGTGTGATCATCCTTTTGCTGAATGCGGTGTATATTAAATGTAAATATGTAGTCTGGCAGCAGGTGATGGTGTGGTGGTCTATAATCAGGCATCAGTCTTGATATGCCGGTCTCTCCTCGTCGTCAGCGGACAAACGGCTGTAAAAAGTGATCGGCCGCACTTAGTGGCCGCACAGGCCACCAAAACCTTCCATAAACACACATCTGCCCGAATTGCACTCATCTCTTTTTGATTATTTCCTACTACATAGTATATTTCACTTGAAGACCAAAAATCAAAAGATGCTCTCAAATATTTTACCTGAACAACACGGCCTTGAATTTGGAAACGAATAAAATCAATGCACGGCCCTTCTTCAGTTCTTCACCAAGCCGACACTCTTCCATCCTTTTCGTCCACTGTCAAGTTTACCATTGAAGATTAATTACGCGTTTCCTTTTCGATTAGATTTTTGGGGATTTTTGGGTCACAATTGATGTCACCTGATGACATCAGAGAAGGCTTTGTTGCCAAAAGGATTTAGAAATAGATTTCTACTTTTACTAGAGTTAAGTCACAAAGTGACTTTCTCCAAATCAATTCCCAAATTTTTGCTACTGGGAGCCAATTAGAGGTGCTGAGCGTTGAAAATTACAGTAATATTAAAATTGAAACTATTTGTGTTAATTGCATCACCAATTTGTATCAGAAGATTAAGAGATTTGGATGTCAGTATAAAAATTCTTCAAATTAACTAATTAACGGATCTATTAACTAATTAGTGTTAATCTTAATTGAATTTGGCCAAACGTTTTTTTGCTCTTCTAAATATATTGAAGAACGTGGTGGTGTAAAGTCGCTGACTTGCGCTGAGCAAGTATAGCATCTGGACTTGGGTCACCACACATCTCAAGTCAAGTTCACTTCACTGACAAGTAACGGACATGAGCTAGTCTTCACTCACGAATTCCATTGTATCTCTATGTGAAATCTCCATTTGTGTTTGCTTTTCTAAGCATTCCAAACTATAAATACAAATACCTTTTAAAATATATACATTTAACGCATGTTTACATCGTGTTTAAGCTTAATTATATGCCCACTGTACAATATGAACAGTGTCCAACTTTCAAATGTGTCACAAAGCGTTTCAGATGACAACTTCTTCCAAATTGGTGGTGTGGTGGTCTTCAATTTATTGATTCGGTGCACAAAACTCCATTTCAAGATGTAAAAGATCATTGATCTCTTTTCATGAGTTTTACGTTACGAAACCGTCTGAAATTATGCAATCGAATAAATGTATACATAAGAGTGAAATTTCTTCTAGTCTATTACTAGTATTATTAGTAGGAACAATTGAGCACCGAAATGAAACTTTCAATTAGCTTTACAACAACTATGTTACCGATACTCTTATATGATGACTATTTTGGATTATGTGTGGGTTGTGCAACAATGTAACATTAACATTCTTCAACTAATTTCAAGCCTCCTCCTCCTCTGCAAATTACATGAATTATTTTCGTGCTATTCAAATGAGATGCGTTTTGTCAAATATACACCTCTCAATCCAAAGAGACCTTTCTTAAATCAATAAGATCATATTACGAGGAGCACCGACTCCGGAGTCAATTCCATCATGTAATTAAATACCTATACAATTCTCATATAGTAATTAAACTGATTGTTTGCTAAACTAATTTAGGAAATCTATTTAAAATCCTCTTAATACCGGTTCAAGTAGCTCGATTTAGTGGTGTCACAATCGAAGGATTAAGGAGCTATAGGCGAATCGGATGAAGTCTCACATTCCAATTTTTTATGGGGTTAAGAGGAAGGTTGGACCTATAGGTAATTGTTAAAATTGTTGTTAATATCCAACCAATAGCGGGAAGATCCCCAATTAAATGATTGGGTTTTTAAATTGTCAAAAGGTGCATTCGGAAAGGATCGAGGAGCTATAGGAAAAACTGTTGAAGTCTAATGCTTCATTTTTGGTGTGAATGTAGAAGAATATGTGACCAAAAGATGTAGCATATTTAAGAAGATCAGAATTAAGTCCTTCATCCATTAATTGAGTGTAGAAAAAAAATTTTGTTGACTAAATAAATTGTTAAAGAGGAAAGTCAATATGAAGTGGTAATAAAGTTGTATAGTCCCAATAAAGTGAATAAGTAAATGAATAAATAGAGTGTAAAGAAATAAATCAAACATCTAATTTTGTGGCGAGAAATGCAACTTAAACAGAGTATTAAAAGTGTATTATTTACAATAGTTGTTAAAACATTACATGTTTGAAGTAAATAATAGCGTACACACATAACGCCTTATTAGCAGTGTATAAAAAGCGAAACACAATGGTCGATGAGGATGAATGAGGCATGTTCTCTCCTCTTCGGCCAAAGACCGGCACACCGGCTCGTGGGCTTGCGGGGTGTCAGAGGTGGCCGTGACAAGGCTGCCACAACAAGTACCATGGAAGGAAGGAGGGCGTTTGACCTCACTCTCTCACCATCTCACCAACAGAACCACCACCAACCAACAAATGCCTGCTGCCTGATATGGATATGTGCAGCTTTATTTGTAGTACTATTTGGACGAACCAACAAGAAAATTATCTTCGTCTTCTATTCAACGAAAATAAATCATTTTGTTTATCTCGTCTGAATTATTAATAATAATAAACACGATAAGTTATTCAATTTGTTTTATCAGCGTTAAAATAATTGAAAAACAATATTTTTATTTATTACGATTGCTGAGCGAGCGATAAAAAAAATCAATTCGGATCCAGTATAGTTAAATTAGTAATTATAAGACGCAGAATGGAAATTAAAAGTTGAAAGAGAGTTTATGAGGTTTTACCATATTCGATGGATATTTAAATTAAAATTTGCATTTACAAATTGCAATTTGCTTGTAGATGTGTTGTTATTGTTGATGTAATAAAGACATTTACTCTATCAAATAAGGCAATATAATAAGAACAACGCTACTAACTTGGACTTATAATATACATTAAAATACGCAAAAAAAATTCTACAAGCATTTATAGAAATACGTACTTGCAGTATATGCAAGAATTGGGTCAATGAATGGCTGTTATTACCTTATTTGTGACACTTATTATTGTTACTCATATAAAATTATCACGTTTAATATATATTTATACATATAGAAAAACATTGATGTGTTCTACATTTTATATATAAGTTGCATTTAATAATAATAATAAGTGTATGCAATATGTGCGTTTCTCTGGCCTGCATGACCAACAAATTACTTGGCCTGCTCGCGCACCGGATCTAAAGCCGATCGACGTATTTTTGAGACATTAATTTCGCCTTGATTTATTTTAAATAAAAAATTCAATGTCATCAACGATAATGCTTCGAATTGAATGATTTAACGTTCGTCATTAATTCAAAATAAATAATGCAATTAAAATTGAATTTGAAAATCGTCGCGGAAAAAAACCGGTGTAACGTATGGATGAATGGAAAATGGTAACATCGTGACGTATTTTTTGAATCATTGTGTGCGGTCCAGGAGTGGATGGCATTACCGACTCCGAGTAATTGTTTGAAATATACATGATCTCATTGGGAGCGCATCTTTGTCGAGGCTCGGCGCGTCGATTGATTCAATCGGTCCGCGCGCCAGAACAGAACAAGAGACGACACCGAACAGTCGACCCCCGCCGCCTGCGACCGCATTCCAACCAGTGTTGCCAGCAACAAACAGTTTACGCATTCATTAGTAATACGCCACAAACTCTCCAGATACGCCAGGCAGGCATTGTTGAGAGATCAACACTGCAAGGAGAGAGATGCAAGGAATGGCGTTGATGGCACTTCAACTCTCATAGGCGCTCGATTATTATAATCTAAGTCTAAACGGGCAAAAATCGCTACTTCTCCTTTCTCCTCCTCCTCCTCTTCTCTTCTAGATCTCATTTAATCGCAGCTTTTAATTGCACGCCGCATTATGTTGTTTTTTTCGCTTTATAGTTTCTAATCACTGTTATTACGGCATGTTACCAGTCTCACTAGTAGCTCTCTTTCAAAATATTGGTGACTAACTTTTGGCTTGGAAGTCGAGCTAATCAAAATCGAATTTGCCTAAAGCTTTTGTTTTTCCAGATTACGATCCGCCTTTCACACAATAAAACCAAAAACACAAATTTAATAAATACCTTCCTGAATAAATTTGATTTGATCTTATATGGAGTCATCTCATTTATTTTCAATGCTAGTTTATGTGTGGGAAATAATTTTAATCGATTAGCAGTTAACAGCAACAAATAATAAAATCATCGACAAGTTGCAATCGGAGAGAAAACAATGTCGTGAAAGAAAGGCGGAAGAAATAATAGCTAGTAACAAAATATTGCGCAAGTCGCTTTATTGTTTTAGAAGTAGTCCATAAATCATGAAATTAGGTAACCGGTCCACAACATCTTTAGTGTAGTACTATTATCAGTTGCAATGCGGCGGCTACACACTTTTTTCGCTGATGCTTATCATCATTAAATCAATCCGGCTGTTAATTTGGAGGAGAATCACGGCGGAAAGACAAATCCTCCACCGTCCAGTCCAAGAACTGAAGAAGCGAGGAAGAAGAAGAAGAAGCGCGCGCGCTAAGTTGTGCGTTTTGCTTTTGCCTGGCCTCTGGCCGGTCGAGTCAGCGACCCCTGTGAGAACGCAACTCTTCGTATCAGTTTTATATACAGAAGTATGACTGAGATGCAAACAAGCATTCCGCAATCGAGCCAACTGAGATGGTTACAATGCTGGCTACCAAGAGAGTGACGAGGAAGTGAGAACAAAAGCAGACACGAGACATGCTATATAAAAGCTTATAGCAAGCAAACTGATCGAATTCGTTCGTTCGTTGCAACCAACGAACGATTCGAGTGAGAAAAGAATACAAATGGAAGAAGAATGCAACGGCCTCCCGGTATATCTATCTGCATGGGCGCCGTCTTATCAAATTCACCATGGGTGCCCTTCTATTTGTAACAGGTGGCAAATTGCTGCAACCCGACCAAATCGCCCTCCTTTTTTCCACTGCAAATTTTAATACCGATACTCCTCACACATATCTAATTTATACCGGGTGGTCAATTAAATTATGGACAATTAATACAAATTTTTCGTCATGGATTTTGGGTGGTCACAAATCAAATCGAAATCGTATGAAAATAATTGTTGTTTCTGGTATTTATGAAGAAAGTTTACCTGCTTGATAAAAGCGCATCTTACCTGAGATAATTTGATTTCATTTGAGAACTTTTCAAAAGGCAGTCAAATTATTTCTGGATTTTTTAAAAATATTTTTCTATTAAATTAAAAATTATTTGCTATGCTTATCTGGCCCCCATGAACGACCGATTAGATTATCATAAATGCTTCATTTGTTTAAGGGGTATATTTTTTTCGAAAAAAACCGATTGATTGATTTAGATGGCAGTATAACTTTCTGAATAATTAATTTCATAATGCTTTTCTACATCCCACAACGTTTCAACTTTATATTAAATATTCACTCGCTTAAACTATTTAAAGTTTTTTATTTGCTTTTATATTCAATGTATTGATTGAAAAATGAAGAATGAAAAATGTGTACCTTCATTTGACTTGAAACATTAACATTTCATATTAAAAGAAATGAACTCAAAACACATTGGATGAATGATGCTTTGTGTTTGTTACACATTGCTGCTTTTTGACAATTAATTTTATAATAATGCATTATAAAAAAGCAGTAAACCATAATTTGAACAAAATATTCATTCAAAATGAAGACAAATAATCAAAATATTAATTTTTTTTAACTACATAAAATTATTTTACGTATTTATTTTAATAGGAGCATTTTTTATAGTTTGTTTATCAATTGACGCAATTGTATGCCTAATAAAAATTATTGCAATATGATAATGCATCACAAACAACGTTTATTTATAAAAATAAAACGCTTTTTCCGAATTATTTAGGTAATACATTATTCGCCAAATTCTGATGATTATGCAATCGTCATTGAACATATCCCGGAAGACAATAAATTCATAATGTAGTGTGACATCCTTCTAGTATGAATAATTGTATTTGTATAAATTCTACTAATCATAAATAAAACATGAATAAAATGCATTTGTTGCATTGAAACAGATCCATCTTGGTAAATCCAGGATTGATAAAAAAAAATCTGCAATTAATTTCGCCATTAAAGTTCTTTCGTGATTTTTACGAGAAAGAATTATAAATTTATACATCTATAAATAAAAAGTGTCCGTGTGATAATAAAACCGTCATATTAAATTATTTCACTAATTTAACGATTAAATAATACGTTATAGTGTTTTTTTCGAATTTATTACATCAACAAACCAAATGGATTTTTCTTTTCCTATACTGTTATGGTCTGGTAGATCTTAACTGGATAGAGCAATCGAAAAAGTATAGCCAAGGAGCTAGGCTAGTGTTTATATTTATATTTATACCACCTACAAGCCGTACAAATAATATCTCCGATACACACACACTCGTATAATATTATATATTTATTGTTGTGTAGTGGTGTATAATTCCAAGAGTTTTTTAAATGTGTATTTATTTATATGGTTAATGGTTATTTGTTTTAAATTTATCTTATGACATGAAACGCCATAGCGCGACTCCACATGGAAATAAATACATGTTTCAAGTGTCAGTAATTGTTAATTTTTTTCCCCCACAAAAAGGCCTGTTTATTTAAGAGAAAAGTTCTGGCAGTCTGCGCTACAACCATATTTTTGGGTTAAATTAATATGCATTATTCAAAATTGGATTTGCTTTCTTGCTGATTTTTTTATCACTTAACGTGACGTTCGAACTGCAATAATTGCTTTTTTGATAATTAAAATATTACTTGGAAAAAATGTGTTTTGTGTAAAACATATCAATTGTTTGCAAAGACACGTTTG
Source organism: Cryptophagus acutangulus (assembly GCA_963556235.1). Classification (NCBI taxonomy): domain Eukaryota; kingdom Metazoa; phylum Arthropoda; class Insecta; order Coleoptera; family Cryptophagidae; genus Cryptophagus; species Cryptophagus acutangulus. The sequence continues at coordinate 10,749,073 of OY744559.1, read as the reverse complement.
TTAATTACATTACCCATTAATGTGGAAATATTTGAAGCTCAAGTTCATATTGTGTGAAAGACGAGAATACATTTTAATAATTTCCAAAAAATTAATTTATATGTCAAATAAATATAAATTGCAAAAAAAATGATCGACATCACGTTTTCTTGGGATATGTGTATGGACAAGTGCCGAGTTATATTTGGATCAATTTTCATGCAGTGATTAAATAATTGCACAACTAATTAAATTAATATAAAGAAAATAATTCCATAAGGTGAGTCGAAAAAATAATGTCGCTAAATGACGTTAGTTTATCTGAAATATACCTACAAATTTGCGTCATCGAGCTTCCACAGTCATCATTGCGTTCAAGTTTTGTGAGTTAAGTAAACGTAAAATATGTTTAAATATGACTTTGACAATTGTTGGATAGAAACATGAATAATTGTTCATAAAGCATTTTTCTTTAATAAAGTTTTTTTAATAAAGTTAAACTTTATTAAAGAAAATATTGTTTTTCAGATTAAAATGTGCGCCAATAATGAGATTCTTGAGTATCACTTTGATAATCTGAAGAAGAACCAGTAAATCTTAAGATTAAGCGGATTAACAGCGGCATTTAATGGTGTCGGTTTGTTTTAGATAGATTATAGTTATTTATGTATACATAGGATTAACATTGGACTAACTCGATTAATCCACTATTTAATTTTTTTCGATCTTCATTTAATAGTAATTTTGTAATATTATAATAAAAATCACCTTTGTCATTATTTTAATGTACATTTTACTGATTCAGCGAAAATGCTTCAGATTAAATATTAATAATAATTTTTTTTAATGTTATTATGTCAATAAAATTTTAGTTCAATTATAAATGTATCTTTTCTCCATAAAATAATTCTTCATATTGATAATTTTCTATTTAAAAATATTCTATTATCCTAAATTGATAAATATAGCAAAAACTGATAACTCTGCATAAAAAAAACCTTCTTCCACACTTCAACAAAATTTTCCTACTAAAAATAATTGGGTGCAAACCATCCCAAACTGAAACTTTTCCAAGGGTAGATCCAAGCAAAAAATCACATAAAACCGGAGGTTAAAGTGAAACTAATAAATAAGAAAATAATCAGGCGTATTATGCGAATAGTAAGAAGATCAAAAGGCAGTGGAGCAACAAGAGAGCAGAAGTCAAAGCAGGGTTTCAGCAGCAAAGCAACGAAACGAAATCGCGGGAGGACTTTCTACAAACAAACACATAGAGGCGAAGTAGAAGAAGAAGACGAAGGCTTTAGTTTCGATCAGAGATTGTAGAACATGCTCAAGGATCCTGCGACACTGAGCTGAGGTGCGCGCAGTCGCTCGCATTTCTCCTCCTGTAAATCACACGAGCAATTTCAATAATAAATGACATGTGTCTGTCTTGCAAAGGTCAAATAATGTGTCTGTTTACGCAAAAACCATTCAAATCAACACTTATGCTTCAAATATGTTTCAAATAAATTAGCAGATTTCTGCAGTATTTTATTTCACGCCCGTATTTTCAATGTCCTTTAATATTGATCCTTTGAAAACGCTTTAAAAACTACAATAATTATTTTTTTTGGACGCTAAACTAAATTTGAATTATTGATTTTCGCGCCATAAATGCGGATATTTTTTGAACTACTCGATAAGTTGGTGCGCATGACGTACCAATTTAATTTTGATATAGGTAATAACGACTTTAACCTTCATATGATAGTAATTAGCTTTTATTAAACGAGGTTCAAAGGTTTTCTATAATTTTTCTATATTATTGACAATTGCATTCTGCAAGCAATTTCAAACAATGAGATATAGAGAAGTGCAAAATAGTAATTAAAGCTGATTTATGTACAATAAACGAGTACATACGTGACATTTTTAATGTGTTTCATTCCCACTTTATAGATTTGGCTAAAAATTGCGTATTTCATTTTATTTTTATTATAGATTGCACATGTACACGTAAATAATTGATTATATTTCTCATTTCTGTTTTTAAAATAACATAAAAAAAAATTGATTTTATAGCTTACAATCACAAAATGTATGTTAAATAAAAATTAGGTAATAATGCATTACGCAACAAAACAATAATAAATTTTGTCGTCGAATATAATAAGTGTGTTTTCAATGTCATTGCCAACTAAGTGTGTATTTATTACGAAATTATATGCACTTATTAACCTACTTATTAGTGGACTAAACATACAAATAATGAAAATAGGTAGTGGATTTAATTAGAATAAGCAAATCTTTAATGAACTAATTAATTAATAGCCGAACAAGAAATTTCCCAATTAAATTTTTTTATATTACTTTGTTTCAAATGCAACAAGGACTCCATTCAGTCCTCAGTTGAGTTTTATTTTACACTTAGTCCTTCAATAATCTTCCGCCAACGAAGGAGTAACTGATACCTTTGATTAATCAGTTTTTATCTATTTATTTTTCCGCTAATTCTAAACGACAAACAAAACGTTTGTTATCATAAATAACACATCATCATCAATTATTTTTAACTAATTCTTGCGCATTATTCTAATTAATTGCGCTTGATGAATACATATCATCCAATTTAACCTTCGTCAAATCGTAGATGAAGAAATTAAAACGAAGGTATTATTTACTATTATTGTTTTTAACCTTGCACTTCCTCATATATGCGATTTTTTCGCAAAAGGAAACTTTATACGTACTTTGATTAGAATTAGAATCAACACCAAGACGCAAATCAAGGCTGCATGCACATTTTATGCGCCGCATAAAAAGCTTCGCCATCGATAAATGGCACACTTTTTTACCAAAAATTAATAATTATAATAAATTAGCGATTAATTTATCGGATGAGTGACTTTAACTAACTAAATACAATAGATGTAGATGTAGACGAATCCAACTCTTGGTTGGAAAGTGACCCAATAAAAAAGCAGCAACAAAATTAAATAGAAGCAAACTAATAGTTCTCAATTGTTTGTATATAATAAGCAGATAATATGATGATGGGGCTAGAGTGAGTACAAGTGGTAACCTCCATTCCTTTATAACTGACCGTGTCAAGCGTGACTGCTCTGTTTGTTAGACCGGATATGCATTCTAGAAGACTCTCATCGACGAAGAGCACATACCATAATACCGTGTGTATATATTAAAACCTTTACTAGATATTTCTCTTTATTATAATTCACTTCCAATGTACTCATTCGAACAGGTTCAAGAATACCTACACTTATTAATTAAACAAGCCTCGACCTCATGCTAGGATTGTTTATATTATGGACAATGATCAAATTTTTTGAATAAATTTTGTGAGTAATCATTAAACAACCAGTCTAAAAACTGGCTAATGATCCGAGTAATACGGGAATGTACCGGGTGGTTCGAAAGAAAAACAATTTTAAACTTTTTGACCACCCCTTGACTAAACCCGTATAAATATACAATGTGTGCAATTATTCAATGCCAACTAGTGGTTTGGCTATAGAGGCACAACAAAAGATTCTTTACTCATCAGAAAGATCAAGTAAGTAGATAGAGGGTTTGTTTAACTCTCCAAAAAAAAGGCGCAATTGTAAAAGAAAAATAAAATCAAAGAGAGGATGGTTCGCAAAAAACGAACGTTTTAAAGTATTTGGCTCGTCTGCTCATTTAATGATGGAAACAGAAAAAGCACACTTTTAATCGTTTGTATCGAACGATAAAAGTACGGTAATGCACAAGCATGGAATGTAAAACGCCATCAGGGTCAGAAAACAGGTATCTGTTTTGTTTTTGCCTAACACATAAGCCTTGTTAGCACAACATATCACTATCAAGTAGCCAACAGAACAGTTGAAGATCAACTTAAAACGTTTCGTTCCTTTATACGCCCACCGGCGACTCCGCTTGCTATCCCGATCCTTATCTTTTGAGCTGCTCCGGTTTTTGTGCATCTTATTTCTATAATTTCGTGTTATTTAGTTAGACGAAATTAAATAAAGCGGCTCGAAATTAATTACGACAAAGTTTAAATAAAATAATACCTTTTTTCTATCGTTGTCGGAATGTTCCATTAAGAATAAGGTATCAAGAGTAAATGACCGCTTGATCTTAAAAAAAGCTATAGTGAATGACCGAAACGTTTTATAAATTACATCTTAATTTTTTGAATACGAATCACGTGTAAAATTTCAATTATGAATAACATCATTAATTCATACAATTAGCTAAATTGAATTTTATACGCTTAATATTTATAATTACTCGCGTAATTCCAATAATTAGTGCTGTTTTTTTTGTGAGTTCAAACTTCGTACTAAGTACTACTGCGGTTGAACCAATTCAACTACGTGCGATATTTCGAATAAAAATGGAATCGACTATTTAGCAACAACATCATTCTAATATTATAAAACAATTGAATCAAATTGTTTCAATGTCAAAGGATGTTGCAAATTGCCTTACGAAAACACTGCATAAACACAACAACGTGACCCACATTTCATTTCGCCAACTTGTACATTTTTAGTTTCTTATTATATAAATATTTATAAGCAGCACCCAGCTTTTATATGCACAACAATAATTATATTAATTACTGACAAATTTTACGTATATGGCCAGCTGTGAGGCCTTTTTCACTTTCTATTTAAGGACAAATGAATTTTTTTGGAAAATTAACTGCGTGAGATCTACGAGCTTTCAAAGCGCTGCGTTAAGGGACTTGGAACTTTTAGGTTTTAGAAGATATAGCAGATTTGTTTGATGGTTAAGATAGCTTGAGGATCATTTTATCGATTTATAAGCTTTTCCAATAATTTGAGAAAGGAACTTGGATTTTATGAGATTCCATATGCGAAAAAAATATTGGATGCTAAAGAAAAAAGTGTCTAGCATCTTTAGTTTTGATAATAATTGATTATTTTAAATAAATATTGCCAAAAAGTTTGAAGACTATTAAAGTTTTGGTCTTGGTTAGCAATAGCAATAATTTTGCAAGAGATTTCCAAACGCTTGAAGAAAACTACACGATGGCTCAAGACTACTGACTTCTCTTAGATCTCGTATGCATGTGGAAATAAAGGAAGGAAAAATATAGAAAACAATGGATGTGAAGAAGAGTGTGTCAATGACAGGGCACAAGCAGCATACTATGACCGCCGAAACGACCTTGACCTGGCCCAGAAAATATGCTACAAGCCAATTTAATATTTCTCATATAAAATAGTGTTTTTTTCGTCGTCCCGTCGAAATAATCAGATATCGATTGTCTGCTATAGTAATAAGTTGGAGCGAATAATGCTTTTGTTTAAATTGTATCCAAAGTATCACAGTCGTCGCCGCGCGTTTACCTTCATTTTTCTATACAGCATTTGGTAAATAAAGCCCACGCCTCAGTCTGCATTTACACCCACTATGTTGTTAAGGCTCATGAATTATTAGCACTCAGTATTTACTTGATGGAAGAATATAAGGTCTTTTTTTTCGGTGCGTTTGGATTACTGTTTTATTTATACATAATACTCGTCGTCTTGTTGCATCTTTGTCTCCTCTCCACTTCATCATCAACCATATAACTCATTTTATTACTGTATGAATGATGTTGATGCCCCACATTTACAATTTTTTACTGGAAATTGTACTTCTAGTCAGGCAAAAGTCGTTAAATTAAACTAGTTTCATAAAATTCGAAAAATATTCGATTCGAACCTTTTACAAATCTGGTTCTGACCTTTTCCAATATAATTAGCACGTTTCTGTGTGTAGAGTTAAAACATTAGTTAACGTTACTTGGCTATTGGAAATCTGGCATTTATTACTAATTAAATGGTGTTCAATTACATATAAATAGCAACAGATTATGTGGGTAAAGGATCACAACTAATTTCATAAAATTGTTGCTTGTTTCGTCTAGTAAAACATTCAAATTTAATTAAGATAAATTAAGTGAAAAAATTTTGAAACATAAATTTCAACATTTTATGTTGAGTGGTAAACAATAATTTAACATGATTTGAGAAACTAATTTATCGTTCGTTTATAGTTGGCAGTGGACAATATTTGTATTAATCTTATCTAAAAGTCTATTAATTCGATTAGAAACTGTGGAAAAGGGAAATGAAGATATAAATCACCGAGACTTTAAACCGTAATAAATAATAATAAATAATATAGAATTTTGATAATATGCGGTTAACAAAACTGTATGCAGATGGAATGCTATGAGGGACGATTTGTCAAAGCTAAACACCCAGCCTAGTATTTTGTTGATATATTTGACAAGCGATAAGTGACAAGTTTTATTTCATATTCGTTTCGTTTGTGGGACCCTAATGATGTTGCGCTCGCTACTTTGAAGCAAGCCACCAAGCGAGCAATTTTTCTCTGGTGGTACTTTCGTAAGCTGCGGTCCGCTAATTACTTGATTGCTCCGACAACAAAAAGTTGAACAACGCTCGTCGTACAAAACAAATTAAGTGGCAATCTAAATGTTACCATTTTAGCGCCTCATGCAAAATTCTAACGACTAAATTATGTTCGTGTCATAATTGAATTATTACCTATATAGTATCGTATATACCATTACACCAAGCAAGAGAGTTACGCATATATAATAATATTTAGATTCGAAACTCTTTCGTCGTTCAGAACTTGTCGTACCGGTCTATACTATTTGTATCGTGTACGGCCAGCCAATCCCGAGCCAGCCCGTAAATCAATTGTCACTATTATAAATCGATGTTCAACTGTTGACTTCCACGGCTAATGCGACCAAAGTACCTACACACATTCCCTTGGAATCATTTACCTTCAATTCATGCTGGATACTCTTGATATTTAATCTGATATTTTAATGCGTCAGTACAGCCTCAACAAAAATTTCTTCACTTATATCTCTTCTGTCACCTAACGATGGAAAAATAACCACGCCCCTTAGTTACGTCATCTGCGCACTCCTATAGTCAGTCTCACAAATAAGTGGATATTTATAGCGAAGGCCCATTCGCATATTATTAGTTTTGTAAATATTTATAAATTTGTTACATCAATCACATCGACTTCTAAAAACAGAAGCATCGACTTGAGCGATGCCTAATTTGAAATAGATGCGGTAGCAGACAGTGGAAGGCGTCTGGATCTGGAATAAATGTGTCCCTCTCTCTATTAATAGTTTGACAGGAGTATAAAAATACTCCACCATCATTTCTCTACGTTCTTTCAATCTGTTTTTCCGTGTGTACATTCTATAATAAGTCTCCTCATCATTTAAGTGCGATTTTCATAAAGGCGCTGGCTTCCTATTGCTTACAATAATAACTAATAATTGGGTACGACTTGCAGTAATGTCAGTTGTATTGAATGGGATTTAATTAAAAATTGGAAATCAACGCGGTAAAAAATTATAATTATTTCGGATTTACTGTTATTTACATTATTGGATAACAGAATATTGTATTTTATTTGAAACAAGTTATTTAATAGTTGAACGGTAGTTGAATCAAGCACAATGTTTGTTGCGTTATTCGAAAAGTGTTCAAAAATTTTGCCTTATGATCAAAATAAGTATTTTTGGTACTGCTTTTAAAGAAAGCTCTTCCTCAACTTTCTTAAACGCTTTTCTCTTGTTCATGCTTTGTCATACACGTACGAAACATGCACCCATAATGTCATACAGATTTCATCTTCACTCGCATTCCTCTTCGTTTCTCGAAAAAAAAACCAAAAGTAATTTTTGTTTGTTCTTTATAAAATTAATTTGATTTGAATAGCAAACAATAATATACTTACCAGAAAAAGGTAGTTAACCTTGTATTTAAAATTCGCCAAGTAAATAACAAATTATTACCTATTTCAATTCAAATTCACAACTGTAAATGTCAGTTATGCATTCTGCATAAATTAAGGAAAAAAATAATCTCAACAATACTTTGAATAATTGTACAGTAGGAATATAAAGAAATTACTTGGCATAGTGTTGATGATGTCGATTTCTGGAGCAATGACCACCATTAATTGTTGGTGTAGTACAAGAATGCATATAAAAGTAATAAAAAAAACGAAATAAATGCAGGTGCGCTCCCGAATTCATTTATTTGTGCGAAACACCGACATGGCTTTAGGACATTATTTAAATAAGTATATGAGATTTTTTTCAGACATATCCACAACCACACTGCACTCCAAATTGTAACCTCATTCAGGCATCGGAGAGGAACTTTCTCAAAAATAATAAAATATTTTTTATTTGGCATATGTATACACAAATAAATTAGCATCTGTGCCTGTGATAAAATTGCCTTTTCTCCAGCGAAAAAAAAATAATTGAATGTAGAATCTGGAGACGAATAACGAAATAAAACCGAACAGAACGGAGTACAGTTAATGCATTATTGAAAGAGTAATTATAAGTAACTGTACTGTGAAATAATAACTTCATTTCCAAATCGTATTTAAAGGTGCTAGCTACCATACTTTTTATTACAATATCACGAAATTTATAGCCGTAATTAAAAATTGAATTAATATAGGTGATTATAATTCGATTACATAAGTTATTTGAGATTACATTTTTGATAAAGACGCGTTTTTTGGTGATAATAAAAATAAGTTTCCATACAAGTTCTTAGTTCGATCAGTAAATAAATTGCCGATAACGATAGATGGTAATCACGTTTATCGCATTCTTACTCTAATCCTATTTTGATGATCTTGCTATTTTTATATCAAAATTAAAATATTTTTATTGAATTAAAGGTTGAGTGGACTAAACCTCCAACCACTTGAATATTGACTAGATTTTTCGCCATAGTCTTGGAAATACTAAACGTGCGCAAACTCATAATCATAATAAGGCAATTCTAAAAAAAAGATAATAACAAATTAAGTGCTTATTATTTTCTGCGTAAAAAAAACAATCTCATGAAACTATTGGAGGATGTATACCTATATAGTTGGTAAATATGTATATAAATATGTGTGGAAGTAGTAATTACACTACAAATCGTAACCAACAGCCGTAGAAAATTCGTGGGATTTCTCACAAGACCCCATCGTCCTCGTCGTCTCAAAGTATAATCATTCATACATTTTTTTTTTATAGTATAGCAGAGCAAAAGCCTCTCCTGAGAAATCATTAAAAAAATAATAATTCAAAATATTTAAATACAATTAAACATACTACACAAAGACATCGAAACAAACAAATGAACGCTAATAGTTATCTGGTTGGCGCGCGAGAAACGTTCCAGACTAAATAACAATTTGTTGACGCTTTGTCAGGCATAATATAAGAACGCTTCCCAAATTATTTACATTCTTCTTCTTCTGTTTACCATTTTTATTTCTCCTCTTTAGTCCAATTTCGAAAAATTTAAAAATAAAATCTGTTGATCATCGTGTTAGACTAAGATAAATATTATTTGTCAAGCCAGAGCCAGATTAACGCTATAAACCGATGTCATTCTTAATCTCGATTAAATGATGACGAAAAGCATGATTTGTTATTTTTTGTGTTGACATATTTTATTATTTAGCACCATAGTGATCTAGTTGTATTGATTATAAAAATAAAACGACGGTTTAAAGTAAACCAACAGAAACCTATCGAAGATTTCATTGTTTCTCCTATAATTTGTTCTGCACTGGTAGTCTTTTCTCTTGACTTCTTTCACTTCAACAATTCTGCGCTAAATAAATCTGCATATATTTCGTCGAGAAGCCAAACAATTTAACTAAATATTTCGTAAAACGAAATCTATATTTAGCGTGGAGAGCATTCGAAATAATTGGAGATAATTGTGTGCATAAGATGGTAATGAATTGAGTGGTTAATTTGAGTTTGAGTATGCAGATTATAATAGTCGCGCGTTAAAAATAAATAAATTTCAAGCTATAATAAGTAAGTGAGTTTGTGGTTGGAGACGCGACATTTGTTTAGATTTTCTGGTCTGGTCACGGTGGAGACGCCAAATTTAACGCCCTTCCCTCTAGATACTGAAACTGAAATAACCGGCTGAAAGAGGGCACCCGCCAGGAATAGTACATCACACCGTTTCAGCGAGGCAATCCGTCGACGGCTGATCTTTGCTCGCCGCGCCATCCTTTTCCACCACTCGCACGTCTTTTTTCCAACAACAACGTAAATAATTGTTTGCGAGCGAACGTTTTCATGGATTGGAGCGCACCGCCGCGATGATGATGATATTTTTAGGACGCGATCCTGTCGCTACTTCATTTCGTTTGCACAAACGGTTTGCGCAAACTTTCCTCGTCGATTTGCGTAAATCAAAGCGCCAAGTGGCCGACGATCTATTCCGGTTCGTTCGAATTAATATTAAAATTATTGTAGAAAACAATGAAACCGTCTGTTCTGTTAACTACGCTTAAGATAATATTTAAACAATGCTACAGTGCGTAGTAGTACTACATAAAATTATGAATATAATATCATTTAGATGGTTCTTGTAAGGTGAATCGATGACTTTGCTCTTAACGGCACATAGTGATTCTGTTCGTTACATAACGGAGCAAAACAATCGTGTCATTTTACCAAGCAGGCTCTGCACTGATTCTCTTTGCGTCAAACGGTGAACCACCTTCTCACAAATCACCGTTCATCCGATTTTTTTTTGCCATGATTCTTATCATTGCACTCTAATTTATTGTTGTGGATCGTGTCGTACAAATACGTTCACCTTTTTTCACCACCACATGCTAATTGTTATTATTATTTAATTCTTTAGGTACTTTTAATTATTTACTAAAGATGTTTAATCCAAGATTTCCACGAAGATAAAGCTAGGTTTATCCTGTTGACTGTTTTAACCTCTGCAGAAAGTTTCCAGGAAAATTGATTCATATTAAATGGAGCTTTTCTTTAAGCTCAATGCGAGATATTATGTTGGGGCTAAGTTGCTTCTAATTAGGGTGCGTTAAGTCAGGTCACTTTAGTTACATTAGAAAAACTCCTTTAAAAAGTTACTTAATTTTATTGATAAGGCAAAATATTTCTATTATCACTAAGTAACCTTTGGAAGCAATTTTGCGAGTGCACTTTTAAATTGTCATAATTTATTTAAAAAAATCCACTTCAAACTAACTTTCCAACTAATTATGGTGCGCAAAGTACTTTAATTTCATTGATAAAATTCGCATTCTTCAAAATGTTTGAAACGCAAAAAAGGATGTAAAATCTATTTCTTATCTTCAGCGAGGTATTAAAATGAGCCACAATGTAAACAAGTGCTAATTTATATCCGGAGCGTAGTTAACGCCACGCGCCGAATTTAGAAGCTCAAAGCACGCTTAGTTTCCTTTAAGTCATAAATTCTCTTGCGATATTTCTAAATTGGTGCATTACGCACCTATAATAACTAATTTAGTCAACGTAATATTTAAATATCGATTATTGGCGCTTTCAGTGCGATGTTCGACACCAAGCAGACGAAAAAAAAACTGGTTTATAAACGTTTATCTTTCCTACTAAACAAATTAGCTGATAAATAAAATAATGCGTTGATTTAATTTCACCATAACACACCATCATACTTATTTACTTTCATGTCCGATTTCTAGCCGTAATTTCTCCTTTTCATTATAAGTGATACATAGGGCATAAAAATATTTTAATTACCATACTTTATTTCAATGCACGTCTTTCTTACTTTTCTAATTTTTTACATAACGTTTGATTCTAGACATTAAACGTTAAAAACAATACTAATTATTTTTATATAACTTTATTATTCGTCGTCCTATTTTTGCGGCCGCGCTTCCTCCTCGCCTCGCGTTATCAAATATATTGGCAATATTTTATTATCTACTGCAATGCAATTTATGGGAAATTAGAAATTGTAATAATTTAATAAAAATATGGCGACGGTTTTTTTTTTATTTTAAATATGACCGCGAAAAAGTGTGTCAATGAGATAACCTCATTCAGGATTTCTTGCTTTAAACAATTGTTAACTTCAATAGTCCATTACAATTTGGTTTCCTGCAGAGTCTAGTTTCCGATTATTAATTATTTTGCACACAAAAATACGCGAATTTTCATTCAAAAATCCGAATCATTTCGATATAATCTTTACGACACGATTACATTATTACAATGTCAAAAGTGTAGTTGATATTTAATCAATAAATATTTGGATTAGTTTTATTGCACTCTTTCATGTAGATAAATATTTTTGATAACACATTTTCGTTATGTGTTTTGCCTTCTCAAATCAAAACTGAGGTCGTTTTTGGGAGTTAATTATTCGTTAACATAATTCTTTGTTTTCTCTAAGAAAATCAATGTTATTCTAAACAGGCGAACTAAATCCACTAGATTAAGAGTTTACATGTGTTGCTATGTCATTCATTTTTATTTAAATAGGCGAGTAGATAAAAATCTAAATTAGCCTCATTGTTACGAAAATAAACATAAAATATACAAAGATTATTGCTATTAAATTATATTTTATAATATGGCAACATTGCTTGCTGTTAACATGATTAAAGGACGTACTTAACATGTTGCTATCACGTCCACTTAACTTAAATAAATTATTTTGTTTATTTATTTATCAAAATTCAAATTTAATCCGCATTATTTGCATAAAATGCCAAACGAGCAAATATTATGATTTTTCACTTACAAAAATACTTTTAATTAAAATAAAAGCTTGATTGCAATTAAATTTTCGTCGAACAACGCCTACCTGTCAACGCTTTGAATAATGTAAAATAGAAGGGATCAATATTTTTCTGGAATCATCTTCGACTATAATTCTTCATAATCATATATTCGAAAAATGACACAATAAGGTGTGCTACAAAAAACATTGATTATTTAATAAGCGTGCGTTTATGTGGTCTACTAGCCTCAAACAAATAATTTGAAATAAATAATTGATACATTTTAGTAGAAGTTTGAGAGAAAAGTTGGAGTAGAAGCTTTGGTTGAGAAGTTTTTGGAATAATGAAGTCATCTGGAGATTTTTGTCTAAAGATCCTCAAAGAGTTCGCTTCTTCTTCATTTTGGAGAAGCTTTTGGAGCTTTTATATCTTGATCTTCTGTTTTTGAGTTCTGAATTAAATATATGTAGGTATGTTGTTAATACAATACAATGTTGATATGAAATTAAAAATGAACATGTATTAACAACGACATACTTATTTATTAATAGAATTCGAAAGAAATCGTTTCCATTTTACGAATACATAACCAACGCAACAAGGCCAAACCAAACATATATGGGAAAAAATAAATATAATTGACGTATATATTTTCAAACAATGTTTGCGTGTGGTAGAATTGTAACTCTCTGAACTTGCGGGGGTGAGGTGCTTTAATCTAATCTATACTCTAGTATTCAGTATTGCGTCAATTTCGTTGCTTTATTATTGATTCAACTTGAATATGCCTCTTTCAATCGAACCAAGCTACTATAACAATTTATTTACAACAATCTAACACATGAATTTATACAAAAGAATCGATTTATTTTTTCGATTATAGTTAATTAAATCCACCAGTCGATTCCATCATACTGCAGTATTAAATATGTAGAGTGGCTTGTTCCATTAACGGCAACAGTTTATGTGCTAAAATAGTTACGTAGAGTGGAATTCAACAAGATTGACATTCTCGTTGTTTTAACCATGCCATGAGTAAAATGTTATTAATGCATGATTATTGCTTAGTCCACAAACGACTGTCTACACGCCGCTCAAACATTGCGACAGTTTGTGTGGGTGGGAGAGAGACAGCGAGACTCGGATGACGGAGAAACGCTTCCACTTGGAATGAGTGCCAGCGGATAGCGTACGTACGTTTGCTGTTTAGCTGATAATTAGGCAGAGTAATTGAACGTACAGCCGAATCCAGACGAACGAACCCACGGTGATGGTGTCGAGCTGCAACGATCGATTCCAATTCTATTATGATGACGACGACGACGATGATGATGCCAGGTCGGTGACAAATCAAAACATCGTCGCAATGTTTGTTACTGCTCGATGTTTATAATGTTATTCTGACTGGTGGATTCATTTAGAAAGCTGAATACAAATTCATTTCAATTATTTTCTATTCAGTCTCTAATAATGATTGATTTATGTGGCGTACCGCAAGGTTCATTATTAAACCCTTAACACCTCACTATTTATTTATTTACAAGGTATTGGAATTAGTACTCTTGGGTGTTTGGTATAATTGGTGTACTAAATAAGTACCAATCATTAAAATAGTAGGTGAAAGGAATATCTATTCCAAAGAGTCAACTAGTTACTTCTTTTGTTAAAGGATATAACTGTAGATCTACTTAGATGTTACAGAATTTATAAGTATTTCTCAGAAATTGGATCCACCAAATGAAGAATAAATTATTCAAAAGAGAAGACTCAAGATATTAAGGAAGGATCAAGGATTAGGACCTAAACTTGCTCTTCCATCATTATTGAAGCACCAAATGCTCTACCAGATCTCAATCCTTTCCAAAACTTCTAGAAAAAGTGGAAGGACTTCTTAAAAGATGTCGAACATCTAATGGTCTTTATGGATATTGGAGGAGAAGACCTTCCGCACTATCTTGGAAGTACCAAAACATCATAATACGATAAAGGAATCTGTGAACTTAGACCAGATCTACCCACTAGAATACCAAATGAGAAACATAATTGACTTGCGGTCTCTAACTTGAATCAAATTGGAAATGATTAATGGGACCCATTCATAAAATAGATAATATACGATTTGTTGCATGTAAATATCTAATTACAAATTAGAAAATAGTACTTTGAGCACAAATACATTTAGTAATAAGTAGTTTTTTCAAGGATTTAATTAAAGATCATAACAAATTAGCTAGATAGACGGCGTTGTTGGGTAAAATAATTGTGATAGTTTGAGGACTTTAAAAAATATAATGGAATTTGAATGTTGCAAAGAGTAAATTGAGGTTGGTAATAATGTAAAAGTCAAGCCTTGGTTACATATGAAAAATGTAAATGTGGATAAAGCCACGAATCAACGGCAGCAGCAGCAGCAGCACAACTAGAGTAAGCAAGAACAGACAGCACAAGCAGGTATGTGCCTCGCCATCGAGTTCGGTGTCGTTTGAGTACAAAGTGAAGTGATCCACTATGGGTGACTACAGCACAGCACTAGAATTGCATGCAAGAAGAGAGACGGAAAGCGTAACCCACCCACGGTATCGGTCGCAACGATCTGGCAACATCGCTCCGCTATAACCGATATTGTGGCCGCATGGAATGGAGGAGAATGAGTTGCTCGGGTCAACTTCCCCTCAACCCCACCATGGCTGACTACGTGCCGTTGTTTCTCCCACAGGCAGACAGTTGAACGTCGCGTTCCGCTTGTATAGTACGCGCACGTCCTTCCACCAGCTCTGTTCTAAAGTGTGCTTCAATTTTTACTTACTCTACCAAGTATGATTTTTCAAAACTGTGTTTAGAAAACTGACTTTCTATATGTTTACCCTCAAATGCTGGGATATACTTCCTATAGGTAATTTTATATTTTAATTTTTTTATTTCAGAAAATTTCTATTTTTTTTAATTTTTGCGTCCGTTGAGGGAACTTGTAAAATTTAGTGATTTGTGAACAAACAATCTTCGAACAATTTAGTGATCGACCAATAAACTGGATTACCTCAAACTTTTTGAAAACTTTGTGAAGTGCAAAATTTTGGATTATCACTAAAAAACTATCAAGTGCAAAATAGTGATTTTTGGATTTACAAACAGTGTGCGAACAATTTGATAAGTGAAGAAGATAATTGGTGCACAATTGATTTGGATATTTAAATCAATAATAAACAGTTTGAGTGATAATTCGAAGAAAAGTTTAAAGTTCCCTCAACCAAGTGACATTAGGTCGCTCGCGCAAGTGACTAATTTTGCACCACGTGTAGTGAACTAGCAAAGGAGTATAAACGTGCCCTTGTTTCAGGGACTGGTCGCCGGGGGGCACCACGGCCCAGCAGCAGTTGTCTGTTGTGACCACGGTGTGGGAAGTCACCACGTCCACACAGTCGGGCCCCCACGGAGGATATACGGGCGGCCCGGCACCTACAGGGAATCCAAACTACGGAAACGGTCTTAAACAGGGCCAACCAAACAATTACCAAACCGGATACCGGCAAACAGTGCCCCAATCGTAAGTTTTGCACACATTTATTTATTTAAAAAATCGACTATCATACGGTTAGAAAAAATCCCAATTATAAACGCGCTCACCCCAGGTACTCAAACAAATAATATAGTTCCAATTAGGGGTGGTTTTTCCATTCTAACAAAGGTGACCTAGTCTGCTAGTTTGGAGAACGAGAGAGATGTTGAGGGTGAGAGCGAGACGGCGAGAGAAAAAGGAGGGTGGAATCACAAATTGTCAATAGAACTAAAGAGGCTGATTCCACGAAACCGAACCGATATAAATCCCTTCTAGCTTTCTGGTTAAATAGTTCGGTCTGATCCCAAAACTATTTTGTCTAAGACGAATTTTTAAATTTTTTGCGGAAGAAAAATCGAAGCCAAAACAGCTCAATATGTGTGTATGGCGGAGCACCCCAACCCCCGGCGTTGCATTACCAATATGCTATCGCTAGTGTTTTGTTTGTCACATCGTAGCCCACTCCCTACTTGTTATATTCCCGTGACAATCGACAATTCGCCCTCCGCTTTGGTTATTGTTTAGGACTGAAGCTTTACCCGGCTGGTTTAAGCAAATGCACAGCTTTTTTTTCTCCTCTCCGTATTATACATAAAACTACCCCACAAACGTTCATATTTATTTCCCATACATTTTTCTTCTATTGTGTTTGTTTTGTTTGTCCATTTGTGACGTTAAACGGGTGTATATTAGAACAGCCGACCCGTTTTATTAGTAACTGAAAACTCGTATGAAAATAGCAAATCATTATAAAAATGTAGGCGATTATATTGCGATAAGAGGATATTTAAATTTAAAATTAGTCGAACACACAATTATTGCACACGATAAAACTTTTCCGCATAGTATTTTATACTTGATCCAAGCAACATATTTGTTTTTCTTATAGTGGAGGTTACAGTGCAAGTAATGGTATGAATGGCGGTGGGGGTGGTTACGGAGGAGGTAACGCTCTGTCGACGGCTGCGATGGTAGCGGCTGCTGCAACTGCCACAGCGACAGCCACCGCGAGTGTGGTGGCCTTACAAGACAACAACCAATACACAAACCCACAATATTCGCAAAGTTACCAGCAGAGGATGATGCCGATGAACGGCATGACAGGTGTGAATCCCATGAACAACATGGGCAACATGAATATGGGACCGGGCAACGGCATGCACAACAATGTCATGAAAAACAAGTGTGTAATGTACCCGCGGAGGATGACTCCGTATCCGTCTCCCGGCATGCAGCAAATGCCTTCGCAGATGCGCCAACCCTCCTATCAGAACTCCGGCATGTGTCCCACCATGAATCCTAACATCAATCCTAACATGAATCCTAATATGAATCCTAACATGAATTCGAGCATGAATCCCAGTATGAATCCGAACTTCAATCCCAACAGTCAATATCCGAACTACGGATCGCGACAATCCAGCTTCAATCAATATCCTACCCAACAAACGTTGGGACCTACCGGCAATTTTGCTCCTGGAAATATGGGACCCGCCACCAATTCGCGGTCGTTGCGACAAACGACTCCACCATACACCAACCAAGGACAGTATTTCCAAAATCAGTTCACCGCAAGCAATTCTGGTCAGTACAACACGGCAACCGCACAATATAGCAACACCAATCAGTTCCAACAAGACGTTGCGATGAGGAACAACATGTCTTACCAGCATAGTCCCATCCCGGGCAATCCGACACCTCCGCTTACACCGGCGAGCAGTATGCCACCGTACATTAGTCCCAATCCCGATGTCAAACCCAATTTCAATGACCTTAAGCCACCAATACCAACCACGCAAAGTAAGTGCGAGATTGTTGCAGATGTGGACGAGTACTCATTTTTGTTAATTGCAGAAGATGACGAGTTAAGGCTGACATTCCCCGTACGTGACGGTATCATTTTGCCACCGTTTCGCTTAGAGCACAATCTCGCGGTTAGCAATCATGTGTTCCAACTAAAGCCTACCGTACACCAAACGCTCATGTGGCGTTCGGATCTAGAGTTACAATTAAAATGCTTCCACCATGAAGACAGACAAATGAATACCAATTGGCCTGCATCAGTACAAGTTTCAGTCAATGCCACTCCGCTCATCATCGATCGGGGTGAAAACAAGACACTACATAAACCATTGTACCTTAAGGATGTTTGCCAACCGGGCAGAAATACTATTCAAATTACCGTATCTGCTTGCTGTTGTGTAAGTTGCTCATTATACTTCTCCAATCCGCAGATGATAATCGTGGTTTTGTTTTGCAGTCGCATCTATTCGTATTGCAACTGGTGCATAGGCCGAGTGTGCGATCCGTGTTGCAAGGTCTGCTGAGGAAGCGATTGCTCACCGCTGATCATTGCATCGCCAAGATCAAGCGGAACTTTAGCAACACGGGATCCGGGCCGAATATGGAGCGCGATCGAGATGCTGTTGAGCAAACCGCATTGAAGGTGTCACTCAAATGTCCTATTACATTCAAACGAATTACACTGCCGGCACGGGGCCACGAATGCAAACACATACAATGTTTCGATCTCGAGTCCTATTTGCAATTGAACTGCGAAAGAGGCTCGTGGAGATGTCCGGTGTGCAAGTGAGTACTTGAATCAACTTGGGAACTTTGCGTCTCTAACCCGTTCTTCTGTTTAGTAAACCAGCCCAGTTGGAAGGTCTGGAAGTGGATCAATACATGTGGGGTATTCTGAATACATTAAACAACTCGGAAGTTGAAGAAGTTACAATTGATAGTTCGGCTAACTGGAAAGCAGCGAAAGGCAGCGTATCCGGAATTAAGGTAAGAAATTTAGTTTGTCGACTAATGGAGCCAATCTAAATTATTTTCTGAGTAGATGGAAGACGATGGAAGCGATTCGTGTGGCGCGAAACGAATGAACAAAGCCATGTCGCCCGGCAGCATGACTTTACCGACGATGAACAACTGGGACATGTCGCAAGCGATGTCGCCGTATTTGCCACCAGACATGAACAGCATCGCCAGCGGCTCCATGATGAACGGGCCCCCGTCGTACAACAGTTCGCGCAACAACATGTACGACATGTCTTCGAATTCCAGCAATAATGAGTACTTGACTGGAAATGGACCATTGTCCCATCTCAGCGACTCAGTCAACTCTTTGGATCCGTTGAATGCAATGGAGAAAAGCTTAAACGAACAGGTACTACTATTATTGATTTGGTAATTTGGAGTACTATAATGTGTTTTTGCAGATGCCTCATACACCGCATACGCCTCATACACCACACACTCCGCATACTCCAGGTGGCACTCCGGGTTCCGCACATACACCTGGTGGTGGTACCGGACCGCCGAGCGTTCCACCTGCGACCGATGTGCATAATAACAGTACGAGTTCCAATAACAGCACCTCCAATAATAACAATGCGGATTCGGTTCCCGAAATACCCTCGGATCTCAATTTCGATCCGGCAGCTGTCATTGATGGCGAAGGCACTGGCCAAGAAGCGCTTAATGTAAGTCTTGTTAGATTGAGTTTGAGTGGTTGTTTATTTTCTTTTGGGTTTAGTTGTTGCCGGATAGTGTGGACCCAATGGAACTGTTATCATATTTGGATCCGCCGGATCTGAACACGCCGCCGTCGAGCGGCAGCAGTGCTGGCCACGCAAACACATCAACCAGTGATGACATTCTTGCTCTGTTCGAGTGAGTCGAGTTCCTGAACTCACGCCCCCCTGCCACAGACGTACGTTGTGGTGAAACAGTGAGTGAACCAGTGTGATAAAATATTAAATATATAATATAACAAACAATCTTATCGTGTTAAATTTCAACAAGAAGATGATGAAGAAGAAGGAGAAAAAATAAGGTCTAAATCAAACTATTTTCACTGTATTATTTGTACATATTGACTTAAATTTATGGCATTTTTCAACTTCATTTCATTGGGTGGTTAAGTAGAAGGACGAAATACCAGTTCATAATATAAAGTACTACTATATATATTTCGTTGATGTGTTAAAATATATATAAGGGTCAATGAAATGGATTTGGAAAGAGAAATTGTCGGCCAGTTATAGAATAGTATTATTAACTACTTATACTTATTAGTAGAAGAAATATTGGAACCAAAACCAGAAAAAGAGTCTAGTACTACTACAACTCAGTGTTTAGTAGTAATAGAGCGACCTAATTTTAAGGTCTTTTTAAAACTGCATCTCGATGTGCATATAAAAATAGGCTTCAAGTATTATCTGCTCTTCAATTATGTGAACCTAATATGAATTGACATGACATGTGTAAGGAATTAGATCGTATTTATTATGCGCTTTAAATAAAATAAAAACAAAATACTATTTAATATATTATTATACGCAATACTACTACTATATTCACCACACAAATTTTGGCACAATTTTTTCGGTGTGTGTTGTTTGATGATTCAAATAATAAAATTTGTATAATAATATGTAGTTGAATGAGGCGGCGGATGCGGCGGCAGAGGCGGCAAATGTATCGATTCGACACAACAATCCACATATAATAAATATTCTTTATTGAGAACTCTGAGACTGTGATATTATAAAACTTAATTATAAGTAATTTTAAACATATTCAATAATGTATAAATATAATTAATTAAATGGTGTGTGATGGTTGAAATCATCATCATTGATTGAATTAGAACAAATCTATTATGTTATCATGTGGCATTGTTAGTGTTGTGTATTTAATTCTTTTCTTATTTTTTCTTTCACAGTATATTTGAAAAAATTTTATTTTATGTGATAACAAAAAATATATATTTTCATAAAAGAATGTTTACTGAGTTTTATTTCTTGACGCTCTCTCCTTATATGTGTTCATGTCTACTACTAAATGTTTGTTTATCGTTTTTGATTTGGTTTTTTCAAAGTGTAGGGTCCAAGTTCCTAAAAATATATTATATTATATATTGCATTATTTTCTTTCTCTATATTTATAAGTAAAAGTATTATGCTGAAAATGTAAATATCTATAATATATTATTATTATTATTTATATGAGGTTCACATGCATTGAAACACTTCTTAATGCCAAGAGTAACTCTCATTCTAAAACAATTTTTTAGACAAAACTAGATGTCAATAAGTTGTATATGTAAGTAGATGAATAAATCTAGAAGATTTCTATAACTATATACAAGATATATTAATTTATTGAAAGTTTGCGAACCAAAACCAATACTATTTATATGAAAAAAAAATGCAAATAGAATCAAACCAATAAACGAATAATTATAATACGATTAAATCAAATGATACTTCCAATGAATGGGTCGCAAACTTTTCGTATGTTTCTTATATTATAATATTTATATAAACTTTGCCAATAATTTGTCTTTCTTTTATTATATAAATCAAGTTTATGTTCATTTTCAGAAAAGTTTGTTTATATTTTGCGATTGCGAATGCTGCGGACCAATATAATTTTTATTAACTTGTTGTTACTTTTCTGAATCTGAATTTGCAACCAATTTGTTTAGACCAATTTTCACATATCATTTTCTTTATGTTTTCCTTCAGGACCAATAAATTAATACCTAATGTACTATCTACTTTTAAATTTAGAATTTAAGCTAATTATTGGCACATTTTATATTTGTTTTTCAGAAATATAGATCTAAATTATTCTGTAGTAAAATGATGACAAAAAAAAAATGAAAGGAATTATGTAACATGATTTTTTGCTAAATATTGTAAATATATTGTACATTAATTTAAAGAAATATTATGTCTATGCATAATAATTGTTTTTCTTATTTTTATTTTTTATTCTAATTATTATTTTTTTATGGGGATTTTATTATTCATCAGTACAAATTTAAATTAATAGTTTTTATTATTATTATCTTTATTATCGAAAAATTTTAGTCCTTGTATATTTTTAATTTAATTATTTTTCTTTGTCTTATTATCAGTGTTTTGTGCAATGAATAAAAATGTAGACTGATAGTTTTAATTTAAATTTTCTTTTTCTTTTTTCAATTTTCTTTTTAGTTAGTTTTGAAACATTTTAAAAAGTTTGACCCCCACTTTCGATTATTATTACTTCCTCTAATCCTTTTTTAAACTAGATAATCGGATAGTAAAGTCAAACATGATTTTCTCAAAAAATAGCGTCAGCAAAAAAGATAAAAGACAAAAAAATATAAACAAAAAAATTCAGCGACAAACATTCCATCAAATAAAATCGGTGTCATATTGAATATTTTTATAAATTCGAAATAATTATTTTAAATTAGTTTTATGGTGGGCGATGGCCGATACAATTATTTAATTGCACTCTCAGTAGGCGTATTTTTTCATAAATCACAACAACATTCTGCGATTTTTTGCATCTAGTCTCTGTGATTTATTTTGTAAAAAAAAATAATTAAGAATTTGAAAATTAATCAATAGTACAGTACAACCCTGCATAATCGTCACTTTTCGTATAAATTCGAATCCGCCCCGTTGCGCGCAGAAACTACTAACATTTTGTGCCTTGACTTTGGTTGGTCGACAAGTCCAGACCCAGAAGCCTTTTAATGTTCTCCTAGTAAACAAATAATAAAATATGGTGCTGACATGGGGTGGTTCAAGAGTCTCATACGCACGAGTAAGACCCTAGACTTAACTTATTGCCAAAAACGTCAATTCTAAGCGATTTCTATTTCAGTATTCATACCAAAAGTGTATTCATTCAAAAAGCATTTTTTCATATTATGTTGCCTCTGTTTACTTATTTGCTATTTCATAAACAAATTATTTTTGAACTATTATACTGAAACACGAAAAGGTAAATTAAAAACTATTTGCAATCGAATCGAAGCGAATTTTCACATAATTTTTTTAAGAACGAAATTTAATGAACGCTAAGCGCAACTATTTAATAAACACATCGACGTGCAAAATTCCCGACTTGGACCCTTTCAACGACGAAGTCAAACAATACTTCCAAAAAGAAGAATACCTGCAATGTACAAATTTGAATTTGCTAACTTACATCGCAAACATTGACGGCCGAGCAGTTTTAAAAATAAACCAAACTATCTTAAAATCCGCCTACTTCGATTATCAAAACATGCAGTGCTGCGTATCAGAGATCACACGCAGGAAAATTACTAATAACACGGATGACCTTATCTCGTAAGCCAATCCGCCAATTATCACAAATCAATTACCTAAATCGACTTTTTTATAGAATATCAAATTGCGTGCCATTTAGCCAACAAGTAGTACTTAAGTCAAACTTCATCAAAGTAAAATGCCTACACGAGTACTTCGGTGAAGTTTACACAAACGTCCATGCTACCGTTCTACCTACAGCCAAACCAAAGCGCCAAAACACTTCCTACAGCATTTTACTCATAGGAATCGACAGTATTTCCAAATCGAACTTAATCCGAACGATGCCAGAAACGTACAAGTTCCTCGAACGCAATTTTATTAATCTGAAAGGCTACACCAAAGTGGCGGACAACACGTTCCCGAATTTGATGGCGATTTTGACGGGGAAATCGCGGGAACAGGTTTATAAGGAGTGCAAACCCGACACGGAAAGACTGGACCACTGTGATTTTATTTGGAAGGATTTGCGACGACGAGGATACGTCACTGCGTATGCGGAAGACGAATGCACGATCAGCACTTTCAATTACGACGATTGGGGATTCGATCAACCGCCAACGGATTACTATTATCGGCCTTATATGCTAGCGGCTGAAACGCTAGAAGTACAAAAGTATTACGGCATGTGTTATTGCACTGGTCCTGAAAGTTCTGGCCAACGAATTCTGAACGCTGCCAAAGATTTTACCGTTGCTTTCCAACACGTGCCTAATTTTGGACTGTTTTGGATGAACAGTTTCAGTCATGACAACATCAATCTCGCTTCTTCCATGGATGAGAAACTGGCGCAGTTTTTACGTGATATTAGTTTTAACGCTTCGCTCTCCAACACGTTGTTTGTGTTCTTCAGCGACCACGGTTTTCGGTTTGGCGACTTCCGCTACACGCATACCGGATGGTTGGAAGAACGTCTGCCATTTATTTATATTCATTTGCCTGTCGACTTTCAGGCAAGATTTCCGAAGGAGTTTACCAGTTTTCGTGCGAACGCTGAAAATAGATTGACGACGCCTTACGATTTACATTTAACGCTGAACCATTTGGTGCAAATACAGAATCAAAATAATTACTTCGTGAAGTCGAGTGACGCTTGTCCGAATTGCAAGTCGCTGTTTTACGAGATTAGCGAGAATCGCACGTGTAAAGAAGCGGCAATCGATCAGCATTGGTGTACTTGCAAAGTGCATTCTTACGTTGCACCCACGGATGCAGCGGTGCAAGCTGCATCCACGTTCGTGGTCGATGAGATAAATCGACAGATTCGCGCGTTTAAGGAAGGTAATGCTTGTGCGATTTATTATTTACATAAAGTGGTTATTTCTGGAATATCCGAGCAGTATTTGAATGCCAATAACGAACGATCAAATTACTATTTAATCATATTCGAAACGATTCCATCTGCTATGTTTGAGGCCACTGTTGAGGTGACGCATTCTGATCAAGATAAGTTCGAATTACTTGGTGGTGATATTAGCAGAATTAATCGCTATTCGACTAATAGTAAATGTGTGTCAAATGGGGCACTAAAAAAGTATTGCTATTGTCCTGGATTTGTTACGGCACTTAAAAGTGCTATTTGTAATATTTTTGACTTTTGTTTATGATATTAGAATATATTATAACATGTACAAATTTTTGATACTTTGACTCTATATTTTTGAAACGTGTTGATAATTTAAATAAATATATAAAAAAAAATTCGTCTTTATTCACGGAACTAAAAAAGCGCGGCAAATTATTTTCGAACCAACCAATAGAAATAGGCGGAGCCTAGCTCCTAGTTTTCGTGAGAAAGAGCATAGAATTGATTTTTGGTGCCACCTGTAAGAATAGGTTTGAAGCAATAATCGGCTTCCTGTTCTAGTGCCCAGATATTTGAAGTTGATGCACATGCTGCACTTGCACTTGGTGTCGTATCGAGCTCGGTGCGCTCTTAACAATTATTCCACCAACAATGGTAAGTGAAAATAATTTTTTAAATTAGATGAACAGGAAATTTAAACCTTGAAACTAGACAAATATGATTAAGCCTCGTTCATACTCGTTTTTCCTATAGCAAACAAACGCCTATCGAATTTATTTCTCGTAAATTGATTTATGTCTTGTTTAAACATTGTCACCTGGTGAGATTAAATATCTAGCAGTTTTTTATAAGAAAGAAATTCCTATACATTTATCAGAACTAAAATTCAAAACAAATTTATTTAATAAACTATTAGTTGTTGATAATTTCAGGTGAACGTGTTTTTAAATTGATAACAATGGTTGAGAGGTGATATCGAAAACAATAACAATACTATGAAATTGAACTACAAATTTTATTTTATAATAATCGCATCGACGCTAATTTTGCTCCTCTACTATTACTATGAAGCCACATTCACCGAATTTGATATTAATTCGATTAATACTCTATATATCAAAGGTAAAACCATATGATTTAATTATTTTCTAATCAATTATATAAATTGTAGACAAGCCACTTTTAATCAACACCAGTAAATGTCGTATAGACAATTTACAACCGTTCCACCAGGACTTAAAATCAATTATTTATAAAGTAGCGCAATATAAATGCAACGAAAAACCTCTCCTATCCTATATCGCCACAAATGCGAACAACGATATTTTTCTACACATTAATAAATCTCTATTGAGCTCCTACAGCAGCTTCGAAATTCATTGTTGCTATTCGACAATACGAAGAAATCTCACAGCCGACAAACCAGACAATAATATCATGTAAGTTAACTGAACAACATTTAAATAATCCACCCCAAAAAAATTGGTCTTAGTATTACAGAATGTCACCAAATAGACTCCACCATCCTACTGAAGAACGAAGACACCGTCCGAGTATCCTGCTGGAACTTCCTATACAACGTCTACACAAACGTGCATGCCATCATAAAACCCCCACCCAAAACACTTCCAATAAAAAGACCAAATGTCATGATAATCGGCCTGGACAGCATCTCCAAGCTAAATTTCATCCGCAACATGCCAAAAACCTACAAATACTGCGAGCAAAACCAATGGGCTTCATTGGATGGTTACATCAAAGTCGCAGACAACACTTTTCCGAATTTAATGGCGTTCCTCACAGGGATGAACAGTTCGGATTCAGACATTACGTGTCCAACCGAGAAGTTCATCGACAACTGCACGTTCATTTGGAAGAAATTCAAAAGTTACAACTACACGACGCTTTTTGCTGAAGATTTCGTCGATCTAGCCACGTTCAACTCCGCTGGAAAAATGGGATTCCTTCATCCTCCCACCGATTATTATTTCAGGACGTATTTCCAAGCAACTGAAACGTTGCCGATTTCTCATTACTGCAATACGAAGTTTTGCACTGGACCTGAAAGTATCGCAACGCGAATGCTGAACATTGCGGCGGACTTTACAAGGAAGTACCGCAACGTTTCTTCGTTCAGCATGTTTTGGATTAATACGATCAGCCATAATAGTTTGAATTGTCCGCAAATTGCGGATGAAGAGCTAACGATGTTTTTGAAGCAGCTGGAAGTTGATGGAGTTTTAAACGATACGATCATCTTCTTTTTAGCAGATCACGGATTTCGTTACGGGAAAATTCGCTTGACTCATCACGGTTACATTGAAGAACGCATGCCATTCATCTACATTTGGCTGCCAAAACTCTTCAGAGAAACTCAAAAAAAGAGTTACGAAAACTTACTCAATAATCGCGACAAGCTAACAAGTCCTTATGATCTTTACATGACATTTCAGCATATTTTGAAAATAGTAGACGATAATTTCCAGGAAGGTCCAAGTCGCGGTTGCCCAAAATGCTCCTCTCTTTTTCGACCAATTCCTGAAACGCGCACTTGTAAGGAAGCAGGAATTTCCAATCATTTCTGTACTTGCTCAACGTACCATTCGGAAAACCCAACCGATCCTCTTATCCAATCTGTGGCAAATTATTTGATGAATAAAATTAACGAACTTGTGTTAGCGTATGAAGAAGGTCATCGATGTGCTCATTATGAGTTGAATAAAATTGTGAGTGCGGAAGCTAGCGATTTTAGTGATGGACAGAAAAGTATTTTGATTAAAATTCGAACGTTTCCATTGGCGCTTTTTGAAGCCACGATTAATGTGGATATGCGAAGTGGAGAATCGAAATATAATTTATTGAAAAGTATCAGTCGTATTAATCAATATGGACCCAGAAGTTATTGTGTTGCGAACTCGCCTGTTAAATTATATTGCTATTGTAAAACGTATTATTTGTCAATTAGTAATGTATTGTGTAATAATTATTATTGTATTTTATAGAACAATGCATTTTTTTCTAGTTAAACCTCTGTGACTATTTTTATTATTATAATTTGTAAAAGCATAGAATTGTACAAATAAAATCTATTCTTATTTATAATTTGAGCGTATAGTACTTTTTCCTAAACACAAAGAATTCGCTTTTAATTAAGTATTGATTTAATTACCAACCATCCAATAATTTCTTTGAGGTCTCCTTTAAATTCAACTGACCTATTTAATTTTTTCTCAAACTTATCGCAGAAGCAATTCTGAAACAATTGACGTTTACTTAAAAAATGTCAGAATTTTCGATAAATCTAAAAACATTTTGACTTTTTGGTAGTTCTAAATTTGCATACTTATGAATCATTATTTAATCGTAAAAATGCGCATTTTAAAAATTATTTTAGAAGACAAATCATACAGTGGTAGTATGGAATGCTGCCAGCAATAGTACTTGAAAAGAAGCCTTCCGTACGTAAGAAACCTTCATCGAAAGATACAGATAAACCGACTAAGAAAGAACGAGAGAAAGCGCCAGAAAAAGCACCAGAAAAAGCGCCAGAAAAAGCACCAGTAAAAACAGAGCAGACAAAATCAGTTCCAAATAAAACCAAAGTTATGGTTAGTAGTGTTTCAAAAGTAAATGTGGGAAAAAAAGGCAAGAAGAAGGAAAAAAAGGTGAAAAGACAAAAGTCAAAAGAAAAGAAACCAAAGAAAAAAAGTTCTAAAAAATCAAGCTCAAAAAAATCAAAATCACCGAAAAGAGGAAGATCTAAAGAATCAAAACCAAAGAAAAAGAAGGATAGAAAATCCAGATCAAAGACGAAGAAGAGTAAAGGTTCAAAATCTAAAAAATCGAAATCAAAATCAAAATCAAAAAAAGGAAAATCTCCAAAGCGGTCTAAATCAAAAACAAAATCGAAATCAAAATCGAAAAAAGGAAAATCGCCAAAACGGTCCAAATCGAAAACGAAATCGAAATCAAAATCAAAAAAAGGCAAATCTCCAAAGCGGTCCAAATCAAAAACATCAGTATCTAAAAAGAAACAAGGATCAAAGAAGTCTAAAAAATCAGGTTCAAAAAAATCAAAATCTCCAAAAAGGTCAAAATCTAAAGGATCAAAAAAGAAAAAAGGACCAAAGAAAGAAAAGTCTAAAAAATCAGGTTCCAAAAAGTCAAAATCTCCAAAAAGAACAAAATCAAAAGAATCAGGACCAAAAAAGAAAAAAGGATCAAAGAAAGAAAAGTCTAAAAAATCAGGTTCAAAAAAATCGAAATCTCCAAAAAAGACAAAATCTAAAGAATCGGGGCCTAAAAAAGCGAAGTCTAAAGAATTAGGATCGAAAAAGGAAAAAGCGCCTAAGGCGCCTAAAGCCGTAAAATCAAAAGAATCGGGACCAAAAAAGAAAAAAGAACCGAAGAAAGACAAATCTAAAAAATCAAGTTCAAAAAAATCTCCAAAAAAAGCCAAATCTAAGGAAACGGTACCCAAAAAAACGAAATCTAAAGAATTAGGACCAAAAAAAGAAAAACCTCCTAAAGCGGTAAAATCAAAAGAATCGGTACCAAAAAAGCCAAAAGGACCAAAGAAAGAGAAGTCTAAAAAATCAAGTTCAAAAAAATCAAAGAAAACCCCAAAGAAGGCAAAATCTAAAGAATCGGGACCCAAAAAAAAGAAATCTAAAGAATCTAAGAAATCAAAAAAAGAAAAAGGACCAAAGAAAGGAAAATCAAAAGAGGCAATAGTAACTCCAAAAGAGTCTAAAGAATTAAAACCGAAAAAAGAAAAAGGACCGAAGAAAGGAAAGTCTAAAGAATCAGTTTCAAAAAAAGAAAAACCACCCAAAAAAGCAAAGTCTAAAAAATCCGGTTCAAAAAAAGGAAAATCTAAAAAATCCGGTTCAAAAAAAGGAAAATCTAAAAAATCCGGTTCAAAAAAAGGAAAATCTAAAAAATCCGGTTCGAAAAAGGAAAAATCTAAAAAGCCCAAAAAAGAAAAGTCTCTTAAAAGCGCAAGCTCTGAAGTACCACCAAAAAAAGCATCTAAAGAATCAAAAAAAGGCCCAAAGAAAGGAAAATCGAAGGAATCATTACCAAAAAAGAAAAAAGGTTCAAAAAAAGGAAAGTCGAAAGAATCCTTACCCAAAAAAGCAAAGTCTAAAGAATCATTGCCAAAGAAAGCGAAATCTAAAGAATCAGTAACAAAGAAAGGAAAGAAGCCAAAAAAAGAAAAGTCAAAGGAATCACTTCCAAAGAAACAGAAATCTAAGGAATCATTACCGAAAAAAGATAAACCCAAAGGGAAGAAATCGAAAGAATCCAAACCCAAAAAAGGCAAAGGTAAAAAAGGGAAATCTAAAGAATCCTTACCAAAACCAGAAAAAGAATTACCGCCAGTACCATTAGATAAAAAACCGTCAAAATCAAGCCTCAAAAAACCATCGAAAACCAGTCTCAAAAAAGCATCAAAAACCACGTTCAAAACACCCAAATCTAAAGAATCCAAAAAAGAAAAAAAGCCAAAAAAGGAAACTTCTAAAAAATCCCCCAGACCAGAAAAGATTCCTCCAAAAGAAGAAGAACCAGTTAAAAAGGAATCACCTAAAGAATTACCACCAATTAGACCAAAAACCGAGAAGTCTAAAAAATCAGTTCCGAAAAAACCCCACAAACAAAAAAAAGAACCGCCTAAATCATCTTACAAACCAAAAAAAGTAGAGCCTAAAAAAGAAGAACCAGAAATAAAAGAAATACCTTCAGATTTACCACCAATAAGACCACCTCGAGAAAAGCCTCGAGAAAAACCCCGAGAAAAACCTCGAGAAAAGCCTCGGGAAAAACCTAAAACAGCAACAAAACCAAAAAGGCCTGAAGAACCGAAAGAAATGCCAAAACGAAGATCAAGAGAAAAAATTACAAAAACAATTTCAGCCCCTAGACCCCCTGAATTTGAAATAAAAGAAGGGCCGCGCAGAGACCGACCCAGAGCAAAACCACCAAAAAGAGATAGATCTGAAGATGATGAAGAAATAAGAGAAATGTCTCAGGCTAAAGTGGTAAAACGGGATCGTCCTGGAAGTATATCAAGCGCAAGACCAAGACGAGGCGGTAAGAAAATATCGGCTAATGAAGAATGCTATGCCGATATTTGTTTATGCGAGACGGAGTCCAATCTTCGCGCTACTGAGTATCATGACAACTACAATAAACCTGTACAGCAGCGGCGAATGCCTGAGCCTGTTGCTCAACCAATGCCACGGCAAGCTCGAACTCCTGAGCCTTTTCACTATAATGGACCTATGAGGGGTCAGCAACCACATCTTGAGCACTGTCCCGCCTACAAGCAACCTGGACAAACTGGTCCTATATATTGTTCTGGTTACAATGAACCTATGAGCAGTCACCGAATGCATACCCCTTTAGCCCGAACGAACACTACCCATTACTCTGACATCTATAATGTCGGTATCGGAGCTTTGTCCATTATTTATGTGACTGCACCAACGGAACAAGATGCTCGAAATCTAGCTTATGGATTAATCACCCAAAAACTGGCAGCTTCGGTTAATATAATATCGAATGTGAATACCGTCTATGAATCGCAAGGGGAGATTTGCGAAGAAGACGAATCGGTGTTAATTATCAAATCAAGAACTTCTAGAGTGGACGATATTACCCAAATGATGAAACAGTGTCATCCTTATAATATGTGCGAAGTCCTTTCATATTCTATCGATAATGGCAACAAGACGTATATGAATTGGATTGCTCAAACTGTTCCTCCAAATGGCAGATGATTTATTTTGGGGATATGTATTTGGAAGCATATTGAAGTTATTGGAAGAATATTTGTATTCTTGAAATACTGGGCTGGAGGATTTCCAATTTCCTGAAGGAGATCCTTTTAGGACCAAAGTAAGTCCAATATATTTCCTCCAAAAAATCTTGTAGTTAGTATGCAACTGCTGCTACTGCATCTGGTCTTTTGGTTGCCTACAGTCAGTTCATTGATTTATTTATTACGTTCTATCTTTACGTTTTGTTATTATTTTTTGGGTAAGTGTTGTTGGTGGAAAATTCCAAATCAAAATTGTTATTTATTGCCCAAATGATATTGAATCGAAATTTATTGGTCTCCACATTTATATTGGGGTACACATTTTTTGTCCAGTAGTAATATTGTTTATATCGTTACATTGTTGCAGCATTTGCCGGCGTTCCTTCGCGGACATGTCCAGCAAAAATGTTAGCAGTCCTTATGTCCCAGGAACGCATTCTGTTGCCTATGTAACAACCCCTAATGAAGAAGTGGCCAAGAAACTGGCTCATGGACTCGTGAAAGAGAAGCTGGCAGCATGTGTCAACATTATTCCGAAAATAACTTCGGTTTATGAATGGGAAGGAAAAATCAATGAGGATTCTGAATTACTATTAATGATCAAAACTAGGACTTCTAGAGTGGACGAATTAACCCAATATGTGAAAGCAAATCATCCGTACAGCGTTTGTGAGGTTATCTCATTGTCCATTGAAAATGGTAATGAACCGTATCTGGATTGGATTAGCCAAATTGTACCACCAAAATAAATATATCTGATATAATAAATTATTTTGTGAAAATTAGATGCAAGTTTTATTTAATGAGCAAACTAATTAGCAATCAAATGTGCATGCGTGCAGATTTGTTTCGCTATGATTAACATTTTAAGTTGCAATTTCGAATTGCAATTACATACCGTCGAGCATAACAAAATTTCTATTAAAAAAGTATTAATATTTGTTGCGGCAATTAATGTAATTAAACAAACAAAGTTGTTTATTTTTCTTTTGATGGAATATTAGGGGTGTGTTTGTAAAAAAGAGATTGATGGGGGGTTCATTACTTAAAGCAAATTACACCAATACATTAGAGGACAATATAGAGAGATATTTATAGAATCAACTATCTATATTAGAGTGGGGAGGTGGATTTAATTCCCATCAAGAGTAATGTCTGTGTAGAATAAATTTTTAATCCGATTCCAACACATACATACACTTTGAAACCACCACAAACCAGCAGAATCTGTTTGCTTCTCGAAGAGGTCTGTGGTACCAGTTTTACAACTCCACACCACACATACAGGTGAGATTTTGGAAAATTTATTTTTGTATTGATTATTTAATATTATTCACGTCAGGATATAATTGTACTAAACTAATTATGCTAATATATGAAACGTAAGCATAGGTGTTAATGTTATTGTTAAGTTAGTACCGAGAGGTTTTTTGTTAGACTTTTTAACAATTTTTTGCAACTGAATAGAAGCTTTGTTTGTGAAGTACCGACTTTAGAAAAACCCGTCAAGTAAACAATTTTTTTTTAATAATTATAATTAATAAGAATTCTATTAAAGCAATAAATAAATGAAGCAATTACGTTTTAAACAATTACGTCTAAAGATTTTGTTTATTGCTTTTAGAACTAGAGCTTTTGGGTACTTTTAGATTTTTTTGATTGAATCTATGATATAATCAAAAATCAAATCAATAAAGAACAAATCTAGTTGAATGACCGGCAAACAAATAAAAATATTCAATTTTAATTGATTTGCATTTTTAAGGCCACTCCTTTATAAATAAATAAATTCACTATTATGTCGGTACAAGATACATGTACACCTATTTTGACATGATTGATTCAAACTTTCACTTTGAACTATACCAAAACAATAGACATTATTCAAAATGTTCCTTTTGTAA
Organism: Cryptophagus acutangulus; assembly: GCA_963556235.1. Taxonomy (NCBI): domain Eukaryota; kingdom Metazoa; phylum Arthropoda; class Insecta; order Coleoptera; family Cryptophagidae; genus Cryptophagus; species Cryptophagus acutangulus. The sequence continues at coordinate 10,715,745 of OY744559.1, read as the reverse complement.
TCATTAATTCTAATTAATATGTTGACCGGGATTTGATATGCAAAACTGGAAATATTGGTCCATAAAAAATCCATATTGCCAATAAATTATATAAGCTTCATTTATTTAAATTCAAAAGAGCAAAGCTTTGAATTTATTATTCGAAAATATTCCTGAACAAGCAAAAATTAAATAACCCTGTATCTAGTCCAAATGGCATTGCATTGATATTTTTCAAAATTATATATTATTGCAACAACGTTGACATGAATGGCAACCTCGATCAATGCAAAATAAAAATCCAAATTCACCTTGCATGAGTTTGATTTATTTGATCTACAATTAAAACTTGACACGCATTTTCAGAATAAATAATTATTACAATATTAACAATATGAACGCATGTAATTAGTGATGTATAAACAAATTCGCTGCACTATAATCTAGATATTTCGAAATCGAAAATCACCACAACGTGAAAAAATTGTGGTTGTATGGAAACGAATCTGATGAAAGCAAGAGTTCATTCAGGAAAAAATAGCGCACATTAATTATTTAATTATAGTAAACAAGGTTTTAAAAATTATTGCATTTTTTATTTTTTTTTCAAAATAGTTGAAACATATTTTAAAAGTAATAAGCAGTCATTTCATAAATATATGTCAATCAAACGCGGTTTGTTAATTTTTTGTTCACTATTAGATAAATTAACGATCAATAATTCAATATAGCAATATATTTTATGGAAGGACATTAGCATATTAAACGGTAATTAATCTACCACAATTTTAATTTAAATAATGAGTATTTCCGTTAGCCATATCAAATATCTATTGATTTTACGCCGATCTACTTTTGGAAATTATCCTTTGTCCTAATTTTCAGATTGTTCTAAAAGATGATTCGTCTAATATCTTTTGCAACTTTGTTCCTTTTCGTAAATGCGTATCGTTTACCGAAAGATGTTATGCCAGAACACTACAATCTTGAGGTGCTCTCCCATTTAGGAGACAACGATAATTTTGGATTTGAAGGCAAAGTTTCAATACAGGTAAATAATTTCCATATTTATTTTCAATGACCTATTCTAGCGTACTCTTTGCAAAATATTTGGTGACAACATTTTTTATGTACCTCCTAAAATTATGGAAGGTCATTATTTATTTGCATAATTTTGCGGTTTGAACATAAATTGCGAATAATCTTTTTTATAAGTTATGTAATATAGTTTTTATTTATAAATAACAACCAAAAATGATCATACTTAAGGTTTTTCCACATTTTATTAAAAATTGACCTTAAATTATGATATCATTGGCCTGGTTCTATTTACCAAAATTGTTTGTATTCAGACTGCTTGTGTAAAAGCGACCAAAAACATAACACTTCATTCGAAAGACTTGGAAATAGACGAAAAGAAGATAACAGTGAAAGACATCTCCAGTAAAACACCAGAAGACATTAAAATCGCCAAAATCGACTTCGACAAAACCAACGACTTTATAATCATCCAACTGGAAAACGACTTAAAAGAAGACCACAAATACGAAATATTCATCCCCTTCAAAGGAGTACTCAACGATGGCTTGGCAGGATTCTACCGAAGCAGCTACAAGAACAAGAAAACCAACGAAAAAGTTTGGCTTGGTGTTACCCAATTCGAAGCAATTAGTGCTCGTCGTGCCTTCCCTTGCTTTGATGAGCCAGAAATGAAGGCCACCTTTGAAATCACAATTGGACGCAAAGAAAGACTAAAGACCATCAGCAACATGCCACTCCTATCCACCGAACCCATGTACGTAATTTACCATTAACCTTTTCAAAACGTAATTATTTTGATATTTAACAGAAAAGAAAAAGAAGGTTGGTTCTGGGACAAATTCGACAGCTCCGTGCCAATGTCCACTTATCTAGTCGCGTACGTCGTCTCCGATTTCGATTACAAAACAGCGGATGCCACCGAAAATAATAACGTCACCTTCCGGATTTGGGCGCGAAAAGACGCATTGAACCAAGTGGACTTTGCCAAACATGTTGGTCCCAAATCTTTGGAGTACTACGAGAAGTTTTTCGATATTAAATATCCACTACCAAAACAAGACATGGTGGCTATTCCCGATTTTAGTGCGGGAGCTATGGAGAACTGGGGATTGATCACTTACAGAGAAGCTTATTTACTTTACGATCCAGATGTTTCTTCAAAGACCAGTCAGCATAGTGTGGCAAGTGTAATAGCGCACGAATTGGCCCATCAATGGTTTGGCAATTTGGTGACGATGAAGTGGTGGACTGATCTTTGGTTGAATGAAGGCTTTGCCACTTACATGGCGAGCTTAGCGGTTGACAAACTTTTCCCACAATGGAACTCCCTCCAAGAAGAAGCCGCAGCTAATTTATTGAGCGTCTTCTCTTTCGATTCTTTGCGTACTTCGCATCCAGTTTCGGTACCGATTGGAGATCCGAAGGAAATTGATGAGATTTTCGATACCATTTCGTACAAAAAAGGATCCTCTTTAATTCGTATGATGAGTTTGTTCTTGGGTGAAGAAGTGTTGCGAAAAGGCGTCAGTAATTACTTGCAGGAGCACAAATTCGGTAACGCTGAGCAAGATGATCTTTGGACGTCTTTGACAATCGAAGCTCACAAAACTGGCGCTTTGGATAAGAATATAACGGTGAAAACTATAATGGACACTTGGACGGTACAAACTGGTTATCCTGTGATTAAAGTGGAGCGTGATTATAAGAAGAAGAATGTCAAACTTAGTCAAACTAGATATCTTCGAGATGTTATCAAGGCTAAGGATGATGGTAAAGCGTGTTGGTGGGTTCCTTTGAGTTATTCTACGGAAGAGCATTTGGATTTCAATAATACTGTTCCAAAACATTGGCTGAAATGTCCAAGCGAAGATGCGCAAGAGATTGATAACATTGCTGAAGAGAAGGAATGGGTCATTTTCAACAACCAAATGGCCGGTAAGATGTTATTTAAATTATAATATCGTATACTAATATTTGTTTAAGGTATTTACAAGGTAAACTATGACACTGAAAACTGGAAACTCATAACCACAGCCTTACAAAGCAAACATTACGAAGACATTCCAACATTGAACCGCGTGCAATTAATCAGTGATTCAGCGGATTTGGCTTACATTGGCGAATTGAAGTACGACATTTTCTTCGAACTCATCAAATATTTGAAAAACGAGAATGATTACCTTCCATGGAAGGCCGCACTTACCAAAACTGGCGGCTTGACCACCCAATTGAAGAAAAGCGAAGCTTATGGAAACTTCAAAGATTACATGCGAAAACTTTTAACTCCAATGTACGAAAAACTTGGCGGTTTGAACATTCCTAAAGCCAAATCCGATAAATTAGATTCCATTAAGTTGCAAGTGCAAATTTCTGGACGAGCTTGCAAATTCGAAGTCGCTAACTGCATTTCAGAGGCGAAAGAGTTGTTCAAAAACTGGCGGGAAAATCCTGAAAAGAGCAACCCGTACGTTTTAATGAAACCTCAGGGATTGTATCTAATTATTTGTTTGTAGGATTCCAAAAGATCTCAGAAGTGTGGTGTATTGCACCAGTTTGAAACATGGTGGTGAAGTTGAATGGATGTTCTTGTGGAGCAAATATTTGAAATCGAATGTGGCAACTGAAAAGAACACAATGTTGAGTACTCTTGGTTGCACTCGAGAGATTTGGTTGTTGAGTCGGTATTTGGAGTGGTCTTTGAACGACGACTCGGGAATTAGACGACAAGATAGTAGCTCAGTTTTTGGAGCAGTTGCACGAAATGATGTGGGATATTACATTGCGAAGAAGTTCTTCTACCAGAACGTTGAGAAAGTGGCTAAACAGTGAGTTTTGCAGTATTTTCAATTCATATATTAATTTTTAAAATAGTTTGCAGCCAAATAAGAGGCGATTGAGTCGCTACTTGACTTCGATTTCGAATCAAATGACCGATCAGAAAGATTTTGAAGAGGTCAGTTGTTGATTTATTATTTTATGGAAGGGGGTATTTTATTTTTGTGATTTTAGTTGCAAGCTTTTGTGGAGAAGAACAAAGATATCTTCTCGGAAGTGCAAAAGGGAGTCGATCAAACGTTGGAAACTGTGAAGATCAATATCCAATGGCAGAATAAACATCTCAAAGATATCACAAATATTTTAGCTACTGCTGGTGCGGAGTAAATGTGAAGATGTTGCGCATTGCGCTTCTTAAATATACGTACTTAATTATTTTTATAAAATAAATTTTATCAGACATAAACTATAATACTATTTAAAAATAAATTATTTAGTTTTTTTAAATGGCTAGTTTGGTTTCTTTGCCTTCCCCGTCTAGGATTATCGTTGAAAGAATAAATAGAATATTAACATTTAATAAACAAAAATTTATTTGAATGTATTAATTATGTATATAAACCAAACTGTTTATAATATTGCGTGTAATAATATTAAATATTTATAATACTAAACAGTAGTTTTATATAATAAACTGTGAAATATGTACAACAATAGATTTAGAAATTAAGTTTCAACTGTACATTAATAATACTAAGATTTAAAAATGTAATTAAGGAATGTAGTTGGAAAAAAATCGTGTTATGACCCTTACACCTTTGCTATAGTAGTATATTTTATCTAATATCACCAATTTATCAAAATATAGATAGGTATACCACAGTACCTATGTACAAGTTCTAATCTAAATAATACTGGTCAATTGTTTTCATCTTTTTTTAACTTCAATAAATTCAAATTAGCTGTCCTTTTCCTATGCGTCAAATCATAAATATTCTAACGATATTTGCCACCGATATATTTTTAGCCTCCGACAAAACAAAAATACATTCACATTGAGTATTCACAAAATAATACAGTATTTATTAACAAAACGAGATAGGTATCACGAAAACAAAACGTACTACGACTAGAATAAATACAAAAAAATTACGGCCACTTTTCAAAATAATATTAATCAACAAAAATGTGGTCGTTTAGGAAAAAAACGACGCGAATACACTTGCTGAAAACCCTGTATAAAATTGTTAAGATGTTATCGCCGATGTTATCAGCGGTAACATCCCCTTAAGAGTAGTGATTCCGTCCGTTTCCCAAGCAAACATTAATTTGCAGCCACAACAATTTAACATATTAGAAATGAATGATACACAAGTCAAAGCAACTAGACTATACACGGTATACCAAGTATATTACAAGTAGTATGCTTAATGACAGTGCTTTTATATATAGAGATGCAGATTGAATGAAAGCTGATTATTTTGATTTTATATATAAATTTACATTACACATTTCAACGTATTGGGCCGGCGTAACAATACAGCGAATTCTCCAATCAATCCTATAATTTCGATTTTGCACTGCATTGTCGAACCAAGTCCAACATTAATTACAATTATTTATACATATACAGGGCACGCACACAAATTGTTACTCCATATGCAGACGAGTTAATAACTATTGACACTCTCTGTACAGAATAGGTACACATTTTTATATAATTACTTAAATTTTTGAAAAATCTCAATGTGTGATATCACATCATAACATCACCGAAAACGTAGTTTTGTACTAAAATTAAAATAATACACCAAACAGTTGCTGACGAATTAAGTAGCCTCATTCAGTCAACAGCCACATCGCTCATCTTCGCATAGAACAACAAATACGGCGTCGAAGTCGAATTCGGCTTGTAGCTCAACTCCTCCTCGAACTCCTGACTCGTAATCGGCCGCACATTTTCGTCGTCACATTCCAGCCACATCTCCTCCGCATTCGACTGCCAATAGTCCTGTCCGTTCGTCTTCTTCGAATACGAATTGATCACATTCTCGACGACATTCTTATTCAAACGCACACCGCAACAATCGATACTTTTGCACATTCGCATCCCATTCACTACACTCTTCGCCGTCGCCAATTCACTTTTATCAGTTAAACCTCCGCCTATAATTTTTGGTATAAATTTAAAGATATTCAAAGATTTCTCACTACTACTGGCTGATAGGCTGCCTTTCGGCACATCGCGCATGCAGTCCGCATAGTCCTCCAAGTGGTCGGACGCCTTCACATAAGCGATGTAATGTCCGGAAGCCATCGTGCCCCCCAAGTGCATTATCACACAGCACAGCTGATAACGATGCAACGGGATGCTGCTGTTCTCCTCCGCGTTCGCATTGCAACACGTCTCGCAGAAACATTTCATTTCCAGCGGGGTTGGAAGATAAGTGTTGACTTTCTGCACGCCCGCCGCCGTGGTCGTAAATCGCTTCAACTGCAAGACCATAATGTTCGGCAGCTTTTCGAACAGTACCTCTCTGCTAGCTTCATTGTATCGCTCGCATCGCTCACACAAGTACTTGTTCGAATCGCACAGCTTCTCCGTGGTCACACAAGCGCGACAATAGAAATCGCTCGGATTCATGTTTCGGTCGATTTCGTCTTCTTTCACCGAAATCGGCACCGGGATGTCGTAGAACGGCTCCTTACGTTCCGTCACACATTCGCATTCCAAGCATTTCGTTCGTCGCAAAGTGATGCCTTCGAAGTCTTCAGCTACGAAATTGTAGGCTAATTTCTTGCGGGCTGTTTCGACGTTTCCCTCGCCGGAGCCGGCGTCTTCCGGATCAGTGTGGGTTCCTATAGGATCCACTTTATATTTGTTGGGTTTAAATTATTTGTAAGCGACATTCACGTGCAGAATTTTTAAGCGATACATGCAAAGGTTAAAGCCAAGCCAAGTTAGTCCATTTCCACAATTCGCTACTTATCATTCAATCTGATATTCACTTAGTTTTACGACTTTCAAAGATACTTTTATTTTCGATTAAATTACAATAATGGAATGGGCTAGTTGTATAACTAGAAAACTTTTTCAATGTTTAAAAGCTGTTATTATACAGCCTTGAAAATTGCGCAAAATAAATAATTTTCTCGGTACTCGCATTCAACAATTGTCCCCCAAATTCACAAAGAAATTAAAAACCAAGCGCATACATAAAACTCCGCAAAGACCATTAAACCGCATAAAAGACAACAAATAACATGCAAAATACAAGCAAAATAATTCACTCACCAGACTCGTTGACTGACTCCTCGGAAATCACCTCCTTCGCATTATTCTTCTCCTTCTTCTTATAATTCTTCTTCCACGATCGCCTCACATTCCACAACTTCGTGTTATTAACCTGCGGCAAACTCTCCGACTCATTCAATATATCGGGATTGAACTGAACTTGTTGCGCCAACACATCGCAAGTCTCCCGAATATTATCCAGCAAATAAACCAGCAACTCGTGAGCATCCTGCTGATGGTTCCCCTCAAAAATGTAATTAGCCTCACGTACCGCTTGCAGGAACGCAACAGGTTGATAAGCCTCCGTAGATTCCTTCATTTCGCGGCTATGCAACGTCATGAACAAATCGTGCAACTTCTCAGTGACGATTTGCACCTTCGATTTCGGTATAACATCGTTCGAGCTGCCCAGCGATAGCAAGTCTTTCGAACTGGTGCTGCGATTGCTGGGGCCGGTTATCGCGCTTACATTGCGGCCCAGCGACGAGGTTTTGGCTTTATTCGCGTTTAGGCGTGAACTCACCAACGTCAAGTCGCCGATCAAGTGGTGCAGATTGTGCAGAAAGGTCGGCGCAAATCGCAGGGTGTACAGCACGCTGTTCAAGTAGCAAGTGTTACCCATGTTGGACAAAGTAGCAACCGGAGAGTCGTTCACGACGTCTCCGTTGCTCTTTTGGTCGGCCCGGTATCCGTTTAACATGTCACTAAACACTTGTTTCTTTGCCGCTACGGTGTTCTCGTCGAATATGCGTTTCCGTTTCAATTCGCTCGATGTGAACTTTTTCTTAGATGAGGTGAGCTGGTTGCGCAATGAAGTTACTTCATCCTCCAAAATTGTCATCTTCCTGAGTAAACCTGAACGAAAGCCAAACATTAAGTGCGTTTGTTTTTTTGGTCGCAATGGATACGTACATGTGTAACTCGGTGACGGAGCAATGCAAGGCTGGCTGAGATTCGTGTTTGTTGGGAAATGCCGCAGAAACTAATTCAATTTCCAATTGAAATTATAATAAACAACACAAAACAATAATTTAACTATTTAGACAACTCAAGTACTCAGAAGGAGGACAGGAAGACACTGGAAAACTAAATTCCCTACTTGAGAAATGTCCCTAGATTACAGCGCCATATTCAAAATGGCGCCGGCAATCAATATTGTTGTTGATATAAAGTGTGTTGTGGTTGTTTTAATTAAGTTTTGTGATGTAAAGTGCATAAAAACTAGTTTGCAATTGCGTTTAATTATTATTTACGATGTGCGTTGTAATTAGTAATAATTTACATATAGTCGATCAATTTGTGAGGTTAGTGTATATTGAGTTGCATAAGTTTGGTGGTTGGAACAATTTTCTGGAGGAGTCTTCGCAACATTGGGAATTTAAAACAGGATACAACAATTAAATAGTACAGGTATTTATTTATTAAAATATCTTCTTCGTAAAGGCAGTTTTATAAACAAAATACAATAAATTAAATAGCGTTACACATACACTTACATTTAGATAATAAAAATATAACACACAAGCGCAATATTAGCAAAAAATACATATATTTACAATAACTATAATGAGTGCCTAAATCCTAGAAGTAAATGTAATGTTGTCTTTGCTTCATCAGCCAACTTTCGACCGAATCGTAATTGTTCTCCATCCAAGCAACATTGGCTCTAACAGTTTCGATTGCGCTCTCAAAAGCTTGCTCGGTCGTACCAATATTATCTTTAACACTATCTCTAAATCTTACCAGCTGAAAAACCAAACAATTAAAAAAAAAAAATTAGGAAAGACACAGTATTTTTACCTCGGAAAGCTGGAATTCCGTATTCATGTGCGATGCTAAAGCTTTAACCATACGGGCTAAGATACTAAATCCATCCCCATATCTAAAATATAATGTCTTAAATATAAGATTTTTTTTTGCGGCTGAAAAACTCACCGTTTTTGTAATTCGCTCCAATTTTTCCGCAGAAAATCAAAAGCGATACTTGTACCAAACTTGTTTTTGGCCACCGACTCAAAAACGCGATCAGCATCTTGTATTTGAATGCTAGTCGTTAACAATTGGTTTAAATATCTGAAATATAAGTAAAAATTGACTAATTGATTTGAAATTAAATCGATAATGTATTCTTTGAATATCAGAATTCACCTCGACAACAACCACTTCAATTTCGTACAACCCAACGATTCCAATAAAATATTTTTCTCCGAGGGCAATTGACTCTTTTCAAATTGCTCCAACGCGTAATTCCATTCGCGTTCATTTCCTTCTCGAATCGCTGTGCAGAAAATAGTTTTTTTCAAATTTGGGAATACCCTAAAAATATCCAAAATTACTAACAAATTAATTAACTAGCAAAATAAAATTACGTGTTGCCGTGCATCCAATTTCTAAACAAATTAATCGACTGATAGACGCATTTCGAGTCCGAATTTCGACAAGCCCATTCTAACACAGTAGTAATAATCTGATTCGTGGTGTAATCCTCCACTTTCAAAAACTCAACAGTCGAGTACGTTTTTTGGAAAATTGAATTATGGTACTCTTCAAATAATCCGAAAGCGGGCGTTGATGATAAAATATCGCTCAAATATTGCAGCTTGCTTAAAGCCACTTTAGTAGCCACAAACATTATGTCCACATCTCTTCGCGCCATCCGCGCAACGAGTCTTAGCGGGATGTCGTAATCCAGCAAGTTGGCCCGAGCTAAGTCCATGGAATCGCTGATAAGTTGCGCTCTGATCGTTTGCGGGAAAGACATTATGTTCTCAATTAATAAGTTCCAGTTGGTTTCATCGTAGTTGACGATAAAGTACCCAGTTTGGTTCAAGTTTAGCAAGTACCACGAAGTTTCATTGGGCAAACTTAAATCAACTGTCGATTCTTTTTGCTTTTTCAGCCAAATTTTAGGAGTGGAATCGTTAAATGTGCCAGTTTCTTTAGTGATGAGCGATAGTGGTACCCACCAAAGCTCGGTAGTACTGTTTGCGCTCAACAATAAGAAGCGATTCTTTAAAAAAATATATTAAAACCACCCCTACAAATTTATTTTCGTAGTACTTACTTGCGTGATGGTGAGTTTCTTCAGTTTCCTATCAGCTTTTGCGCTAATTACCGGAAATCCTGCCTGCTTGGTCCAGGTATCCATGATATCTTTAACAGTCTCATCTTGGTGCAAGGAGTTTCTTTGGTGGGCCACCTCCGTTAAACTTGCGAATAAATCGTTACGATCTGCGTTTTCGAATTTATATTTGTTCAAGAAATTTATTAAACCAATTTTGAAGGTTTCTTCCCCTAGGAAGTGGTTCATCATTCTGATAATAGAGGCTCCTAAAATTATTTTAGATTTAAAAAATACTGTTGAATAAATTTAATAATTGAATACCTTTAGCGTACGAAATTTCGTCAAAAGCTTCTCTTATTTGCTTGTTATTTTTGACTTCAAATGAAAGTGGTCTGGAAGATAATAGAGAGTCTTTAGCAAAAGCTCTATAAATTTCCGATGGTAGAAATTCCGGCATAATGTTCCATTGTGGTTCAGCCTAAAAACAATTTATTTTCTCTTACTCATATTTAGAAAATTAATATTCTTACATGATCAACACCAAGATACTCCAAATAAGTAGCAAAACCTTCCTTCAACCAAAGATCATTCCACCATTTAGGCGTTACCAAATTACCAAACCATTGATGCCCAATTTCATGTGACAGCACAGTTGCTATTGTTCTTTTATCTTCAATAGTCGAACTGGTTTGATCGAATAGTAAAGAGCTTTCGCGGAAAGTGATGAGTCCCCAGTTTTCCATAGCGCTAAAGCCAAATTCTGGCAAAGCGACGATATCAATTTTGGGAAGGGGAAATTTAATTTGGAAATAATCCTCGAAAAAGTGGAGAATATTCGGCGCTAAAACTCTCGCATATTTCGTATCGAATCGTAAATTCGCTTTGGAGTAGATGTGAATGTTTTGATCCGTCGATGGAGCAGATACCAAGTCGCTTATTACAAAAGCGACCAAATATGTGGAGACTTTTGGGGTGGTACCAAAATGATCCCAAATCCAACCTGGTTGGTTCTCACTGGAGAAATAAAATATTGTACTAAAGATAGGAGGAAATAATTTAAACTTACACATTTTCTGATCTAATTTTTGGCATGTTGGATAGAGAGAACATGTTGCTTGGTCTTGCAATGCTGATGGTAAAATTGGCTTTGAATATTGGCTCATCGAAGCAAGGGAAAGCTCGGCGAGCGTCAGTTGGAGAAAATTGGGTACTTGCTACATTTCTAAAGATTTTTTGGGTTTTAGAAATACTTAATAACATTTTTACTATTTAAAAATTACCTTAAGGTAGAATTCTCCACATCTTTATATTGGCTTTTATAAAACCCTTGCAACTGCCCATTCAACTCCCCTTCGAAACTCATATCCAAGACATAAGTTTCATCTTTCGCCAGAGTCTTATCCAATTTAATTTCATATCTTTCACCATCAAGCTCATTTTGCCCAAGAATCTCAATTAATTCATTTTTGTTGCTTGGTTTTAAAGTAACGGAATGTTTGTTAATTTGAATTTTGTTTATATTAAAAATTATCTGATCAGTTTCGTGTGCTACCAATAAATCGATCGAAACTGTTCCGCTACTACTCGAATTCGCGAAATTCGGCGTAATTTTGAGTCTAAAATAAAAATGTTTATTATTCGTTATAATTTTAAATAAAAAGAGCAATGAACTGGTTATTGGTTTCCCTTGTTTATCGCTAAAGTGCTTTGCAATTTATTATTATAATTTGAATTAGACAAATAAATGTATGTTGCGGATTTTGAAGCTATGCCAACAATTACGTGAGACTATAGAGAAAATTTGTCATCAGTTTAATTAGGTCATTTGGAGAAGGTTAAGAGCAATGAATTCATTTAGTTTTCGCTAAAAATATTTGCTAAAAATAATTCGATAAAAATGTAAACAAGCGAGTCAAATTTAGCCGCACTTTAAATCTCCTCCAAAATTGAAGTAACCTACCGGGTTCTAGTATTTTTTTTTTGTTGAGATCGTTAAACAAACACATATTTAGTTGGCAGAAAACAAGATTAGTTTATTACCCACATCATATAAAAAATGATTAACATGTGGCGGTGTGTCTGACATTTAACATTTCACAGGTTAAATTTTGGGAGCCATTCTAAAATTAGTCCACACAATTTTCCAAAAAAAATCAAACCCTTTGAGATTTATGCAAGAGTAGTAATAAACTCAAAAATAAACGTTTATTGTTTATTTTATTGCAAATTTATTGGCGGTTATACAAAATCTCGAAATAGTTAAACAATAATAAAATACAAACCTGTAATGAATGGGAATAATATTTCCGGGAAGCCTCTCATCAATTTTAACATTATTGTACGGTGCTAAGAAATTTTGGTTGCGCTCCACGAAAGCGGCCGGACTTGTCGATTCCTCGCCTTCACATCTCGGTATTAAAAAGAAAACTATTAAACCCGCTAAAATTGCTAATAAAATTGCTCCTATTGCCATTAAGGCACAAAGTGCTCTCGATATAACTAAACTTTTGTCAGAGTCTTTATTTATCGTGTACTTTTTCTGATTGGAATTGTTTTCCAAATCCACATTTGTGGGGACACCTAGAACGGAGAAAACCTATTTTAGACGCTGATCACATCCAATTGGATTAATTAAGCTTCATTAGATTAATTATCAGTCCAATTTCTATATCGCGTTTAAAAATATTTTTTCTAATTTCTAAAAATAATTCAATGACGAATTTTTTTGTCTACCTTCCTTGATGTATCCCACCATGTTCAATACGATCGCTGTCTAATTAATACTGTCACATTTAATTAACACATTTCACGATTGCGACTTCTGACGCCGTCCATCAAAGTTTAACAGATGAAAGACGACGCACGATCCATGCCCGACTAACGCGTCGCGGCGTCAGCTTTCAGGATCCGAGTTTATAAAATTCAGCTCGCCGGAAGTTTATGATATTTTCGCTATACTCAATAATGTAACAATGCAACATTTACGATGCGCCGATGATTATATTGGAATATTAATTAGGTTGTTTGGATGGCTGTTTTATTGCAAATTAAAATTAAATAAAAGCAGTTTGGGATGGGCGACTATTTAGGTCAAATAAGGGAGTAGAAAATCTAGTTCTTGCAAATGCGTGACCGTCTAATCAACTTTATTTTATTTTATGCTAAGATTGAGTTATTTTAGGACCAAAATGCCAATTTATTTAGTTAAGGATTTTTTTATTTGTCGCGCAAATATTTGCAGATGCGTCAGGGTCGACAATTAAATTAAACATACCGAAAAAATATTTTGCAAAATGTTACTTCTTATCAAAAATCCGTTTGGTTACATCAGCGTTATAAATTTCTCAACAATTAGTAAAAAGAACTGCTAATTATGCATGGAATGATTTTATACACACACATTTAGACACACATGTGTGCGATTTCAAAAAACAAAATTATTTTACACTACGTCAACGGATTTATGTAGGCAGAAGAATAAAATTTTATGTAAACATCAAATTGTGTAAATTTCGTGAATAATGTTTGGTTTATTGTTCATCTTTATTAACTTTCAATGATTATTTACTTAAACACCCAATATTTGAATAGAATTTATTTTTATCGCAACTCAAATTTCATAAACAATTTAATATTAACGCTTCCATGACAATTAAATTTTTTGACAAGCGAAAAATGTCGCATTACGACGACGAACCCAAAAAAGTGATAATCCTCGATAGGGGATACTACACGACATGCACCGTCCATTTATTGGGTGCCACAATTACGTCCTGGAGGATCCATAACAAGGAGCAGCTTTTCCTAAGTCGTCAAGCCGTCTTCAACCAAAAACGTTCGATTCGTGGTGGCATTTCCTTCGTTTTTCCGTATGTTGGTCGCTGGTCCTTAGGGCCAGCTCATGGTTTTGTACGGATCTACGAATGGATTATGGTAGAACCACCCACCAAACTGGAGAATGGTGATGTTTATGCGGTTTTCTCAATGAGTAACTGTGAGTACTCCGAATCCACTTGGAATTTCCAGTTTACCATCAAGTATAAGATCGTGCTGAAGGAAAAGGAGTTGTTCGTTGAGATGTTTATCGATAACACCAGCAAGAATTTCCCTTTCGATTTCACTATCTTGCGACATACGTATTTTAAAGTACCCGATGTGACCAAATGTAAGATCGAGGGACTGCAAAATGCGGAGTACTCCAATATTGGTACTCAAGACGTTGGAATTGAAGATCAGGAGTTTCTGACGATCAACGGATTTATTGATCGCTTGTACAAGAAGGTCGCCCGAAACGAGTTGATGATCCATAATGTGGCAAATGGCGGGAAAATGAAAATTACCAGCAAAAATCTACCAGATATAATCGTTTGGAACCCGTGGGAGGAGAAGAAGCTGCTCAACTTCGACCAAGACGAGTACCAATACATGATCAATGTGGAAGGCGGAGTGGTAGCCAAACCTGTACGTCTTCAACCCTTGGAGCAATACTACGCCATCCAAAATTTCGAGAAAATTGACCCTCCGGATGAATACGATGTTCACGGGTTGGAGGATATTTTTGCGAAAGTTTGTTAAAATGAATAAAGTTATGCCTTAGAGTGAATACCCTCTTCTTCGAATTAGTCTCTATTTATTGTAGTTCTTGGAGTACGTGGTATCCGATTTTTATTGGCTTTGTATGCACACTTGCACATTAATCGGCCTCTTTATTTTCTTGTGTGAAATCGGGCTTGCAGTGTAATTAAAGGCAACAGCACATCATAAAATGCACATGCATAGGTTTCATTTCGCTCTTCCTTGTAAACAAATCACTTAAAATATCGTATCTAGATGCGTTACATAAATAAAGCTGATGCATTTAACCGCAGATGTGGAGAAAATAGTTGGATGCAAAGAAAACTTTTATTTGTGACGACTTTTAAATAGCGATAAATCAAATTGCATTTACTGAAATATTTTTTGGCATTTGCACATGATTCGTTTTAGAATTTCGGTGCAGGGTCCAGATGATGGCGAACGTCTATAAATAATAGCCCGAATTTTGAGACTACATGGCATCATCAATATTTATACAAAAATTTTACTAGTTCCTTTTGAACTCGATTTATTGGTCTTCAAACTATGAGAAAGTAGCGACTTGCATAACGCTATTTTGATATTTTTAGCTAAACTGGATACCTCAATATAAATAAAAGTTGTGTAGTATTTTGTATAAACAATTATTGTAGGGAACGGTTCTTGTAGAGCAGAATGTTTAATGTCTTTTAGCGTTTCACTACCTAGGCCTTGAATTTTTAAATAAAAGTAGGTAATTTATACAGAGTGTTAATAAATTTAATTGGAGATTTAATAATTATTTTCAAAAAGTATACTTCAAAGATACAAGATCTTTAAAATTTTTGGACTTCTAGCAATTTTCCTTCAATTTAAAAAATATTCTTGAGTCATTTTCTGACATCTTTATTGGCCAAAAAATATTCTTCATAAATTTATAACGTTTTATCTAATTTGTTTACTTTATAGAAAAATATTTCAATTAATAAAGATAAGTATGTCTTATCACTACACATATTGTTTAAAGAAATACAACATATGCATTATATTGCAATCTCCAAAGTGCAACCAAGCAAAAATATTATTTTCTTCCAAGATTTTTTTCTTCCTAAATTATTTAATTAATTTCTTAACAAAAAAAATATAATACTAACTTGAATAATCAATTCTTCCAACCATGATGATAATCCCTTAAGTCTTTACACAAAAATCACAAAAACTCAAACGTTCTTCAAACCGCAAGTTCGAAAATCCATGAAGAGTACATGTGCTTTTCAACTGTAATAACAGACATGATACGAATGCAGTTTTATTGAATTCGAAGTAAAACAAACACACATATTACGGATTTGAGAGTGAAAATAAGAAGGGTTCGTATAAGTTCACTTTGTGGAGACCCGGTTTGCCCACACTAGTCTGCTCAAAATTGATCAGAACCATTCAAATTCGAATTTACCGAGATGATGTTGGATTGGTGGTTTGGTTGGATATGAATGAAGCTGAACATTATCTAGTTTTAATTTAATCGAGTGCAAAACGCGCAAATTTACACGGTTGAGGTATGTAAATATAGATGATGATGATACGAAACAACCACAAGCATATGTGCACAGCACTAAATAATAAATAATGTGTAATGTCCCATTTTATTATTTTTATTATAGTTTAGATGATGTCATTTTCACTAACTTGATACAATAGAAAATAGTAATGTTATATTTGCTTCGTTCTTCGTTGGTAAATTAATTTCGAATATGACCGCTTGATTTGTTTAATAGCTTTGATAGATATGGGCGGAATAATTGGTGGTTTTTATTAAGGACCGGCTTAAGAGACAATTAAGTATTAAGAGACAATATTGAACAACTCAAATGCCAAGTTGTTTTCTCGAACGAAATTAGTGCTAATAGAATAGTCATGCAAGCAAACACGAAAATCTATTGTTGACTTTCACAATTATTTAATAAAGTTACATTCATTATCAACTAGCGAGGCTAACAAACTTGTAAAGTGCTAACAATTTACCTGAAAGTTGTAAATTAACAGATTTCTTAAAAATTTATCTGTAAAGTAATAGATATTTATGCACCAAGGATGGAAAGTGCTTGTTTACCGCCCGAGTACTTATTTTTCAAAATCACACTGTATATTAAATTTATGTTAAAAATATTGCAGTTTTTATCAAATGCTATCCAACTGATGCAATTTAATCTGGAGACAATATTTTACGCCTACTAAGCGTCTTTCTAAGCATATTCATATTATCAGATTGTTGTTGTAAACTATTGCAAAATAAATAATGTTGCGCTTAATAATTTTATGATAAAAAAATATTTATTATAAAATCCTATTCTACTTTTTGGTGGCATACTCTAGTTTTCAAAAATAAATAACAATTGACTGGATAGGATTGAACATTCCGGTCCTGTATTTGTCTAATTAATCACTATGTAATTTATTATATGATTTATTGATTCATAAAATTTAAATCATGACATCTTCATTCGGGGTCGTCAATATTGTGGCTGATAAAAAATATATTATACTAAATGGAAATTAATTTTGATCTCAGAAAACTAAATAAATTTATAAAAAAATAATTACCAGAAGAAACGCAATCATAACTTTATCATGTGAATGGAATAGCTGCGACTTAAAAAGTATTCTCACAACAAATTAATTTTAGATATTAATAAGCGCTCGTCTGCAAAAGTAATTATAATGTTTCATTAAAATATACGACTTTATTATTTAAATAAAAACCAACAACGTTATCTCTCTTTTTAGTGCGTTTACAATAATAATAATAATAATAATATTGCACAGTTACAATAACTTTTTAATTATACAACAGTATCATTAATCGACCTAAAAATAAGCATTTGTTATTCAAAAGTTGAATTATAAATTTCTAAATTTAGTACCGCTTATTTGGTTTGTTTAAACAGTTACAAATCAATGATGAGCGGTAATTTATGGATGAACAAACAGTATACAAAATAGGAAGTTAACTATCTGCACTAAACAATTATTAATTTATGCTCTTAATCACATTTTTCGGATTTATTCAAATTTTATTAAATAGTAACTTTTTCCATTCATTAAATTTGTTGGACCTCTTCCAAATTTTCAAAACCTATCAATTTTTTTAATGTGAAATATTTTTATTAGGAAATATTCCTGCATGTTCTATTACAATATTTTGCGTAAGTCATAAATTTAATCCAGATAGGGGATACAAATGGTCAATACTCATGTAGACCACCCTGAGCTCGAAGATGCTTTTACTAAAATTAGAAACTATACTTTAATTTACGGGATAATGTGCATACTGCACTTTATCTAGAACACTAGACCGACAAGAATCATAAAAGTGTTTTACAATCATGAAGAAAATAAATTTGCCACATCACAGAAAAAATCGATTTGCCACTTTTTCTACCACGTTAAAGTCAAATATAAATTTTACATTGTAAACAAATTAATTATCTTAATTGGGATCCTCTTATTTTTTCATAAAAATATAAGTTTGTAAACATTTACCTAATATTCAAACAAAAATCACCGCAAAGGGTTAGAAAAAAAGGATCCTCATCAGATGTTCCGATTTAATAGTGGCGCCAGGAAAATAATTTATTTTAATACATTTTCCTGTGCTTTCTAAAGGAAAATAATTCCCATCGCTCATATTTGATATTTGTCACCCTCCAATCTACAAAGGACGCTAATTAGATCAGCGAGAGATATAAAATAATTGTGTTAAAAATAGGAGCGAAGACATGAAATGTGAAATGGAAAGGAAAACATTTGCATGCAACGTTGTTTTTCTTGGTGGCATTTTGATGGACAGAAAGCATCTAATTGAATCGATCTTTTTTGTGTCCTAGTATTTTATTTGCTTGCCTACCGATCGGAAGTAATTAGTTATCGTAGTAATAGCAAGATGGAACTGACACCCTCGCATTGTGCAAGTCGGAAAAGTATCCGATTACAAGAATAATAAAGCTTTTTGGTAACAGAGAGACAAGCTGTCTAGAAAAACATCGGAAGTGGCAAAGTGACCTTAACTGGTATTATTTCGGGAACTGATGGTTGATATTTTGTTTTGATATTCTGGATATAATTTTATTAGGGTTTATTTCTGTAACAATGCCAAAAGGTTGTTGTAATAAATGTTTTAAAATATCAGCAATGCAGCTACACTGGTATTTTAAAATAGTAATCTGGACTCAATTCTTTGACTTTTTTATGATTTACGTTAAAATAATAGCGATTAATCTGTTAAATCCTTGTTTGTCAGGAAAATAAAAACTCACCAGGCATTTAAATCTATCTTCGAGTTGAGGAACTTTTGTTTATTCAGGATGGGACGATGGCTTGATGTGCAACGTTCTAATGGGAATCTTCGTCTTCGACGATCAAGAGGAATTAAAAAGTCTGCATATACGAAAAACTGGTTTATCCCGCTATAATATGCATTTAACAAATCAACCAAATATTTATTTGTAAATAAAAAAAATAATTTTCAAACGTAAAAACCAAAAAATTATTATTTTATTCTACAATTAATCAAAAAAATAATTATAGAGGAATTTTTTTAATTCATTACTCACATAATTAATTCACACATTCGAGTCTTTTTTGTCGCAGCATCTCAGGACGAAAAAAGCGCCCAATAGTCACAAAGTCCAAGCCTGTCGACGCCCACAACCACCAAAGAAAATCTTTTCCATTGGCTCCCTTAAATCTTAAAATATATATGTCACATGTAAATTAGTTTGTTTTAATTTCATCTCACACACTCAATTTTAATTGCTTTAGCAAACTAGTCCGAGTACGATTGAGCTCCCTATTAAAATTATTTTGATGTGAAAAATGCATTATTCGAGTACAAGTAGTGATAATATTAAAATGGAAAATTTGCTGTATCAAGAAAACGCACCGTCGCCGCAGATTTTGTACCAAAATTATAACAGTGTCTTTAATTATTTTAATTCGTATACTAACGAGGTGCCCAATAACGAGTCGTGTGGTAGTTTTTGCCATCCCGAAAATCATCATCTAGTTTACATCATGAAGGATCATCGACATTATCAGGAAAATTTGTACAACCTGCACGCGGAAAATTATTTCCTATCGAAGAATCATTACGATGACGGAAATTTATTGGAGCATCCCGACTCCTATAATAATAACGAAACATTATTGCAATTTCATGGGGAGAATAATGGAACGTACGATCAAAATTGGGCGAATAAAAATAGTTCCGACGATGATGAGCGCTTGGAAGGGAAAAAATCTGGTAGGCTGGAAGAGGAGCAGTTTTTGGATGAAAATTTGGAATTAAATTCGCCGTATTCCGACGATTCTGCTGCAGGTAATATAACAGGCTAATAAATCACTATTATTGATTTTTGCATTGATGCCACCCAAGTTGAGTAATCCGACTGGCTTAGAAGGGAAAATATACCCTTCTAAGTTTCCAGGCAGATGTTAACGATATTGCATTTGTATTGAGAGTTGCATAAAAATGTACCTGTAAATTTTGCAGACATACTTATAATTAAAATTGCTACAAATTGTTTTAAATAAAATAAATAAATATCGCGGACATAAAATAGAACAGAATTCGTGTGTTATCAAGAAGTATATACAATTTTGCATATTAAATGGTTTTAATATCAAGTTTCCTTTGAGCTCAATGGACTAACTAAATTTCATTAATTTTTATGATGTTTATTAACACGTCCATGCATAAACTTTACTAAATAAGTTTTCATTGCGGTTCCTTTGATAGTGTGCAATGAAATTGTTACATTTCCGGATTACGTAACGCAACATTATTGCAGTTATAAAATATTTTCACCTATTAAAATATCGCTAAATATCTGCAAATAATTTTATCGTTGAGTCTACACAGATTTGTGCGAATTCTATATTATTATTATTCTTGCTAAACTAATTAATATTAATGAAATCAACCCACACGTAGAATTTTGTCACTGCACTATTATTTATATGAATCATGTAGGTATAAATATAAATATTACTGCAGTCGTTAAAATTATTTACATACGCGTATTTTGAATTACAATAGATTTAATTAGGTAAACTTTTTCAAATCAACGCTATAAATTTATAAATAAATTTAGGACTCGCATCCTGTCTGCACTTTTTTTTATTATTAATTATGTGCGAATAAATATAATAAATAAATGTCTGTCTGTCGCTGAAATGAAAAAAATATTTGCAATTATGTGTCACCACTTTATTAAAGCAAAAAAATATTTTTATCTCAGCAATTCTCATTCTGTTAGTCATAATTTAAATAAATTAATTTTTCAGATTTGAAATTTGCCGCTAAACTCCGCAAAGAGCGCACCGCATTTACGAAACACCAAATACGCGAGCTGGAAAACGAATTTCTGCATTCGAATTATCTCACGAGATTAAGACGATACGAAATCGCTGTTGCGTTAGATTTAACGGAACGACAGGTAATTTTAATTAAATTACTGTGTAAATTGTACTTATTTATATTTAACAGGTGAAAGTGTGGTTTCAAAATCGACGAATGAAGTGGAAACGAACAAAAGGTGGAGAGCGATGTCATAAAGGAAAAAGCGCAAAGAAGAAATCTGCAAATAATTAGCGCTTTTGACGTACTCTGTATTTTATTGTTTAATAATATTAAATTAGTTATAAGAATTTTTGTACTTAATTCTAATAAAATTAATAAAAATATGTTGTATTTTATAAAATAGCAGGATTTATATAATTAAAAAATAATAATCTTATCCACTAATTAAACACTTACTTATTTCTTCAATATTTTGCTAGTTTTCGCCTTAGTCTTCTTCACCAAGTTAACTAATTCATCTCCGCCTTTCGCAACAAAATTCTTAGCGACCGTTTTAATTTTCTCGACGTCCAAACTTTTCTGCTTCTTAGAAACTAATTTCTTCTTAAGCACACCAGTCAATTTTGCTTTGCTCTTGCTTTTCTTAACAACAGCACTTTCAATTAAAGGCTCTTCGTCCACCACCCAACCTTTATTTTTATTTTTAGGCTTATTATCTGCCGCTAGTATCGATGTAGGAGCCAAAACAAGTCTCTTAGTAGCTTCAATAACAGCTTTGGGTTTCGCTATCGATTTAGGAACCACAACCAGTTTCTTAGTAGCTTCAATAACAGCTTTCGGTTTCGTAGCTCTCGTCACCTTTTTCGCAACAGCCGCAATTGAAGCAACTTTAGATTTCTTCACTTTGGCTGGCGATTTTGGTTCCAAATGTGCAAGTGAATCGTCGATTATTAAATTGTCCCCTTTCTCCACTGGCGTAATAGCATAATCGATACCGCATTCTTTAAGACGCAAAAGCTTTTTCGCTAACTTAGCTAATCTTTCGTGAGTGCGCTTTAAATGTGCTGCACCATCACCCACGTTTTGTTTGAAAGCTTGTTTTTGTCTGCGTACTTTAACTGAAATGCGATTTAGATTCTTGTTCTCTGCACTGAATAGATATTTTGGTCTCTTGTCGGCTTCTACATATTCAGCTAAATCAAAATAATGCTTAGAATGTTTGTCGATTATTCAATTAATATATCACTTACCAATGATTCTCCGTTTGAACATCAAATAATTATTCATAGTATCCGCTGCAATTTTCCCAACTTCTGGCCTCGCAAATTCAACATATCCGTAACCCTTTGAATTGCCTGTTTTGCTCGAGCGACAAATCTTAACATTTGTAACTCGCCCGAATTGTTTGAAATATTCGCGCACTTGGTCTTCGTAAAATCCATGGGGAAGATGAGCCACATACACCAGTCCACGACGTTTCTCCGCATCAGCTTTCCTTTGCTTTCTCTTCTCTTTTATCGATATTTCGCCGCTCTGAGTACATTTTTAGGTTAGAATTTAAAATAATGTTTTTATTTGGTGTAATTACCTTT
Source organism: Cryptophagus acutangulus (assembly GCA_963556235.1). NCBI lineage: Eukaryota > Metazoa > Arthropoda > Insecta > Coleoptera > Cryptophagidae > Cryptophagus > Cryptophagus acutangulus. Next base: position 10,693,084 of record OY744559.1, on the reverse strand, counting down.
AATTTGCGTTTAATTTCTTTTGTTTGTTTTGTCACTTCTTTCTGCTTGGATTTGTCCAAAGCAATTGTGTCTCCACTCTTTATTTTCACCATTTTTCTTGTATTTTATGGACTGCAAAATATTGTAATCGTTGACTTTGCGGAACACGTGTTTACTAGTTTATTTGAAACTCTATGGTTGGCAACACTGCTTTGAAAAAATATATATCTTTGTTAATAATCATTTAAATTAATTTATTATTAATAATAATACGTAATCCATTTTTTCAAATTAATTAAACGCTTAATTATAGTTCAATTCTAATTATTATAAATATATTAGTGACAGTTGTCAAAGTACCGCAGCTAACTTCACAACGTCAGTATATCGTGATTGATTGTGTCTGGTGCTCCTTGGATCCAAGAATTGAGGATTTCTCAATACTTTGAGGCAGTTGCAATAGTTTTATTAGTTCAAGATGTGTGGGGGCTTTACTTGTTCTAAGAATGCACTAATTGCACTGAACGCTCTCTACATAGTAAGTGAAAATTCGTAAATCCAAAATACCCATATTAATTTGCGATTGTCTTTCAGGTTGTTGCATTTATCCTAATAGGGGTTGCTATATATGGAAGGGCCGCTTCATTAGTAACCAATCTACCAATCGTTGGCGGAATTTTAGCATGCGGCATACTATTAATCATAATTTCCGTACTTGGATTATTGGGAGCTGTCAAACATCACCAAGTAATGCTGTTTTTCGTATCCTTTGAACAGGAAGTCTATAATTTTATCTTTAAACATGTTAATTCGTCGAATTTCCTGCTATTACGTAAATGCGATTTTCCTTAATATTAAGATTAGTACATGGTCATTTTGTTCCTGCTGTTTTTGATCCAATTCTCGGTGGCTTGCGCTTGTTTGGGAGTCAACATAGCGCAACAGGAACAATTGGCTGAACAGGGATGGACAAGGGTTGGCAATGATACCCGGGAGGAAGTGCAGAAAACTTTCACTTGTTGCGGATTCGACGATCAAGTGGATTTACTGCACCATCCTCCGACGTGCAATGATGCTTTGGAGGTAAGTTTTGTTTCCTATTAGATTTAGAAGCTTCTAGATAAATTTAATAAGCGTCACAATAATTATCGGAGCTGCTAGTTTTTTTACTTGTTGATCTTTCGCGTGGGTTATCAGCAAAATGCAATCACAAGTTGCAAACCTAATACATTTATTTTTATAGCGGAAATGTTGTCCTAATATTGAGGACCAAACTTGTAAATGCAAGTCCTGCAAATCAAAACTACAAAAAACTATGAACTATGCCTTTAAATTATGTGGATGGATTGGATTGTTCTTCAGTTTCTCAGAGGTAATATTTTAAAAATTCTATTTAGTAACAATAATATTAACAAAACTGTTGTGGTGAATGAAAATAACTCAATGGTGGTGACGGTGCATGTTTCAGTTTATGGGAGTCTTGCTAACAGTTCGCTACCGAAACCAGAAAGACCCTCGAGCTAATCCGAGTGCTTTCCTATAGTCAGCTAGTAATGAATTAATATATTTGGGTGGGTTTTCTAACAGCATTTGCATGGAGTTTGTGAATAGAATGCAACGGTTTTCTGATGGTGTATTTTTAGGTGGTAGGTCTGTTTCTGACGAGGCACTATCGGAACCAAGTGGACCCCAGTGAAAAGATTGCCACCGCAATTTTTCCTCGACATAATTTTACCTATTAACTTTCTAGTCATTTTTTTTGTGCAAATTTTATGTTATTGCCATATTACCAAAGAAGATTTTTATATAAATGTCTTGTGATTTCGTTTGCGCTGCGTGAAGTACTGCATTTATTGTGGTAGTACTTTGTGGAAACTATTCCTAGCTAAATGTACTGTACTACGTAACTTTGCCTGCAATTCTTTGAAGCATTATTCTGATCGCTGTATAAAATAGTAAACAATTTGTATATACGTCGGATTAGACAAACAAGCATTTTGTCTAATACGGCTTTAAGGATTATGTAATATTTAAATGTGATGAGAAACATGTAGCTCTATACAAACTAGAAACTGTCGAACCAGTGTTGAAGGCTGTTAATATGAACAAACTATTTTAATATGTCTATTGTAAATGTATTAATGTGTGTTTGAATTTTTCTGTTGATCTGTTGCTAGTGATTTTTACAATTCATTATTTATTGTGCTTGGTTTCATTGAAATAATTGCTCAGTCTATCATTTTTTATATAAGACAATTCTTGACTGAACTCGACATTCTATTTTAGTATGTAGGTAAATTTAATTAATTAATATACGATCTGCTGAATTATCTAGTTTTAATTTAATATAGAGCGCCTGGTGGCTCAACACTGAATTAAATAAAAATCCGAGCAAGCGCCGAAATGTAGGCAACCCATAAAACACTAATTTGTCTATCAGTCGTACGAATTTTTAAAAAATGGCGGGATATTCAAATCGAATAGTAAAATGAAATGCAATTAAAATTATTGCACTCACTCAATTCAAACCAATCAAGATTACATATTTCTAAAGTATATATTTTCAAATTGTGTTTATAAATAGAGATAAGCAATAAATATACATAAAATATGTTAATGAAACTAGCAATCTAATTAAAACCACTCATATGATGACGAAACACCTCCTCACACTATCAATGATAGAAAGGCACATGGTGTGGATGGTGTTTGTAGAAACGGTTGGACTCTTGATGGCCCAACAGACTATGCTGATCCACGCCGTTATTATTCCCGTAAACGGTACCAGATCCAGCATATTTGTTCTCGCCATACTTGCCTTGATCGGCATTGCTTTTATCCAAAACGTGTTCATTGTCGTAATGACCAACTTTCTTGTGCTCGGCGGAATTGAATTTGCCATCTTCATGACCACCCTTGAAGGAAGACGCCCCGGTTTCACCGAATTTGCCGTTTTCGCCGTTGAATTTGAAGTGATCTCCTTCGTCATTTTCTTCGTCATAGAATTCCTCAGTTTTGCCGGATTCGTCCTTATGGTGGGACGTTTTGAAGCCTTTAATTACGTGTCCTTTTTTGTGGCCTTGCTTTTCCTTCTTTTCCACTCCGTTTTTGCCTATAAACAAACATATATTTAAATATCTTGAAAGGGCGTTAAATTAAGAGAATTACCTTCTTGGTTGAAATGTTGTCCTCCATTGTAGCTCTTACCATCTTCAATCACCTTTTTACCGCCTTCAACATCACTGTAATATCCGTTATCGCCCTTAATATCCTTTACGGCGACCTTTCCTTGCGAGTATCCTTCTTGTCCGTGATTGATTTCCTCACCCTTCTTAACAGATTCCTTCTCATAACGCTCATCATTGAACTTCTTCTTCCCATCGCTGTACTCATTCTTATTAATCTCCTCACCAGCGTATCCAATTGGTTGATGATAAATCGGCCTACTTTGGATAAATTGTCCGCCGCCTTGTCCTCCCGAATATCCGCCTCCAAACGATCCAAATCCTATTCCCCCTCCAAGTCCCGATCCTCCAGATCCAATAAATCCTGCGCCGCCCGATCCTCCAGAAATGTACCTCGATCCAATTCCAGCGCCGCCAAATCCACCAAGGGAGCCGCCTGAGAACTGGCCGCCTCCACCACCCGATCCGAATCCACTGGAGTAGCCGCCAGATTGTCCGCCGATGAATCGGCCGCTGTTGCCGATGGAGCTGAAACTTCCACCCCCTCCTCCGATTCCTCCAATGCTGCCGCCGCCGAAGCCAGCGCCTCCCGAAGGATAATATCCACCTTCCACTACGTGATAGCCGTGAATTGGTACACTGGATGCTGCCGTTTTCATCACATCTTCCGTTTCGTAGCGGTACTTGTAGACGGGTTTTCGATCCAATTCCTGCGAATGGATGATGGTGCTTGTGAAGATGAGCGTTAGCACTAGAGTTAGTTTACTCATTTTTGAGTGCTAGTACTACTACAATTTTGAATTGATTAAAATGCAATAGAAGCAATTGTAGCCAAGTGACTACACTGATTCTGTTTAGATTGTCTTCAAGTATTTATAGTAAAAATTCTGTAAAGTAATGATTTGCTTGATTAATTTTCTTACAATTTCTGGAATATTGGAAGTGTTAGCACACTCATAGTATGAATTTGACCTTAAAATGTTGAAAATGTGTGGACAATTGTGTTTGTCGCGAATAAAAATAATGGCCTTCATTAAGAAAAGTAAAGAGAGGAAGTATAGTAGATTTAATTTTTTTTTTGTTTGTCAATTAAATTCATTTTTAATGCAAATTTTCGTGGTTGTTTTTACTATTACGATATTGTCCCATGTGTCCGTTGACCGCCATACAAAGCGTACCGCGTAAGTTTCAACTGTAATTAATTTAATGCTGAATTAAGTCACAATGGGCATTTTCCTTTGCAAATTACGAAATACACAACTACAATTAAAAAGTGCAATGATTAATCTCTTTCTTCATTCTTGTAGAAAAAAAAATATAGAGGAATTTCTTTCGAGATTCTTGAACTCAAAATGCATTTTGTGGGTTAATGCATTTTAATTTTTCTAATCTTTAGTTCAAAATTTCTTAACCTTTGACAATTCTAAAAAATAATCGAAAATTTGTCATTGAAAATATAATCTAGTAGAATAAATAACGCTACTTGAAGATATCTTGACAACTTGTCAATATTGTTTACATATCGTACATTAAATAATGCAATTATCTCAAACACCTTATTATTTTTATTTTGCTAAATCAAATTTGTTATAAAAAATTGTATTTTCCAGTTCTGCCTCACTTATTGCACCAAAACCGCATTTCCAGCTCAAGTTCACCCGCAACTTACCCAAAACAATATTTGAATTATTTATTGTCATGGATGACTTGGGATATTTGGAAATAATTATAATTATTTCAACATTATTATTTTTTATAAAAATTCCATTAACTAAACCAATTTATTTTAATTCAGATTAAAATGCACTTCTATGAAATACATAACAACTTTATTATTGTGCATTAATAAATTACTGATAAAAAAATTGTTTAATCATTATTGGCACTCAACTTCCACGACTCAAGTCTAAAAACGTATTTTCTATTCGAAAATGCAATTTTTTCAAATCTCTCCGTGAGAATCTTTTCCATTCCTAAAGGATAAAACATGCACAAGAAAGTCCTGGATGTATCAGGACACCAGAACGTTGAACACGTCATGCATGGATAAAAGCTTCGTCCTGCAACAGGATTGCCTAGCAAGCCAATCAAATAGTCGCCCTTAGTGTAGTTGAGGTCGATCAAAGCTCTGTGACGCACCCTTTCCATACACTAAACTCTCTTAGTTTTGTTGTTAGTGTTTTTTCGTACAACAATTAAACCCGAGTTCAGTTCCTGTGTTTATTGCTCCTTCCATCAATCAATAGAAGCATTTAGTTATTGTTACGAAATAGTCTTCCAGTTTCCGTAACGTGTACCCATCGCCGCTGCTGAAAAGCAGCCAGTTTTCTGTCTAGAAAGTTTCGTAAATCAGGACAAAATTTTTCGATTTACTAGCAGAATGTCGGAGGAGGAGAGGGACGAGTAAGTAACTAATTTTTAGTTAATTTAATTCGGTTATTAAATATATAGCGATATATAAATAAATCAATTAAAATCGTTCACCTTCCTCTAATTTTATTGCTCCTAATTTCAATGAATGTAAACTTATACGGCAAATTAAACTAATTTCCAATGAAATATTTCGGATTCTTCACGGTTATTCTACTAGCATTGCTCAATTAGATTATAGGTATATTCAGGAGACAAAAGAAAAATAGGATTTTTGACCTTTCAAATTAAAACTCGCTATTTGAATAGATAATAATGGAAATAGCGCATTAAGTGAACCGTGATATTATGATGGAAAATAAAATAAAAATATAACAACGGCTCTGATATTTTTATTATTTTTTTTTTTTTGAAGATAATGAGAAAATGTTCAATCAGTAAAGTCACACCCTCCATGGATGTTGGCATGGTAACGTTACTGTGCGACAAGAAAACAATGCGCCAACCCAGATTTCCATTATTACATTTCAATTGTTTAAATCGTTTGTTTAGATACATTTGAGAGAATGCAATTTAAGTTTATGTGAAAATATTTTATATAACAGAAAATACAGCTAAAATTTTTGATGAGAGAATTTGAGAAGTTAAAATGCGCAGAGGTTTTTAACTTGCGCGCCCAAAAATTACCAAAATTAGTCAAAAATTTTGAAAATTCTATGAATTTTTAGTTTACGTTTGAACATTAGAAGCTTTTAAAACTTATAATTAATTTTTAAAATTGAGGAAAATAATAAATTATGAGGATTATTATTGAATTTCCTACTTAATCCACTTATTTCAAAATAAAACTAATTAATAACACTTCAAACGTTTCGAAATACGGCCAAATATCACTCATATAATTTTATTATTTGCCAAATAAATTTTAATCTAAATCCACTTCAATATGCGTTAGATTAAAATGCATTTTCGCAACACCGAAATGCATTAGCAATGTGGCTCATTATGGTTATCAGATTATAAAATTAGCTGAGCTACTCGTATAATAATTATTTTGCAAAGGTGAACCATGCGATAATTACAAACCTACTTTTACTCAAGTTTGAACTTTAATTAATTAATTAATCTCGCCCAAACTTTAGTGAATCGAGCTGCATTTCGATACAAAATAGTATAGTGCATAATTCACGTATTCATATAATGATTAGAATATGAAAGATAACTCTCAAAAAAGCGTTGAGATAAAACTAGCTAGATCCCTGATAAGCGATGAAAACATATTTAATTCATCGGAACGCGCTGCTTTTCTCAGTTTCACTTCGAATTTTATCGTGTGCTATTGATTTTTGCTTTATTTCTTCGTATTGACTGACAAGCATTCAATCAAAAAATTTCCAAAGTGTCAAATAAAATAAAATAAATAGAATGTCAGCATCCGATTTGAAGGCGCAATGTTCGGTGAAATGTTGTAAACCCATAAATGGGCAAATTAACGGTGAAGCTGAATCGGAAGCTGAAGATGAAGCTATTCAAAAATTGACTAGGTGCCAATTCATTAATAATTAACACTTATTAATTTAATATTTTTGGTGGTTTTTCAGGTACCCGGATGGGACGGTCCGACTGAGGAATCCACATATCGAATTAATGGACCAAGACATTTTGTACCATCTAGCCCTTGGTAGCGAATCCCACGATTTAGTTGAAATGTTTGGCGATGTTAAAGTAAGTCTATTAATTTTACGAGATAAAAATTATACGAAATAGTTGCAATACATTATTAGGCAAGAATTTTGGGAACGCAAACAATTTTGTGCGTATTGATTAATTTGTTTGCATAAAAAACGATCAATTAAAAATTTTCTGTACGCACAATAATAATGATAAGAGACTGTGTGGCGGTAACTGGTCTATAATTAGATAAATCTTAACTTGAAAGGCTTAGCAATTAATTTCTTGTTTATCTGGCCGCTCATTCATTGATTCTGTTGTTATGCATTCGTCCGTGCAATATGAATAATTATAATTAAAATAATTATTCTAACAGGAAATAAACTTATTTTGTTCATCGTAAAAATTTAAATTGTTTATTTTGTTGATTATTTTGTTAGATCATTATTACAACACAGATAATAAACGTTAGAAATCTTATGCAAATTAACATTTATATTTGTTAAAGTCGAATAATTTTTGTAAATATTGATAAAGCATTTTGCAATATTTATTAACAAATTTGCTTCTAGTTTGTATGCGTTGGAGGAACCCCAAAGCGTATGGAATCCTTCGCTTACTACATAATGAAAGAAATTGGTCATAAACTCCCAACTGGTACCACTTTAATGGACATCAGTCAGTACTCCTACCGCTACAGCATGTACAAAGTAGGACCAGTCCTCTCCATTAGCGTAAATATTCCACTAACCCCCACTTCTCCATAATTAACTAAATATCTCTTCAGCATGGTATGGGAGTACCATCCATCGGCATCTTGTTGCACGAAATCATCAAACTGATGTACCACGCCAAGGTAAAAGACCCCATCTTCTTCAGAATTGGTACCTGTGGTGGTATTGGTCTGGAAGGTGGCACTGTGATTATTTCCGATGACGCAGTCGATGGGATGTTAAACCATCATTACGAAGTGGTATGTCTTTTATTTTTTGGAAGGGTAAATTTAGATTTGGGTGTCGTGTTGTAGCCAATGTTAGGTAAACCTGTTCAAAGACCGGCCAAACTTGATAAGAAGCTTATCCGCGAGTTGAAAGCTTTAGCAGACCCTGAAGATCCGTATGAGACCACGACTGGTACCACTATGTGTGCTGACGATTTTTATGAAGGTACTTTTCGGATTTATAGGTTTTTTGGCGGGATTTTGATTTGGGGATATTTTAAGGGCAAGGACGACTGGATGGAGCTTTTTGCGATTACAGCGAAGCTGAGAAAATGGATTATCTCACCCATTTAAGTAACAATGGTGTGAGGAATATCGAGATGGAATGTTTACCGTTTGCAGCATTAACTCATCATGCAGGAATCAAAGCGGCAATTGTTTGCGTGGCGCTTTTGGATCGATTCAAAGGCGATCAGGTATTTATTTTTGAGTAGCAATTTTTTTGGCGGGAAATTATGAGGGGTTTTTGATAGGTTTGTACACCGAAAGAAGTGATGAATGAGTGGCAGTTGAGGCCACAAAAATTGGTCTCACGTTATATACGAAAATATCTACAAACTAAAGGCAGAATATCGTTTGATGGACATGGTTCGATGGCTGTTAAAAGTCCAAGGCGCTTCAAACTTGTGCAACAAGAGTCGCAAACGTTTGATTAATTTATTAATATTTATTATCAGTATGTTATTTCAATAAGGAATGATTATCGTCGACAATACCAAAAATGCAAACGTTTTATTATTGTAAATGTGTAAAAATAATTACGTTTTTTTGTTCGTAGTTATAATTTTTTTTTGTAATATATTGGGGATTGTTTACAAAAAAATAATAGCTGGAAATAGGGACGTAATTTGTCAAAAAAAAATAACAGTATCATAATGAGTGGCACTACCTTACATTATTACTTAACCTTGGACAAATACTTAGAATGAGTCTACTTATTATTATTCATTTACCTTGAGGTGAATTTCAAAAAAATTAATATATTTTTATAAATTTGACAACCAATTTCAATTAATTAATTCGTTGTGCACGCACAAAAGTTACACTTTTTCTATTCGTTTACCGATTTTAATTTTATTTTGAGCTTACCTAAGTAACTAACTAAATAAAATAGTTTGATTCAAGCATATCAAAGTGAGACTCGATCAGTTTTATAAATAAATAACGCTTCCAAATAATTTGGTATTCAAAAAAGAATTGCTGATACAAATCTGCTATACGTATTAATTTTTCAAAAAAATTGTATTTAGACATACGCTCAATTTTTCATCCAATTTACTATGGGGGAAATTTTTCTTCACTCACTCACATTTTCACCAATTAATTAACATTTACTCTTGCTTGTTACAAATTAATAACTAAGTAATTTAGACACATGAATATTAGCATGTTTTTAGTGTTGTGTGTAGTAGTATATTTAAATAATATATAATGGACAATATAATTGGAAATTGTTAATAATAGTTGAGACAACGATGTTTGGAATTAAATAGTGAAACTAATAGTTTTTGTGATTAAAATTTGCCTAATATTATTGTGTTGTTATAATACCGTTGAATTTTCGCAGTTATTAGTCGTAAAGTATTTGAATCGTTGTAGTTTTATACATATATGTTTTTTGTTTCATATATTCACAATATTGATAAACTATTGTACCAGATAACTACATTATTTAAGCTATAAATAATAATAATACACTAATGACTCACTACCCTAATAAAATTGTTGATTATTGATGTACATTTAGTCATAATAGTATTACATGTCGCCTCTATTTATGAAAAAGTACTACAACATGCGCTTTTAAATTCAAACGTTTGGCGCCTGGTAGTTGATTAACCAATTGGAAGCGCCCCTGGTGGAATAGAGCGTTTTAATTGGTTGTTGAAACTCCCGCCGTATAAATTTGAATTTAAAAGCGTGCGTATTTTATTTAGTTATTGGATTACTAATTATGCAATATAAGAAGACACCAAAACTGTTTCGAAAATATTTTATTTTCCAAAATTCCTGTTGAAGTTAAAAAATTTCAAATTTGTTAATAATAATTAAATAAATTTTCATTCTTAAAACACTTTTATTACACTAATTTTTACAATGTGTTTAAATAAACTATAAATAAAATATCTAAAATAATTACGCAACTTGAGGATGGCTTTGCTCTTTTTCGCCTTTTTTATTAATAAACTTTACAAACAACATTCGCGTGAGCAAAATAAATGGGGATTCGAAAACCATTGAGAAAAGAAAGGAAACCAAAAATGTAGTCAGCAAAACGCCAGCAACTACTATAGTCTACAATAAAAAAAATGGATCTCCATCACAATTAAAATAAAAAAAAATCTTACCATACTAGAGTTGGAAACATTGATGCTATTTTCCCCACTCAAATACAGAACCTCCGCTACTAAAGGGTTCAATAGATAAGCGCTGTACGTAAGCCTACTTAAAGGTACGAATCCTTTGAAGGACAAGAATTTTTCTAGAGCTCCTATAAAAAAATATTGCAATTACCATTTTGAAAAATAATAATTAAATATTCTTACTGGCATTTCCCGTACAACAAGCAATAATCATCCAACTAATAGTAACACCCCATAAAGTCCTTGCAATCCCCATATAAAAAGCTGTAAATTCGACTGTTATATCTCGGGTGTATAACGTCATTAGGACCCACAAATTTAAGGCAGAAGATGTAAACCATATAAGAATTCTTGTACGCTATCAAAAAAAATTAATAAAAATTATTATTAGTACTAAAGTATTTTCAATAATTAGCGCACTTCTCGTAGATATAATTTTCCTTGCAATCTGACCACCAAAAAATACGCTGTGATAATCCCGACTAAATAAGGGCCCATCCTTAACCATGGTAAGTCGTATAAAGTGTCTAGTTGGACCATTTGCTCATCCATCCTAAAAAAAATTGTTAGAATTTATTTAAATAAATTAAAGTTCGCAAAATAAAATTACAAAAAAGTTTCTTACGTAGGAATATAGCCGACGCTGTAAGAATTGTAGCCAGACATAAAAATATTCACAAAAATCAGCCCCACCGTAATACTAGCGGAAGTTTTGAAATAACTAAAAAAAATTTGCCTTTAATTTCAAAACTTAATCTTAAAATTTGCGTATAAATTTACCTCGTGGATAAAATGAGCAAAAACGAGCATATTACATAAGCTTGAATATCAAGGGATAAATACCAAGACCAGCTTAAGCACATCTCAGATCGTGGAAACAAATTATTGATATATAAGAGATTTCTCCACCAATATTTCGAACAAACCACATCGGGTTGGTCATTCGAATAAAATACAGAAGCTTGTCTGAAGTATGTGAAAACAACATCCGTCAACAATATCACAATTAAATACGTAGGAGTTAATCTACAAGAAAAAAAAAAGAAATTAATTGTTTGTATAAGCAAATTAGCATTTAGCACCTCAATAAACGATTAAGCAGCATTAAAAAATAGCTGCCCACTTTGTAAAGAAAACTATTATCGCTGGATTTCTTTAACGTAAAGAATAAATATCCAACTAAAAATCCACTAAAAAAAATTACCATTAAATTACCATTTTTGAATCCCTCAATAAAATATATACCTCAAAACCAAATAAGTGTCCACACAAAACGTCGAATTGCTGAAAATTTGCGCAGCAATAGATTCGCTCAATCGAAAAGCCACCGGCACGTTATCGACATAATCGGCAGCGAAAAATATGGCATGGACCATAATGACCCATCCCATCCCAAAAAATTTGAGACCATGGATGCATTTTACACTATGGGTGGAAAGGGTCGTTTTGACCAAAGCTTTGGTGTTCGAATAAAGTGAGAAACATTTCAAAATGTTTAGTAAAGTGGATGAAGATTCTTCAATTTGGTTTAGGGAATTGTTGGAGTTTAGCACTAGCTCTGTAGTGGATTCTAAAATATTTTTTTAGAAATTATTTGATAATTTGGATTAATTTGTTTTACCAGTAGTGGTTTGTTTGTTATTGTTAGGGGTTAATATTGTGTTGCGCCCTAGATTTTTCGATCTTTTGTGGCTCACTACATCATAAAGGGTTCCCACAATAACTAGCATTAATATTGTTCCAAGTATCGTCCTATAAAAAATTTATAATAATTATTTCCTGGTCAGAAAATTATTAAACATCGCACCAGTTTCTCGCAATTAGCAATTTCTACCAATTAATCGCATTTACATAATTTAGTACTTACATCAAAATAATTGTTTTCGGCAAAACTAATAACCAACCAACATCGTAATGAATATTTCTTACTTCCACTACATTTAAATGCAAGTGATGTAATTTTTGAAACTCGAAATTCTCCTGCTCGAAATACATCTTCAACAAATCGCGTCCTTCATCAGACGAGCAGGATTTGGGCAAACATAATCCTATTTGGATTATAAACTGAAAAAACTATTCATTCACAAAATATTCAAATATTTCCCTGAAAAAATACCTCTAAAGGCATTTGCGTATGCAATTGCAAAGTGCTATTATGTTTAATAAGCGCCATAGAAAATCCCAAATCGTATGGCGGATAATCAAAAGGCGTCTCAGCCGCATGTTTAATTATTAAATTGTTAACTTCCAACGGTTTCCTGTTGGATATGTCGAAGCATTCCGTGGAGGAACCCAGCCATAAGTTATTCCCATATAGAAATCCGGGATTAGCTTGTCCACTAGCATCCAGGACTAAAAGTAATTCAAATAAAGATTTGGCGCCAAAATTAATTTAGTAGCCGTATTAATTGAATTTATTGTTTGTAAATAAATTATTGTTTGTGCAATAAATATGTCATTATACACTTTTACAATAAACAATAATAATAACAAATTTACATGCTATGGAATCATTTCCCAGCATGCAAGTCACTTTTTCTTGATCTAAAATACTGTAATTTCAACACAAACATCCTGACTTTATATCAAACAGAAAAACGTCTTATATAAGTAATTAAATTGTCATTAAAAATCAAAAAATTACCTTTAATCCCCCAAACATGGTCCTCATCCACCGCTCGCCCAAATTGACCCAATTCCTCGAAACATTTCGAAGACACATTGGATTCGCGAGCTAGCACCGAAATTCCATACACCACCGATTGTTTAAACAAATACTCATTGTAACAATAACAAATGTTATGAAATAAAAAAACAAAGCACAGCACAATTTTCGAAATTCCCATAAGCATTTTGAAAGAAATGGATCAACCCATTCAACTATCAAGTTGCCTATCCTTTGACAAAATTATTGCAAAGTGCTCTTATGGAAAATTATTTTGCCGTTTCGGATGGTGGGGCTATTTAAGCTAAGCTAGTTTTCTTCCTTGAATGGTAGTGGTAGAAGGGAAACATTTATTTTAAAAATACCAGTTTTGTTTGTAGATTGAAAATAAAAACAGTAATCAAATTTTGTTGATGGTAGGTATACCTGCGTATTTATTTATTTTTAATCAAATGGTCGACCTACAAAAAGAATTTTTGTGTGTGGAAATATTAGTTTGGAGTATTTTTGGTCTGCGAAATTATTTATTTCGAGGATTTTACGTTCTTGAAAATATTCCAGTTTAGACTTAATTTATTTATAGCGTTGGGTATTTTTTCTCAAAAAAAATTGTATTGTTAATTGGTTTTCAATTCATAATGAATAATTGTTCCACATCACATTGTCATCTATTCAATAATTAATTACATTATTGTTTTGCTAATTATTGCGCATTATAATTATTTTTTTTGCGATAATAAAAACCCGAAAATCAATTAAACAATAATTTTATTGTATACCAGATACATAAATATATACAAATATAATAATAAATTACGAAAATAAGAGAGTAAAATAAATAATACTAGCCTGATCATTATAACAATTGTAAATCAAATATTGTCCATAATATTGTTCCATCACACAAAATGTGATGACTTATTTGCACTATGATGTCTAGAATGTATCACATAAATTGGCAAACACCTTAACTATTCCATTATTCAACACCACACGTGAAAGAACCCATTTGCGAAATAATACCACTAAATACTGTACAATATTATTTTTTTTTTGCCTTTTTTGATTTGTATATCGTTCAAAATGTTATGCAAACAATTTTTACGTATCTTAATTACATTATTGTTGATATATTTTCAGTTAGTGTTAGTCTTATTATTAGGGCTACCTATCCTCCATAACTACTTGTTTAAATCCTTGCGCACCCGTAAACATTTGCGATTTCACCTCATGATTACCCAGCGCCGCCGTTCCATCTTTCGCTATAAATAATTGCAGACCAGACGCTAAAAATATCAATTAATCAACAAATCGAATAAATATGTAAATAAATTTACTTTCAGCCGAATCGTCTTGCTGCTCAAAGTTTGTACTTTTAATAATCTCTTCTATCAGATCGTCAGGATTGACGCGAGTGGTCTCCACACGTCCTGCCGCGGGCGTACTCGTCGACCCGTCGTCCTGCGACTGGGTTTTCTTGCGACGTTCGTACGTCGCTTTCGCTCGATCCAATGACCCGGTTTCGGATAATACTAAACTGCTACCACTCGGATTTCTATAAGAGACAAATCACTCTCCATTGATTTTCAAATTTTCATAATACGTAATTAGCTAACATTGTTACATGAAACCCATGCATAATTGAATCGTGATATTGGCAGAAGCAAACATTAAAGTTACTTCGCAAAACTAATTAGCAAGCGCAACTTTAAGGTTCGCATTTACTATGTAAATAATATTTTAACTAAGCAAAAGCATAAAGTTCGTAATTGCGCACAATTGTAATGTTGGTTGCATAACTAATTTTTTTAAAAACTATTACTATTTGTGAATTAAAAATGTAAAGCAGTTTAATTAAGCGCATAAATGAGATGAATTGACAAATATTAATTATACCCCTCCTCCAACTTAATTAAAACCGTAAAATACAAAAGCTTTTTCACAAAATAGACTTTTTACAACAAAAAAAAAATCAAAATTAACAGTAAAGAAAGGACAGATAGAGACACTAACGTGGTGACGCTGGTACGACGATTTGTGGGAACAATTTGCATTAAATCAGACGAAACATTGGAAGAAGGCGTTTCGTCAGGACTGATGGCTAACGGTGCTAGCTTACCTCCAGTTGAGCCATCTAGCAGCTTCCGATGATGGGGCAAGCTCCTGCAAATCAATCCCAACAACCAAATTGTTTCAAAAAAATAGAACACCAACCAACCAGTTAGTAGATCAACAATATCAATAAGTAAATTAAATTACAAGCTCAAAAATTGATACCTACGTTTGTGGAAGACCAATGCCAGATCTGAAAAGAGTGTGATTCCGAAACGAAAAACAAAAAAGCTACGGTTAAGTTTCGTTAAAGCGACAAGAATAGAACAAAAACCGAAAAATAATACACCTACCTTCGGATAGGTTGTACAGATAAAAATCCATCATCTCCAGAAAGCGCTGCTGATAACGAGTTCAAAGATGTGGTACGTGTTTCGTGGTTTTTCGAACTAGGAATAGGAGAACCAGGAACTTTAAACAGACTTGTGCCGTCATTAGGAGTGGATTGTGTGGTCAAGTTTCTACGTTTCGGTCGCGGTGTTAAAAACGAAATAAGCCCGTCAAACTTTTGCGAAAAGGATCGATCGATCGGTGTCGCTTTAATTTGCGGGATTTGAAACTCGCTTTTCGAGCGTATTACTACAATATCGGGCGCGACTTTAGAATCCGTGCTTTTCGGTCGGAGGAAATCGACTTCGTCGATCGGTAAAATATTTTTCAATCGCTCCACGACACTCGTCGATTGGGATTTTTGCAATTCGTTGAAATGTTCGTTGCGAAATGAGCCTTCAGGCGTGCGGTACTCGTCGTTGCTACTACAACTAACATTGCTGATTTGTCGACTAAAACTATTCGTCGGTGTGAAATATTCCTCATTATTATTATTGTTATTAATAGTACCGTTAATTCTCTTATTATAATTAATAGCTGGACTGATCAGACCTTTGGGCGTACTGAAAACATCGTCGGATATTAAGGAAGTCGGGATGTGGAATCGTTTCGGACAGGTGTAAGTTCGGCTTAATTTTGCCGGATTGGTAATCGTGTGTAGCCGTACTGATCTGTGTTGCAGGTTCCTAGATAAACAAAAATATAATGCATGCAAATAAGGCCCATCTTTATCTCAAGCTTAACCAATTCCAAAAGTCATGTTGCAACAGCCAAATAATTTATCGTTTCAAATTTACCGCGCCAAATCTTAGTTCAAAAATAAATAAGCAAATAGATAAGAGAAGTAAAATTGCTGACTATTGCAAAGCATGATTAATGCAGATTGCGCCACTTATTCAAAATAATAAATAAATATCTCTTCATCCTAGCACCATAACAACAAATCAGAAATAAATTTAAGATAGCTATATTACAATAAATATCCGAAATGTAATCTACGTACCGAATGTGGCCGGAATCGCCAGAACTTGATTGCCGACTATGCGAGTGGGAGTGAATGCTGCTATATCCGGAGGCTTTTGATAACTGGCTGGTGTTTGATGAGTTCCGTGAATGGCCTGGTTCACAAGACACACATTGCTCATCCACATACTCGGGTTGCGTTTGTCGAAGTTGCACCACTTCATTTTCCGCATTCACGTTATTTGCGAGAGTGGGATTGTTCTCGGTTAAAGTTTGTCCGATGACCAGATCGGAGCTCAAAAGAGCGGCCCGTTTCTTAGGCAGACTACCGAAACCTGAACTGCCGCTAGCAATCGAACCTTTCAGCGATTCGTTATTGGAGAATTCGTCAGATCGCGAATCGTTCGGATTGTCTTCCACGATTATTTGTTTGTGTTTCAACGAAGGCGAAGGTCTGCAGATTAATAATTCAAATTAATACAGTTTAAGTCAGAAAAATGGGGAGGGCTTACACTTTGAATAAAATATCACCAGAGAGCATATTCATTGCAATGGAAAAACTCAGCATGCTGTTATCCTGTCGATGTCTGGCATCGTAGCCTTCGAGGAGCGCTTTTTTGTGTGTCACGCCAGCACCGGCATATTCAGCCAAATTCAAATCGACGTAGCCTAGTTTGTTGAAAGATCGACCGCCTTTCGATTCCTTTCGAATGGAGATGCGTAGGATGCATCGTTCCATTACGCCAGTGGAAGCGTTCGCCATCATTTTGCACGGAAATTTGAATTTAGCACCCCAGCGCACTCGGTGATCTCGCACTTCCTCTCTGGAAGGGAATTATTTGTTAGTTAAAAAATTATAGGAGAAGAAAATATTTTATTTCATCGGCAAAATATTTGCTAACCGGGAATATCATAAGATAATTCATTGGAATTGATAATGCTTCAAAGGAATTCTTTCAACAAATATGTTTTACCAAGTAATTTGACGCGTTTGAATTAAAATAGTTTCCAGAACACATTTTTGCTTAATAAAAGAAGTTTTGTTTTAGAAGTTCGCAGAACAAATAATTTTAGATTGAATTTCATACGACAAACAAAATTCCCATTCTTTGTTAATTTGAATAAAACTTATCTAAAAATAATTAAATTCAAAGAATTTTCTTTAGTTATACAATATTTTATCTTGATTGTTTAAGATAATTCATTTAATCTAATATTTCGCAATATTTTTAAAATAAATCTGATCAAATTCATTTTACATCTTTAAAGCAAAATAAATATTTAAAATAATTTTAATATATCTGAGCCAGTCTAAACAAAATTAAAAACGGCAATAAAACTGTACAATTTTAAATCTTCGTCATATATTTTGTAAACAAATCTGCAAACTCAATTCAGACAAGCTAAAAAAAATATGAATTGCTATGCGAGTTAAAACTCTTCTAAAAAATAAATCACAATCAATAAAAAGTTTGACCCAAATCGCACCAATTAATCCAATACGTACACATCTCACTAAATGATTATCAATATTAAAATATCACTGTTAAATTAATTCTAGTATATAGTAGTCCGTAAGTGTCATGCCAAAGGGTTTCAAAACATAATTCGTATGTATAAATTCAAATGTAATTTGTATATGTAAATTTTAGTGTTGGAAATAAATTTACATCTTCAATCTTCGTTTAGTAAATTAGACGCTTGCATAAAATCTGTTTGCTTTCAGGCGAATATGGATTTCCACTATAAATATAAATATCATACATATTGCTCGAATTTTTCATTTAAATTGGCAAATAGAAATATTTATTGTACAGTCCGGGACCGAAATTTGGTAGACTGCATATGCAACCAGACATACATTTATTGGAGATAGTTTGAGCATGGGGGATTCCCCACTTGCCATGCGCTTGACGATTGTTTGCGGAAATAACTTTAATAATTTTTTACACGTTCCATTTCCTTCCTGCTAAAAAACTCCTGCATTTCCCATATTAAGGATAACGTAGTAAAATAGTATTTACATTCAAATTCCATTCAATGAAGCCGCTGGTAAATAGTGATTATCATTTAAATTTGGCATGAATGGTTGATGTGTGCTTTGAATACATTTGGAGGGTTTACAGAGAAATGTTTCCTGTCTACACGTTTGATTAAAACGCAGGAAATACATAATAATTATATTTAACTCTCTAATCAACAATTGGATGCTATAAAATACACCGAATTCTCAAAGCCTTCTGTACATTTTCATAACTGAAAATATTAAAACGTGTTCAATTGAATCACATCTCAACATTCCCATCAAAAAAATAACGAACAACATATGTTTGGACAAAAAAAAATCCGAGAAATTAAACAGATGTTTAAAATGCATAAACATTTTCGATCTAACAAAAAGCCCAATTAATTGAAAGCAACGACGTTAATTCGATTTCACACTTTCATGCTCGTCCATATAATATCCAATTTCTTGCCAAATTGGATAATTACGTATTAACAAGAGGTGGAGGGCGAAATCCCCTGTGAGCCATGAATTTGTGAAATCTGCGAAATTTTCAAACTGACCTAGTTTAGCGCTCGCTAAAGGGTTTCAAGGTAACCGTACTCGTCTCGTTTTATTGTCGCATTTTGCAGCAGATTTTTTGTTTTGCTTTGCACACACAATAAATATCGATAGGAAGAATAAGAGTGCTAGATAATGGTGCAACTGTAATGAAATGAAAGAAAAGATTCGTCTGTCTGAAAGCTGAATGCACTCTTTCTTTTATCACATTCGCTATTCTTTGAAAAATTGCGCTTTGAAAATAAATAATAATAATAAAATTGCAAACGACTCGACGTATATTTCTATTGCAACATAAATATTATTATTCATAGTCATTTTATTACCTACATTTTTATATCGAAAATATTGATATAGTGCGGATGATTTAATTAAAATTTATGGCAACAGGAAAACCGAAATTGCTGTGCAACATTTCGCGCAAATAATAAAGTGTAATCTAATTTTCCTAAGTAGGATCGTCGGTTTTTAATTTTATTAATGCAATCCGAAATCAATAGGATCATTAAAACGTGACATAACGCAATATTTTAATGTATGGCAGTTGAAAGACTAAAGTTGATGCTTTTAATAGACAAACTGAATTAAACTGGCCTAATGGATAGGAATTGGTTGGCCAAATACATTAATTAAGCAAACTTAATATAGGTTTCCTAGTAGGATATTCAATTAGCATCAAAAAATTTGCAACCTCACATCGTTTGATTTTAATGTACAAAATACAAAGTTTAATTACAAAACGCATATCAATTAAAATAATCATCAGTACTTAGGTGGAATTTCAGCGAAATATCGACGCATTCTATTAAATTAATTATGAGTTTGCAATTTTTGACAAATCCATTCAATTAAAATTATATAAAAATAACAAACTGATAAAGATTTACATTCCGGTTGTAATCTAAATGGAAAGATACGACTTCGATAAAATTTCTCGGTACAAGCAATTAATTTATAAAAAATAGCGCAAGTGCTATAAAGATTTTTTTATAATTTATATATAGTGAACCTTTAATTTGATGACTAGCATTAAATTCAACACACATGTGAACATGCGGAGTGCCAAAATATATTATTATTATCAGCGTAATTGAAGCATCTCTCATTAAAATAAAATTATATATATTTATGCAAATATTGCAAACTCGAATTTATCCTAGATATAAAATATTCTCTTCAAGGATCTACTAAACTCACTGAATTCTAATTGCTCCCAACACAAAAGCATTATTGCAAACATCTGATCGAAATTACTTGATTCGTCTAAGAGCAACAAAACGGCAGTTCAAACAGAATGCTGGTTAGTTATCTGCCACAATGCAAGTTAATTTCCTGCTGCAATAATTCTGCATTCAAATATAAAATCACATCATCAAAAGTTTGACCAAAATGTTTTACGAACCAATTCTAAGAGCGGAGATCAATAACATATAGCAAATTGACGAACGAGAAGAGGCTTAATTTCCAGCATATGTCAACATCACGACCACTTGCTTCAAGTGCGTTGTTCAAGTCTGTTAGCAATTCGTCATTAGCAAGTGTCAATAATGCATATTAGTTAACTGGTCAAGATCAGTGTTGATTTTTTGCGTCTGCTAAAAATAAAATATCCTGAAGGGCTGATATATTTGACTAACTTGTAAGCGCAATAATTTATATTGGAATGCACTTGAAAAGCGCATGCAACATTTTCTGCATTAATTATTAACGGCATTAAATATTATTCTAAATTAGAATGCACTGTATGCATAAGTAATGCAATTGCGACTGAAACCAAAATAAAATATTAATTTTGATAAAAGTCCAAATGTGGTTTCAGTTTGATACAATTACAGCTAAAGCTCTTCTACCCCATAAATAAATCGAATTTGAGTAAACAAAGTTAGTGCATTAGTATCGGCATGTTGCACTGAAACGATAAGCTTATCGCATTGAAATTTATATGAAACAAAAAACGGCCTATACATAACTATAAAGATTAAAGTAAATTCCATTGTAAATTGCAGTTAACTGCTTGTATAAATGTAACAATATGTGTGATATAGTCTATCATGAAACTGCCTTGGCGACAGCCTTGCCATGGGCATTCGACCTATACTCCAGCACCAGCTTTGACCGGCATTCACATATTATGTAGAACGCGTGCGATTCGATTTTATATTTTTCAGAAATATAAATTACAAAATCTCGACTTTCAAAAATGCTCGGCAACGTGGTACTTATTTACCTACCACGCTCGATTTACCGCACTTTCTTTAAGTCTTGTAGAACGAACGGGATTGCATAATGGCAAAATATTTTTGTAAATATTTATAATAGAGGAAAAAGTGTAGCTAATTTAAGCATCATTTAAAATACAGCTGCTTTGTAATTAAAGGATATTTTAATTTGGTGCAGATGATGTGAAATTTTCATATTTGAAATTTATGTAGCTGAGCTACGAGACGAATCATAAACAAACAAGTAAAAGTGTAATAATATTCTATAAAAAAACACTGAATTAAAAATCATATCTTGAACAATGGTTAAGCTTTTTAATGCAAAATAAAATTTATAACTTTATTCATTTTTATTGTGCAAAAGTTGCAACTTTATTAGATTGTGTGTTCAGAAATATCTGGCACAGCTAATATTGGTTTTATCAAAATTTACTTTGGCCTTTAAAGATCGCGCAAAAGTTAATTAGTGGATGAGCAAAAAATATGCCTTTGAACTTTAACTTTGAGATACAAAACAGTATTTTAATGAGAAAAAAAAAACTAGAAAAGGAACTGTTGCTTTCATCAGCGGGATTTTTATAAATCATCATCGTTAATATTTTTCCTATCTCATTAATAGCAAGGCTACCGAAATAAATCTTCTGATTAATTTAACTCTCGCGTGCATAATCAATAATTTTAATAGTTTATATTTTGACGCTCAGTATTTGCTTTACTTTAAATAATTCAGTGCACACGTCACATACCCGAAAGAAATTTTACGGGTAATAAAAATCTATTTCAATTCAATTTCGTTTTTAGGCAGACCAGAAAAAGATCAATATTTTTCTGTGCTCATTACACAAAAATATTAATAAATAAACAATGAGCTCAATAACGTAAGTTCCTTTGACTCGTACACATTTTCCTTTGAACTTTCCAAGTAGTATTATTGCATTTTCAATTAAATCATGAAGACTTTGTTCAATTTCTCGTGTGGTAAATATTTGACCCAGTAAAGTAACATGCACAATCGACGAATTTGTAGGTGCAGGTCATTCGAATAACCAGACAGATCCTGGTTTAATAATATAAACAACATTATTTCTAGCGATATTAATTTCAACTCATCCTACACATTCTATTAAAAATTCCTTTACAACAATGATATCATTAATAATCTGAAATCAGTGTCTATTAAAAATTGACTATGGGACAACCTTGACCATGCGGTGCACAATTAACTGTTTAATAAAAGTCTAGATTGTCTTCTTATTATTTTTAACCGTGGATGAGTTCAATCAATTTTCGAGGTCTATTTTCTTTGTTAATTTATATAAGATTATTATCTATGAATGGAATATTTTTACGCTATAATGACGCACTTGCATGTTATATATATCTCTCCACGAAAATTAATTATTTAATGTATTTCGAACAGGTAAACAAACAAATATTTTATCAGTTAATAATTTAAATAAACTAATGAATTCATCGTGTGGGAATCCGCTGTTGTACTTTCGCTGACAACAATTCAATTGGATTTCAATAAGAGAAAAACTTTCTTTTGTTGAATTTGGAAAAAGCAGGTGTCTTACCTGCTGCTGTAGTCTTGAAAGTTACCACCATCGGAAAGTCGCAGTTTGGCAAAAAGGACGGCTGATACAAAAGGCACTTCCAGTAGTTCTTCCAATGTGACGTCGACTTGAAATTTGTATTTTTTCTTTTTCGTCATAAACGACGCCATACCGGCGCCCCGTCCGTTTGTCATACGATAAACGACGACGGCGGCTCGCAAGCAAATCAGTGGTGGTCAGAACAGCTTCAAGTTTCGCACTGATTCGAATCCATCCAAACTCATGTTTAACTGGAAACAAACACATTTTCCTAGTTAGATAACAATTACCATTTTTTGTGCAACTTTAGAAAAGAATAATTTCAAGCTTTCTATAGTAGTTAATTGTGTAATAGATCTAAGTAGTGAAAGAATTAAATAGGAGACTTTTCAATCAATTAATATATTTGCAGGATTTTTGTTTGGCATGTCCTTTCCTTTATCAAGTGAAGAGAATTCCTGCAGTCAAGGCTGCATGCAAATTATTTATACACAAATTCGAAAAATGGTCAATGCACAGTTATTTGTTGTTATTTATATTCGAATTTTTCAACCAATCGTTTATTGGCAAGGCATATTAAAAAAGTATTACTCATTCATACAAAAATAGATGTTTAAATTATACATTTAAATACAAATCGAGATATATTTAAATTAAGTAGCCAGAAAATAATAATTAATATCCCATTACGCTTGCTTTTGTTGTAATACAATTACTTCAAGTAATTAATACATAGATAAGCAAACGTAAAGAATGTTTTTTAAGGACACCTGACTGTTACATTTAATATAATTAAAGCAAATTAATTATAACGTTCATTCATACAAAAAAAGTTTTATATTATTTTTGGAACTCGAGTTCAACGAAGTACATATGACATCAAAATATGGTTTCTAAATGAGTTGTCTGATTGCTAATTAAATAATTTCGCAGAATTAATACTCACTTGAAAAAATGCATTTTCTCAATTAGATTATTATCAACACTTTAATTGTATATTTAATTCACTCCACAAAAATAGCATCACCACAAAACAAACGCCATCACTGACTGCTGGCCTGCATCTGACAATTAATGTCAGACTGTCAAATACGCAAGGTTGCCAATGCTAGAATACGAAACTATAATTTAATACTATTAATAATCAACTATGAAAATTAATTATATAACGCAATTAACGTTAAATTATATTAATATTATAAGATTTACTTGTTAATTAAGTTTGTTCTAATTATTAAATAAAATAGATGGCGCAACTTTAGTTACAATCCTAACAGTTGGCAACCATGCCAAAACGTCAAAGTGCTATTTTGATTTGTTTTGATCGCTCGGTTTATTATTTTGTGCTAAATATGTAAACAGATATCCCGTACAATAATGTTAATACTCTTCCATTTTCTACACATAATTATAAGACGACTAATGCGAAAACGAAAGCAATTACAAATTGCCCACGAGTTCCAAAAACGATGTTCACAATCCATAGCGCCGTCCGAGAATTCCGACTTCGAGGAGCAAACTGCTGAGCAGGACTTGAAATTCGATCCTCCAGTGTATCGACAACGTTATGGAAAGGTATTCGAACTTCTGCAAGACCAATTGTGGCAAAACCAAGTGGAAAAGTTAGTGGATTTCGGCTGCGCCGAATTTGGACTGTTCGTCTTCATTAAGCGGCTTAGCAATTTGGTAGAGGTATCGTTTGTGGATATTGAGGAAGATTTACTCAAGGATCACATCAATCGCGTACAACCGTTGACTATTGAGTATCTGCAACGACGTACCAGGCCTTTTAGTGTTAACGTCTTCGCGGGAAGCGTTGCGGACCCGGATTATCGGCTACTCAAAACCGATGCGGTGACTGCGATTGAGCTGTAAGATTGTTAAACTACTTATTGTATTATTAATTAATAATTGCGTTTAGGATTGAACATGTGTACCCCGACACTTTGGACGCATTCCCCTACAACATATTCTCGTACATCGAGCCGAAAATCGCGATACTTTCCACGCCGAACGCGGATTTCAACGTACTGTTCCCGGGATTACAAAAATTCCGGCATTACGACCACAAGTTCGAATGGACGCGCGAAGAATTCGAGGATTGGTGTCGCAATATCACAGTAAGGTACCCCGATTATTGTGTGCGCTTTCTTGGAATCGGTGATGGGCCGCAAGGCACCGAGCATTTAGGTAGTTGTTCTCAAATGGCTGTGTTTACTCGCAGAGATATAATCGACCCGAGTTATATCCTAACGAAATACTCGATTAGCTGCATTTGCGATGACCAATCGCCTTGTAAAAAATTAACCGACGAGGCTAAGTTGCTTTGTAAATGTGTTTGTGTGATTTGTCTGCCGAATAAGTCGGTGGGCGTGTGTACGCATTGTAGTCATTCCCTTGCCATATCGAATGCGGATAAAAACCCCGAGTATAATATTTACTATAAAGCCGTCGAACGCATCGAGTATCCGTTCGAAATCGATACTCGATCGGAAGAGGAGAAAATGACGCACGAAGTGCAATACAAAATTCGCATGTATGGTCATTTAAACGGACGATATTATAATGCAGAAACTAGTCGAGCTGAAATTCCATTGGTGGAACTGTTGTACGGATTCGATTGTTGCACAATGTCACAGTTGAAGTATTTTTGTTTATTTTGTGACATCTTTCAAAATTCTAGTGAAATAATTTTCCAGGAAAATCTTGGATAAATTGAATTGCAAAGTGGAGGAATGTTTAGTGGAAGAAACAGGTCTCATTGAAAAGTGTGCATTATTTGATCCAGACATGGATGACGATACTTCGGAAAATTCCGAGGCTTCTGGGTATGACAGCGATCATACGACGGAATACCAAAAAAATTGTGATGTGGAAACGGAGTCGAATTGGGATGTGGATTCGACTGAGCAAAATGGTTGGGACACTGAGGAGCAAAGCAACAATAAAGGTTCCTTTTAAAAAAATTAAATTATTGTCGATTTAATTTATTTTTATGTCAGAAACCAATTCAACCCCAGTATTAGGCGAAACTTCGGAGCCCGAAGCCGAAAAGAAGCCGCACGACTCATTGTTCGATTCCGGGTATTTAAAGTCAATTTCCACGACCGGCGATTCGCCGCAAACGCCCTCGGAAGCATTCGATCTGTTCGAAGATCCTCTTAGTACTAATACGAGCGCGTTAACTGTCGAATCGTCGGAATCTAATGAGCCCGAACTTGTAACTAAACTTGATACTAATAAAATTAACGAGTTGGACGGTTACACGAATCAAAATCAATCTTACCCACATTTTCCAAAGCCAAACGCATCTCAATTTTTAAAAGATACAGTACCAGGTCCTTCGAATGCTGTGAAAAAGAAATTAGCGCATAGTGATAGTGAAGAAGACTCTTCGCTGGATGATGTTAGATCCATCGCGCAGTGCTTATTGGAGAACACGTTGAACAAAATCGATGTTGTTGAAGAAGTTGTTCAGCCGATTGAACTGTTTGACTTCGACTTTGTGGTACCGGAGCCGATTTTGGTGGTTGAAAACGGCGATTTGGCGAACAACAATCGAGATGGTGAAGGAAATAATTATCCTGCTGAGGAGGAGTTGTTAATGCCGCTTCCATTCGACGATTTCAACGATAATGTGGAGATTGTAGAAGACGGGAATAATAATGAGAACGATGACGATCTAGTAATTGAAGCGGAAGTTGTGAATGTGGTGGAAGATGCAGATCTTCCTGTAGCTCAAGCAAGTCGAGAGGTTTTAGTCGATTCGAACTCAATAGCAGATTCGTTGGATGACTTCGATTTGCCCGCTGAAGTCGAGGATGAAGGTAGCGGCTTTATCATTGGGATCCAATATTTACCTGAAGATCCTGATGCAGGTAAAAAGTACGTTAATTATTATCTTTTTGATGTAGTTAGTATTTTTGTTCGATGTGTAATAGATTTGTTTGTAGAAAATCCGAATGAGTTTCCGTTTTGGTTGTTGCAAATACTCGGTGCGCAAATAATAGCCAATCCCAACGACCAAAATAATCCAGCAAATTCTCATGATGAACCTCATTTTTATTGTCAAGGCGATGGGTTAGGTAATTGATAGTCGTTGCGACACTTTTTGTGATTTTGTATGTAACTTGATAAATAAACAACAGGTGTGCATCCTTCTGTAGTTGCCGTAGATGCTGACGAGGACTTAACGTCCAATTCATCAAGTGTACATTCGGTTGATGTGGCAGAAGAGGATCAAACAGCTAATTCGGAAATTGATACAGCGCCTTCATTGTCTCTCGATTTGCAGAGTGCTGCCGGTACAAGTGAAAATACTACTACGGTGGCAACAAGTATGCGATCCGAGAGTGAGGAATTTTTTGATGCGTCTGCTAATTTCAGTATTTAATTTGTATTTGACAGCATTTGCCTAATTATATTAATATGTTCTTGACTTAAATTTATTAAAGCCAAATAAGACTGAGTGATATTTGTTTTTAGGTTTATTTCTGAATAAAAGTTTTTGTTGTGAGAATGGAATGAGAATTTTCAATACTTTACAATTTATAATTGGGTGTTCAATACTTTTTTTTCTGGAGGATCTGCAATACACAAAAAAAAATCTATTAAAATCTAAAATAATTATAAGACATTATTGTTTGTAAAATGGAAAGTCAGATTTAGGTTTTGTTTATCTTCAATGACACTCAGCATGGTGCATGGTTTATCATCATATAAAAATTTAAAATCAAATAAAAAATAAAATGCTTACAATTCGAAGAGAAATCACAGTCAAGATAAAATCGCAGGCCAGTCAACTGTAAATTAAAAAAATCAATTAGACATCAAATATTAATTAACTATATAAAAATTAATTTAAAGCAGGTCAGATAGGAGCGAAAGACATTGCAAGTTCGTCATCATAGTATTCATTTGAACTACGATATCATCATTCGAAATTATTAATATAAATAATATTAAATTTGAAACTTACGTTTAAAACCGCATCCAGTCGATTGATTGACGCATTTGGTACTTCGCTGCACTGTAAACAATTAAAAAAATAATTAGTTTTCCGCAAAAATGCATGGACAATATTATTTTTTGAATAAAAGCCTCAGTTGGTAGTGCATGTTGTTGAAATCACAAACATTCATTTCTTGGTGATAAGTTTTTTCATCATATTAATATTCAATTATATTTAAAATAATTTATGAAATCTATTAAATTAATTACCTCTTCGTATTCGAATCATAGTCCATCAGAAACTGAAGAAAACGAGGCAAACTTCTCCCAAATGGACCGCTTCAAACCTGAAAACAATTGAAACAAAATAACTTTACAACTCCGCAAAATAAATCTTCATTAAAAAGAATATCAATCAGATAGAGCTAAATGTATGATAATCATTACTATCATATAATAAAAATCATCAAATGAAACCAAACAAATAACTTGCTTGCAAATAAATATATTCACCTTTTTAGCAGCTTTAACTTGAATAAAAATCCTAGGCACATCAATATTCTCCTTCTTATTAATAGTCCTACGATGTACGTAAGAATTCTCCACAATTTCAAACCCAGCAGCCAAAAACAGCTTCTCAGCAAATTCCACCGAGAAATAGTAACTTCGCGTGCCATCTTGCCGCATGTAAAAATTCTCCCCAATTTTATTACCGGGCTTAAATCTCAACTGCGCCATATCGTACAACCCATAATCTCTGAACAAGATTAAGCCGCCCGGTTTTAAAACCTTTGCAACATTTTTCAACACGTGTTCAAACTTATCAGGATGAATCGCCGATAACACGAAAATCAACGTGACGATATCGATCGAACTTTCCGCGACTTCTTTCAGCAAATCATCAGTGCAAGTTATATCTAACTGGAAGGCTTTCATGCTTTCCGGATTGTAAAGTGGATTGTTTCTTACCATTTCTACAGCTCGTGGCGACAAATCGCACGCGATTACATCGAAATTCAGATTTTCTTCAACGAGTGGAAATATAAAGTTGCCAACTCCGCAACCGATTTCGAAAATAGTTCTTCTACCATGCTTGGAAATGTCGCTGTCGTTCAAGAGTTCTTGAAATTCGCGGGTTGTCCAATGACGATCTTTGAAGAAACGTGTTTCGTTCCGTTTGTAGAACAAATCCCAATGTTTACGGGCATCTTTCTCTAATAAATTCGCTTTGTGTTCGCTTACCAAACGGGTGTCTTGAAGCTCGAGCTTTTTTTGGTCTTCTGGCGACAAGGATTTTTCTTTGACGAATTTATTAAAATTTTCGAGCTCTTGTTCCATAAAAATATCACTTGATTTTAGTTGTGTGGATGATAATTGCTGGTTTGCGATGAAAATTGCATGGAATTCGATGACGATTGACGAAATAAAGTAAGTTTCGTTGTTGGATGGATCGACGTAGATCCTTACGAAACGGAAGCACGTGTTAAAAGAATTTGTTGAACGCCTGTGGGCAATATTTATACTAAAGGGGTCGTTCGTTTTGTACTTGAAGAAAAATAATTTGAATTTAAAAATAGTAAGTTGGCAACATTGACCAATTGAAAAACACACTACAAAAAGTGAGGTTAAGTTAATTCAAAATACGTGCGTTGTAATTAATACTAAAACAATGAATGGTACGAATAAGAAGTCAACCAAGAAACGAAATAAACCTGCAACTATATTTAAAGAATACGGATCCGAAAATGTGTTTAAATTATCGCCCACCCCATCTAAAAAGAAGTCAAAAACTACCACTTTTTGTTTGAATGGGGATGAACCCACACAGCCGAAGAAAACGTATGCAACGACCCCGTTTAAAACCAAAATACATCAGCTACCAAGGTATCAAGAATATGTATCTAGTAGTTCTGGCACAACGAACAATAATATCACAGTGGAAGATATTTTAAACAATACAATTAGTCCGTCGCAGTCGGAAAAGAAGATTCAACTCTCTAGTCAAGCATTTAAAAAAAGAGTTCGGGAAAAATTGTGTGATGAGGAAAGTAGTGACGATATTTGCTCGGATGGTGCGAACTTTAGCTTCAGCGAATTCTACGAATCGAAGTCTCCGAATGTTAGCCAAATCTCCGTGCACGAAGGGATTGAGGAAGAATTAATTCTCACCGATTCAGAAACAGAATTGGAGGATGAGACTCCATGTACTACTCCTCCCGTTACAGATATTAGGTGAGATTGCATATTTTATTTATAATTCTATAAAGTTGAATATTATTTATTCCAGTTCGAATGGGATCGAATTTCCCACAAATGGTGTAACCGAAACTTATTCTCTTAAGGCTGACTACTACGACCTGCCCGAAAGTAAATTAGTGATAATCCATCATTCCGACTCGATTCCCGTTTACGGTTTAGTATCCATCCAAGTTTTGTACGGCAGTTTAGAGATTTTCGGTCACGAACTCACTAAAAGTTCGAAAGCGGTGCAAGTCTACTCGCCTCGTGGATCGGCATTGTTAACGCTAAAAAACGCCAGCAAGCAGTTAAACTACGACAGAGTCGACATCGTTAGTTTGGTCCCCTCACTAAAACCATTCAAACTATTAGAATCCATTTCGGTTCCTAAAAACGCACTCATCCTGCAATGCAAGCATTTAATGGACTATCGCATGATGTTCCTGGAAAAGCACGTTTCCCAACAAATATTCCCCAGGAACGTCGACGAAGTTTGCAACCAGGCGATTTTCGAACCGAAAGGAAATTGGAGTGTTCTAACGACTGACAACGAATGGAATCGAATTATTAGCTCCGTTACTAACGCCAGTAAAATTTTAATAGCTGGTGGTAAAGGTGTAGGGAAAAGTACATTTTTGCGGTACGCAATCAACAAATTGTTGAACAAATTCCAAGCAGTTCGAGTGATTGATTTGGATCCTGGTCAATCTGAGTTTACTTTGCCGGGTTGTGTTGCTGTACTTGAAATCAAGCAACCGATATTCGGGCCTAATTACACTCATCTGGTTGCACCCGACAGGTAAATATTATAGCTTGTTGATAATTAAATAGAATATAATTTTTTCTTGTGATTCCAGACTAATTTTATCGAACATCAACACAAACTACGACCCACAAAAATACATCAGTTCAGTTGAGGCACTTCTAAACTATTCTAACTGGCAATCAATCCCAACTGTAATCAACTACATGGGCTTCACGCCAGGAATTGGTTTGAATATAATTTCGTCGGTTATTAGTCTCATCCAGCCGACCGCAGTTGTTGAAATTTCGAGTGAGAACGTCAAGAAAAACTTCAGGAAGAAGCTGACGATTGATACAATCAAAGAGCATTCGGAATTGTTTGCTCCGAATGTTGATTGCACACATTTGCATTATACACTGTATAATTTAAAATCGATGAGCGATCGAAAGTCTGGTTGGTCGTTGGAAGCTAGGCAAGTGAGGGAAATGTGCGTTTTGGCGTATTTTGGACAAATGATGAACTCGCGGGTGCAATCCGTTACTAGTCACAGTTTGAACTTGTTTCAGTAAGTTGCTCTTATTTAAAGGAGTTTGCTTAAATTAATTGGCTTATTTTAGGACTGAATTGTCTAGTTTGAAGATTACTAATTTATCCAGCGAAGAAGTGTCGCCTTTAGCGGCTGTCGCTAATTTAGTAGCGCTTTGCTCGATTGAAGAGCGCGAGAAGGGAATCTTCAGATGCCATGGCTGGGGTAAGTAATTTAATTTGCCAACAAGTAGATTCGGTATAATATTTAATTTACTTTAAGGCATCATACGTGGAATTGATGTGCAACTGAACGAATTAGTTCTAATTACCCCAGAAAGTGTAGCAATGTTAGAAGAAGTGGAATATTTAGTTCTTACCAATGTGACTCTGCCGCCTTCGATTTACATGACTTCCGATGATGTAAGTGGAGCGATTCCGTATGTTATGGATGGAGAGTTGGTTAATTTCGGCCAATTGACAAAGCGATCGCATTTGCCTGTCAATAAAAAGTGAATATTTTATATTGGTATGTGCATTAAAAATATACGTTATAAATTATAATATAAAAGCGCGCATTTCTTTTCATGGTAAACGATGAATAATATAAAAAGATTATTCATATAACAGTAAAAATAAATAAGTAAAAAATACGAGATTCATAAAGTCTTGACAATAACAGGCAAATCCGCCCCATTCAATTCGATTTCGACCAGATCATCCAGTTTCATCACTCTTATCTTAAGGTACTGCATCGCCTAGAACCCCACAAATATTAATAAAATTCCAAAACAATTTTAATAAGCAAGCAATTACTTTCAAAATTTTCCTCTTCGCCTCGCCACTATGTTCCAAATATAATTCTTTAAGCGCCGACAACTCGCTAGACGAACACTCAGTGTAAACCGCAATTATATCCGAATGCACAGAAACTGTAATCTCGCCAGTACCATCTTCAATTTGAATTAAAAGGCGATATCTTTCGGGTGTAAACGTGAGTTTCTCAACAATCGCTTTAAATTTCGCTCGAACTTTTTTAACCCCTTTATATAAATTGTTTTTCAAAGCTATTAATTCCCGTATAGAGATTACGGTATCAGGCGTAGAGCTTTCTTCAACAATATTATCAAAGTCCATATCGTTGAAGTCATCATCATCGAACATATCCGCCGCTACCAAGTCTTGGAAGTCCATTCGCGCATTTATTGACTCATTTTGTTCTTCTGCGGCTCTTCGTTTCGCCGGCGGCCTCGTTCCGTTAGTTTGTATCGCAGTATTTATTGCGGGTATATTTTGGACAATAAGCGGATTAACTACTCGATTAACAGCAGTATTATTTGTGTTTCTATTCGTGGTATCAACATTTTCAGTATTAATTTCCACGACAGTGTTTGGGTTCTCGTTTTCAGGCAAGTGTAAAGCTCTCGCCAAAACGTTCTCCGCGGCATTCGAAATAGTTATTTCCTCCACAAACCCACCCAGATATTTCACATTACGCTCCTCCAGCATCAATCTTCCGCGTCTCACTGTTATAGGCCCGTTCAATCTAATTTTAACTCCCGGTGCGAGATTCAAATTGAAACAAGAAACTCGCCGGTATTCCACAGCTTCCACTTCTTGTACGCCGTCAGTTAAAGTCAATTGTAGCACTCGTTTGTTGCTTTCTTTTTCCTCTTCGAGATTTCGATCCGTATTCCTAATTTTGCTTAATTGCAAGTATTTCGGTTTGGAGATGTCGACGACTTGTAACACTTGTACGGAATAGCTACCTAGTAATTTGTACTTAACGTGAGTGCTCAAATTAGGTGGTAAGCAGGATATTTCGGCTTCTCGTAAGTCG
The DNA here is from genome assembly GCA_963556235.1 of Cryptophagus acutangulus. Classification (NCBI taxonomy): domain Eukaryota; kingdom Metazoa; phylum Arthropoda; class Insecta; order Coleoptera; family Cryptophagidae; genus Cryptophagus; species Cryptophagus acutangulus. Next base: position 10,659,768 of record OY744559.1, on the reverse strand, counting down.
GATAGTAACCATTGTTCGAAAATGCTTAATTGTAGTTCTCTTGTGGTGTAATTCGGGGATAATTTTTCTTCTTTGCACCAAATTGTGCACCTTTCCAACCAGAGACGTGAAAGGATTATTTGATGGCTTTCAAAGAATTGTTTAATTGATTCGAGTTCAGACGGCATTGTTTTATGTTTCACTATTTATTAAATAACACTGTTTATATTTCTTGTTTAAATTTGTGAGGTTATGATACTGACAAAAGTCATTTTTAGTCAGTGTTGCCAATAATATAATTTTAATGTCACTAAGCACAACTCGATTTTGAAAAATTGCGCTCAATTAAAATATAAATGTAGTATAATAAAAAACCATCAGTGCAACACAATTTTATTTTTATTTAAATATTGGTTGAACTATTTGCCCATACCAGAAGCCATACCAATATTAGCAACATCATATCCACCCCCACCACCACCTCGGCCTCGGCCTCTGCCACCGCCACCACCTCTTCTTCCTCCACCTCTTCCACGACCGCCTCTTCTAAATTAATTAAAAATTTAATACCAATTAGCAATTCGGTCGAGACATATTTTATTACGATTACCTATCCTCGATGTTCATTAATGTTTTCGATTCTATAGACACGGCCAAAATACTCAAAAAAAGTACGAATAACCACAGCAAGTGCATTGTAAACTGATTTTGCAATTAATAAGCCCATACATACAATTATTTACTATTTATACTTATATCATATCACATTCGTTATAGATACAAACGTTTATTTTTTTGTGATTGGGTAATTATTTTATATTGCTGCAAAAGAGCATTAAAAATAGACATAAATAAAGAATATTTGTATTTAAAAAAGCAATTATTTGTCTTTATTTACAGTATCTAAATTATTAATAATTATTTTTGAATATGCCGCGTAAAATTATTTTCTTTTATGTTGGTACGAGGGGTGCGTGGCATCTGACATCTACTGCAAAGTACAAATTCGACGCAGCTCGATCAAATCGTTCAAAATTGATGAAAAGTGATTTAAATTCAAGTGCATTCGACCAAAATTCAATGAAATGGACGAAACTAAATCATTAAGTAAGTTATTTCAAAAGAATTATATCCTACTATCCGACGCTTGGCTTGAAAGCTGCATAAATTGGTGCAAACATGAACTCCCCGCAAATTACACACCAAAAGATTTGCAATTAAAAGTTTACGAGCAATGGTTGATATTCGACATGCGAGAAGTGGAAGTGCCGTGTTTGCCACCAAATTTGTCAGATCATGCAAAATATATTTTAAATGGCGTCTATTCGTTGCAATTGATGTGCATCGTAGACATTTCTAAACCCAAACACTACCAACTACAAAAAATGAAAAATTGTAATGAGCATGTGGAAACTAATTACACTTTTACCAATAACAATAAGCGAGTGCTTCAATTAAAATTAAGTGACGGCGTGCAAGAAATCGAAGCAATTGAAGCATCTCCAATACCAAGTTTGAATCTAGATTTAAGACCCGGCATTAAAGTGCAGATAATTGGACCTGTTACAATACGTAGGGCGAGATTATTGCTGATGGAGAAGAATATTAAGATATTGGGCGGCGAAATTGAGGATTTGGCTGTTTCGAATAGTGCGGTGAATGTTTTATCGGAGATGTTGCATTTGAAGGACGATTCGATTGTTGAGGATAGTGCTGTTGACAAAGCGAGTAGTATAAAGAATATTGAAGATATACTATGTAGTCACGATGAAGAGGAATTGAAATTAATCCAGAAGGAGTTTGAGAATGAGGCTTTTATGGAGGAATTTGAGAATGAATCGATGGAAACTAATTGTTGGGAATCGGAAAACCAGGTATTTGCTTGTCAACCAAAAGTCAAAATTAATGAAAACGTTTTTGGGAAATCGCTTGAACGTCATCAGGACGAAAAAGAAGTAATATATGAGTTGAAGCCAATAGGAAAGTTAATAAATTTACAAGAGTACTGGATGGATGAGGACGATTTCAGCGATGATGACCTGGAAGAAGCCCAATTGCTACAACTGGAAGAATTCCAAATGCAGAATGGTGTGTCGGATAAAGTGTCACAAATTTCGGATAAACCTCTTCGGAAAATTAAAGCACAAACTGACATCAGTTCTCACCAAAATGTACCTAATGAAGCATTTAATCTTTCCGAACTGCTTGATCTAGAGTTAGACGTAGAGGCTGAATTGAAAAATAAGCCTAGAATAAAAATAAACAAAAGTTCTCGCATGGAAGAAGCAAGTTTGCAAAATGAGGCACTAAATGGCCCCAATTTAAATCCGCCAGTTAAAAAGCAGCTGTCCAATAATTTGATGAATGAATTTGCGCAAGAAGACTTAAACGTTACGCAACTTCTTGATTTAGAAGAGGAAATCGAAGATGAATTAGATAAGAAAAAGATTAAATTTGAAAATAATAATCACAAAATTGAAGGAGGATTTAAAAAATCGTACAATAATTGCAATGGTACGAAAGATTTGGCTTTACGTCTTCCTGATGAACAATCGGAAGATCAATGGAAAGTGGTACAGGTATTGAATAAACCAAGAGAATTCACATTTAATAATGAAGTTCAAAGAACACACTCTTTGGAAGCAAAAAACCCAGATTTAGATATATCGGTCCTAGTCGAATTAGAATCAGAAATCCAAAATGAACTGCAAAGTACAAATTTGGCAAAACCAAAACCACAGCTGCCAAATAATTTTAATAAAATGCCGCATGCTATAAATAAAGCCGTGCAAGTTGATTTAAAAGCAGAACTATTTAACCAAAATGATTTGAATTTTGATAAGAAAATGCAAGACGAGTTCACATTTAAAAAACCGTACAATAATTGGAAACCAGAAACAAATGGTGAAGTGGTAAACGGTTTTAATAAGCCAAAAGAATTCAAATTTAAAAATGAAGCCCAAGGAACAAATGTAATTGCTGAGACAAAAGATCTAGATAGACCAAAGCTAGAAAACCTGAGCAAATATAGAACGAGTAACGCATTTGAAAGAGCGAAACCACCAGTTAACACCCAGGTGAACAACAATTTTAATACTTTCAAAGTAAATGACCCACAACCGTCACCGTCGAAAATAAATGCTCCCGAAAAAACATTTGCAAAGAAAGAAGAATTCAAGTTCAAAGTTCCTTACGCTAAACCAAAACTGGAGGTTCAACACCAACCATCACCAATCAACCAACAGAACTTCCCCAAATCTAAGAATTCAGACATCAAATCCATTGATGAAGTTCTAAAGCTCCTTCTAAATAGAGCTATAGCAACAATTAAAGTTAAAGCAAAATTCAAATCCTTAGTGGAAAAGTTGTCCATAAAAAAGAATTGCTTCCATTTGCTGGTTAAAATTGAAGACGAAAGTGGGGAATTAGTAGCTGCGCTCCATGGAGAAATAATATCGGATACTGTTGCACTGGATCCGGTTGGATTGATTTACTTGGTAGAGCAAGGCACCGAAATCGCTCGATCCAAAATCATTAAAGTAAAGTTTAAGTAAGGTATTAGTTAATTTTTTATATTCGAATTTTTGTAGGCGTTGGAAGACATTAAAACGAAGGTGTATCAATTGAATGGTTTAATGGAAATTGAGTTGAACCATACGGGGGTGCCAGTGATTAACAAACTATTATAGGTTCGAATTAAAAAATTGGAGTTTCAAGTACTGCGTTTAATTAAAAATATAAGAAAAACAGTTTTATGCAGACAATGACAATACTGGTTTGTTTCTCTTACAATAGAAGCATTTTTCTCACAATCTCAAACAAATATTCTTATAATTATTAGCATATTGATGAACATGTATGTTTGACGTTAAAATTGAAAAAACAGAAGCAGCGGTTTAACAAAACAATTTTCAAAAATCACAGTTTTTTTTTTAATTCAACATAATAACTAAAACTAAAGCTAAACTTAAATGTTACGTAAAATATATAATACACAGTTTGGAAATAATTTTAAATCAGTACGATATTACAAGCTTAAACACTAGCGATAAATGCGAACAACATTTATTTAAATTTTATTTCATTTCGAAAATTAATTCATCATATTAATTCCCATTATCATCTAAATATATCATATAAATATTGTAAATCTTATAAAAAAACGTGTGATTGGAATGTAAAATTCAAAAAAGTATATCAGCATTTGTACCGGCACTGAATGCGATCGGTTTCTCTTCGAAAATCTCATTTTCATCAACATTGCTATCAAACTTTGTCGTCGAAACGTTTTGTATAATACTACGCGTAATTCCTGGCTGGAAATCTTCAGTACTTTTTGGTGTGTAATTCGCCAGACTTGAACCTGAAACCATCAAACTAATGAAACACAAGGAAATCTCGCAAGCAATTCGCCAATCGACTAACCAGCTAAGTTAGGAACTGCTTGACCAACTTGTGCATTTGAATTGGGCGAGGTGGAAGAAGGCGAATCGTCCACCAACAGCAACGACGTCTCTGATGGATACTCAAACACTTCCGGGCCAGCTTCAACGAATGATATTTTCATCTGGAAGACAAGGTAATAATTATTAATGTTGTTGTTATTTAGAATCACAAAAGCGTGCGAGACAGTTAGATGTGACGATTTTTCAAATTAAACCATCTAACTACAGATGTTTATTTATACAAGAGCACACTGAAAATATACAGTTTTATCGTTCTTATTAATATGATATTTTTAAGTAGTTTGCGGTAAATAACCTTTTGTTTTCGACAACACACCAAGTCATTGGCCTTTTCAAAAATATGCTAATTTTAATAATTAATAGAGACGACTAATGAGCGAATTATAATCGGCTCAAATCGGCAATAAATATTCTTGTTTTACATCCTGGAAGTTAAAAATAATGCAATCAATATCATGATACAATTAAAATTAATATTAATCGCAACATTACATATTAATTACTTATATTTCGTACAAGAACTTTCTTATATGTGGTGGTTCCACTAAAATTGCAATTTATGTATCAAGTGCAAACATAATCGGGTCATAAACTGTTTTTTCGCATAAAGACAAGGGTTGGAAACTAGATCTAAATTATAGAAATTATAAATATGTTGTAGAAAGTTATAAATATTTGAATTATGATCGTGATGGAGAAAACGACATTAATAAATATAACACTTGTGAATATAATTTATTTTTGCTACAATTTATTCCGATAAAAAGGTGACTTAAACATTCTTCAAGATAAACTACATTTTTTCCCGATTTTTGAATTCCTTTTTGCTTTCGATACTCAATCATTCTATTGTACTTTTCGCTATTGTACCGGTACCAATTAATCGAACGAAAAATTGTATGACCTACTGAAAAGGAATCTAAATCTCGTATTACCATGATTGCTTATAATCATAAATTTGTTTTGGTTTTGCATGATTCAAAAAATAATAAAACTGAATCAGACATCCTTGATGTGAGTATGCAGGTTATCCACTTTCAACCTACTTTTCTACGACTCTAATACTAATCCTTATAAATGCATTAATGGAACGAAAACATTCTTAATCAGCAATATAACAGGTAGTAGACTATAGTATTTATTTCGCTATTTGTTATACAACAAATCAAATCAAATCGTAATAATATTTATGTAAACACAAGCAACATTCCAATAAGTAAATTGTATAAATAATAGAAATATTCCGTTTGAGACAAACACACTCGTAGTAGAAGAAAGAATGTGAACTCTTGGACATAACAGTAGTTATTTCCTTTAATTTCAATTGATACCGTTCACTTATTGCGAATGATTTTATAATGCTTTTCATCTTCAACAAAAATCCAATCTATTCAAATCGTAATTGCTGTACAACTACTACTTTCTACCAATCTGCCTTGGTTTTGCAAAAATCCAATAAATATTCAAATACAAAACGGTATTTATTACTTTGCTCCAGATAAATCAATTTCATTTATTTCTTTAAAATTTAAAATTCAAACTCAATAGTATATTTTTTTGACCTTCATGTGTAGCGATAGAAATATCAATTTCTTTGTTGAAATATCAAAAACGATACAATTCATATGCAACGCGATAAAAGAGAAATTTGTTTTATTCAAAAATATCCGCTGAATGATATTTTTAAGACTTAGCGATATTTATCCCATAACTATTAGAGGAAATAATTAGTTAGTTAGTCTATCAAGCATAATCACATGAATAGTTACGAAACATATGCTTTAATAATAAAATTTTACTTTCTAGTTGGTCTTAAAACTGTGTTAAATGCAGTGTAAAATTGCGCATAATGCATTTATTTGTGCAAATAGAATTTAAAGTCAATTTTTCCCCATTAACTTTTATTATTGTAAATAATAAGCTTCTCGTACTATGTTGGTTGAATCGAATTTTCCCAACAAAGAATATACCGTGTTTTGTTAAACAATATTTACACATTCCATTTAATTGCAAATTAAAATTACGGTTTGGAAAACAATGAACCAGACGCAATGAAAATGCAAGTCAAATCATAAACAAATAAATCTCATTGTCGTTTGAGCAATTTTTAGCAAAAATAATTAATCAAACCTTCGCAAAAGCAATTTTTTAAAAAGCGCCCATTTATAATTATTGTTCGACTTAAAATACGCCAATTAAAATGATATGATATGAATTCGAACCAATTAAATTAAATAGTAGATATTTATCAAGGCCAGTGGTGTAATATAATGTTACATTTTTGTTGTTTGCAACGTAATAAATATTTACCTTGGATCTTTTGGATTTTTGGCTAAGATTAAGACTAGATTTTCCATCGATTAGAATATTATCGTTGATGAACGACACATCACAGGGACTTGGTGGAGCTTCAAGGGATCGCAAAATTTCGTCCTCTTCGTCCGTAAATGATTCGCTAATTGAAGCGCCTGGTATTAATATAATACCACCTTCTCCTGGCTGTAAAAAATAGAAACAATTAGAAAAGCATATTCAATCAAAGTTGTAATCGAAAACGTTTGAAGGTACTCGAGATTTCATACGCGTTTCTCGAAATTACTTGACGATTTATTTTATAAATTGCAATAAAATAAAATTTATAGAAAGTCAAATTCAAATATAGAAATGTAAATAATTTTATTATCCAATCATAATGAATGTGTTGCGGTCTAATTGAAGGGTCAGAATACCGGAACGATGGACGACGAAGCCAAATGCAATGTACCGGATACTTCAAAAGGTCATTTTTTTTTCGACTCTTAATCGAGACAGTGAAAGTTAAAAGTATCGTTTGCAATCAATAAATCAACTTGTCCATCCTACAAACAAGCGATATTTTTAGAAATTCACGAATCGTTTAATAAATTATTTGACTCCTTAAAATGGCAAAAAAAATGTCAAAGCTAACTGCAACATTTCCAAGCAATTACACCTAACAGTAGGTGTACAAGCGGAAATGCGAATTTAATACCGCATTTCTGCCTTTTTGGTAAATCTATGCATCAGCAAGTCACCGTAAAGACACACATAGCAATTAAGATAAATTTGAGTAGTTAAAACCACGAAGCGGTTAAATCATCAACACATAGTATTATGAAAACCATTAAATTCGTGACGAATAGATAGATCGTGCCAGAAACAATTCCAACACAGTCTCATCTTCTACCTGTGTTAATTAGTTCCGTATTAGAGATACCGCTAGCTTCGTTTGCCGTTTTCTTCTATTCCTCCACATTAATGACATAACAAGCCACCGCGCGTTTCTGCCATCGCTAATAAATTTTGCAATTATCGAGGTCCTTTTTTGGACTTCAATATTCCATTCAATATTAATCGAAAACGGTAAATCATCTCGGCAATTAAATAACAATTACTAGATTTTATAGTGAAAATTCCTACGTAATTTTTTATTGAAAATATTAAATCATTTAGATATTATTATTTAATTTTTTAGCTTTTCGGGAAGTACTTAATTTATTTCGAAGTCCTTTTTGCAATTACTTAACGTTTACCATGTTTTCAAAATTAGTTAAATTTATACTACATTTCCTGCATCTGTATTAATATTTATTTTACCACATTTAGTTTTAGTGTACATAAAATTAATTCTCCTCCAATTTAGTAGCATGTGCTTGGCAGACAATTATAAAGTTATTAGTGGCTTACTTTTCCATACAACTTGACACAATAACAAGAAGCATTTTGATATTTTTAAAGTGTCGTTAGCTAAACTTTCAAGTTTAAAACTTGGAAAATAAATTTGTTTAATATTTTTTGAAAGGATAATAACTGGAACCATAACGGCAAATTATTTGATTTTTCACGTCATTAGAGGAAATCAACTAGAAACACTAATTTTAATTTAAACAACAATTGCGGTTCTTGTAAATTATCGTATTTGCTCTATTATGCAAATTTCTCGGCAAATTTACAATAAATAAACTCCATTAAAGCGTAAAACGCATTTACGATTGTAAATTTCAATACTGACTAATAAATGCGGAAACTCAGTTGGAAATACCAATTTACAAAATTACTATAATACAAATAGTTAATAATAATGCATAAATAAATATCAAGTAACATATTTTTTAGATTTGGCTACACTTTCCTATAATTTAACAAACAATATAATTAACGAATCGTTTATTTTATAAATATGGGCTAGAATATTAAAATTAATGTAAATGGTTTGTGTTGCCTTCATACCAGACGTTTTACCATAAATTGTTCAATATTTTACGATATTTTGTGTTATTGTTCCACCTACCCGAAAAGCTATATTTAGCGAGAAGTGATATTTCTAAAACGCATTCGCAATACAATACAATAATAATATTTAAATTTTTCTGTATAACAACAGATTAATTTTTTGTTGAAGTTTTGTCGCGACATTATTGTTATTTACTGTGAACTACAAGACACTTGATTAAAATGACAAAAAGTAACCGTTTACAATAATTAGCAAGCGTGTCATTATTTAAATAAACAAGCATAGAAAAAATAGAACAATAATCTAAACCATTTTAAAAGAAATTCTTAGTAAAGTAAATATACAATTGTTTAAATAAGAAAATAAACATGAATTATCAATTATCATTTTTAAAAAATATTAGATACTGATATCTACAAATCCATATTATAGTCAATCGTTTGAGGTCTATTATTGACACTTTATTAATTATTTTAGTGCAAACATTCGATGATTGTGCGATAACGTAATAAAATTGTGTTCGTCATTTCAGCAAATAATATTGGGCAGGATGCTTTTACCTTTCCTTGTGAAACTGAAATCATGCATTTTAATAGATCGCAATAGAAATGCATTGGAAAGAATCGTCGTTACTTTTCATAATTTATTCGACCGTGAATTGAAAACTTGAGAAACCGGAATGATAGCCATATTAAGTTTTGTAAAGCTTGACAAGCTTTTTTCTTACTTATTTCTCTTAGGATGCATTTTTCTACTGCTACGCTAACGTATCGTTTTCTAATTGCGTTTTTGATTGCATCAATATTTAATTAAACACTCGAGCAAGGTTGATATTATTTCAAACAGAAGCATATAATTAATAATCTGATCTTAAATATTATTAATCGTTTCCAGTTTCCTTTCATAAATCTTTTATGTTTTTTCACTTTTAATTATAAATCAAAGGTTTTGTTTCTAAATTCTAAATGAATACTAAATTTTATTTAATGCAACATCCTACAATGAATTTTTATGCGTGAAGTGTACAATAGATTTCAATTGGGTTGAGTACTACATTCCATCAAACAACATGCATTACAACGAACGGAAGTGAATACGTTCGTTGTTTTTGCTGCTATTAAAAAGTCGTGTCAATGTGTGCTGTTTCATTTCTACACGTTTTCTACTAGTTTGGCATTTGGAAGAGCGAGGTCGCTGTGACGTAGAGCGCAAGATCCAATCGACAAACTTTATGTGATTCAATCTTATAGAATTTCTCTATTAACTTCTTCGACTTCCATTAAATTCGTCAAAGCTCCATTAACTTTGACAAAGATATCTTTCATGAGATTCCTTGAGAGGGTCTCAAATTAAACTTTTAAAAACTGGGTAACTTGACTTAAAGTTCGTACTTAGAGCAGGAAATTTAGTTTCTTGATGAACCCTAAACACACAATGCAAGTAAATATTTAAAATGCAAACTAAAAGTCGTGCTAATAATTATTACTCCACTCGTCCACCATTATTCAATTAAAAGGATCTGTAAAAACACGTCCTTCCACTACTGCATTTTTTCTCACAAATTCTTTTGAATTCCTTGCTTTACCTAGACCTGCAGGTGTGTAAATCATAAGACAGGTGTTCCGAGAATACAGAAAGTACCTTTGGTATACCTACTCAAAGACCTACTGTTTCATTCTACAAAACCGATGATTTATTTTAACCTTGACAAAATAACAGAACAATATTTTCGTTATTCGCAAATTATAAAGTTTCGAACTATAACAATAAAAAAAAATGTAAACCAAAATACCGCAAGTCAAGGTTCGGGTTATTTAAACATACTATGTGCAAAACAAAAGAATAGAGTTCATCGGGAAATATTGTGCAACTATTTGCATATTGTTAGTAATAGAATGATATATTTATCACGTATCCTATCTTCTCGGTTCGAAATGGAAAAGTAAACATTTATTTATGGGAAAACAAAAATAGGGCTAGTTTGTTAACTTTTGAACTTCAGATTAAACGTTTTACAATGCGGATTATTGGCTTTTTAACTATCATCTAGATTGATCGGGTCGTAAAGTGCTAGAAAGTAAAATTAATCTTGAATAAAACTCGTATGACATTTAACTTGTTAAATATAGAAAAAAGTGGTTTTTGATTATATTAAACTTTTCTATACGAATCCAAGAAGACAAGTTTTCCTCTTCAGTGCATGTCCTTGTCAGATTAAAGAAATTTTTCTTAGCCCCGGATTTCAAATGAGATTTAATTTAAGATAGCCTCGTCAGCCAAGATCAAACAAACTGGACAATTAACTCATTTGTAGTTAATGCGAAACGAATTTACGTAGATTACACATTTTTTGTGACTTAAGTATCGATAAAAAATTATCTGATAATTGATTAAATTCGTCACAAATAATCTATAAGGTTACTAACTAAGCAAATAGAATGAAACAACCTTCACGAATTACTTTGAATTACCAAAATAAAAAAGTACGAACGTTAAACGAAATTTATTAAAAATGTAAGCCAGAAATATAGAAACTCGCTAAACCATGTCCTGTTCAAAACATGAATCACCTTCCACCAAAATCAATTATTTGAATTTGCAACAGCATTACATGCAATGTAAACAACGAAAACATGAATTGTCAATTTACATTGGAAATTCTCACCTTAGGAAGCTCAGGTCGTCCTGGAGATCGCGACGTATCATTGGAGATGTAATCGGGCACATCCCGACGAGTGGTGAAATTAAACACCTCGGTAGTGGAACAAACTGGTTCCTGTGCTCGTTGTTTCCTTGGCACTACAACTTTATTATTCACCTCAACACTTATACTTTTACCACTCGCTAAAGGTGCGATTTTATTACTAGTACCATTTTCTTGCAAACTTTTCACCGTATTAATCAAATTCTTCTCAATTTCCGTAGACGTTAATAAGTTTTCTCTCAAATTCTTCTCATCATCCTTCGGTGAAATTTTCTCCAAGCTCTTGCCAGCAGCCGCATTGTTGCATTTCTTCGAAGCAACACCGTTAACTTCGATTTGCAATGGTTGCGAAGTTGGCGTTTTCGTATGCAATACATTTTTATTAACAGCTAGCGGCTCCGGCTGTAATTTAACAGGCGCAAGGATCGGACTCTCATCCAGCTCGTCTTCATCATAACGCAAAACACATGGCTTTAACTTGCTGCTGTTACTATTCAAAATTTCGTGCTTGATAAAATTCTCAGTGGCCGTTTTTTTGAAAGTGGGTGACGCTGGCAATGGACTAGAGGTCAAAATTAAATCGGGCGTCTCGGACAGACTATTGGTACGTTTCGGTTTGCCTTCACTCTCGTTTTTCGACGGGTAATCAATGCGGGATATGTCAGGTATCGGACTGGGCAGTGTGGAATTCTTCATCACGCTATTGAAGTCCAGCGATTTCGGCGGCGAAGTCCGACAGTTCGAATCGTCCACCTTTTTCGTTTTAGTTTTGTCGTTAATAAATTTAATTGGCAATTTCTTCGTCGTTTTCGTCTTGCCGATGATGCTGTTGAAGGCGTCGATCTTCGCGGCGACTTCGCCAGTCAACGGCGGCGCTTTCGAGCGATCCGCCCGCCGTTCGAAGATAAGTTTGGCCTGTTTGACCACATCGGCGGGCGGTTTTTCGCGTTCGTTCATCATAGGCGCGATGCGTTTAGGTCGATTTATTCGATTGTTACTGAATTGGTTGTTTTCCGCTTCAGCTTTATCTTGCTGCATTTTCCGGTAAGGCTTGTCGTTTCCTTCCTTTTCCTTGCCATTCGTGATAAGCATATCTTCATGCATTGACTCGCGTTTCGTTTGCTTTTCAGTCTCGATATCAGTGTTGGTCGAAATCACTTCGACTGACCGCGTCCTCTTCAACTCGCTGAATTTGGTCGTCGAACGATGATACCGGTTCGGCAGATTTTTTGCGGCATTCTTTCCGGTGAATTTTCGCCGTTCGATTTTTTCACTCGGCTCGTCTTCCAGCAGGTTTTCCAACGAGGCGGCTTTTCGCATCGGCAGAATCGAGGGCCGAACATTGCTCTCTCGCAACGCGAGACTGAGATATTTGTTTTTTAGCTTACTTACAATGCCGGGGCCGTAGCTGAGCTCCTCGGAGGAATCCGAGTCGGAGTCTTTGCGGTAGCCGTTGTCGCGCACCATTTTGTGCTCGATCCACACACGTTCCTGCACCATTTTTGAGTGATTTTCGTTGTTTGCCGAACGCACGACGTTACATTTGACTGACACAATTGCACATGGCTTCTCTGATTCGACTGAGTGCGGCTCGGTGTACGTTAAGTTGGGTTGTTGCACGGCATGGCCGAGTGGAGCCGATGAGTGTGGGGCTGGGGAGACCAGCTGTTGTTGATGAACTGCTGAGCGCTTGTTTTGGTTCCGCAGCCGTGCTATTAGATCTTTTTTCCATTGCGGGATCTCGAGGATTTCCATTTTGATGCAGCCGCGTTTGTATTTTTTTGTTTCAGTTGCACTTAGAGTAATTAAGTTGTAAATTTACCTGTAAACATATGTTGCTTGTTTAGAGGTGTTTCAGCAACATGTTGATGTCGAAGCGTTGTTGGAATGCTTTTTGATTGATTTGGCGTTAATTTAGCCGGCCATTGTATTGTACGCTTCTTGGATTGCGGGCGAATTTTTGATTTATTGATTGGAAACACGTATATCACAGTGCTTGGAATGGTTTTGCAACTAGTGAACTGACTAGAATACACTTTACTACTTAAATCTACTTTCTATTATACAACACACTATAAAAATGAATAAAAACAAACTAAAATGTATGATTATGATGTAATGACATATGATGTTTTCCGGGGGCAGCGCCTTCTAACATTTGTTGGTGATATCAATTTGCAGGTGGTTGATAAACAATTATTGCATTTACAATTAAAGGACAAGATGATAATTAATACAAACAATGAAAAATATGGGTAATAATTGGTTTGAATTTTTTATTTGCTTTTTTTATCAACAAAATTTATTATTTTTATTACAGATTTCTGTACAACTGAAGCGGTAGTGTAGCGAGCTATTATGGGATGGCGCTTGTGTCGTTTTAAATTTGAATTTCAATTTAATTTAAATATTTTGATATTAATTTAGATTTTATTCGAATTGTGCAGTCATTAAACATTTGGTTAATAATATTTTCAAGTAATATTAATCTTTCCAATCGGATTCTTGCAATGAAAAGTATTAATATATTTTATTAACACGTTTAAAAAAAAAATGCGCTACATTTTAACAGCTATTTTTTAGTTTAATTATAAATTAAATGGCAATTAATTAACTGGACAGAATTAACTTGTTTTATAAATAAAAGCAGAATTGTTAAAATTAATATATATATATATATATATTTTTTAGTACCTTGTAATATTCAAACAAATTAATTAAATTTTTAATTATCTCTACAACAATTACCATTAATTTATTTTACACTATTTTTTGCGCAATAAAAATCATGTACACTTTCATATTACAAATAAAAATTAAACATTTATTACACAGCTTACAACTAGTTATATATTTCGCCTTACATGATGTGTACGTCCAGTTTAAATAAAGTTTAAGTACTTTTTCTATTAGAGAGCCATAAAACATGCAAGCATAACGTCGTACACGTACAGCTTAAAATACAAAACGGGGCTATTACTTTCCCGCAGCTGAAAACACCAGCACCGAGAAATGAAAAGAAATGACGTCACTTCTGGCTTTTCAGTATTCTTCACAGTGGAAAGCAATCCTTGAGTTTTAACTTCACTTTTCCATTAGCACATCTATTCTTTTTTCGCCACCTGCGCGTTTAATTTTCATAACTCGAATAATTTTTTTTGAAAAATTTGTAGTTTAATAAATAAATTCAAACAATATTTTTGAAGAGCGTTTTGAAGAGCTTTCGGTTAGTTAGGCCGGTCTTTGACATAAATTTCCAAGTGATTAAAAGGGTGGCTGGATCCTAAAGTGATCCCGAAAAGGTTGATGCAGTGTGAAAAGTGTGTACCGAAATTTATTGTATATATGCATGTTATTTGAGGGCGAGGGTTGATTAATGACGTCAAGTTTTCTCGTCAGAGCTCATCTTTGCAGCATCAACCTACAATCTGACCCACTTTATCCCCAAATCTTAATCCACCGTAATATATCAGTCTTTCAGGACATGTGGGACATAAATGGCTCTTCCTCAACAATAGTGCGATAGTAGTAAATTGTTACACGGTTTTTTGCAAAACACTTGAATGAGGGTGTCATTATTCGCTTTCATAGAATCCATATATTCAGAAAAAAGCGCCTTCCGTAAGCACATGAGTGTGAAGGCAGGCCAAAAGAGGCGTCGTCGGGGCGCCGTGGGAGACGTCACGAAATGGGCTTTAATGTCTGCAAAACTCCAGCAAGAGCTTTATTAAACCCAATGGACTTTTGCTATGCCGTTTTTTTATTGCAGGACATTCTTAGCCTTTGTTTGGGACTTTTATATACAAGAAGTTAGATCTGCTTTTATAATAGTGATAGATATTGTTAATACTGTACACACACTTACTTTTGTTTATATTTATTTGTGTGGTTGCGAGCAAATTGAAAGAATAAATATTCATTTCGAGGGCAGTGCTCTTTTTATTGTTTTATTTTCCGGTTGCGGAAATATCGGGTGGTTTAAAAAAAACGCGTGTTTTTTCTAGTCGGACTCAATTATTTTGAATAAACCTAAATGCCACTCAAACATTTTCGAAAATAAAAAATAATACCCTTCACGCACACACTGAAATCAAATTGGAAAAGGCTATTGAATAAAGTTTCTTCATAAGACAGCGGATGACACGTGTTGTTACAAAAGCTCCCTCGGACTTTCGAAAATAGAAATATAAATGTAACACAAATCGAATAATTTTTTTATCAACATTTTTTTCATCTGAAATTGCAAAATCAGTAAACAAGCAATAAAATATTGATACAAAAGCAGTTTTTCAATACCAATCTTGTAGATATCCAAAAAAAATTTATATAAATAGCAATTTGTCGCAAATAGTACAAAAAAATATTCGCTTGACAAATAAATTTCCAAAAAAATATATTCACTTAAATAGTAACTAAATTGATACGAATATGCATTTCTATTGGATTGACAAGGAGTTAACAAGGAAAAACATCCTTATTGATCTTCGATTTCCAAAACATTTGCAGATATCAGTTTGATTGACGATATGAAATATTTTTATTTGAATAGACGTTTTTATGACAAAAGTTTCATATAGTTTGAGAACTTTTTATTGCACGTATGCTTTAAATTGAAAACACAATGCAATCTAATTTCTGTTTATCACATTTCATATGCGAATTTCCATTTAAATACAAGAATTTAAATTCACTGCTTTCCAAAATACGAAAAATATAAATTAAATGCGATTCAATTATGGATTGAAAACGCATAAAAAATTCGTTGATTTCTATGCAAGTTAATTATAATAAAAAAAGTTGTATGTGTTGCAGTCAGAATGAGCTTTCGAATAAAAATCTCGTCTGTATAAACGCAACAATACCAAGCCGAACAATAATGTTGCATTATGCATTTTATGGCTGATATGCAGCCATAACGTGAGAAACATGAGAATCTATCGATTTGCCTTGTATGCTAATAAACATCATCACCATAAAAATAACAAAGTGACTATGTAAAAAATCTCTAATCTCCTTGATCTGCTAATAACATTTTAGCCGGGATTACACTAAACCTGCCTCCGCTGCTATTTATTTATAACTTTATCAAAACGTGATATAAATTTAATATCGCAATTGCATCAGAGGAATTTAAATTGCAAATAATTAATTTATTGCAAGCAATCGAGAAATATTCTCAAACGTCCCGGTTTTAATTTCAGTAGTTTGATAAAAAATCCGTTCTTTTAAAGCGATCTTCAAAGGACTTTTTTAAAGAGAACTTCCTGAAGGCGAATCTATTTTTTTAAAACAAATCAAATTGCGAATTAGTTTAGCAAATTAATGTAATTGAAAAGTCCATTATTAGTTCGTGCGACCAATTTTCTAGAGTTTGAGTCCACAATATCTTACCTCTTCACCCGATGCGCTATTGTTCCGCACATAATGCTAATTTCCGTCTGTTGCGGACTACCGTAACACAATATGCCATGATTAGAAATTGGATAATTAATTCTGTTTCATTAAATTGGTGTAAACGCGAATTTTGGAAAATCTAGCGCACTGAATAACGAACGATGTTGCGATAATATCAGACATTATTCGAAATCTGCTCGTTGCAAAGTTTCCAAACTTGCCGGAACACGAGTTGAAAGTCACCTCTCGAAGATTATCTTTTAACATGTTTCAAAAGCTTTTGACGTGTCTTGTAATTAAACTCAAACTACGACGAATAAAAATATGATTAACTGTGCGAAGGTTAAATTTTCAATGTGGCACCGAGATGCATTCACTTTGAGTTATAGAGGGCGCTTTTTCAATTTTAGTCCAAGCATTTGTAAAGTTAGATTGATAGCGAAAGGGCAGCAGTGATTTTTCTGGCTTTGATAGGACAAAATAAATTACGAGCTAATAATTTACACTTAGTTTTGAAGATCTGCTTAAGTGCTCATAAATGATATTGTATTCGAGCTATTAAGGATGTGGCTCTAAGAGCTACTATTACAATATCAAATTTAATGCAACTCGAGAATGCAATTATTATGTGGAATGCACGACACGTCGGGTGTTTATTGGTAATTTGACGAGAGCTAATTAAATTGCGCGCTTTTTTAAAATTTGGCGGAGGCGCACGTTTTAATTTTGCTATATGATATTTGCTTGTCAGAATAATCATCTACATGCAAATATACACACAATTTACATTTCCGCTTATAGTCGACTTTAATAATCCTTGCACGTATTTACACGTATAAACAAACAGTTTCAAAAGCCCTTATTAAGAAACTATTGTTTTCGTTTTAATTCAAAAAAATAGAGCGCCAATTTCAGTTCGATATCGAAAATAATTGTTTTCAATTTGGTCTGAAATTCGATTGAAAGAAAATAGTCAACTTACAATAACATTGTTCCAAAGCGCCTTGATGTGTTTTATTAGTTGAAATAAACGTTAAAGAAAAATCGCGTTAAACAATACTAAAAAAAATTCTAGAGCTTATTAATTTGTACGGGTTGCTCTGTTTGCCGAGTTGCTAAAGCTACATAAACATCGTTTAAAATAAAAATCTAATTCAATTCAAATGTGGTTACAATTAAATTGTGTAAATGCATTCTTGTGCAGCGTTGCATTTTGTTTACTAGGCAGGACGACAACAACAACCCATGCAGAAACAAGAGCTTTTGACGTCATTGTTTACCAGATATCAGAAGGGATGGAAAATAATTATATATAGCACTTGGATTTAGCATAATTTACTGCAGAATTAATTTCTTTCTTGTTGTTCTTCTTGTAGTTGGACTTTCTAGGCATGTATATGAAAATTCCATTCCAGTGTTATAATGCTAATGAATTCTAATGTTAATCTCATGCATGTGTAATAAATGCGACACGTCCGGTTGTGATAAAGTAATCCACCTACAAACATATATTGCATAAATTCTAGTCTATTATCTAGGGAAATTTAAATTTGCCGCGTTAAATTGCAAACTTGTATTTGGCGTAACCATGGTTACGCACGTGGCCGGGATTAGAATCTGGCGCGGTAAATTTAAAACGCTCCGCTTAGTTGTGAAATAAGTGAAGAATTAATGGAAAACTTATTCGATTATAAGCCAGCGAAGTGTTTTTATCGAAAATATCAATTTTGGAGCTATATTTCTCCCTAGCAGTTTGTAGAAAGTAATTATAGGTCTGTCAAAGTATGTTTCGAAAAGAAAGAAGATTTATAGCGTTCTTTTCAATTTTTTATATTTGATTATTTATTTATTTATGGCTTTATATCATCTGGTCTATATAAACAAAAGATTAAATCAGCAAACTCATCCAAATATAATTCCAAATTCCCATTCCATCCAATAAGAAACTTTGTATACCTATTTTATCTAAAACTATATTCATACGTTAGGAGTAAGTGGATTTTGCAACTATATATTCAAGTTTGAGGGAATTAATATAAATGGAAATGGAATTTGCTAACTTTAAGTTTATTATTATTATATTATAAGGCGTTTTTACATTTGTCATTTCAAACTATGTAAAAGAGTTCTGACCCAGAATTTGTATAGTGGATCTAGATCAAGGAAAAGACTTCTTGTAGGAAGGAACAGGAAATATATTTTCATATCTGGTTCAGAATTTTCCTACAAAATATAATTTAGAAGGAGCGTTTTAAATTTGCCGCGCCAAATATCAACTTGTAATTGGTTTTTGTTCGACCGGTTAACCAATTACAAGTCCGGATTTTGACGCGGCAAATTTAAAACACTTCTCCTTGTTATACTCGTAAAATAGACAGATTTTTTTTTTATTTCTTTGGTAGTTTATTTGTTTGAGCGTTTGCTTTATTATTTTCCTCTGCATAAATTAAAAGGTCTTCATTTTATTGAAAAATTAATTAAAATACGACTAGACTAATAAAAAATCTATTCCATCAACTCAACTACTCAAAATGCTTGATTAAACAATAATTTTTAAATTTACAACTGGTTGAACATAATTGCTGCAATGTATCCACATTTTCCTACTCAACAGTTCTATACTAAAAACGAAGCAATTAGCTAGCAATTAATACACTTGATAAACTATCAATATTGCATTGAGGCGACTTGGATAATATGCATTGATATGTAAAGTAAAGCAAAGCAGAACAATAATCAAATTCTGTTAATTAGTTCAGGAATCAACGAAGTGCGATATTTCATCGGATGGCAACTTATAAGTGTCATAATCATAATCATTGCTGCTATAAATCAAAATAGAACATTTATACAATTTGTCAATATCGATAAATCCTGCGAAGAGAAGTAGTACATTAATCGTGATTAAATTCGGACGGTTTTAATTGAATTAAATGATTGGTGACTAATTTCCCATATATTGATCAAATATTTTTACGAAACAAATTTAAAATAGATCACACAATGTTATCTTGGAAACATAATTACATTATCTGTTCTTTTGATGATGAAAAGTCAACGAAAACAAATTAGAAACTTTGCGCTAACGGATTTTGTTGAGATGATGATTTTAATGATTATCTTTCATGCACTTTCCATATTCGCTATCCATTCTCGTCTAGACAATCTTGTTTTAATTGATTACTTTATCAAAACCAGAAAATATTTTCTTTCTTTTATCTTGACGGGGTGCAACAGACTATTAAGATTTCAATAATATATTTGGATGCATTGAACTCTGTAACACGCGGGTAGACATTGCAAAAATACTGATTCAGCTCTCTAATAAAGGATCCCGATTTCTTCCCCTGTTCCCAAATAAATAAAAAAGTATTTTTATAGAAAATAATACGAAAAAAGTGCACAGATACACAATCCGTTGATGATTAATGTTTGTTTAAGCGCAGTCATCCGAAGCTCCTCGTTAAATGAAGAAGTGCGTGATAAAGTAATCAAATAATAGTTATCCCTAATTAACATAACAATTTAATTTGCTGTCTAGTCAATTAATATTGATCCAGGTCTTTTTGGTAAAATTATATTAAATATAGTGCAACTAGTATCAATTAAATCAAATCGATGTGAATTGTAATTAACGCATACAGAGATGTTTAATTTAGTGTGTAATTTGGAGTCATGGATTTCTGCAGGCATTTTCATCCCCTAACCGCTTTTCGTTTACGCGCCTTTAACATTTACTGCCTCATTTGTTTTTTCTATGTGTTGCAATTCCAATTAAATTAAAACATCTTATCCTAGTATTTAATTGAAAATAGTAGTTGTTGTAAATCGAATTTGTATTTTATTTCGAAATCGAAAATAAAATTTGTGATACTAGTGCAATTTCCGCTAAATTGGAAAATGATGAGATTATAATTGCCTTTAAATATCAACTGCGATTGACAAATTTAAAAACGAAATTTGATCAAATGGAGCTTAATTAGGCAAAAAGAGCGAAAAAGCATTGATGTGCGAAATTAGAGATTGAAACATTTATCGCAAAAATCCTTTAATTACGATGGGAAAATACTAAAACATTTTCATCCATTTAATTTGTTTATTCGATATTGCTATTAAACAAAATACCCGAATAGTTGCACAAAAACAAAAATACAGCATCCGAGCGGATTCAGGAGATTATGCGAGGGCGTATAACGGTTTCAGCTATTACTAGAAAAAATGTTGGTTACTTACCGTATAAAATAAAATTTCATATAAATATTTTTATCTTAAATGGATGCTGCATTAATTATGTGACGTAATTACCGAACTCATTAATACCTTCCAAAATTAGCATCGCAACTTAAAACTTACAAATTAACATCGGGATGGAAATAAAACGATTTTTTAAGACATTAAATATTTTGAGATATTTATTATTTAATTTTGTAGACTTTTATGTGTCGAATGCAACAATAACAATAATGTACAGATTTGATTACAGGGCCTCAATTAATTTTTTTTGTGATTTACAATAATTAAAAATAGCAAAGAGAATCAGTCTTATTTACATAGATAGTTAAACGATAATCCTGTACGAAAATAAAATTGCATTGATAAATATGGGCATCATTTTTAGCTTTTGCGGAATCTATAAGGAATTTATATTATGTATTTACATTTTTATTTTCCATCTAAGAGGGTATACCACTTCAGATCATAAAAAAGCTGTAAAAAAATTCATCTTTAAATATTAAACATTTTTAGCTAGTAAAACTCAATCCTGATGCTGAATTCAAATTTATGCGATTTAATTTATTTAATATTCATTGATTTCGTAAGTAGTAGTATTTCCTCTTAGTATAACATTCATGTAGTATTTTTAAATAATACACTTAGGTACTACTATACTCGTCATACTAAATTTATTTTTTTCTTACCAAAAATAAATTCTAAAGTGAGCGTTGTATTTCCCCAGATCATTGTACGAAATGATTCAAAAACTTTCTGAGGCAAACTACAATGCCAATTATTTACAATATGTACAATAATTTTAATAATAATAGTAGGTATATCCATTCTATGTTTATGACATTCATAACATTACAATTATTCCATTTATCTATATTTAAAATACAATTTAATATTAATTAAATCGCGCATACAGATTGAGCATTTTCACTTGGTTGCCCTTCAAATGCTCAATCTGTATGGATCTGACATAAAAACGACTAGATATCATATGTGTGTATCATTAAATAGAAAACTATTTGATTTTCAATTTCGATTTATAATTTGCAGTCATTGTTTTTACCCTGTCTCATAATTGTTCATTACCAAAAAATAATTATTATACTTGTATACATCGATTTACAATTACATGATGATGATATTAATAGAAGAGAAATTAATGAGGTAGTTAAAGATTTGTTTATTTAAAAAAGACGGCTAATAAAATCCCTGATAAATTTCACCAAAAAACAAAAATAAAAACGTGACCTTAATAAATAATTGTACTACGTAAATTAGAAAATATGAAGTGACTAGAAAAATGAAAAATTATTGGAACTTGGTCCAAACGTCAGTAAAAATGCTCTCGACGCTAATAAATTTTGAGCAACAAACTTTAAAATTTAAAAACATGGTTCAGTGATCTTGCCCTAGAAAACTTTCAGCCGCAACAACGTTCCCAAAAATGTTTCAGTGTTTAACATTTAAATTGAACGTTTAAATTACAGTGTCAGTGGCTTGATCCTCGTGGATGATGATTATGTAGCTAGCTTTCGAAAATATACATTACCAGACCAGACATCCCCCATCCCATCCTCTTGCATTTGATTGATTGCTTTGTGGACACATTTATTAGATGATTGCGTTTCAGTAGATTTTTTTCCTAGAAAATTACCAAAAAGCTCGAAATAAATTCATCCCTTAAGCTAGCCGACGTGCCACTAATAAAATTCCAGCTGTACTCTTTAAGTGGATGTAGTTATGAGCGTAGGTAGTCATTCCGGACCCGGAATCGAAGTTTGCGTTGTATAAGCACTTATCTCCTTGCTCGATCTGTTTGCAGGATAATAGACGCAAGGACCTGGACTAGAAGCGCGACATCGTGTGCTCCGTTTCTCCCTTGTGGACCCGTTAACTCTAGTCGAAGCACCATTCCGACTAATACTGGTATTCTGACGATGCAACCTTAAACTTTGTCTGTCTCCGTTGGACATGAAGCTGTCTTCATGAGTCGCCCCATCCGGACTTTCTCGTCCGGTGTGAAACAATGAATTGTGACAAAACAGCACCAGAAATAGCCGTTTGAATTTCTCACCGAAAATCACGTAAATTATAAAGTTAACACTCGAATTTATGGTGACGAGCAGATTGCTGGTGTTGATCATTATGCTGAGGTCGATGTCGATGTTGAACGTCTCGATTATGTTGATGACCAGTGGCAGAAGATTGCAGATGAAGAAGACGGCGACCACGCACATCAGCATTGTGGCTAAACCGATTTCGCGTTTTTGTAGGCGCGATAAGCGCTGTCGTTCCTGGTTTGCCTTCAGGACCTGCAAATAAAATACGTATTGGTCAATATTTGCGACCTTTTCAGGGTTTTATGGCGTTTTTATGAATATTTGCTTCTTTTATGAATATTTGAAGTTGCCGCGCCGATTCCCACACTTGTAATTGGGTAACCATGGCAACGCATCAGACCAATTACGCGCATGGGATTCGGCGCGGCAAATTGAAAACCCTCCCGCTTACATTTTGACGCACTTTTTCCTGTAGAAGTATATCAATTTAGCTAAGTAAAATGCTGCAACATTTATTTGCTATACAAATATTTATAGCAAGTTGTATTGGTATATATGAATGTGAAAGCCATTAGACGATATTGAAGTAGCTAGAAGCATATTTTTCTTGGTAGGTATTTATTTTGATACCGATTGTAGTTGATTCTATCTAAATAAATAAATACTATAACAAAATAGGATAGCGTGTCGCTAAAAATACAGGCGAACGTCCAGAAAAGGGAAGATGGATGGAAACAAATTAATAAAGTGTAGATTTAGAGATTCGACAGGAAAAAAAAGGTGTTAGAATGAAAAATGTATTTTTCTTGTGCACCAAAATGCATCAATTCTTGGAGATTTTCGTATCATTAGGAAGGAACAAATATTTATTTCATGGCTAAATCAATCATCAATAAATGCATACAATAAATTATAAAAATCATTACTTTTTGAAACGCAATAAAAATGGCATAGCGGTATCCGTTATCTATCAGCCCTTATGTACGCAATAAATTTCTTGCAATATTTACATAATTTAAAATAAAATAATGTAAATAGACGTGTGTCAATATTTTTCCGATAAATTTGCTTCCACCCAATTTTTCCCTGCATAAACAACCAAATATACGACTTTTTCGAATGCCATCAATCATTCAGACATAAAAATAAGACTATCTTCTAAATTCGTCCAAAACGCAATGCAATTAAATCGGCGCATTATTGTATGTCTGTCTCCTTCCGTACATGTGCGTAAACTCTTAAAATTGCCGGCTTAAAGTTAATCAAGATCAAGAATAAAGCTTCCTATTTACAAGCCATTGCACGTTTGCCAAATAAATCACCTACAAAATGAAATAAGTTAAGTGAAAGCAAATAATAAAAGTTTGAATTGAAAATAGTTCGAGCAAAATTAAAATGGATTAATTACAATTGTTTGCTGTCAGTTTTCCCTATTACACGTCGGTGCAAATGCTGGTTATGAAACGAGGCAAGAAATGCCAACAACAGCCTTTGTTTGTGGTGGTCATCCGCAATTGGCATTTAAAATATAAATCACGTTGCAAATTAATCAATTTCCATTTTTTGCACGCATTATTAATATTTTGATCAGTGTTTTTATTTTGGTCCTTCGAAATATTTTTGTCACAACCTGTTAAACATGTCAAACGACTGAAATGTGATTGTGTAAATGCTATTTCAGTTCAATCAGGTTTAACCCTGTTACATTTTCAGTTACTCGCTTAAATCTTTCGATTTTATAGGTTTTGTTTTCTATAAATATATTGTACGAAATTAGATCCAAGGAAAGCTTGAAATTTTATTTCGAAATTAATTTTAAATTGATTTAATTGAGTACGAAATTGAAACATTTATTCGAAATTAAACCGTCCTTAATTAAATTGCTATATTGGGGTATTAAATTAAATAAAAATAATTTGCAGCATTTAATTAACCTATAGCAAATTGTTGCAATATTGAAGGATAATTAATAATTATTGAATTGGCTGGTTTGGCTGTATAGGTATTTATAATGTCAATGATGCTATTAGTGAAATTGCAATGAAACGGTGATCAATTTTGATCATTATATATTAATTATTAAGCAAAATAACTATTATTTATTTGGTTTGTAGTAATAAATTTAAATCTCGCGCGAAAAGTTAAATCGATACGCCACTAGGGGGCGCTAGACTAGTATTCGAAGTTTGACGTTTGATTCAGTTCGTTTTTTGATAAGTTGAATGTTAATTGTTTGGTGCGAATTAAAAGCTAAATAATAAGTTCTACCAAATATTTCGAATAATAAACTCTCATACGATTAATAAAAAGTGAAGTGAGCAATTAAAACAAAAGTTTTTTTCAACAATTTCAAGTGGACCAAACAAACTCAACCGCAACACATTATGGATTGGTCAAGACGTGATAACTTCTCCCTTCAGACTGTAAGTACCCTGATTAATCATAAAATCTTATCAGAATTCATATGTCTATTTGGCTTTGATCAATTACGAAGATGTATCCATCCATGTCTAATTTAATGAATAACAAAGTTAGCTAAACAAACGATTTGAATACAAATCTGTACAGGCCCTATAAATAGCAAAACTTAGGATTCCCAACAAACAAACCGGATTAATTAATAATTAACAAAAATGCACATTAACAATAACACTTTTGAGCTGTCACCAATTCCCAAAAGCAGTCCGCCAAACCAAATATTGACCCTGCTTGAACACGAATTTCGTCAGGATTTGTTTGGCGGACTACTTCCGACAATTGCTGCCACTCCACAAAGATTTCGCAAATTTTAAATATTTTCCGCTACAAATCGTCGTTAAACTTACCTGTCTATAAATAGCAGCATTAAGCACCGCCAGCGAAACAAACGGCAATAAGTAGAGAAAAATCAAATACAGCCAGTGAATGTAAATTGTCTTGTAGAGCGGGTTATCGCGGAACGCCGATTGAAAAGGACAGTAAATTGTGACATTGTCCTTACTGCTCCATTCCGCATTAATGCTGCTCTCCCATAATCTTGGCAAGTTGTACACAGTGGAGAAAATGATAATGACGATGACGTAGATTCTTGCGCGACCGTAAGTGCACAAAGAACGTGCACGAAGCGGGTGGCAAACGGCCACAAAACGTTCGAGCGACACCGTTAGAGTTAAATAAACGGACGCCGTTTGCGCCACCATACCTAAAGGATACACCACGGGGGCAATGTGCGGATAAACATTATAGTAATAGGTGAAAAGGACGCCACTGTAAGGGTAGATTCCTGGCAAACCGAAAAGCAGTATGCTTGTTATGATCAGCACGGTGTCGATCCTGGCGAGTCCGATGAGCAGGTAATTGATGCTCGATCTCATTTGAGGACGCGATAGAATTATCATGGATATAATATTTCCCAATATGCCCAACAAGCCGATCAGGTTCAATAGAAGTCCATTGGTGATGAACCGGTAGAACTGAATGGGCTCCGCACCACTGATCACGCACAGGCTGTCCGAATCGAGGGTGGTCACGTTGTTATCACTATCATTGTAATTGTGATTATTGATTACAGCCATTACGGAATATTTGTTAGTTACGGCACTTGTTTTTATTTCGAGTGAGATTTAATTTTTTTGCGAGAAAATTGCCGTAAGATGCACAACTTCTTTTTGTCGGTTTTTGAGTGGTTTGGATTCATTTTGGTGCCTTCGCAGAACATCCAACATTATCTGCAAATAATAAATTGTTATTAATGGATTGGGTGGACAATATAATTTTTTAAGCGAAATTAATGCATAAATTGCGAATTTATTTGAGAAATTTCGATATTAATGAGTGTCATTAATTATATTGCTCATGTAGAATTGGGTAATTATATGAAGTGCCAAAGTTTATAAATGGGAAGTAATATTTTCGAATTTTAACGATATTTTCAAGCTGGTCCACTAATTAAGGAAACTTAAAATCGTTATCATCAATTATTTAATTTTAAACTATATGTTCATGCATATAGTAAATAGTAATAATAGTTTACAATTTGTAGGTCCTCAAGAGATTTGTGTTAATCAATTTGTGTTAACATTCAGTTAATAATGAAATCTTATTGTCTGAAATTCCAATTAGAAATCGCTGAAAATCAATTACACAATTGCTTGTTTTGGGGGAATGCAAAACGCACCCTCCAATATTGTTTGCTATGTTATGATATCAATTGGTGCATTTATCTAGAATTCCAATTCCATATATAATTTGAGGATAATAGTAATTAATTTTTAAAAAATATTATAAATTAAATTATTAATACCATTATTACTATTAATAATGAATAAAAATAATTAATAATTCATTTTAGTAATAATTTATTAAACAATTAATAACTTCTAAACCATAAACCTAATTGAAATGCCGATGGCTCGGTTGGATTCTACGGATTTTTCTCTATCTGAGTACAAAATTTCATCCAAATCGGTTGAACTTTAGGATTTGAAGGGCGAGGGAATTCCCAACCGTTTAAGAGCTGCATCGCCGCATTCCTCAGTTACATAATGCACCTGCGTTAAACGATGCGTCCGCCGCACATTCCAATGCAGCCCCCCCATGGCTATTAATGCAAGTCGTGCGCATAAGTCAATGACCGTGTGACTGCCACCGCTTCAGCGAATTCTATTCCGAAAGGTTCCGACGAGTGCCGAGCGATAGGCAACGTCAGTACATGAAAGCTACAAGCGGGAACTGTCATATTATTTCGTTTGAAAAGTGAAAAAGTGCGAATAAAACATTTGTGAAAGGTTTTAGTGCTTCCACTATGGAAGAAAAAACATCTCTACGATGGAAAAAGACATTTCTTGGGTATTTGAAGCTGGAAGCGGACAATAGAGCCGATCCGAAACAACCACGGATATATTTGAGGTTAGAATTTCGCATTTAATAACAATAGCTCGATTGTTTAATATTTCCACATTCGCGACAACTTGTATTCTTACAAGAATTTCCACTGAATTAAAATTTTGCATGAAACGAGCGTATTTTAAAATATGAAAAGACAACCAAAAGAAAATTCCCGAAAGCAGAAAGGCATTCATTTTCTTATCGCAATTATTATCACTGTACATCTCAAACCAAGTCAAACTACAAGACAGCAATCAGCCACTCATGCGGAATGCACGTTAGTTTTTCAAGCACTCAAAACAGAACAGGATAAAAACGTATATCCTTCGTACATGATCAGGATATAGGGATCAACAACTCTCTTGACCTTTTGCAGTTTTAGTGGCTCTGCCGTAAAGGGCTCTGTGTAGAATTTGCAGAAAGACTCATACGAACGAAGGTATTAAGATAGAAACTTTTATGTTTTCAAATTTCTAGTCGGGCAAAATTCATTTGTACTTTTCTTTTATAAGGATCCAGTTGATTTGAATGTAAAATGATGATGCACTGGCTCGTATAAATCAAATATTATACACCTGTGAATGTAATTTAAAACTACTCCAAAGGGATTCAATAAAAATTCTCTTACTCGAACATGTTCGCAAATCTTATGCGAAATTCAGTTCTTCAAGTTTTGATTAAAAATAATATTCAAACTATGCGCTAAATATTTAAAAAGTGCATTTAAACTTTTCACAAGCTTGTTGGCCACAACACCCCGACTTTTTTTCACCCCTTTTGCTTTAAATTGCAAATCCTTTGGTTGAGTAGAAAAAAGTTCAGGATTTACATGTAGGAAAGTTCAGTGCTTATTTCAATATAGGTACTGCTGCAATGTTATGCAAAGGTAGTTACAGTTTTAAAGCTCGCAAAAGCGCAGCTTATTTTAATATCGTTTTGAAATGATAAAAGCGGTAAGAGGCAACTTATATTAAGTCACTAAATCCCCGTTAAATAGCATATGTGCAATGTATGATTTTTATTGCATTGCTCTTCTAAATATCATAAATTGGGACAAACTTGCTCAATATAAAACTACTTGAATGGAATCTCAGGATCACGTATATCTTTTACACAGCAGCAGGGTTCACAAAACCTATCGAATCCTAGTTATACATGAAATATGCTATACTATATAAATTTTGCACTGGAACGTAGTGCGCTTTTTAGCTTTAATATATAAAATCGTCTTGAACTTGTACGGGTGGTTTTTTTTTACCATCAGCCGATAAAGTACGATATGGCTAGGTTTTTCAATAAAGCTTTCAAATTTTCAATGGCTGAGAAAATTTTATACTCTCAAAGTCGTTTATTCCAATTCCATTAAATGTATAAAGCGATCAGTTTACAATAACACAACACCGTCAAAAGCTTATGTATGTGGAAAAGCTTTCACGTGCGCCATAAACACAAACTTACCCCCTTCAACAATAAAAATAACTTCCAAGCGACTTTAATTAATAAATAGTTTTTGAGATGCAATTAATGCGACAAAGAGGAACGTGGTGCATTGTATAGGTAGGAAATGATTAGACGTGCAAGAGGGATGAATTGTGTCACGTAATTTTACATGTTCATGTTGGTATTGGGACAATGAAATAATAATTTATCTACCCACAACAACTACACCATATGTAATGTACAAACAAATCTAGCGTCAGTCAATATTCATTATTTAATGGCTATTCAATAGTGATTTGGTGAGTTTGTAGCAGCTTGCAATGCCATTAATGACCACAACGCCCAAATTAATTAGACCAGGCGGGGGTGGATACGAAATCTATTATATTATGCATTTGTGCAAATATCAGCGGTCGTGTGATACGTTTAATATCTTATGGCGGTTGACCTTGATCGACCGAATGAAGGCGCCAAATTCAAACACAGCTATTGATAATTTAATCAATAAATTTCATTATAAAACCAATTAAAAATACAAACAACGAATAATTGTCATCAGTTTTAAGCAAATACAAATCACTATGCATATTTACGATGGGATTTATATAGCAATGCGTTTGCTCGAGGTTACTTGTACAATTGCCAAAAAAGATCTAGTTTGGAATTAAAAATAAAAAGGAAAAAGAGAGCGAGGGAAAATTTATGATCATCATACTTTCCACTTGATTTATAAGCATCAAGGTCGGAAAAACAAAGCTCTTAAGCTTTGGAAAAGTAGCCGAGTAGGTGCGAGTGCGAATATAAATGGAATTGAAAATATTCGGCGCTCTAATTTATGAATGCTGCATAATAACTAGACTTACAACATTAATGCATGTTATTAAAATTAAAGATTCAGAACTTTGATATTTGTGAAGGTTATCTGCATTATTACAAAGTATCGCGTTTATATTCATGCTATTAAAAGCGACATCACGCATAAATGTGCTGGAAATACGGAAAATGATTATTGAATTTCAAGGCGACAATATTTTCATTCGATGATAATTTTTACTGATATCGTTTAACTCATTTAAATATGCCCCACGTATATGTGGACACCTATGTATAAAATAGAGTGGAATTAAATTCGTATAGGAAAGACACAGATGCAAATAACGACTTTCGTTCTGCAAGATTTGCATAAAGATTACCAATTGTGTTCAAACACAGGGTCAAGGTTTACAGCGAAAAATTTCTAGAAATTTTATATCACAACTCGTTTAGTTCAATCAAATTTTAAATAAAATTTGCATCCTATTAAGGACGATGGAGTGAACTAGCTACAATTTTTTAGCAAACTTATTTTTCAAATATTTTGTACAATACATATAAAGTTTATGAATTAAATTAGGAAGTTTTCGCGAACACCCTGTAATTTCGGGATAAGGAAACTCGGTAAAGAAGCATCTTTATATACCAGGGGATTTAATAGCCTGTGCAATCTAATCAAACGGAGCAAGTTTTAATTATCTTGAGTTGACTGGATGGAAAAACGTTAGTCATTTGGAATTGAATGTAGTAAAGTGTAATTTTCAATGAAATTAGTTTACATATCTAATATAATTATAAGTATCTTGGCATGGAATGCTATATGTGGTTTATTTTTATAATTTCAAGTTGGCTAAACATCTGGAAATAAGCACGTATTACAATATTTTGCCAACAATAATTACATAAATCAAAACTCTACCTTATATTTATTTCATTATAATTGCTACAATACATATCTATCAGAATGATATAGGAAAATTCGCTGAAGCGCTTTTTCAGAATTTTGAATTCGTCATTCTGCAATTTTCCAAGTAATACCACTTTATGTATGCAAATAAAATTAGTAAGACATGCTTTTATCAAGTTTCATGTTCTATATATAGAGTGTCATCAAACAAACTTTAAAAGTTCGCGAAGTTCCTCAAACTATTTCTATCTATCCATCAATCAATAATTGGTAATTTCGAATTGAACTAGACAAACTTCTGTAATCGAAATTCCAAATCGTACATATTAAGATTCCTTTCTTCATAAAGAGATTATGTATACTTATATTGTACTTGAGATAGTTGGATTTAAAATACGTCTATTTTATCAGAGATTAGAGCAAACGGTACTAAACGAGAATGGTAGCTTAGGGGATGTTAAAACAGTTCTATTGTGCAATTTGATAGATAATGTTTGAGTATCTAAGCAAAACTAACTGAATCACCCACAACAATAAGATAAATAAATGGTGCAATAATCTAAAGACAAAACCCAAAAAGGATATTAATTGCCAAAACTTAGACACCAATGAGCTCTCAAGGTATCTCTTGAGATCCCGAGATCTAATCATATTTTAAGAAGTTTCCTAAGGAAGCTAATAAAGTCTTCCCATGTTCTGAATACTATAAAATTTCATAGTCTCATAGAATTTCACGAATATGGAATTTATGGAGTTCAAGTACCTCCAGCACATATTTCTATTATGTCTAGAAGAAAAGTTTTTTGAGATGGCCATTATCAAAATGGAAAAGTTGCGTCCCATGTTTTCTAAAACTATTATAACAACTATATAAAAAGATTGTGCCAATTTGCGAACATGTCCACTGGGCTTAATAAACTTGACTAAAAACGGCAACTGTGCAATATAGCATCTAGAAGTTGTATTATATCCCCGAAAAGGCTTTTTCTCCCCTATGGGAGAAATACATATATTTTCCCACGCGCCACACATTCATATAGATTTAAAGTTTTCCTTATTTTTCAAATCAGATTTTAATGATTTGGAAAAATACTGAAAATAAAGCAAACATTATGAAAGAAATAGCGGAAGATGACATCAATCCCCTTCCTATGGCTATGGCAGTAGAAATCCGTCATCAAAATGCGATATCATACATCTTATTTACGTATGGAAATACAAAGAGAATTTTCTCGGGGCGCGACACCCTGTTCTGTTTATTATTGGGACGCTTAAGCATAATTGAAATTCTTCTGGGATCAAATTATTGAAAAAAAATCGTCAGCTTAAGAAAATATTTTAGGAGATCTTCTTAGAACAGTTGATAAGCAATCAACATGCAAACATTGATTGGGGTGAATCAACAGAACAATCGTTTAATTGCATGCGATTTTCAGTTTTGGAGGTAAAGCTCAGGGATGTTTTTTCAGTTCTTCCATTATCTGGATGTGCGTGCTGTTAAAAGGCTATAGTTTATTATGATTACCCATCTATAGTTCTTTTCGATAAATTGATCTTTAGCTTGATGCGTTTATTAATCTTTTTCGAGATTCTTATTAAAATTCGTACGCAATCGAGAAAATATTTATGGAAGCTTAATAAAGTCACGCTTATTTTGTAAAGCTGTTAAATTAACTTTGTACATTGTTTTTATAATTTATACAAATATCAATTAAAATTCGCTTGTTTTAAAAGACGAAGAGCAATACGAAAACAATAATAAAGTTGGCGGAGGGTGTTTTATAATCCTACATAAAAATATCGCACCAGAGAAAAAATTTAATTTCAATGAGTTTGTTGGTTTTACAAAGCTTTTCATTAACGAACGAAACACCAGGAACGCAAAATTAACCGACTAAACTAAACTATGGCTAATAATCTAAGTTGAGACAAGCAGGAAGAGCAGTATATTTTGCAGGAGTCAAGGATAGTTTTAATGGGTATTGATTTTGGGATGGGAAGCACTATAGTTCTATAAACTAGAGTCTGCTAATTTCAATATAACTAACATCTTTTTTAATTAGATGCTGAGTTTTTTGTATCAGTTCAGCATGCACTCCAAATTATTTATATTATGTGACTATTTCAATTTTGTCAAAGCCAAGAAGACGCAATTCAATTGGAGTGTTTCTTTATGAAATTAGTTCAGTCTTGATTTTCGTGCAGTGAATTTATAATGTTGATATTTTTATGAAACGAGCCGCAAAATTCTTCCAGCAATCATTCGGTTTGCTCGACACAATAATGCAGAAAGAAAATTAATTGGGTTTTCTTCAAAATATAAAGTGTAGACGCTTTTCTAAGCAAATGCGAATTTGTAAATAAATAATTTAACTTTTGGTCGCCTTTTATATAAATTAACTAAAATAATTAACTAAAATTAACAAAAGGAAATAATACCATCACAAGCACAATAATGGTTCTCGTTTTACATACATGATACAAGAATAGTTTTAATTACATGTTCTGTTGAACCCTTTATAGTAGAATGTATTCTCATCATTACAAAAAGGACTACCGAATGGTTTATATTAATTATATTATAGAATTAAATTCGTTTGCAGGAAAATAAGGGAAATTTAACTACTTTGTGTCCCAATTTAATTAATTTTCTTTTGACCAAAATCTTTTAGTACATTTTACAGCGTTTTAAATTTGCCGCGCCAAATCCCAATTAGTTAATCCGCTCGGTAACCATGGAAACGGATCAAATTTGAGATTCTGCGCGGCAAATTTAAAACTGGGTGCCAATTTTGTCATTCTATCCACTTAGTACAAAATATAGAAAGTTGTATGGATGTGCATTCATCCGGTAATTGAGCATGACATGATAATATCGCAACTATAAAGCAAAAGTGCAAAAATTTGCATCTCAAAGATCCAATCACAATCGGAATGAATATGCGACAACAACAATACTTTGTCTCCAGATCTAAACGATGGAGATAGAAATTGGCACCGTTTGTCATCTAGCGTTTCAAAGGCATTAGATTAGTTTCATCCATTAAAACAGAGTGTGAGAATATAAAATATTTCAAAGCCGAATTCGATGTGGTTTTTATTCACCTTTATATAAAAAATCTTTTTTGCTATTCAGACAAATTTGTGGTCTGAAAATAAATATACTGGAATATAAAACTACCCACGTGTATAACTTTCGAAAAGTTGCACCAGATGTATGGGAACAATATCAAATTATTTTGTTGTTTATATGAGAATACTTTCAGCATAATGAAAAGTTCCATGGAGATCGAATTAGTAGTGTGTAAGTGTAATTAGTCAAATCAAATTCGATGCGCGTTTAAGGACGAAAGCTAGCGAGTTAATTTTGTACGATTGAAATTGAATCTGCACATAAATTGTCTAGTAATGCAATATCATATTAATTACGATTACATGTACATAAACGCTCCATCAAAGTTTAAATACGAGATGCCAATTTATATCGATTGTACTCCAATGGATTACCATTAGAGATGAATTTCTCTATTTTAGCACACATTTATTTATCCAAGCACCCTTACAAAAGTCGAAAGCTCGCGAGGTAATATTTTAGTTATTGCTAAATTTCATGATGAATTATTCACGCAACTATTTTAATTATTCTCATACTTCAAAGATTACGGATGAACAAAAATTACTCGAGACGAGGACTTAGATTTAGAGTGCTTTAACCACA
Organism: Cryptophagus acutangulus; assembly: GCA_963556235.1. NCBI lineage: Eukaryota > Metazoa > Arthropoda > Insecta > Coleoptera > Cryptophagidae > Cryptophagus > Cryptophagus acutangulus. The sequence goes on along the minus strand of OY744559.1, from coordinate 10,624,939 downwards.
TTGAAGTGTTGAAATATTATAGGAAAACAGCACAGATGAAAACATTCTGCTGGATAATCCGTTTTAGCTAATTTGTTAAATATTTTCAACGAATTAAATAATGTGGATTTAAAACTTTATAAAATTAAACAAATGCATTGTGAGCTTTTAGCTTAATTTATTTAATGAAAAACTCTATTTGAGGGTAGTCCGTGTTTAGCAGGAAAATATTTGCGTATTGCGTCAAAATAGTTAATAGTTAACACAATAAATTAACATTAAATTTCTCGTTAAATTTAATATAGAAACTATAGAACTTTAGTACCAGGAAATCCACTTCACTTTTGCGAATTGCCGTGTTTTAATTAAATATTGCAACTAATATAATAAATATTCATATTTACTTAACCATTAAATTATGGTCGACTAACTTGTACGTAATTTCATTTAAAGTCTGTCAATAGTTTAGTAACAAACACTTTGCATGAAATAAATTATGGCCCTATTTCACCTACATTAACAATTCTCCTTAGCTTTTGTTGAATTAGTCTGCTTTGTAATTTAGCAGATAATAGTAGTGTTCATATTCTGCTCCATGGAATTGAACTCAAATAATATAGAATTATAAATATACAATGTAAAATAATTCTACAGGAAGCCTAAAGAGAATTTAACTTAGTTCTGGTAATTAAGACTAAGAATGTATAACTAATCAGAAAATTTAGACAAATAGTCCTTTGATAATTATATCCTCGATTATATCTTAGTCTTCATTTCTAAAGACAAGATTCTACCCACTATTAATGGTTTAATATTTAATTAGTAGTACTATAGTCTATTTTATAACTAGGAGGGACGATTTAAATTTGCCGCGCCAAATCCCAAACATGTAATTGGTTACGCATTGATTTACCACGTGGATTAACCAATTACAACTTTGGGATTTGACGCGGCAAATTTAAATCCAAGATATAGTTAATCCTTAAATATTCAGTTCCAATTGGAACTTTTCATTTTATCTAAACTAAAATATAAGTTCTACTTTAGGTATATTATAAAAAATTACCATACTAGATCTAAAGGAAAATTCTTCCAAGAACTCTAAGATTAGAATTTAAGAAATAATGAGAATAACTGTGTAGGACTTCAAGTATGGCGGCTTAAATCTTAAAAGAGCTTTAAAATAGGAAATGCAACTTGCATAACTTTACATTTGTTTGTGAGAACAACTTTTCTTAGAAATATCCGCTACTCGATCCACGAATAATATAAGAATATTAAAAACTAAATATTTTGGTAAAGAATTTTGGTTACTATTCCCACAAAATTATCTGGTACAATTATTATGCAACAACCTGTTGACTTGATAGGTAAATTTCGTTTGTACATATTTGTTAAAAAAAATTGTTAGCGTTTAATGTTTGAATTGAAAACGTTGTAGATGCTTCATTAATTGTTTCGTTAAATAGAGGGCAATTTGTTTCGTGTACATTTTAAGTTTCAAGACAAATAATAGCAAAGTGGTAATTACAATTAGAACTTCCAGTTCTATAGTCATGAATAAAGTAAACAGGTCTAAATACGTATTTATCTTGTCTTGTTAGTGCATCCAACAATTATTGCAAAATGCAATTGAATATAAATCACATTAAAAATTATGAAATTAACACTACAGTTGATTGGAATTCGATTATCAGACAGCATATTGCAATTACCACTAAATGGAAATTTGCCATCAATCATGATGATTTACTTTTTTGATATTGACAAACCGCTAGGGTATCGTTTTAAAAAGATATATACGCGAAATGTAAATGTTTTCGGTGAATTTATCCATACAATATGAATCTATTATGGATGTATGTGTGCAATGTTACGCAACTTCCTCCATAATAGAGGAAAAATGCAACAAGGATTTCTGTCGTTTTCAGGAATTTCCAGATAGTTTCACAGACTTCAGAATTTATTGGCCCCAACCCCTCTGTGTATGCTTCTCTGATTTATTTAGTCATCTATTAGCATATCTATGTTCACTCCGAAAGTATATGGAAGATTGATTAAATTATTCATTTTAAACGATTTTATTTTATTTACATTTTGTGATGTGTGGTTACAGTTTACATATAAATTTATAAAACTAAATTTAGTTTGAATATTTACTAATTGAATGTAATTTAATTTAGAATGCAAATGAAAAGTCATTAATTACAAGCTGAAATAATTGGCGCGTATATTTATTTTAGTGGTTCATTTCAAAATTAATTACGTATTACTGGTTGCATAAAATTTGTCCCAGATATTTTTGCCCACTAATTATTTTGATGAAGTATCATATAAAGTTTTAATGAATTTTGCTTCTTGTAACCTTTGTTTGAAATTATATTATTATATTAAAGTTTGGAATCAGACCATCAAATTTCAGATGTTTTCATCATGCAAATTTATTTTAATTCGTTTATTTACACTTTACGCCAATGTAATTATAGTTCGTGAGGGTAAACTATTTTGTATTTTCCGGCTGGTGGAAAATCCGTACCCTCCAGTATCCAGCAGGGTATCACCTTATTCGTGATTATTATTATTCAAATTTTATTATAATTATCGGGAGGCAGATTAATATCCATTTATGTTAATATAATAGCATTAAACGATACATAGTTGAAAGTATTAAATTGTGCGTATTTAATGGAATATAAGAGGATTCATGTTGATTTAACAAAGTTTCGGTATTAGCTTTTGCCTCAGTTTCTTAAATGTTGTAAATATGTTATATAGAGAAAATTAAATTTATTTGGATTTCAAAAGTAAACCCAACATTATTTGCTAAACATCTGAGGCCAAATTGAGTTCGCAAAAATATGCAAGTACTCGATTAAGTTGTCAAAGAAATGCAGATTAATTTTATTATATAATACACTACGAAATGAATTTTTTTCTCTTTCTATTCTGGAAATTTATTTTAATATTTTACCAAAGCAATATTTACTGAACGCTATTAACTCTAGCATAGAAAATAAATCGCATTTCCCAAACCGCTATATTATAGAGCAAACATTAAAACACGATAACTGATAATTCACCCTTAAGATATTAAATGAAAGTTGTCTTTAATCCGAAATCTAATTAAAAAGTTTATCACGTCATGCCAAAGTTATTTAGTTGTCGTTAAGTTGAGCTTGAAAATTGCTCAGAAATTCTTCAAACCAATTTTATTACAAAAGTTGTAAACTTTTCAGCAACATGATTGTCACAAATGCGTTATAACTATATTTTAAATCAATCTACGCATTACAATTAGCTTATCATAATCGCTCTCATATTTCAATTGGGAATATCTGATGCGTCAATAGCGATGCATAGGAAAACTAAATGACTGCACATTCATCTACAAAATTGTAATACATCAAAGTCACTATATAAATTGCGAAATTCACTGTATTTTTATGACGCATAAAATTTACTTTAATATCGATTTTTAGATAAAAGTTGAAGGAATCTCCATACATTAAAATTTAATTACACCTTAAATCTTAGCTATTTGTATTTTCGTTTAGATTTATGTCTAATTAGAAATGCAAATGAATTTTTTTCGCCAACGTTTAATAATAATTGTTCCCGAATTTTGCTAAAATGACTGAAAATAAACACTTTAATTAATTTCAAGCCATTTTATTCAAAAGACCTGAAACTACGTGCTAGATTTAATTAATTTGAGTTATTAATTGAAATGATATATTGTAAGAATTTAATGAAAATGTTACTAATTAATTTTGCGTACATTATGGTCACTGAACTTTGCTTCTATAAAATTGATTTGCCCATTTCTAAATAACTAATTAAAACACCCTAAGCAAACTTCAAGAAAAGATACTGTCGCCTATCAAAACCACAACTTAATAATGCATTCGATTTTCGTATAATAGACTTTTTAATAAAGTGTTTTTAGATATTTTGCCAATGACAAGACAAGCCGTCTAATACACAAAATTCAAAAAAGGAGAAAAAACCACTTTATACTTCATTATTTCATTATCCTTGTATCTTACATTTCCTCGCTCATAATCTTCGTCTGTTTTTAAAGCACTTTTATATTAGAATGTTAACAGGGTTTCCTGTTTTTCTTTATACTCTGTGTTTCTTTTCATCGACTTTCGAAAAAGGTATCTCTGGCAATTTCATATTACATCAAGAATGATGGGTACATTGACTCGCCTGCCGCTTGTTTCGATTGGATAAAGTATAATGTGCCCCTATAGATTTGGGGGGTGGAATGCTGATGTGTTAAGATCAGAGCCACATTTAACCCATATCAAAAGCAGGTTTACAAATCAAAAAATACTTGTAAATACTACACGTGTACCGAAATAGCTTATCAGATCCATATATTTCTCAAAGCATAAGAATTTCCTGAAAGAAGGATTTGCTGAAAAAAAAATGACCACGCAAAAAACCTTCTTGTTATAATAAATCCCAAAACTCAATAGCATTGTGAAATTTTTGTGAATAGGCTTATAGTATAAGAACGGCGTATTTTTTTTTAATAAAGTAATGGATACAACTGATATAAATTTTGTATTCATGCAACAAAAATGATGCTTGGTTGCTTTTGGTACACATAATTAAATTCTTCCCGTTTTTAGGGAACGTGGGTGGCATAAAAATGTAATTTAAAACAATACTTATTTGAGATAATCTCTCTAATCCGGCCTAAATTATCATTGCATTTTTGACAAGGATAAATTATAGAAATATATCACATAGTGAAAAAAGTCGCGTAAATTTTAATTGGCCTTGACATTGCTGAACTTCTATCTTAATATACATGCAGATGCACATCATACTCAAGGGTTCTCAATTTTATTAAACTGTCTCTTATTTTGCGCAGCTTCGCAAAACTAAATGAACAAAGTTTCTAAAGTTAACGGATGGCAGGGTCGACTTTTGGATTTTGTCAACTCCTCAATAGTTTTTTAAATTAATTAAATTACATAATTTATGGATGTTTTAACGAAAACAAAAGACCCCTCTATGATTACAATAAAAATAAATATAAAGCGACTTATAAAATTAATCTTTAAGCAGTAGACAAATTGAGGTAATTTATATTCAAATGAGGCTTACATCCTGAGTCAATTACTGTTTCACAAGTCTGATGGGGTCAGAATGGATCTTTCTAATTGACACCTTCAACGTCAACTTATTCAACTTTAGGAATGTTAATGTAGATCATATAAAAATTTATGTGAGTTGTAAACACACATAAAATCTAATTAGTATCATGGTCTATTTTTTAGATAATTAAAGTGTACAAGGTAAATCAACTAGAGGCAATTTATGCAAAATCGATATTATCAAACTGTAAACAAAATACTAATTGAATCAATTAAAATTTGTGAAATGTTTCAGAAATTTCGGCTTAATCACAACTAAATTATGTAAAAAGCTGGTATTTAGTGCCAGAAGATTGGATGTAAATAAATATTAATTTTAGACCCAGACAACCTTACTCGTTTATAATTCATCTACATAGTAACTTATTCATCAGGGGAACTGATATCTAGTTTAAATAGCTTAGCTTGATATTATTAATGAAGAATTAATTATTTAAAATTTAGTTTTGAAAAATGAAAAATAGTTGGGGAGCAGATGGTCAAAAGTTTTGACTAGAATACAGTTTAAGTATTGTGGAATTAATTTTTTTTAATATTCAAATATTTTAATTAAAAGTACAGATGCCCTTAAATGTAAATTGTATGGTCGGATTCTGCAAATGAATTGAAAATCAATTCGAGATTCATATGAATGATAAGTTTATCTGGCTCGAATTGATTTCCATAAAATATCACCAATTTTGCGGTATTTTGATTACAAAAAAAAGATATACTACATGTTAATTAAAAATAGTAGTACAATAGTACTACTATAGAGAAATATTGCAAATAAACCAGCTGTTATCCTTGCTTTATAATTTCTTTTAATAGAATCAAATATTTGGCTCTTCTTTCATAATATTATATTCTAAAATTAAATCTAAACACACAGGCGACAGGTTATATTTTTTTACCAAAGGTTCGCTATTCAAAATTTAATATTACGCAACGGAAGCGTCGACAATTTCTAATTAAAATGATATAATTGTGTACGTTGAACAAAGTAAGACGTTGGCAAACCAAATTTAAATTTCATTATTGCATATAAAATGTTTCTGTTAAAAACGCAAAAAACAAATAACTTTTTAATCACAGTTTTTAATTTATTTAAATTGAGCTTTTTCTAACTTTGTGCGCTTTTTCATATATATTTTCTCTCCACGAACATGAACAGAAAATTATTAAATGGAAGCTGAATTATTTGACTTAAGCTTTCTTTATTTTGCATTTTCATTAATTCTCGTCCATCATTAATGGATTAACATCAATTTCCTAATGGAGAGGCAGTGCAAACATTTTCAGGAATTTTTGTTTTGTTTTCGTTCGAATCTCGAACAGAAAATATTTCAATTTTTAAATATGTTCAAAATGTAATCGCGTTATTTGGCTTACACAAAACGCGACTCTGTAGCGAAATTCCTGAAATTTCAGCGACTTTACATGTAGTACTAAAATTACAATATCACACAATATATTATTTATAGCAGAAATTTGTCACTTGAATTCAAAAAACCTCTTGTAATGAAACGCATTTAGTGTAATCCCAAAAAGTGCACAATGCTGGTGGTTATAGAACATTTCCACCCACATAAGCGTGCGAAAATTTAGGTCAAAGTTTGCATTTAGGTCACTTTTTTGTGGGTACTCTATTCCCCTGTATAAATTATATCGACAATAATATTTAATTATAATTGATGCAAATCATTTTAATTTATTAGAAATTTATTATTTTGTCGATACTTCTATAATTGACTTTACAGCAATTAATGATGAGTAATATTTTATAAATGTACAATGTAGCTAGTAATATGTGGCAAAGTGGTAAGCAATAAATCAATTACTTCAGTATATGTTTATTTTAACGGCAATAAGCATACTTTACTTTGAAGTTGAAGTAGTGGATGCCAGAACCACATTTTCTTTCGCCTTGTGAATTTATACTGTAACTTAATTATGTCTACTGATTGAATTGCAGATTGCAAATTAGATACATTGTTGGATTACATAATTCGAGACATAATTAATTAATTTTCTCCGGCGAAATAAAATTTCTATCGCGATGCGAAAAGTAAGTAAGGTGCCTCGACGCGAAGTTTTCGCTTTTCGGTCGTCTTCTCTAAGCCGTGTTTTAATCTGTTTAGTAGCCAAATATTTTGATAATCCCTTCATATGCATTATAGGCAGTACACGTTTATCATTACTAATTAATAGATTTACAGCCAAGAAGCTTTAGTTGTAACAGTAAAGCAAAACAACGAAGTCGTCTTAAGTAATTTATTAAGCTCAAAGTGATTTTGCAAATGTGAAATAATCGTATAAATTTTAAACAGCACGCTCGAATAATTAGTTGGCTATTATTATTTTGGATTTATGTGGGAGATAAATATTCATTATTAATTGGATTCCCTGTAGTCTTGTTTAATAAAACAAATTGGGCGTCAATAAATTTTCGAAAATATATTAAAGTAAAAAAATAAATAAAAAAGAGGAAGTTGCAGACAAAATATAATTAGATATCAAACGAATTGCAAGCCTATCAGAAAAGCACGGGCATAACTTTAATATCTTCTAGTGAAAATCTTTTCTCTTCTTTTGATGTCACTTACATAGTAGCATTTTGTAATAAATGGTTGGTCTAAAAACAGCTAGGGATTCTTTTTTCGCTTGAATGCAAATTTTCCTGCTCGTTTTTCTTTCCTTAATATTTTCGAAATAGAACTAGCCAGTCGCACCTATTTATAACAATAAAAATATAATTGCGAAAATAGATTGGCGAGAGGTAAGGAAGTTCAAAGGTGCAGATGTCTGAAAACGAGTGCATTTTTTCAGTGCACCTTGAATTTAATGCAACATGTCAAGGAGTCATGTAAAAATAAGTTTTAAACAAATATGTATACGGCTGATAAAAAATTACCCAGTCACAAATGCTTTATTATTATAATTTCATACACATGTGCACATATTTTCAAGTTTGAAATTCTATTTAAAGCGATTGTTCTTCTCAAATTGTCAACAGGTGCCTGTGCTGCTCCATCAGCTATTAATAGGACTCCACACTTTCTGTTTATTTAGGTTGCCATCATCGCTCCACGATAATATAAATGTTGTTTGTTTACAATAATTTGTGGTTTTTTATTATTTAAATTGCTTAATTGGTTAATTAATTAAGGTATCATTATAAATTCAATTAATTTTAATTCAGGCAATTATATTATTTATTACCTGGAAGACACAAGCAAAAAGACTTGATCCGAAAAAGGAAAAACTTGACGTCAATGCCATTTTATTCATGAACTACTACTTTTTATTGTCTCATTGTCAATCTGCAAAAGGAATTTCGATCTAAATTTTTATTAAAATTATTATATTAAAATTCTTTATTTATTTTTTTAAATAAAGTTTCGTTTTAGGTGTTTGAAAGTCTCTCAAAGGAAACACTTTCGGTGCAGTAGGAAATTCTAAAAGAAAATCTTTCAACTTGCTTGCTTACATTCAAGTAGTTACATTTTATTTTGTTTATCTGAATGAAATAAACATAAAAGTACTCGCAGCTTTTTAGTTTTTCTTCATTATATTTAAAACTTCAGTGCACTCATAATTTTCAAAATTAAATTGCATATAAAAATCTCGACGTTTTATATATTATTATATAAATAAAAATAAAATTCGTCGTCCGAAGATATTTTTATGTAAAAATTTATAAAATATTTCTGCGTTTTTTATTTGATAAAAAATTGATTATTTATTGTAGTTTTCCTATTTCTTGTTAGCATTGGCAACAGTATAAAAATGAATTTGAAAAAGAAGTCCTTGCAAGTGCATACAAATAAATGCATATCCAGTGAATGTCCGCATGGGACGGTAAAATGATATGATCAAATAAAGGCAATTTTCTGTGTGCACTATAAATGATCCTTTATGTTGCAAGACGTGTCCTGCAAAACAAAATTCCAGTCTAGACCTTTACTCTAGTTTATACCGAAATACATCATCAAAAACCTACCACTTAATTAGTTCTCACCAAAAATGAGCATTTCAGTAGAGAATTCTAAAGGATTTTTTGTATAAATTACGCCAATTAAATGACCCAGAAAAATCCAACAGTATTTAAAAGGATGCGTAATTGATATCCGATTGGATTGAATTCCAGAGCAAAATTGAAGAAGGTCCTTTAAAAATCCAATTAAATCATGAAACTTTTTAGGTATTCAATCGAACTCGAACTCGGACAAATGTATTTATGATCCATCCTCTTTCAAAGCAATAATCGTAATCGAATTGTATCTACTACTTGAATTGAAAGCTACTCTATTTCGCCAATATAACGTACGAAAAAAAATTATTACTCGTTATGCCAAAATGAATGCAAATCGTGCGAAATTATTTTAGAACAAACGGAAGTGAAAAAATAAAAAACGCCGAGATACAACAAATGTAGGTGAATTTTCGGAGTGAATGTGCTTCAGTGCAAAATATTACCTTTGATATTAAAAATATTTGCGAAATTTATGCATTGTGTGTTTCGGCTTTATGTTATAAATCGCAGAATGTAGTCGAATATATTTTTTCCCATGTGCAAATGTGCTTATGATACAAACTTTTGTCATAAGCACATTCACATTATTTCGTATAACAAAATGTGAAATAACTCATTTAATATATCCGCAGGGTTTCGCAAAAAAATCCTTAAAGTTGAAATTATTATTAGCGACTAGTAGAAAAAGTTATTTTTCTATTTCAAAAGCTCAAAGCTCTCTCCAAATTGAGGAAAAGTTTATATGGCAAGCTGTTTCAATTTAACAATATTAAAATGGATTAAGTGGAAGTGAAAAACATCTGCGCCACTTGCTAGAAATAAATATAAAAATGTTTATGGGGGTGAAAACACAAATAAGCGAATGCAACTTGCACCTCAATAATCTTGTTCAAAATGCATTAAATTTAAGTTTAATGAATGAATCAGATTTGGTTGAAAATGTTTGTGGATTTCTAAACAACATAAATTATGCATTACAATAGGAAGGGGTTTCTATGAGCTTTAAGTGCAAAGATGTGTAGTGGAAAAGGAACTTTTTATTTGCATTGCAAAAAAGTCTAATTCCAAAAAACCGCTTGTGAAAATATTGATTGTTTTCCTTTTATTTTAATAACAAAGTCACAACTTTGCAATCAAACTATAAACCACTCGTATAGCGATACGAATAAATGTTTTATATCCACGTGGATAAAAAGGCAGTAAGTTGAAGTTAGTCTAACATAAAAAGAAAGTAGTAGGTGAGAGTGAGTTAGATTTAAATCTAGAGATTTCCATGTCAGCATTACATTACACCCTTGGCACCTACTAATCTAACTTCCCGATAGTAAAATTTATCTTCAGCATAGGGCAAAAATCCCATAATATTTATTCCGTGGCCACTAGTTTAATCACGCCACACCAATTAAAATCCAAAACATTTAAGTCGAATTTACAAGAACGGAAAAACTTGTTGGGTCGGGCCAAACTTATCTAGAAAAATAATTAGAAAAGTTTCGGGCTAAATAGGGAACCAACGCCGATGTGAAAATAGCATCAAAATCTTGTGTAACTTCACCAATAGCGAAATGTATTTATGGAGAGAATTGAGAATGCAACAAACTTGCATTGAATTCCAGATTGGAAATGTTTGTTGGCGCTGGAGTGGATATGAAGTGTTTATTTGTCATTTCTTTTCATAGAGTACACGAAGAACTAAAAGTGCCAACTAGAATCATTTAAGGTGACACTGGAGTTCAAGTTGAACCTTTTTGTTCTGCTTTTTCTCAATATTATTGATATTTTAGTAACGAAGGGCAATTTTGTGCCCGTCAGATAGACAATTGTTATCCAATTTGGCATAAGAGATTTGGATCATTTATTGGGCGTGAATAATGTGCGCCATTGTGTCGAGACTTATGACGTGTACTGGAAATTATAAAGCGGGAAACTTAAATGTTTTTATTTCTAAATTGGAAGTAACTTCAAAAAATTTTATCCCTGAATCCCTGGATGCTTGTATTATTTAACCCTCCGGAGAAAATACGTATAACTCCCCTCTAAGATTGGTAAACCTATGTTAAAATAGGGAACACATTTATTACAGCCCCAAAAAAACGTGGTTGGAATTTTTGGTGATTTTTTGATATCTATACATATTTCGTGATCGGATAAGTCGGATGTTTGCAACTATATTGCATTTTACAAACTGAAATTAAAACAAAATTGCTACCTATAATTATTCGCAATTATTATTTCGTGTTTATGTAGAAAACCAACACTTCATAGCTTAAATGAGTGAAAGCTCGAAGCAAATTACCCACATCAATTCATTTTATGTACAATTAAAATTTATCTCGGATGTTTCAGATTGAGATCCAGTTTAAAGAGCAAGAAGTGTAATTGAATTTCAAATGATTCTCATTACAATTAAAAAAAAAAAAAACATTGCACTATAACTACCCCATTGCAAGTTGTATTATGTTCGTAATTTAACCCTTGAGAATAATACACTGCAAATTGCAAAGCTCTACGCTGAAATTATAAACGAATTTGTAAAGAATGATACTGACGACACAAGTGGATCGATATAATTTTTCCTTTTAATCACACAATATTATTTCCTATTAGATAATTCAGCAAAATCTTATTGGATCCTATTACACGTAATTAAACGACGAGATAAAATGCGATTATCGGTTTACGAGAAAACTTTATGAGGAAAACCATTTCTAAACTTTTACAAGTGAGAACTAGTCGAGTGTGAGCGATTTAAATTTACCGCGCTAATCCCGGACTTCTAATTGGTTAATCTGTGCGTAACCATGGCAACGCCAATTAGAAATTTGAGATTTGGCGCGGCAAATTAAAAATCCACCCGCATTTATGTACAAAAAATAGATAAATGCACGCTTAAATTCACATCAATAATTCGGTATTGTATGTTTTGCGTGTATGCATAGATTGGCAAATGCCAGATTTTGATAATAACCCCCATATCAGTCTCTAAATTCCAATCCCTTGCACGAATATCTGGGTATATGTCAAACTGACATTTCCAATGTATTGTTTTTTTCTTTCATCAACCATCAGGGCACGTTCAAAGCCAAACCAAAAGCAGCAGCAGCTGTGATTAGATTAAATTTAATAATCCGAATAATTGGATTTAATAGAATTGTAGGTATTTATTGCCGCATATAATCTGCAGGACAGGGAGATGTTTATTAATTAAATTTATAAAAAGTCGCATTTATTTTGTTTGTCCCGACAAAATAATTGACGTTTTAAAAAGCTCAACAAAACACAGTTTTGCAAAATCCTATAAAAATTAATGAAAGGCTTACTATGATTTAATTTGGAATTGAACGTAAGCCAAAGCTTTTTGCTTAAAAAGCTCCATCAAATCAAACCCATATCGACAGAGAGAAAAACCACCGCTAACTTTTAATTGATCGGAATGAATGTTGCTGAAGAATTAGACAGACCGACATGTAGCCGCTTTAGAAGTGGATGGCCATTGGCCATTTGCTGTTAAGTAACGACAGATTAATGACCTCAAAATGTCCTTTTCCGAAAAATACTATTAGCTTTCGCTTTGGAATTTTCGTTTAACTTTTTTTCCTTCTTCGTTTATACTATTAGCGGGTATGTATGTGCTTCCTGTGCAAAGTGCATTCGTTTGTCAACAGTGACAGCAACTAAGTCAAATGGCATATAGTACTTTATTATTGCATTTCATATGAGTTCAATGGGGTGCCAAAATTTTCAATTATATTTAAAAATTCGCCAAAAGAAAATAATTAAATCAAAATGCGCTCGATATGCAACATCCTAATTAATTCTCAATACTAATTATATTTCCCTATGCATGATACTATTGCAATAATGATCTATTTGTTTGGATCAACATATTTACAATTGTTATAAAATATCATCAAAGGCAAAGGTATATTCATTAAAATGAGAATTAAAGCGTAAATATTAATACATTAATATTTGCTATTATTCAATACTCTATATATGTAACTACTTCAATTATAAAGATCAATCAATGTTTATTATTAAACTATCTGGTCGAATTTTAATTTGACCAATCAGATCGGCGCATTTTGAATTACGCGAATTTGATTGGTTACAATTTACTTGACCTTAAATGCATAAAATGTTTGTAATGTGTGTACCTTTTCGCGATTAGTGCTTTATGATAAGAAATGTATTAACAGGAAATTATTAGCGTTATTTATGGTGTTTAATAAACTAGTTTAACCTAGCACAATACTGGAGAATTATCGCGTACAATAAACGACATAATAAAATTTAATGTGCATCTGTTACATGTGTAACTTTACTGGCGTCAAGCAAATGAAATGAAAGAAAGAAAAATTGCATACATACAAATGCGTAAAATTATTTCGCATCTAATAGTAGAAATTTCAGGGGAAAATTGCTGTAATTGCATACTTTTGAGATGCAGAAAATTATGGATCTATTAAGCATAGAAAATTACCTCTTTTGTTAAGCGATATAATTAAAAAAGAAAATGCTGGGAAATTTGCAAAACGTGCTGCTTGTTTCAAACATATGTTCGATCGATTTCGAACACTAGTAAAGAAATGCAATTAATCTGCATTTCGAAACGAGACTGAAATTAATGATTCATTTCGCAATCATTTTTGTGAGAAAACTCAATTTTCAAACATTTTCAGAAACTAATGAAGCCGTCGTAATGGTTCTTTTAATTAACGATTTTGTAGTTCGGAAACTATTGCACCGATAAAATTACCAATTTATAATTAAACTGGAAAATGTACCTATAAATTTAATTATAGACGCAAAGTATCTTGATTACAACAAATTAATTTTGTAAATTCAAATTTAATTAAGCAATACGTAGTCGTTTACATGTTTTAAATAATACAACCACATAAAACCTCTAATTGCAGGCTAGTTTCTTTTCTATGACTATAAAAGTGTCAAATCGTTTTGTAAGAATAAGAATTAATTACAAATTGATTAATTAAATATATCCATCAATATTCGTTCTTACCTAATCAATGACTAAATGCCAATAATCTTTATTGAATGAATTTCCCTAAATAGTATAGTAACTTAAAAAAGCTAAACGATTTTGCAAATGTAAGCAATAATTTTTTTAATATTCACTCAAATAAAAATAGAAAAATATTTTTCTGGTAGCCCATTATGTTGCCGAAAAATAAAGTGCTGGTAAATTTAAAATATACATGAAACATAAACGCAATAAATTAAATTGTTTGTCAATGGGAAAAGTTTTCCAAGCGCGTTTTGGCTGCAATTCAAGTCCGGTTCTTGCAAAGCTCAGCATAATATGATTAAAACAAAAAAGAAATAGGTGAATGTCACCGATATATGTGCATTCTAATTGGAAAACCTTTATTAGACACATTCGTGCCTCACATAGATGGCTTTCTAACGATTCTGACACACATTTCCAACAAACCGGCCTTAATGCGCCCTTGTCAATGTGATTAGGGGATGCTACTTTTTGTCCAACCAATTCCATTCGATATCCCCGAGCTACCATTTGGCTATCTTTAGTATCGTACAGATAAAGGAAGAATTATAATTTAGTATCAATTAGATAATTTGAATTTATGCGTTTGGCGCCAATTATGCGACATGCGGAATATTTAGCAAAAAATGTGGAAGTGAACTATTTTTAGTTAAATATAATTTTTTTATTGTTAGAACTGCCATTTAAAATTCAAACTGTAAAATGCTACAATTAGCTACTATTCAAAAACGCAAGATTTGTGACATCCAATTAAGATTACTCAAAGATGCAGCTTAATGTGGGAGGAAAACAGGATTTCAAACGAGTTGAATACAAATTATTTGAATAGAAACTTGGTTGCATAAAAATCTACTAAAAATTGGGTTATTTAGCCCCTAATTTTAATTAAAATATTGGTTACTATACGAAATTGCCACTCTTATCTTAATTACAATTTGTTATAATTATAATAGCCTGTTTTTTACAAATTCCTGTTCCCTGTCATGTTGGACAATAAATACAAATTATAATAATTTCAACTACAAGTAATTTGCATTAGTTGATTTATTATTTAAATAAATAAAATACTGTTTTAATTTTTTGCAAAATTATTTTTTAAAATAATTTCAGCGCCGTTGCTAATTACTTTTAGCTGTGGAGTAATTTTAATACTGTCGAAGTCTTGCAACAAATTAACGTTTAAAGATTATTCCAAGACCGGCTTTACTTAATCGCGCTGAAAACGAAATTAGAAAGTGATACAAAGCTATTTAATCTTTTTTCCTAATCATCACTTCGCATAGCGAATTTTCCCCTTATCAGCGTCTTGAAAATTTATATTCGCCGCTATATGGAAGATATTTTGCATATCGATTTTTTCGCTTCATTTTCAACACATTCCATGCGTGTACAATAAATTATTCCATTCCTAAACGAATTTAAATCCATCGTTTTATTTGACTTGTTGTTGACAAAGGACTCTCTGCTGCAGTGATGCTTGAACGAAGATCAACACACTTGAGTCAAATAAACCTCCTCTGAGAAAAATCTCAGAAAATTTTTAGCAAGCAAAATAAATATTATTATAATTAAAGCAAGATTAATGTATACAATAATCATCCAAACAGCAATTAAGCAAATGATAAACTTGTTTGAAAAAAAAGTTGCATTATAAATGAAGCGCATCAGACTAGATCAGAAATAAAACGAATCAAGTGAAACTAATCGCTTTTTCAAAACAATCTTTTACGCCCACGCTAAACTTTGGCGACATAAAAATTGAGAGAAAAATTGAGCAACTTACTTTTCAAATTTTTAAACCAACGTACAATTACACTAATTATTTTTTTAAACGCACTATACTTTCAAGTTAAAGTTACATTTTAATCCAAAATTCACTCAAGATTTATTAGAGACGATGAACAAATTATTTGATTTGTTTATTGAAGATGTCGCGTTTAAACCAGAAGGTCTGATAATTTAAAGGAGAATAGCGCGGTGCGTTTGACTGCGCGTTTTGTGTGACGCTTAGACGGTAGCCTGATGGTTACTGACGCCCCCATGTTGGACGGCGGCCGTCGTTTGTACATCGTACGTATATCTTTACACATCGGCTAACAATAAATAAATTTCAGATGCATTTGAGCATTTGCCGACTAAAATAATGCAAGTTGCTTTTATATTTTATCGATTATAAAGTTTAAATTTAGAATTTTTGCGCCAATTTTTAATTTTAAACACACGTTTTGAATTTATTTAAAACTTAAAACAAATATTAATTAACCACTGACTTATTTAAATAAAATATAATTATAAATAGAAAAATAAATAGTGTAATGTTGGTTGCATAAAAACCGTACGAGGCACTTTTGGCAATAATGATACGAATAATGAGGAAAACTTTAAGACTCGTTCAATAAGAAAATCGTTCCACAAAATCACTCTTTTATGGTTAACAACTTGAAAATGCAGATAATAAAAGTTTTACCAGCGAATTTTCGTTCGATTTTCGGTGCATATTTTCTTTTATTGCCGTTCATTAAAGACAAAATCCAATTTATTGCCCTAAATACATATATTAATCCGTTTTATCAATTCATAATCTACAATACAAATAGTTTTTCATTTCCATATTTTATTTATTTAAAATCAAAATTGTAATTATGCAAAAATTTAATTTAACGTACTACGTTTTAAATTGTAAATTAATCTAAATATTGACACAGTTTGATGATAATTAATAATCATTTAAATATTGTACTATTATTATAAAATAGGGCCCAGTTCGATATTTTCATTAGTAGAAAATTGTGTTAAGAATCAATTTAAAGTTAACACATTGTCACCAACATGTAATTAAGTTCTATTTAGAGCGTTATAAAAAGTAATTACTATGCAGTATAATTACTTTCATTACTAGTTTAAATATTAATTTACATTTTGAATGCAACCAAGATAACAATCAGTTTATAAACAATTTACGAGTTTTCCGGATGTATCGCTGGTTGCTTACAAATGGTCGCAAAAACTTTGTAACAAATAGTTTCTAAAAAATTTATATATTGCACAAAAGCAATTTAAATTTTATAAAACCTTATTTACATTAATATGCATGAGTTAGAACTTGAAAGTAATATAAATTTTCTATAATTACACCATAAATTGTGAAATAGATCGCTTTTGGAAGAAGCCAACAAAATTATGATATCAAAATTTCAGTACCTTATATTTATATTCAATACCTGTCACGCCTACCTTGTTATTAATTTAATTACTACCTAGAAAATATCGTAAAATGCATACGAAATTTTACAGATGTTGATCGTGATTATAGAAAATTTTAATGACGCTCTTATTTTAAATGCATGTCTTTTTTAATGACGTAATATGTTCGTTTGATCTATAGCACTTGTAAATTTATAACTGTAAAATATGATTGCACTTAGAAAATATTGTTTCAAAATATTTTTAATACGAAAATAATTTAAATACTCGCGCGTATTTTTCAAATTCAAATCTAATAACCACCGCCGCCCCATCTACACAAAAATATCCAAACTATTTCATATTTTACAAATGGCGATCTACTTTATCTTCTATTTACATAACCTCTAACAAACTCGCATCCAGGTTGATTGATTACAAAATTATTATCGATTAGAGCAATTCGCTTCGCACAAATATCGCAATTGTAAAATGAGTGACTCGAAAGTAAACGGCAAAAGTTGTATCAGTGAGGGCAAGACCCCGTTTTTAATCGGAGTGGCTGGTGGAACTGCAAGTGGAAAAAGCACGGTATGCAAGAGGATAATGGAAAAGCTGGGCCAAGTCGACATGGACCACACACAAAGACAAGTCGTTTGCATATCGCAGGATAGCTTCTACCGAGAATTGACGCCAGCTGAAATTGCCAAAGCGGAAAAAGGCCAATTCAATTTCGACCATCCGGACGCCTTCAACGAGAATCTAATTAAAGAAACGCTAATCGATATTCTGGCTGGACATATCGTACAAATTCCTACATATGACTACAGGCACCACTCTTTGTAATTACAATTTGATGTCACTTTATTTGAATGCAACTAATTCGATTTATTTAGGCTTAAAGACAAAACCTTGACGATCTATCCCGCGGATGTCGTTCTGTTCGAAGGAATTTTGGTCTTTTACTTTCCGGAAGTCCGCAAGTTGTTCCACATGAAACTGTTTGTTGATACGGATTCTGATACTCGATTAGCCAGAAGAGTGCCACGCGATATTAATGAAAGAGGGCGCGATTTAGAGCAAGTATTAAATCAGTACATGAATTTTGTTAAACCAGCGTTCGAAGAATTTTGCTCCCCTGTAAGCTTGATATTTTTAAAATAATTTACCTATTGAGTAATGTTTGTTTGTTTTTCTAGACGAAAAAGTTTGCAGATGTTATAATTCCTAGAGGGGCAGATAATACGGGTAAGCTTTTTATTCGATAAGTTATCAGTAAATTACATAAATGCTTTGGGGTACCAAGGTTTAAAAAATGTTTATAAATGTTTATTTGAGATATAAAATCAATAATATGATTTAAAAGTTGGTTCAAGATAAATTAATTGAATTATTTCAACAAAAAATAAAATAATATTGCAAAAAAACTACAAAACAAATCCCAGATTATCCAGAAATGAATAATATACAGTATGTGATTGTGCTTTTTTGGTGGAAGTTTAAATAGCCACTGCAATTCATGTTTGTTGTTCATAGAAAAATTAATTTCATCATCAACGTATCACCATTTAAATAGTATAATAATCATGCTAGAGATGTAAGAAACAATATGCATGAGTGGTAGAATGAAAAGTGTAGTGTTCTTTATTTGGTGTATTTGCCTTGTCGTCTTCATTTATTTGACTCAAATATATTTGTTGCAGTGGCTATTGATCTAATTGTACATCACATCTGGGATATTTTACATGGAGACAAAAGAGAGAATGGATATATCTCTCTGCCGACCACTCCAAATCATGTGTAGAAGCACATTGTTTAATTGATAATGCATTTAACATTTTTCCTTCTCATTTTGTGTTAATTGTTAGATAGGCAAAATGAAAGAACGTATTGATGATGATCGAAATTCTAAATGGTTTATTTTTGTATTTTTTTCGTGATACAATTTTTGTTTGACTTACAACAACGTATTATAAACAGGAGTTATTTTTAAAACAAGATAGCTCAAACAGTAATATTCTAAAAAATGGTTATTCTAGTCTAAGTCTATTGGGAATAATTAAATAACGCTTCTTTATGTTTAATTAATTATATTGCGATTGCAATGTGACTAATTATCAATTTATTAGATTAATTATCAATTTATTAGTTCGCATTGTATTGTTGGGCTTTAATCTCTTAACTGTATACTGACTTTCCAATAATAAACCGAATAAAGGGTATCCAAAGACTGTTCCACAAAATAAATAAAGCACAATTTAAACAAAATACTGTCAATTGAACCAATTTTTTAATGTAGTCAGTACTAATTATAAAATATAAATTTTATATTTCAAGTAAATGTTACACATTTATTTTATTACAGAAATAAATATTCAGCAAACTGACTGATTGATTTATTTTCTTGCTTTTATTTTTCAGTGGCTATTGATTTGATTGTTCAACATATTCGGGAAATTTTAAGCAGCCATCGAAATGCTGAAAATGCGGCGAAAGTCATTTTAGCATCACCGTTGAGTTCGCCAGTTAAAAAAACCAATGCCGCAACAGATGGCTTATTTAAAAGGCCGCACTAATTTCTTAATTTTTAAAAATATTTAGCATGCTTAATGAATACTCGTGAAATAGTAGAAACAGGGTTTTAATTTACTTAATAATTAGGTTGTGAACACATCAGTTTGAACTTATTTAGAAGCAATAGCGGCAAATTTCTTGTTTTAGTTAACGTGCTCTGTATTGCCAGCTTTAAGGCTTAGATTTTCTTGTATAGTTTTAGATTTATTTTTACATTTAATTTACTAACCAAAGTTAACGTTGTTTTTTGTACTGAAGTTTTGTTGACATTTTGTTGTGATATTTTGCCAAATATTTAGATTGTTAAAAATTTTACGAATCTTTATTTTTCTGTTTGCTATTAATAAAAAAAACAATTCTAATTTATATACATAATACAATCAGTGTTTTATCTTCATATTATCATAAATTAACTTAAAATTATTGGTAGTAAAGTTCAATGTTCATCCCATCATGAATCTCATCTGAGAAATAGTTAAGAAAGAATTCGATTCAAATCGACGTTATCTAAATAATATCTATCAAAGGATACAATCGCCTAGTTGAATGTGATCCTTGAATGTAGTATACCATTTCTTAAGGACAATTTTATCCCATCGTGTTCCTGTTTGTGCGGCTATTAACTTTTTTAAATCGCCCACAGTATCATCAGGATTGCACTTTACACGTACCTTTTTGCCCAATCGATCATTACATGTGATTTCAATCATATTTTTGATTTTGCACTCTTATTTCTGATAAAACAAATAAATTTGCTCGATTGTTTGTCTCGAACTGTCAGTGTCAAAAATATGTCACACGTGAAAGAGGTTATATCGAATCGAATTTACATCGACAGCTTTATAATTTAGGAAATTTTGTTATATTCTTATGGAAAAGAAGTATTCTAGAAGATTCTAATATTATTTGCAATAATATTAATATTGCAATGTAATAAATTATAATTGCAAAGCTAGATATTAAATATTGTTAAATGGCAAACTTTTATCGAATCCAGAAAATCAATATAATGCTTTAATTTACCAATTAAATTATTTTTGTTTAATATATAAAGTGGTAAATGCGTAAATAACTTT
Source organism: Cryptophagus acutangulus (assembly GCA_963556235.1). Taxonomy (NCBI): domain Eukaryota; kingdom Metazoa; phylum Arthropoda; class Insecta; order Coleoptera; family Cryptophagidae; genus Cryptophagus; species Cryptophagus acutangulus. The sequence continues at coordinate 10,603,912 of OY744559.1, read as the reverse complement.
AATGGATTATTTTGTATTAATTAATAACAAGTTTATAAATAGAATTCGATATAGTATAGAAATTCGATGAAAGTGATAGTCGTATGTGGAACTTGTATTTTTTTAGTACACTCGTGTTAAAATTAGGTGTCTGCGTGGAGCTCTAGCTCTCAAAATAAAGTAAAATGAATATTCCGGACGAATATGTTTCAAATGCAGAAGATATAGCAGATCAAGTAAGTAGAACTTGTAATTTACACACAACTAATCAAGTTTCCCTGAAAAGTTTGAGTCACAAATGTCTGAAATCTTGAAAATAAATTTAAAATAAACTCTGTCACGTCACCGTTCCTGAATTTGTTAACCAAAAACAAGTCAACAGGTTTTTTTTAGTAAATATCATTATATAAACAAAATCCAGGATTCAGTCAATTAATCCACGTACTTTCACATTTTTGCGAATCGAAATTAAACGCTTTAAAGCGAAATTAAACCATATGGCAAACAATTAATTAATAACAAACAGATTTTTGCATGGTCGATAATAATATACCATTAAAAATGCTTGGAACAATGAGCACTACAAAAGTATCATGCTGGACTTTGTACATTAATTTAGTATTCCATGATTTGAATTTAATAGGTAATTAGAAAACTGAAGCACATCTTGCCAACATTAGCCCGAGTATGTCTAATCTCCACATTTCTGGAGGATGGTCTTCGTATGTGGTTCCAATGGAACGAGCAACGCGAATACATGGACATGTCGTGGGGCTGCGGCCGAATTTTGGCGACGATGTTCGTCCTCATTAATTTAATCGGGCAACTTGGGGGTTGCGTTATGGTTATCATTAGATATAGGGTGCCAATTGCGTGTGGCGTACTATTTTTCATCGTTGTCTTACAAGTGAGTCGATATAAAATGCTAAATTATTTATAACTAATTTGATTTGTTGTAGACTTTGGCGTACAGCATTTTGTGGGACCTACAATTCCTGTTCAGGAATTTAGCGCTGATTGGGGCTTTGCTGCTGGTTTTGGCAGAGAGTCGCGGGGAGGCGAAAAGCTTGTTCGCCGGAGTTCCTTCGCTGGGTGAAAATAAACCGAAGAATTATTTGCAACTCACTGGAAGGGTTCTTTTAGCGTTTATGTTTATTACACTTATTCGATTTGAATTCAGTTTCTTACAAGTAAGTTGTTTTGGACGTGATATTCATTTAATAAACAAGTTTATTGTTTATATTGAGATAGTAAAAGTGACTAGTCATTTGAAAATTGGAAACAAAGTAATTTGGTGCGATTGAGAGTACATGTACAAGATAACATAGTTTTAAATTTATTTCGACTATCAATTATCTAATAATTTATTTAAATTTAAGATTGTTCTGGACTTGCTCGGTTCAGCCCTGATGGTTCTTGTAACAGTTGGTTACAAAACGAAGTTGTCAGCTTTAATTTTAGTACTTTTGCTTACAACGTTGAATTTCTACCATAATGCATGGTGGAATATTCCCGACTACAAACCTCTGAGAGACTTTTTGAAATATGACTTTTTCCAGGTAATAATATTTTAAATAATCGAACGTAATATATTAATGATTGTTTTATTAGACGCTATCGGTGATTGGAGGTTTATTGATGATTGTGTATTTGGGACCTGGTGGTGTTTCAATGGATGAACATAAAAAGCGTTGGTAAAAGTGTCATTCCATAACCCATATAATTCTTATCAAAATAAAGTGTGTGTTGAGATTTAAGCACATGGATGATGAACTTTTTGTTTACATTAAAACTACGTCGAAATATTAATTTACTCTTTGTACGACTAGTTTTTATCAACCGTCATTTTAAGTTATAACCACTTTTGTAAATACACCTATCTGTAATCGTATTATTTAAATTGTCTGATTGGAAGTTTTGGTTTTAATAATACAGTGTTATTTATTTGTAACGGATATTGTTTCAGTGGTGTTTTAAACTGCTCAAAATATCGTTGAAGCAACTCACTGGTGTGCAATGTATTTTTGTATAAATCGGAATGGACGTACTATTATTTTTGTATTTTAATTGTGTAAATTGAGATTTCTTCCAACTATATATTTTTGTTGTTTGCTAAATAAATTTTTATGATTGGGCTGTTAATTTAGGACAAATAAAATACGTATTTTTACACCGATTTTTTATCTATAAATTCAACAACATGATTTGCAATATTTTTGTAAATCTCGCTATCATCACACTCAGGCGACGCGATAACTATCGGGATTCCTTTATCACAGCTTTCGCTAATTTCCTGATTTAAGGCAAATGTTCCTAACATTTTAATATTTAATTCGGCAACTAACTTTTTAGTCTCGTCGCCGAATAGTTGGACGATATTTGAGCAAGACTGGCATTTTACGCTACTCATATTCTCTACAAGGCCTATTATCGGAACTTTCAATCGGTTGTACATAACTGCACCGCGTTTGGTGACTTGAATTGCAGCAGTTTGTGGAGTTGTCACCAAAATTACCCCTTTTGTAAAATATTTTATAACAATCGAAATGAAAAATGATTAAAACTCACCCGCAATTGGCAAGTTCTGCACAAGAGACAAATGTGTATCTCCAGTTCCTGGTGGAGTATCAACGATTAAGTAATCAATGTTGTCCCAATGAACTTGACGGGTTAATTTTTCCAAAGCTTGCATTACCATTAATCCTCGCCAAATCACAGGTGCTCCTTCGTCAATTAAAAAACCCATAGACATGCTATAAATCAATCTAATAATTTACGATATTATACTTGATATAAGAAAGTTTTACCATTTTACTCCATAATTAACCAGCGGTTTCATTAAATTCGTATTGGTAATAAAAGGCGACTCGTGCAAATTCATCATTAAAGGTACGCTTGGGCCAAATACGTCTGCATCTAGTAAACCTACACTTTTATCGGGGTAATGCATTTGCAGTGCTGCGGCCAAGTTTACTAAAATTTAAATCATCAATGCAAAACGCGAAAGTTATTATTGCGACTAAGTACCTGAAGTTGTGCTTTTACCAACTCCGCCCTTTCCAGAAGACACAAGGATTATATTTTTAACGCCTGGGATAGGTTTTTGTTTCGGTAAGCCTTTTGCCATAAGTTCGGCTCGGCGTTTTTCAAGATCGGGGGTATTTGAGGCATATCGGATGAGCTGCATTTTACAAACATTTGCTTTACTACTGGATACGTTTAGGATAAGTTTACTTACATTCGTTTTGTAGATTTCACGGTATTTAACACTTAAAACTAGTTTTTTGAAAACATTCATTTTGGTTACACTATTTAAAAAAAGTGAGGTTAAGTACTGTTGACATTTGACAGACCACTTTGTATTTGGTGCATTTGAACTACTTTCAGTTACATCAAATAAATGTGTAATAATATATTTAAAACGTATTTGTGATATTAAATCAATTAATAATATACGTAATGCAATAGTTTTATAATTAAAATTGTATTTTTATACTAAATTATTCAACACTTTCTCAAATAGTTCAAAAGTTTGACAGTTGGACTCTGAAATCTGTCACTGTCAGCAAAAAGTGCAACTTCTTCAAAATAATTCCGTATTATGTCGAAATATGTGAAATTATCCATACTAAACACCGATCTCAATGTACCCAGTTGAAAATACATCAATATTTTCAAAAATTAGGGGTTTAGAATGGCGTTTACCGAAGCAATTCAAATTCTAAAGTATAACCCCTCAAAATTTTCGAAGACCGTGTTTTCAAAGTATTTTTGATTTTGCAGACAAGCAGATGATTTGAAACTGAAGATATCTCGACCTTGTGATTTACTAGAGGACTCAGAAATTTGGATTAACCAACAGAAATTGCTGAACGTTTACCATCAAGTAATAGTTTTGGACTTGGAATACGCTTTAGATAAGAAAGTCGAGCTCGATTTATGGAATGTTGCCTTCAAGACGTTTATTACCACCTTACAAACACGATCCAGGGAAAAAAAGGTACATTCGGATGCGTTTTTAAACGAATTTTTAATAATTATGAATTTTAGAATGCACGCCGTGCGGATTTCCAAACCATGTTAACAATTTGCCTAGATGCCGCTTCGGGATTTTACATACAATTACTAAACGAACTCTGCAACACTTTTGATTTAGACTTCCCGTTTCGGCGGCGCGGATCATTTTTCGGCCAATTCAATGCAGTTGTTGACGATGCGATTATTATGCCGCAAAATTCATCGTGTCTTTATATTTGTCAGTATTGTTTGGTACATTTGGGGGATATCGCGCGGTATCGGAACGAACGAAAACAGGCTAAAGATTATTACATGTAAGTCCGCTTTCTATTAAAAAAAATTGTGGTAATTAACGAATTGTCTCGCAGGCAAGCGATTTATGTTTCTCCAACAAGCGGACACCCTTACAACCAACTAGCATTGCTCGAAGCTAGTCAAGGCGATAAACTAGCTACAGTTTATTACTACATTCGAGCGATCGTAGTCAAAAATCCATTTCCAGCGTCCGCAACTAATTTAGCGAGCATTCTTAACGCTTCTGTTGATAAAAACAAGTAATGGCATTTTATAGTCGCAATTTTACATTATAATTTATTTGTCATTAGGCATTGCGATAAAGTGCAGACAAAAATGTCGCCCCCCGAATTCAAACAATTGTTCCTAACCACTCACGGCCATCTGTACACCGCCACCGATTTGGACCAAGCAGTTTTAGCGGTGAAGAGTATAATTTCCGTAATGACCGCACTAGTAGCCACGCAATCGTTTTCCAAAAATAGCTTGATTAAAATGACTGCGATCAATCTATTTGCCTTAAAACATGTAACTGAGTCATCCATGGATGAGCTAACTGAAGATGAAATTAAAGTGCGCGAACTAGTTTTGGAATTGATTGCTGGCTCGCTGTGCGCTTTTCTAGTGCCAATTCATACGCTTAAAATGGATGAGACGCTTTTGGATTATTATGCGTTACCTGCCAGTGAGTAGACTTAAGTTTGATCGAGTTTTATTATTATTTAGCGATTTTTTAGTCAAACTTTTGTTGCATTTTATCGAAAATAATCCGGACGTTTTGAAAGAGGCGGCGTTCGTTAATCGGCTGCAAATTTGGCCAGGTTTATGCAAGCTGTTGAATAATGTGCAGAAGTTTTTGAAACATTTAAAATCTAGCAAATGTGAGGTAATTAATTGGTTTGCGCTTCGCTGTTCTTAACGTATTAATTTTAGATAAGAAAATTGCGTTGCCGGAGGATCATTTGTTGCAGGGGTATTTGCTGTTTTCTAAAAATTTTGAGGACTACGATTTTAGAGAGAAGTTTGACAACGCGAAAATTGAAAATTTGATTCGTTTGAAGCGAATTACTAATATTAGTTTGTGGTTGGCTGAACTGGGCGAAGATGGAAGCAAGCTTATAATAAAGTAATTAATTGTATTTTAGTTAGTTATTTAGAAATTAATTATTTTTGTGCATTTTTTAGAAGTAAAAGTAATGGACAGTTACATTTCGAACCAGGCTGTTTGCAACCAGACCCCACCGATGAATTATTAGAGGAAATGAAGTCATTTAAAATTGAAGAACCGGTTATAAGTAAGGGATGTTTAATTAATTTTCTAGACAATTTTATTTTGCGTTTTAGAAACGGAAAAGAAAATCGGTATTTTAAAACCGCAAGGCTCTTTGGAAAAGGCTCGTGAAGAAAGGGAATTAAATTCGAATGGTAGTCAGGAGTTATCTCCAATCGGCGCAGACGATTATATAACGTTGAAAACGAACACTGAAAATATTAAGATCAAAAAGAATAATAAGCAAAATGTTGCGCTCCAGTCGATTTTCAAGAAAATAGAAGAAAACAAACAAGTAAATATTTTCGATTGCTAAAATCGCTGTTACTAATTTTTTTTGTAGGTAAAATTTACTGTGGAAGAGCCCGATCGAGAAAAATCCGTAAAGTTCGAACAAAAACCGAAACAACCCCCGCAACAATTTAACAACAATCTCCCAGCAAGAACGAAGCCCTTCAATCAAAACCTCAACCCTTTCGCATTCCCACCGCCACCACCACCTGCCAACACCGACTATTTAAACAATTTAATGGATAAGCCACCGCCTCCACTTCCTACAAACTTCTTCCCAAATAGCGATATGCCGCAAATTAACACCTCCATTCCGCCGCCGCCTTACAAAAACATGCCATACCCGCCATACAATTGGAAAAGAGACGAACCCCCGCCGCCGCAACCGAATAGTAGCACCTGGTGGTCAACCGCCAACCAAAACAAATATTCCGGCTATCCTTCCTATTCCTACTCAGACACTTATTCCAATTTTAATAAGCAAGCGAATCTTAGTAATGATATTTTCCATCCCGCTTGGAACAACTTAGCGTCAACTAGTTCGAATTTACAGCAAGACTCCTCGAATTTCGAGCCGGCTTCACATTTTAGGCAACAAGACAACAATAAAACTTTGCACAATCACGTAAGTGTTTTAGATCGTTAATATTTAAGTGCGCTAATTAAATATATTTAATTATAGATGCCAGACTCACTTTTGGGAAATTCCTCCGGTGGGTACTCTTTGTTCAATACGAATAGTTGGTCGCCGAATTTGGCGAGTCAGTTGGGCAGCTCGAAGAACGAGAATTTGGGGCCGCAACAGTCGTTGTTCGGGAACCATCATGGGCCACAATCCTTAGCGCAATTGTTGGAGCAACAAAGTCAGCTGAATAACAAGAATGGTTAATTTATTGAGCTAAGTTTTGTTTGTTATGTTATGCGTTGAAAAATTAAGCTCTATAATTAATAATTTGTATTTTACATATTAAAATTATATATGAACAATAATAGCATGTAACATAAATAATATAAACCTACAGGAGCTATTACAAATTAAATCAAATTCAATAATATAAATTACACCCAATAATTACTTGTTTGGGTAGTTATGAACTATCTTCACTTAATTAACTTCATTTTATACATTGTAAATTAATTGTTTTTGCTTAATATAGTGTAAACGAACTCAAGGAGAAATAAATATGTTTTATACAAAGTAAAGTAAAAATGCAAAAATTTTCTCTTTTCTAAATCCCACCGAAACAAAATAATATCCTCCTCAAACATCGAACTAACACGATTGGTTATAATTTATATAAAAAAGAAGAGCTGGAAACGATAATTTAAAAAATATACATTGCATTAACGTTTGCCGTTATTAAAATTCAAAATTCGTAATGGAGTTTTAAATGTGGATGCAGCTTGCTGTTGCAATTGATACGCCACTTGATGAATTTTAAAACCAAATAACCTAGGAACGAATTGATTAGTGGGACGTTTTGGTCGGTATTCTGGATGCACCATGAACAACATGTGTGGGAAACCCGTACCGAAATACGCGCCGTCTGTGTGATGGTGTCGCGACGATTTCGGGGTGTACACGTCCATGCATTTCGGGCAGTACGATTTCACCATTGCTTCGCCGGGCACGTCCGACAATCCTACAACATCCCCGTTAATCTACATAACCAAATAAAAGCTGAAATTCTTACCAAGAGGAAGCATGGGCTGCGACTCGCAGTACACTCGTGGACAATATCCAAAATCTCCCGATTGATATTTTTCGATCATCTGCGCGATGCCGCGATTGGTTAGAATATATCTAGCGTGTATCAAGCCGTAGAGCATTTCCGCCGCTTGTTCGATCAAGTCGGATTGATTGGGATTATCGTCCAGATCATCATCGGGTTCTAAATCTAAGATCATGTCAAGGGCTTGTCGATAATGGGGCACTTGTTCATTTAAACCAGTTAAATTGAATTTGTCTTGTATGTAATCCTCGTCCACCTAGAAAATTGATTTTCACACTGTGCAAACGCGAATTAGTTAAATTTGTTTACCTCACAAAAGAATTCATTGCCCCGCAATCCACAAAACCATGAAATCCAAGAAACCTCCTCTGAGCTGCTCATTTTTCTACAAAAGATTAAGCTATTAGCAACTGGTAGTTTTATCGATGACGAAAATGCTGCTTCTTCAACAAAGTAGTTTTAACTTTAACGACAAAAATGGGAGTAGATGTGAATTTATTGACATTTTCAGCTGCACAAGTCCACAACTTTTACGTTTAATCACACAAATGGCTACGGCGGAATCGAAATTTCGATTTTAAAATACTGTAAGTATGTTATTTATTCCATAATTTACCTTTTTGTACCCTGATTAGCCACGCTTACGCTACTTCATCTACGCGAAAAGAAAGCCATAGGTAAAGCAATTACAGAAGGAAATCGACATGTGCCCCATCTACAACAAACTAATCCTACAAGCGCCAAATTTGAATTTTACCACCAGCGTTAATTATTTCCCATTAATTATGCAAATTATACTAACAATCCTTCAACTATGTATATTGCTCAATAAAATAAATGCATTTCATTCAAATTCATAGTTCTTTATACGTTTTTTAATTTAACAAAAAATAATCTAGCTTTAGATAGCGGTGCCTAGAGGGCACAACATGCTAATGTCAATATCTTATCAAAATTAAGGTTATGTTTGTTTGTTTATGTCAAATGTTGTGCTTAATGTTTGAATATATGAATTATTAATTGTAATTACAAATTTGTTCCACTTAGAGGAAGTGCATTTGCCCTACATTCACACGCACAATGTAAAACTGCTTTATACATCGTTGGTAAGCTCATTTGTCCTTTCATACATTCGAACATTAATTTAATTTGGGCATTTCTATTGATTCAGCAGACAAATAACAAAGAAGACTTCCTTGATGGTGAAAGTAACAAGCAATCTAGGTAATAATTGCATACAATTGTAAAATTGCGCTCAAAAGTAGAATATTTAAATGCTCGCGGAAAATGGGCCACCAGCTAATTTATTTCAAACAAGTAACGCCAACAAGGAAACAATAAACAAAGCCAGCAAGTACATACACTCAGTATCTTTTTGTTTCGACCGGAACGGAATATGTAAGTGACCTGTGCGCGAAGTAAAGTGCGCATCTTTACAGCTACAAAATAACATCATGATCTATAATTGTCTGTATCATTTGTTAAACTATTTAATTTGTATACATGGTTCCAGTTAATTTGAGCCATGTCTGATAGAAATAACTATCGCAATAAAAGGAGTAGGTTAAACTAGTCAATTAACAACCGCATCAAGTTGCGTCTTAAGTAAATATTTACAAGTTAATTTAATTGCAGGACATCCAGTGCCCTATGATCCGAGTTTTACGGGCCCTTTGAAAAATCGATCATGCACCGATGTAGTCTTTTTTGTATTCTTTGTGATTTTTCTGGGGGTTTGGGGACTCATCGGATTTTATGGTGCGTATTAAATTAATTAATTAAAGTATTTTAAATTGAGGAATTGTTTTAGCTATTTCAAAGGGCGATATTAGCACCCTTCTGGTCCCCAAAGACTCGAATGGACAACGATGTGGGCTGGACGAAAGCGTTAAAGACAAGCCCTACGTCTTCTTCTTCGATTTGACGAAATGCTTGGGTGTTTTGACGCTTTTCAAAGGTTGCGACACCCCTCAAGTAATTTTTAATTCAAGCTTAGAGCGACTAGATTACTAATATAAAATAATTGTTGTAGATTTGTGTGAAGAAATGCCCTTCCAGCTTCTACAACTACCGCAACGGTTACAATTTGCCCGCAAACTCGATCGCGTATTGCAAGAATGGAGAAAGGCCGATTAAAGAATTTGATGAAGACGAATGCGCCAAATGGCATTTGCCCAGTACGCAATGTGAGTATATTCCGAGTCATTTGAAAGTGTGAATATTTTTTATGAATTATGCTGCAGTGCTAAATCGTTGCATTTATAATGTAGCTGATCGCAAAAAACTTAAATTAGATGTTGCTAATATAAAAGGCGATGAAATTCAGCTGTTTAGGCAGAATATTATTGAGCAATGGTTAGCGGTTTTAGTTGGCAACTTTCTGTCGATTTTTACAAACGATGACAAAGTCTTGCAGGTATTTTACATTATTTGGTGGCAGGCCGATCATCAATTCGTGCTATTTCTACTCTACAGCTGATTCATAAATTCATCGATATTTCTGTGCGCTTTTTATGTTATAAACCAATCATGTATTACCGAGCGATATGAAAATAGTAAAAATGTAAAATGTTATTTTACAGTTCAAAACAGGTGCATTCCGAGTAGTTTAAATCAAAAGACTGTAGATGAACTCCAAGGTGCAATTGAGGAGAATGTTAAACTAGATAATTTTGAAAAAGCTATTAGTAATGTAAAATTATTATCAGAAGCTGAACAGGTACTACTTTATGCATTATATTGTTCGAACACACATATTTCATTACTATATTGTGTATTCTAGTAGACATTAATTGGTTTATTGGTTTTACTATTTTTATTTTTTCTAATTAGTGGACAATAATCCACTAACTATACAAAATGTAATACATGCATGCTATAATTTATTTGCTTGGCGAACATAAACTCTTACAAACATAACAACTAACAAATTTAATTAACAACTAATCATACAGGTCGGCAAAAATATCGTTGAAGATGTCGTGCGATCCTGGTGGAAAATATTGCTCGGTATCTTGATCGGGCTAATTATTTGCATTATTTACATCGTAATGTTGAGATGGATCGCTCCGATTATGGTGTGGGTATCGATTATCGCCCTAGTTGCTGGACTGGGCTATGGTATGGCCCCACTAATAAATTACGCATTAAATTATTACAGTCTAAATTGTAGCTACCGTTTTCGCCGGTTTAAAAGTGAAAGAGTTCCACCAAAAGGTGAAGTTCTCGCATCAGCTCGAAATCGACGTCAACAAGCAAAGCCGCAATTTCTGGCTGGTCACGGTAATTAGTCTAGCAATCCTCTTCATTCTCACTGTATTATTGCTGGTGTTTCTGCGCAAACGAATTCCATTGGCCATCGCTTTAATTAAGGAGAGTGGCAAGTACGTATTATTGATAAGCGCAATTGTTTCCCATAATTTATTTATTGCGTTTTTTATAGGGCTGTTAATTCCGTAACTTCCGTTTTGTTTTTTCCAATTTTCCCATGGGTTTTACAAGTTTCCGTTATCGCTTACGTGATTATCGTCGCAATGTATCTAGCTGGCACACGCGAACCCATTTACACAATACAAAACTGCTCAAAAGAACAGGTAATATTTGTCACACGATTCGTGTAATGTTTGTTTAATAAACTCATTAAAATTGTAGAACAATATTGTTTGCAACCCAAAGACTTTTATGGATGCTCAAAAACCATGCTCAGAAGCCGTTTGCAAATTTTTGAAAATGGATAATCCGCGAATCTATGTCTACTTACAAGGTATTAATTTGTTTGGATTTTTCTGGCTGGCATTTTTCGTCTCGGCTTTAGGCGAGATGATTCTTGCCAGCGTTTTTGCTCAATGGTACTGGACTTTTGATAAGCGCAAGCTGCCCTTTTTTGCGGTCACTGAATCTACGTTTCGAGTGCTAAGGTTCGCCTTATCAATTTTGCTAAAATATTACTAATAAATATTTTTAGGTACCATATAGGTACTTTGGCGTTTGGCTCTCTGATTATCGCAATTTGTCGCATGATTCGCCTGTGTCTCGAATATATTGAGTACAATCTGAAAAAGTACGACAATGTTGTGACCAGAGCGATTTTGTGCTGTCTCAAATGTTTCTTCTGGTGTTTGGAAAAGTTCTTGCGATTTATTAATAAGAATGCGTACATTATGTGTGCGATTTACGGCAAGAACTTCTGCACGAGTGCCAAGAACTCCTTCTTTTTGCTTATGAGAAATATTTTACGAGTGGTGGTACTTGATAAGGTAATGTCACAATTAATTAACGCTTTAAATTTAATTAGTTTTTTATAGATCACAGATTTTCTGTTCTTCGTGAGTAAATTGATGGTGACCATTGGCGTTGGCTCGATTAGCTATGTGATTTTCGCGACTGACTTGACTTCCTTCGACAATTCCGGTTTACATTACAAATTTGTGCCGGTGGGAATAATAATGATATTCACGTACATTATTGCGTCTGTATTTTTCAAAGTTTACCACATGGCTGTTAACACTTTATTTTTATGTTTTCGTGAGTGTTTTAGTTTATTGTTGAAGCCGTATAATAATATTTGTTTTTTTAGTGGAAGACTGCGAACGAAACGACGGATCTACATCAAAGCCATATTATATGTCGAAAAACCTTATGAGGATTCTTGGAAAGAAAAACAAAAACTCTTAAGTATTTTAACACAAATTTTACATTGTATTAGATTACAAATCATAGATACTCTATATAGATTTTATAAATGTTTTACGAAAATACTGTTATTTTATATTTACTTACACAATACAGCCAAAGACTTCTTAAATAAAGTACTGTACGTGCAAAAGTTTCTGGTACACTAGTTTCGAAACCAAGTCGTTGTATGTTTGGTTGCCTAATATTGTACGCGATACTTTTGCAGCTTAACTATATTTAGATTAGACCCTTTGAATAATTATAAAACGATCTGTACTCCATCTATGTGTATGTTAATAAACTCGAGCTTTAAGCGGCAGTTTCAAATTAAATCGTTTTATTTGAAATAATGATCTCCTAGAGCGGACTATATTTATAGATTTATACCTCGTATTTTATGAAGCTATTTTAGATAAATCTTCAAATTAGAGAAGCATTGATTTGTGCAAAAAATTCAAGTAAGTAGAAATTACAAATATAGTAAAATTAATAGAGGTGAATGGTTTGGGCTTTAAATATTTGATGTCGCCTGCATGTCTAGCTATGTTCGATCTTCCTTTTTGACTCTGTTATTCACAGCAGAGATATGGATAACTGTGCTTATGTGCAATCGAGTAAATTAATTTAAAAAACAATTAAAAAAAATTTATAGTAGCAATAAATCGAGTTTAATCTGAGCGAGATTAATTAGAAATGTGTATCGCGGAATTTCCAATTTAATTGTTGTTAAGTGAAGTGCATTAAATGTGAGTCATTTTAAAAAATTTAAACAATATTTTAGTATCACAAATATTATTTGGTAGGTGAATGACTTTGTTCTTGGCGCTGGCCTTGCATTTTTGAAACTCTGTCTAATTAACTAAATTACTCCCACCACATTAATTATCTTTGTTGTTCAAAAAGTGAACAAGAAAACAAAGCACGCTGTGAAATCATCTGAAATTGAGTAAAAGTTTTTCAAACTGAAAGCATTACTATTATTATTGCTAGTGCGCTACTTTTGCTCTTTGCGGTCAATTTATTTGTTTATTTAGTCATCAAGTGTTGTAGACTAGCTAACAATGCACTATTCTGCAATTATTTATTGATCACTGTCGTGTCATGTTGAAGTGTTAAAATATTGTTAATAACTTAATTAATTATGAACTAGATCAAAAAAGTAGGTAAAACGTAAAACGCATTGAATTCAATTAAAAGTTTGTTATTAGTTTTCAAGGTTTTTCAGTATAATGTACTGATTTAAAAAGTTGTTTCGTTTGAAAATGATTTCCTCATAGTCTAGTTACTAGATACATTACAAACAAAAGGTACTTTAACAACAAATTATTATAGTAGTTTTAACTTGATTACATTTTATTGAATTATTGATATAAAATGCAGTTCTAACTATTCTACGTACGTAATAATTGTAATCTTATCTAAACTATAATCGAACGTGATAAAAGTTAATAAAAGGATTAATAATTCCAGCATAGTTAATTGGTGATTGGGTTTTGCGCGCAAAGGATGGCTAAAAAAAATTCAACACCTACTAATGTTGACGATCTCGGTAAGTAAGAATAATAAAATTACTATGTTAATAAATTCATAAAGCTAACAAGATTTAATTAAACTAAGCAAACATGCTTTTCTTTGCTTAGCATATTAAATATTGCAACAGGTGAAATTCTGAGCGATAAATTTATATCAATAATCTTATCTGCACTAATTGTTCGTCCCATAAAAACTTGAATGCATCGGAATACTTAACATTAATTAGTTTTACAGCATAAATATTTTCGGTAGAATGTTTAAATTAAATACTGAACGCCAAAAGTGCAATATTTGAATGCAAAGTATTACTGGTTGCATAAAAAATGTCCCCGCATTTTTTGAAAATTTTAATTTGGTACTTACCCAGTGCTAGCCGTCATAAAAAATAACTTTATTATCAATTTTCTATTAAGTCAACAGAGGAAAGTCTCACTAAGCTTAAGTAAACAAATTAATCTTGACTTAAAATATTAACACTGACAGTTTTTCAAATGACGGCTGATCTACCTTAAAAAGTAAATATCCCGAATACTGAAAAAGTAGCTCATTTTTGCCTCCTCTAATCGTTTATCTTATCAGTTACTTACTGTACATATATAAAATTCTATTCTTGGTATTGGTTTAGTGTTGGGTGCTATATGAGTTTATTAAATAATTAGTCATTTGTTTTAAAATGGCAGTGGAAAATATTAATAATAATCGAAGACATTATCGTACGACTTTCGCGCTTAATTAAATCTTTAATTAACTTATTTGTGAATTACAGGACATCCCATTCCGTTCGACCCCGATTTCAAAGGACCTTTAAAAAATCGCTCATGCACCGATATCATCTGCTTATTGCTAATTTTTGTCTTTATCGGATGCTGGATTGGAATTGGCGCTTACGGTACTATTCAAAAAATTAATAATAATAATATTTTTTTAAACAATATAAATTTAATTCCAGCAATTTCCAAGGGAGATATTAGTACCCTTCTAGTCCCCAAGGACTCCAAAGGACTACGATGTGGCTTGGACAGCGCCGTGAAAGACAAGCCTTATTTATTTTTCTTCGACTTAACGAAATGTTTGAGTCTTAGCACGCCAATTAACGGATGCGACACGCCTCAAGTAAATTAATTAACAATTTTAATAATTTATTTAAAATTGTTTTCTAGGTTTGTGTCAAACATTGCCCGTCCGAATTATTTATTGCAAATGATAATACTGTCAGCAAACCATCTACCGTTTATTGTAAAGATGGGGAGCGGACTTTTGCGAAATACGATCCAGAAGAGTGCGCCCATTGGCATTTACCAAGCGATCCATGTAAGTATTATTATTTATTACTTTTTTATAGAAGCGAAGTTTTGCATTTTGTTTATGAAAATACTGATTCATTATTGTGTCGCAGTACTAAACCGATGTTTATACAATGTGGCTGCTCGTAAAAATTTGACATTGGAAGTCGCGAAAATTCAGGGCGACGAAGTACGAGAGTTAAAAAAAGACATTGTGATACGATGGATGACGCTCGTTGTGCAAAATACTCTTGCCATTTTTACTCATAATGAAAATGTCTTGCAGGTATTAAAAAAATCAAATTTGCAGTAAAGGTACTACTACACTTGGACACAAACGCACCAAACTAAATTTAGAATAATCGCTTTGCTTTCATTAATATTCTTAGGACTATCGGGCACTAAACAATATCTACCACAATTATAGTTATAGTTTCGACCAATCACGCGGCGAGATTTGAATTTGAACGTTCCCGCCTTTGAATTTGATTGGCGGATGCGTGGCGCGAACTTTTAAATATAAATTATTTATTTTCTGCAATGTAATAATTTTCTATAATTTTTTCAGTTGAAAAAAGATGTATTCCAAATCTTAAAGATAAAAACGCAATAGACAAACTCACTCAAAGTATTGAAGTTACGCTCGACTCATTAAAAAAAGCAATAAGTAATGTAAAATTATTGTCGGAAGCTGAACAGGTATTACAAATAATTGTGTTTAATTTGTTTTGTTTGAATAAACATTTTTGGTGGTGTTGCACTTTTAGCTTTCGCTTATTAATTCTCGAGCTTTGCCTGAACTTACTTTTGTCCAACCAAATCGTAAATAAATTGCCTAAAATGATAACTTCTAGGTGGGCCAAAACATCGTCAAAGACGTAGTGAACTCCTGGTGGAAAATCTGCATCGGATTACTGATCGCTTCTGTAATTTGCATAATTTACATCTTGATGTTACGATGGATTGCCGCAATTATGGTTTGGTTATCAGTATTCCTCGTCGTGATAGGATTGGGTGCTGGTAATTTAAATCACTTAATTAAATAAACTCCTTAGTAAAACGCGTTTTGTAGCGGTCGCATTTTGCGCAATCAAATACAAGGAATTCCTGGATAAAATCGACGCGGAAAAACTGGAGGAAGAATTAGGCTCCTTGAAACAGAAACGCGATCTTTGGCTATTTGGATTAATTGTCGCGTCCGTTATTTTTCTCATCACATTCTTAACATTGGTGTTTTTGCGCAAACGAATCGCGTTAGCGATTGCGCTGATTAAAGAGAGCAGCAGGTAATTTTTTGTCTAAAAAATTACGTAAATTTGTCGCTAATATTTTTGTTTCCAGAGCTGTTAGTTCCGTAACGTCAGTATTAGTTTTCCCAATATTCCCTTGGGTGTTGCATATCGGTGTTATCGCCTACGCGATTATTGTGGGCCTCTTTTTGGCTAGCACCGGAGACCCGGTTTACAAAATTCGCAACTGCACTAATTTCGAACAGGTAAAATTCGTCCTAAATTATGAAATTCTTCTTACTTTTTGGTTTTTAGACGACTTGCGATCCCGATACTTTTAATGAAGGGGATATTTGCGCGGGTTCAATTTGCAAATTTATAAAAATGGACAATCCGCCACTTTATGGATATTTACAAGCTTTTAATGTTATCGGATTTGTCTGGCTGGCCTTCTTCGTAACGGATTTGGGCCACATGATCTTGTCCAGCGTTTTTGCGCAATGGTACTGGACGTTTAACAAACGCAATTTGCCGTTCTTTGCGGTAACTGAAGCGACTTTCAGAGTGCTAAGGTAAAAATATCGCATTTTTTAAGCTCAATTAAATAATAGTAATTATTTTTAGGTACCACATAGGAACGTTAGCGTTCGGCTCCTTGATCATAACGATCTGCCGACTGATTCGCGTTTGTCTGGAATACATCTCCAAGAAAACGGAAGTATACCACAATCCCGTGGCCAGAGCGATTGTGTGCTGTTTGCGATGTTTCTTCTGGTGTTTAGAAAAGTTCCTGAAATTTATTAACAAAAACGCGTACATTATGTGCGCTATTCATGGTAAAAATTTCTGCAGCAGTGCTAAAGATGCTTTCCTTTTGCTGATGCGGAATATTTTGCGAGTGGTTGTGCTTGATAAGGTAAAAAATTAATTAATATTGACTCCCAATAAAATTCCGATTAGATTACAGATTTTCTGTTCTTCTTGAGCAAATTGGTGGTGACTTTGGGTGTTGGTGCCATTGCCTATGTGATTTTCGCAACCGATTTAACGGCTGTCGATAATTCTGGATTGAATTATAATCTCGTTCCAGTGATTATAATTATGATTTGCACGTATATTATTTCGTCAGTGTTCTTTGATGTTTATAGTGTGGCCGTTGACACGCTATTTTTATGTTTCCGTAAGTACACTCAGCTAATTTATTTATAGGATTAATTAATTTTGTGATTAGTTGAGGATTGTGAGAGGAACGATGGATCGTCCAGTAAACCGTACTTTATGTCAAAGAATCTAATGCAGATCCTTGGGAAGAAGAACAAACGAGAGTAACTCGTATTTTAAAGTGTTGTCACCATTATTGTGTTTTAATTCAAAACTGTGATATTTATTGTGCAGTATACAAATAGATTAATTACCAAAGAAGTCGTCTACAATAAAACCAATCTGCTTCTGTTATTTTAATTACTGATTATATTTTAGTTTAAATAAACGATTAAACAATTATATTTCGTCTCAATCAAACTGAATAACATTCAATCGATGTTGCGTCGAATAAGCCACATCCAACATTGCTTCCGGTTCGAGAAGTTCGGCAACTTTGTATTTTAAAGACTCTTCAAATGCGTATAAAATGCTGGTGTCGTGTAACATAATTTTACTTTGCGTTAACGCTAAAATGCAATTTCGCAGTCGCCCTATTACTTCCCTATCTTGTCTAAGCACAACCTATAATACCAAAATTAATACTAATATTTATCGGATAGTACAAAAATAAATACTTCTTCCAAATTTTGAATGAAACCCCCAACACTATCCTCACTTATGTTAATAGTGGGACAAATCCAAATAAAGCCGTTGTTCCCTAGAATTATACTAGCACCCACTGGCAAGTTATGAAAGTGCGTTTTACTGCGTTTTATTAACGAGGGGAAAACCTTTACCAAGACACCTTGCGATAACTGAAATTTATAACTTAAAACACGCCATTTCAATCATTACTAGCTAACCTTTCCGTAACGCAAGCTTCTCGTATGAAGCGAAAGCGATCCATCTGAATAAACGCTTTGTACTTCAGCGCTAATTAAATCGCCTTCTTGCAAAAACTGCCGCATCATGTGTTCGTCTTCGGCGGACCTTCTCCGCTATAAACCGCAGCGATTTTTAAAGTATGATCGTATATGAACTTCATACGTTAACGCAATTATGTAAAAAATGCTTACCAATTCGCCTCCCGGTAAATTAACGGACGACAGCAGCAAAATCGCATCCAAACGTGCGTTCGTCTCAACTTTCCATCGTTTCTGTTGCAGCTCCGTTATTCTTCCAACTACAACGTCACCGACTTCTCCATTGTAGCGACTTTTGAGTGGACGGACCGATATTAGATTGTTGACCTTTTCTCGAACTCCAGCTACTGAGGCTTTTATACAGTCGTCGTCCACATATGTGCCATGGCCCCTAATTAAGAATTTTATAGTTAATAATACGTTATTTGCTAATTAAAGTAAATTCTAACCTCATAAATTCATTTTGTTGTGTGACGACTTGGCCCGGTGTGAATATCTCTGGGCATGAATGATATACTGCTAATGATGAGTTTACACGTTCGGATGCAAGACGAATGAGTATCTTTTGAGACATTTTAAAGCACTTTTAACAGATTTGTTTTTGTTTACATGCACTTGTATATTGTAGGTTATGTAGCACGTGTATTTAAATCTACAGTTGGCAACACTGAAGAAATAATCATCCCTTCCTAGCAAGTAGTTCAAATACCCACCACTGTAGTTCAAACAGCAATTTCCTGTCAGTTCAACTTTGACAGCCAATAAAATTGTGTCACGTCAAACAAATGTATTGAATATTTCAAGCAAAATATGTATTAAAATCAACAAGAATTCAAAATGTTGCGTGTATTAATAGTGTCCTGCTGCACGTTCATTGCAGTTCATTCAAGCAGTCGTGGATTTGACGATACAGTTCTCTTCGATATCAATTGGCCCGGTAAACAAAACGACTTGAGTTTGGAGACGGATTCAGAATACATGATCGTCACCTCATCACATCAGGAACAATACAAATGCATCCTACCAACTCTCTCCGAAAAGGAATCCTCCGCTGAAGAGGAATACAAAGGCCCCAGCGGCTTGGAACTAATCAAACCGCTATTCCAGTCGAGCTGCACTTATCGTTTGGAGTCGTACTGGACGTACGAAATCTGCCACGGAAACTACATCAAGCAATACCACGAAGACCGCGAAGGCAAGAAGGTGAAACTGCAAGACTACATCTTGGGCCGATTTGAAACCGCAAACTTCGACAAACTACTCCAATCAAGCAAAGCACAAGAAGATGACAAAAATACTCAACTTCCCGTCAAGAAGATCGACAACTTCAACTTGCCCTACTTAGAAGTCACGATGGATAATGGCACGTTATGCGATTTGAATCAAAACAAACCACGAATTACGAAAGTGCTGTACGTTTGCTACATCCATGGCAAACACGAAGTGTACTCGCTGAAAGAAACATCGACTTGCATTTACGAAATCATAATTCTATCGCCGATTCTCTGCAGCCATCCGCGCTACCGTCCAAAGAAATCAAATGAGAATAAAATCAATTGCATTCCACTCGGCGAAGCCACTAATAAGCCGCACGATTTAATCGTGCTCAATGCAAAAGGTGCGGAACTACGCAAGAATCAAGACATTGAACTGATTCGATTGACCGATAGTCAGATCGCAGAAATGCAAAGCAAAGACAAGAAGATTGCGGAAAGTAAACCACTAGATACATCGCCAGTTAAAAGTTTCCTTTCGGGGAAGAATTGCTTGAATGGCGGAGTCGGCTGGTGGAAGTACGAGTTTTGCTACGGCAAATCAGTCGAGCAGTACCACATTGAGAAGAGTGGCAATAAAATTTCGATCAAATTGGGCTATTTTGATAAAAGCAAGCATTTAGCTTGGATTAACGAACATCCGCATAAGAGACCGAAGCCTTTAGCGCAACGTACGCAACTTTCGCATTTCTATTCGGATGGTACCGTTTGTGATAAGACTGGCAATCCGAGGCAGACTGAGGTGAAGTTGAAATGTTTGGAGCATTCGACTGGAGTGTCGCTGTATTTGTTAGAGCCAAGGCCGTGCGAGTATATTTTAGGCGTGGAATCGCCGCTTATTTGCGATATATTGTCGCAGGCCGATGAGAATGGGCTGGTGGAATCGATTGAATCGACTGAGGAGAGTTTGGAAGTACCAGTGGTGAATATTGTACCTACTTAGTTGATTCGTGTCTTGTAAATTTCAATATTACTTTAATAAATTAATTTAATGATGCATTGTCTTCAGTTGTACAATTGTTTGGTACATTATTTTCGGTTGTAGAAACTGTAAGATCCTTGTAGCGGTGATTTATAACTACAACCGGCATAGCGACAGATGGATATGCATTTTTCTTCAGTCGTAACGCCCGACCGAAATTTGGAACATCTACATAGTTTTCTAGATTAAAATGATTTGTACAAATGAATAAATCAAACACATTTGCATCTTCCTTTAAGCCACAAGCAAGTTTCCAGAAAATATTGTGTCTAACATTTAATGGAAACCTAAAAATAATACAGCTTCAGCATTTCTATCTTAATACAAACGTGCACTTACTTGTGCAATGCTATGTTATCTTTTTTCGTCTTCTTACACACGAAACAGCAGTATTTTAACCCTGCCATTCTTCAAAATCAAACGTAAATAATAGTTGAGGTTAGAATCACTGTTTACAAATGTGACAGTTTCAAAACAACCCCTACTACTTTTCCCCAAACGAAAAATCAAGTTGGCAACATTTTCTGTCAGCTGATTCATCCATAACCTCATAAAATTCAAAACTAATTTTCGGCAAAAAACATGACTTACGTCCCAGATTATTACAGTGATGATGAAGATCACTTCTCAGATGATCCAGATTACTTTGATTTCAAGGTACATATAAAAACAACCTTGCAATTAACCAGTAATTAAAGCTTTCCATCGCAGAACCGAATTGTGCAAAACATCCCGCAAATATCAACAAAGGACCAGCAACTCCGAGATGCTTACAATGCAGTTTGTGCGGGTGATTTGCAGTTGCTTTGCGAACAATTAGACAATGGTAAGATTACTGTACCGTTACAAATTCGAGGCCCAATTAATTTTTAATTAACGTGTAGGCTTAGCGGTAAATGAAGACGTTCAAAGTGGCTGGAACGCAATTTTGCTGGCAACCACGTACGGCCACTACGAAGTAACCGAAGAATTGCTGAGACGAGGTGCCGATGTAAATTCTAGGAAAGGTAAGATTAAAACCAAGTTAATTAACTCGTGACTATTAATTTCGCAAACATAGATGGGAATACAGTTCTAATGCTAACTTGCAATGTGCCCGACAAAACCACCCGTTTCGAAAACACCTCGAAAGTAGTCGAACTATTGGTGGAACACGGCGCAGACGTTAAAGCAATCAACAAAAAGCGTATGACTGCTTTAATGTTCGCTTGTTCTAGCGGCAATTTAAGGGCAGTGCAATTCTTACTACCGCGTTCCGAAAAAAATGCGATTGACAATCAAAACTGGTCCGCCTTATTTTGGGCAGTTAGCGACAACAATTTGAGTGTTGTTAGATATTTATTGGAGCAAGATTGCTTCAGCGAAAGCGAGGATGTTCGCGGGAACACAATAATTGATATCGCAAGGCATAACGATTACACTGAGATTGTTAACATATTCGTCGACGAAACTGATGCCGCAATTAGCTCGATTATCGCTGAATATTCGAATGATCTTGGGCTGCCTGACGGAAACAGGTTTGCTACTGTTTTAAATTGCTGGAGTTAAATTAATTTTGTTAAACGTTAGGCCAAAGTTTTTCCTCGACGTTGTCAACATTTTATTTGGCGTCAAATCCCAAGCAATGATTCCGTTATTTCACGAAAATAAGATCGATTTGTTGAGATTTCTATCAACCAGTGAGAAACAACTGACTGAGATTGGGGTACTTTTACCGTATCAGCGAAACCGAATTATGGGCGGCATTTATCGGTTCCACAAGCATGCATATCATCCGAACTCACTGCATATTGTTCCCCAAGACCAAAGTTACACGTAAATTAATTGTTTGCGTGGTAATATAAATTTTAGTGGTTTTTTTTGTAGTAATTTGGATGTTGCTATGCAACTTATGTCTTGCATTAAGCAATCGATCGCCATGGAAGCGGCCTTAAAGTATATTTTAAATAATGGTAGCGAGGAATTATTTGGGACTGTCGCAGTAACCGAGAATGTTAAAAATCTGAGAACTAAATTGCGGTTTTTGAAGAGCTTGACTGTGAAAATACAGCGGGCGAGCAAAAATGTTTGTACGTATTTGTTTTGAGGATTGTTAGCTAATTGATTTTATTTTAGTGGGATTCTGTTCTTGGTCAACCCGATTTAATTACAAAAGATTCGGTTAGGTACCGATTGCCTTGGTGTAAAATCTACTTGGTTGGTATGGTCGCTGCTGGATTTGGTGTAACTTACTTTTGCTAAAACGCCATATTTGTGTTTAAAAATATTTTTATATTGTTTATAAATAACTTACAAAAGATAATTTAATGTTTCATATTCTACAATAATTAAGTGACGGTGCTGAACTAAAATAAGCCATCACAACATTTCGTTTTAAATCTATATCGATGAGTTAGCCACATAGAAAATAACAATATTGCATAATTTACAAAATAACTTAAATATTTTTCCTCTGATTTAAATAAAATTCAAATTTTCTCTCAAGCTGCTGGAAATTGTCAAAAATAAAATTAATGCTGAATTGGAATTAAAGTTTCTCCAGCGGTGATTGCCGGCAATGGAGCTTCCACAGTCAAAACACCATCTTTGCTCAACGAACTCTTAATACTTTCGGGGTTTGTGCCTTTTGGTAACAAAAATTCGCGGTTGTACTCCCTGTAGACCGATTTCGATTCGGATTTTTCTTCGTGTTTTGCGTGTACCTAAAGCATCAAAAACCAATAAAAACCTCGTTACAAACTAACTTGTAATAAACGTACTAATAATTTATTGTCGACAGTTTTGACAACAATTTCTTCAGGTGAATATTGACTGACATCGAATCTCAATTTAAGGCATTTACTGTTTCCATCTTCTTGAATCAGTGGTGAATTTAAGTCGTCGTACCATGTTCGGACGTCTCCACCCGATGGACGTGGGGCAATGTCGGAGCCGCCGGTGTTGTGGGAAGTGGTGCTACTACAAAAAACAAGGTATTTATTAGCGCGGATAAATTACGAGATAAAATCATCTTGCAGGTGAAACAAACCTTGAAGTTTTAGATTTATTTCCTCCAGTTACAGTTTCGCACTCGTAAGACATGCAAACATTAAGAAAATTATGGTTAGTTGTTTAGTTTTGTTATTAAAATTAATACAATCTAAAAAGTAAAGGATTAATTTAATTAATCGACACAATTTCGTAGCAACAATTTAAAAAATAAATTTAATCATGACCATACTTTTCAGCTTTCTAAAAGAGACCCATTAATGTCCATAAAAGATTGCACTTATCTAAGCCCAGTGGGCGTATTGCAAAGCGAAAGAAAATGCGTGGGCGCGCATTTGTTCTGTAGGTGCATGAAAAGTGAGAATAAGGAATTTCTGTATTGTTCGTATGGTGTAAAGCGGACTTTTTCTATTTCTGAGCCATGACATCATTACGTTACGTTAGATGCCCCCCTTTAAAAGGATGCAGTAATCGTCGTCGTATGGTAAGCGAATTATTATCATAAATTACGGTTACATAAATATTCAATCAAATTGTTACCAATTTTTTTATAAAGTAGACAACAATAGCATACCAGTGACAGGTGATTAATTCGTCTGATAAGTCAAACCAATAATTTACAGACAAAAGGATTTTTGTGTGCAGCGATCTGTGGCCACATCCTGCTGGACGCACAATGCGCTCTTTCAAATAAATAAATTGTTGCTCGACAAATGAATCAATACCTTGAAGAAATTGATTCGAAATTGTGTCTTGATGTTAATGTTAATTCAAATTGCGCGCCATTAATTCAAAAGTGCGTAATAAAAATGTAAATTACCTGGTGGTGCTTCGGAAGAAGTTGTTCGATTCCCTGTTCATGAGTTCTGACCTAAATTTGCTCATTTCTTCTTCCATTTTGCGCATTTCCGCATCGAAGCGCTCCCGAATATTACTGAATTCCGTGTCGATTACACTGAAATCGCCCATTTTAATGGGAATATCGCGTTTGATGCTATTTGCCATTTTAATTGCTTGCTTTTGCTTTAATTAGACTGCACGAATTTTTATGCACACTTAAACACTGCTGCGCTGCACTGTTTCGTAAAACTGAATGCACTTCACTGACTGCAAAGTAGAATGTGGAAAGCACAACTGGTTTGACTTGTATACTGTCGTCAAAGACCCGGCGTTTAGTTTTAAATAGAAATGTTAAGAGGGGGATTTTCGTGACAGTGTATCTGTGTAATAATTCCGATTTGGCGTTCTGCGCAACTCAATACCTTGGATGACGCTCGGCGTCTAAGGAAGGGACGCGAGGGCGTCTCTGACTGACTAACTTTGCGATTTTTTTGGTGGGTTTTTCTTTCTAATCGCTTCTAGAATACATTTGATTTTTGATTTTGGTCATAATTTAAATTTAGATTGTTTTGGAAATTTAATTTATGGATTTGGCAATCATAACATTTGGCAAAACGCATGTGAATGTAATTTTGCTTAGCTAAGTGGATGTATGTTTAGATAAATAGAAATTGGAGATTTTTGTGATCAAAACAAATATTTGGCTGGATGTTAGAAAAAATACAGCAATTGCTACTGACATTGAATTGGAGATAAAAGCGCAAAAAAGCTTTTAGATAAATATTCTATTATTTTAAATAAATTTGTGATTCAGCCAGCTTTAAATATAGATTTAACCCAAATTCTTTCAAGCAATTATCTATTGTGCAAAGAATATTAAGGAAATTTTGTGGGTTTCTAGGAACGTTTAAAATTACCTGCAGCCATTTTTAAAAACTGTCAAAGTATTTCAATATGGCTGCCATTTGAAAGAGCGCGAAAATTTGAAAGTTTGTAAAAGATAACGCATTTTAATATTGAAAAAAATTCTTTTGAGAAGACAAAACATTGTAAAAGATA
Organism: Cryptophagus acutangulus; assembly: GCA_963556235.1. NCBI lineage: Eukaryota > Metazoa > Arthropoda > Insecta > Coleoptera > Cryptophagidae > Cryptophagus > Cryptophagus acutangulus. The sequence continues at coordinate 10,578,400 of OY744559.1, read as the reverse complement.
ATCTTCAGCAAATTTACGCACGTTATTATCATACTGTAATTTAAAAAATTGTACAAATATTTATTGTTTACACAAGAAAATTTGAATAATTATAAATTATTAAACATTTGGCTGGCTCAACTTTAGCATGTTAAAAATGTTCCGATTATTTTAAAACAACATTGTTTGTATACCTGTTGTTTATTTTGAGAAGTAGCCAAAGAATTCCAAATATAATTCATCTTCTCTTCATTTATTGAATTTTTTCGCGATATTTTAATATAACAAAATTATTGCGTGATTCAAATTCAATTTGGCGTCCACTCGAAAATAAATTATGAATCAAAATATCGAGCGCTTTAATTAGCTGACGCTAATCTAATATAATTATTATTTAGAAGTTTATTTTTTATTGGATGATTCATAACGAAACAATTTCTAATTTTACAAATAGAGAATAGTAGAGAATTTTCCAGAAAGCAAAACGTAAATCCACCCAAACATTTCAACTATTGAATAAACAATACTTAATTTAGTGTCTAGATTTTATTGTTTTGCCAACTCGACTCGCGATATATTACAGATTCGCGTTCAAAAACAACATATACGTGGAATAAAATAGCGGTGACCTTAGAGATTTGTCACGAAAGTGTGGTAGGTCAGTTTTTTTGCATTTGCATCGTTCTAGAACATGTATTGTATTTTTCACATCCATGAAATAAATTTGCTTTAATAAAATATCAATGAGTCATAATTTCAAATTGGAATCGAATTTACCATTTTTAGTAGGGACAAACTGTTTAGTCCAGTTTTCTAAGAACTAAAGCTAGACTTTTTATTTCCTTATTAACATTATTTTATTTCTAAATTGTCAAAAAGTCATTATTAATGCAGCGAAATAAATTATCTTTGCTTTCTTTTATGTTAAACAGTAACTAATAATTTTATGGCCTTTTTATGCCAAATAATCATAAAATCTGGCACTAAAAATTACGAACTATAATTAATAATAATTGCGCTCATAAAATTACTAAAAATATTTAAAAACAATTTTACCGCCCACTCTAATTTGACCGCGCGAAATTCAAACGAAATTAACGAACAAAAGGCAAAACAAATGATTCCTTCCGGGTACTTAAAAACAACAGTGATGACATAATTCCTATATTAAAAAATATTGTTTTTAAAAGTGTTAATGAAACCTACACACAAATGACGATATCGATCATTTAGTAGAAATATTTTCAGGGTCTCTTCGCTTCGCTATTCAATAATTCTTCCAGACGTTAAAAATCGTGTGAATTAACCTACTTAGCTGTTATATAAAAAAATATGTTCATTCCTGCACATAAAAATACACCTTGTAAGTAAATCGTATTATTAAAAGTGGGTGAACTTGAATCGTGACGTATTGGTCACTCATGCCTACACTCGTTTTCAACTCTTTACCATAATCTTGCAAAGCCTCCTTTTAAGGATATACCAGATACACCATTTACACACCTGATAAATAAATGCCTACCACAAATCCCAATTAAATTTTGTTTGTAAATTAGGATTGGTTTGGGTGCATCTGTTTGATTTTCATTACAAAGGGGAAGTCAAGGGTGCCTTTTGCCCTTTGGACGTGGGGCTGGAAAAATTGCTTACAATAATAAGCGAGATTCGATTTAAATTTATCGGCATAATTTATTTAATTTTTTTTGTAGGTTGTGCTATCGCAAAAATATTTGAACTTGCGTTATGTAATTTTATACAATCTTTGTTATCAATAATTAAACAATCAAAAAATATTTGCAGCATTAATAATAATTTTTTTCCCATAACAATTAAGATTTATTACAATCGTGAACAATAAAAAAACCGTGCATTGACTTTAGATTAAATGACCTCCCTTATTGAGCTTCGCCCCATATTTTCCCCGGCAGGGGTGGCAATTTGTGTCATGCGGCGAAAATAAATGTTTATGTGAAAAATGCGCATTTTCCAAGGGAAAAGTGGCGATAGATGGATGAATCATGCTATATTTGGATGTTTTCATCGCTAATTAAATTAAATGAAATCTAGATTGTGTGAATGGATTCAGTCAGCAGTTCAGGAAAACAGTTAATTAGGGTACTAATGAATCCGACTTGAGATATGAGCGGATTTTATTTAATAATATATTTGAAATTACATTCGTATGCAATGGCGTCATGTAATTATGTGTAGCGTCTGGAAGTTTATCTATTTTTGTCTTCAGAACCGGGAGCTTCGAGTGACTGAAATAACTATCCAGCTGCTACATATCGACACATACACCGGATGGGATTACATATTACACATTCTGTATAAATTAAAGCACGTGATACGCATTTTATTAATGATGTAGAAAAAAATTCTGTATGGAAGCTAAATAGTAAAAAAATAGATAATTGGAAATTATAGCTCAAGGTTTTGTCCCTGCTATTTAGGAATATTGATGTAAAAAGTAAATATTTACTTGCTGCATTAATCATCTACGCTGCGCAATTTAATAATTAAGTAATTAGATATTTACTTTGATGTAGGTACTTTATTATTCGACATAAATTAGTATTAAACAAGATTTGATTAAATTATTTTTCAATATTATTTCAAATTTAAATAAACTAGCGACATCTATGTTGCTTGCATAGAAATTGTGTGTTTTGCTGGTTGCGTTCAAGAAATGTTTTGTAAGCGCATTAATTTTAAAAATGGCGCAGTTTAAATATACTTTTGGAAGATTAGTGCATTAATTATCAACAATATGCCAATTATTAATGAACTTTTTGTTAAATAAGATCTTTGGTCAATACTGATAGTGAATCTTGGAATTATTGTGTTTACTAAATGTGGGTCAACTATTTTCCCAAAAGTGATAATATTTTATCTAAGGTCAGCTTTTCAAAATATAAACAATTTTTTAAATTCTGCGAATAATTATTAAATCTCTACATTTTTTGCAGTAACAAAATATTGCTTGTAAGTAAATCTATAACGAATGAATTAATTAAATAATACGCAAATTACAACTAATTCTATTATGATTTATTGTACAAAATTACAACAATGTCTTATTCAACTAAATTATAAGAAGAAGAAGTGGGACATTCTTCCAAAATAACATCAAAGAAACCCATCATGGTTTCGATGGTAATTGGATGACCACAAACTTGCGAAAAACGACTTTGCACGCATGGTTTCGCATTGACAAGCATCCTGCAATAAATTTATAATTAAAAAAGTCCGCTTATAAACAACGAACCCAAAAAATACGTACTTGCAAATATTTTCCTTCGATGGGAACTCATTTTTGAATTGTTCCATTTTGGTTTCCATGACTCTTGAGCATCTCGATTGTTTCATCGAAGTCGCAGCCATTTTTTTCATACACGGATTATAAATTTCTGCAATCGCAATTAATTAATTAATATTACAATAATAATCTTCTTACCAAAAACATGTTCAGCGTCCAATCTACAAATGTAGTCAACGCCTTTTTTGGCGGAATTCAAAATCAAATCTGGAATGTCTTTGCTGTGTTCGGGCAGGCAAGTCTTGTATAAATTGTACAAGGGGTTGAAGCAAGTGCGGACTTGTTCTTTGGATATCATGCAAACTGTTGCATTCACAGTGTTCGCTTTATCGATGCATTTTTTGACATCTTCAGTAGCAGTCTAGGAAATATTTACGAATTAATGCAAAATATTAAATTAATTGTTAGTCTTACCATAAATTGCTCCCAAGTTCCCGGGCAAATGGATTCGACTTTCGATTTTATCAAGTGTTCCAAACTTTGTCTGGTTAGAAGTCTCCTATCGAAGCTATCCAATTGGCAGTTGATTGTATTTGCCGCTAATTAGTAACAAAGTTATTAAAATTTAAAAAAAAATAATTAGTGGTATTAGTACCTGCAAATACTGCCAGAATTACGAAAATATACTTCATGTTTGATATTGTTAAAGCACAAAACTGTAACTAAATTCAATGGGAATAACAATTTATTTATATAAAGCAATATTATCGTGAGGTCAATATCAAAAATCGATAACTTGGCTTGGACGCTAATTAAATTAAATTTAAATGTTTACTAGAAGTGCATAAATAATTTATTTATATAAAAAAAAACACAATTTAAACTGCAATTTCAACATTGTCCAGATTTTTATTCATAAAATTGCATAATATTATAAAAAATATTGTTGTAGAATTTACTAGACGTTATTTAATTTAATTTATGTCAAACATATTTTTTATTAGGACTAAAATATTGTTTTGGATTCGAGAACTTTATGGAAGCTCATAAATTAATGTTCCAGTGGAAAAGAATGTAAATTCGCACGTAACAATTAAATGCAGGTGCTTGTATGATTAAGTCCTATTGTTTTAGTTTTAATATTTACCATTGATTTCAGCATTAATTTGTTATTGACCAGAAGGTAAACAAAATAATTTGAGTCACAGATTTTTCGATAATCTACAATTAGTTCGCACTTTTAATATATAAATAGCAAAACGCAAATGGTACTAGTATACAGTATTTAATTATATTTTTTAACAAAATGTTTAAATTTATTGTAGTGCTGTTACTTTTACCTGGTAATTAATTTATTATTTTTGCACAAGCTTCCAACTAAGTCTTTATTTAGGACTGGCTTTCACTTATCCACCGGACTTCTTACTGTTCCGCGATAATGGTCATTATCACGTTCCCAAAATCTTCGAGTCATATTTACGAAAATCGGACCGATCGAATATAGAAACAGTTTGCCCTAATATCTGGGACAAATACGTTGTAGGTAACTCAAAAACATTTTTAAATTAAGTTTAAAAAAAACAACTTTTAGGATGCCATGAAACAAGCCATAATTTGTGAGGCTAAAATGGATTTGAAAAATACTACTGTGTTTATGCAAAAGCGTTTTCTATTTAATACTTGCGGTTCTTCAGTTACAGCATTGTTCAAAAAGTGCTTACCAGAAGAAAGCAAGTCCATTCCTGGTATATTATTGCATACTATAAATAATGTTTTCGATTTCCTGTCCAATTTAGAGGGTGAAGTTGGTTTTGGTAAAATTAATTTATAAGTATTGGTTTTAGAATAATAATTTTGTTGCAGAAATGAGAAATGAATGCTTAGTGACAAAAGATTCTAATTATATTAAATGCGAAAAGGCATTTGATGAGCAGATCAATATATTTGGATTTGAAGCTTTTTCACATTCAGCGAGTGATTTATACGAGTAAGTAATTTTTTAATAAATTATTTAGTCTCGGTTTCAATTACATCTAATTATTTTTGTAGGGGTGTACGTACTTATTCGGCATGTCTTAAAAAACACATAAAAGAAGTATGTGAACATCCCAATACTATCGAGTTTGTATTGCGTGGAGTTGACGCGATATTTAAAGGACTTAATTAAATATGTAAAATTATAAAATTTGTTAAATAATAGTTAATAAATTCTTTTGAAATTTAAAGCTTGTTTAAATTATTTTTAGTAATTTAAAACGTATTTTGAATTAGTTTTCTAACTAGGAAGCTTTTTAAGTTTCCCGCGCCACATCCCAGGCTTGTAATTGGTTAACCGCCCCATCCATCAGAGTGTTCCGCTGTTGCGCCAATTGAATGTTTGGAATTAGGGCGGAAAATTTAAAATTCCCCTACTACTTTTAAAATAAGTTGACTCATACAGTGTTTATATTTTTTTGTTATAAATACCGAAGCGCAAGTGGTACTACCTTTCAGTATGTGATAAAAAATCAATCAGTTTGAAATAAACTTTGATCATGTTTAAATTTGTTATAGTGTTAATTATTTATTTAGCATTACCAGCTAATATAATAAGTTTTGATACTCCTTCCGATTATGAACTTGTCTTCAAAAGCTTGGGAGAAATATCCTCATCTGACTTTGAAAAAGTTTGTCCCGGTAGATATGATAATTTCCTAGTAACTCTGTTTTTTGAAATTAAATATAAATTATTAAAAATTCGAATTTCAGGGTGTACTAGATGAATGCCAAAATTGTGTCGAGAATTTGAGTTTGAAAAATACTACAATTTGTATGCGAGCGGATACTACCTTCAGCATTTGCGCGAATCCTCTTCGAGATTTCCTCACACAGTGTTTACCTGAATCAAGCAAGGATATTGCAGACGTAATGATTGCTGCTCAGCATGGTTATCTGAAGGATTACATCTGCAAGTTAACCATAGAACAATCTTGGGGTAATATTTGGATCATTTTAAAAATTTTAATAAAATAAACCATTTCTTTCAGAATTTTGGAGTCCTTGCCTACTATATTCGACCAGTACTAATTATGACAACTGCTATGACGTATTTTCAGAAAGGATAAATGAGGAATTTAAATTGAATCGTCCTCCTTCAAGTCAATTTTTTTTCGAGTAAGTACTACGACTATTTTAATAATAAATTATTTACAAATTGATTTAATTATTTTTTAGTGCATATCGCACTTTTTTGGTTTGCCGGAAAGAATATATAAATGAAACATGCTACAATCCTATTACCGTTGGAACTATTAAAGGCGCTGTTGACGCAATTTTGAAATTTATTCCGAAAACTACTTAAATATTTTATATTTAAATTTAGTTTAAATTATCCATTAAATTTCTTATCGCAACCTTGATTTATATTTTTTGAATTATTCTTAATAGGCGAAAATATAAATAATAAATATTATTGTAATTTTAATCAATATAATTTGACCCATAGATTCGACGATTTATTATAAATTAAGCTGCCAATTCGACTGCATTTTAGTATTTGCATAGTTCTCAATCAATTTGCAAACAGTATATTCGCAACTCAATCATGAAGTGTTTATTCGTAGCGGTGCTAATATTTTTACACGGTAATTATAATTAATTTTTTTGTGATGCAACCAGCATTACATAAGCGGTGCTTTACCTGCCGCCATTAATGATGCGTATTTTAAAATAATTATTAATATTTAATTAGTTTTCAACGCCTCCCCTTATCAATTGGCGCAATTAACAAATCCCAGGGCATATGATCGCTTCTTCAACGATTTGCTCAAAGATTCCGTCAAAACTGCAGTTGATTCTATCTGTCCAAATACCTGGGATAAATTCCAGGTTGCATTGAATCAAAGCAGAGATTGTTGCTTTGACACTTTGAGAGCCGAAAATTCTACAGTTTGTATGATAGGAAAAAATATATATGGTACTTGCATAAATCCAGTTCGAGATGTGTTCAAAGACTGCTTACCAGAAGCCAGCAAGGAAATCCCTCAATTAGTCGTAGATGCTCAGAAAAATGTTATTAATTATGTTTGCAGTATAGATGCGGAACATCTTTTTGGTAAATATATATTTTTTTTTAATTATTTTTATTATTGTGAAACTAATTCCAGAATATTATAATCCTTGTGTGGGACAAGAAGATTCTGAAAGTGCCAAGTGCAGTAAGACATTACAAACCAAGCTTGAGGAGTTTGTACTCGTGAGTTTTCCTTCCAAAGCTACTTTGTGCGAGTAAGTATTTTTTTAATTCGTTTTTCTTTTAATATATCGTTAATTATTTTTGTAGAGTCTTGCACACAGGCCATGAATGTTTCAAAAATCATCTTACAGAACATTGTGGAAATCCTATCACAATTAAATCGATGCAGGGTCTTCTTAATGCATTTTTCAACGTTTGTGGAACTCCGGCACAAAATACAGTTTGATTGTACTTTGATTTGTAGTATGATATAAAATTAAATTACGTAGAGATTTTTTTTATATTTTGTCTATTTGAATAGTAAACAGTTTAGCGGCACTAAGCAACCACCCTGTATATAATTTAAATTTTGGTTTTACTGGCGCCATCTAGTGCACAGTAGCAAAACTAGCAGATAAGTAAACGTCAGAACAGTCAATGATTTGACAACTTGTCAAAAAATTTGGTTAAGTTCACTAAAAGCAAAATAAACAATTAATTTCTCTTATTTACCTTTGTATATTATATAATTGTGCACTAAAATGGAAGAAGAGGTATTATTTGCACTCTCATTTAATATAATTACTAATTCGCATATAATTAAACTTTATAGAACTCTCCGGAGAAAATCAAAGAACTAGGCAATGCAGCTGTTAAAAATCAAAAATATGAAGAGGCAATGATGCATTACACCCACGCAATCAAATTGGACCCTTTAAATTATACACTGTACAGTAATCGGTCGTTTGTGTTCCTTAAAATGCAACAATACTACTATGCACTGGAGGATGCCAACGAGACGATTAAATTATCGCCAGGTTGGCCAAAAGGCTATTTTCGAAAGGCTGAAGTTGAATTTGCTACTGGGCATTACTCGGACGCTTGCGAATCCTATCAAATGGCTTTGAAATTGAAGCCGGATGATATTAATTTAGTAGAGGCATTTAATAAAACGGCGAAAGAGTTGTTAAATGAGAAAAAATGTACGAACGAGTTCAATTTATGATCAAAATATTATTACATTATTTTTGTTTGTTAGCTGACGAAGTGATTCCTTGGTTGGGTGCGGGAATTGGGATTATTGTTGGAGTTATAATTGTAATAGCCGATTGCGTTTTTACATATAATCCCACTGTAAGTATTTTTTTTGAATTTTTTTGAGGGGGTTTTATATTTATTTTTTAGCATCCAATTTTAATGGCGTTCGTTACGATTGTGATAGCGATGGTAGGATATGTAATTGCAAGAGTGTACAGGTATTATATGAGATGTAGACGAGATGGCTTGCTAGAACCGCCGATAGATTTAAGTAAGATTTTAAAAATTATTTTCCGATTTAATTTTAAAAATTGATTGGTTTAGTTAAAGATTCGGAGGAAGTCAAAGAGGAATCCAAAATACACCACAATGCTAGATATACGAAATCACAAGCAAGACAAAGATATAAAAAAGGGAAAATGTAGAATTAAGTTTAAAATTCCTACGAGATTTGCATTTAATTTATTTAAAAATATTCGTGAAATTTATTATTCAAAATATTATTTACTTGCAATTTAAATTCACTGAGTCACAGTGATGACTAAAATCTATGGCAGCTTTCGATCGTATTAATTGATTGGGGTTCACTGGTCACATGTTTGTATTCACGTGTTATAATTGGTTCACGAACGAAAGCAGCTTTTCAATTGTATGTTTGGTTGCATAACCGTCAGTGATAACTATTCTAAATGAATAAATTGATGATAAAACAAAATGTATTTTATTCTCTGGGCACAATAACCAATTCTGAATCATTATAAATATATTTACAAATTTCTATGTACATTTTCTCCAATTGTAATAAAACATTATAATTTACAATTCGTTTAAAAGTTTCATAATTCATATTAATTGATTTAATAAATCATTAACCCTGGAATTGTAAAAAAAATCATAACAGGGAAAAAACCTAACAATGTAACAATCATTATGTACAGACAAAGAAAATATTTATATAAATACAGAATATACATTCAATAATTATGATTATTTAGGATAAATAACATCTAAAAATAAAATAATAACAAACTTGTTTGAAAAACCAAATTTCTCTCTTTTTTTTTAAGGTACTTAAAAATGTTATTCCAAAACAAAAGGATGCCTTTTGTTTGCTTGCTGTTACTGTAACGATGTTGGTTGGTTAATTGGTGGTCGTAGTGGCAAAGGGGCAGTGTGTAACGTTCGCGTTTTGCTAAAAATTTCAATTCTCTTCAATTCTTTCCTCCTCCATCTTCATTCTGCAACACTTGTTAGTTATCTTCTTGTTATTGTTAGAACAACAAATTCATTTTTGATATGACGACGATCATCCTCTACACATACCACGATTGAGGTATTTCTTCTTTTTATCTTATTTATAATCTGTATTCGTTTCCGTCAATCACTATCTGACATCACTTTTTTTCGCTTCTTTGCTTGCTTTGGTTTCACCAGTTCCTCTTCCTAAAAAACAATTAATTAAGTTTCATGAAAAAGAATTAGAAAACCTCAATTACCTCACTGCTCTCATCCGAAGAATCTGTAATCGCTCTAGCAGCCGTCCGCTTATTGGTAGCAGCCGTCAACGTGGTATTCTTATTGGCCGGTTTCCGTCCTCGTCCTTGCGACCGACTCTTCGTCGCACTGATCTCCTCCTCCTCCTCCATCAACGCAAACAACTCACTAAACAACTTCTTCTGACTATCACTACTATTATTCTGAGCGATATTCAGCGCTTTTTGCATCGAATCCAACGTGAAAATCGCCATACAGTCATGTTTGTCGCACACTATCCGCAATTGTTCTAAATGTCCCAAAACTTGATCGGCACTCGGCACCGTTGCACTCAAACTTTTGGTCCGTTTCCGCTTATTTGGCGACGTCGACGGATATCGCGTGCTCAACAACGACGAAATCAACTCGGCCACTTTGTCAATATACTCGTCGCACCAGTACTTGATGATCGTGAACACGAACAGATCGCCACTATCACAACAAATATCGCGCGAAAACAGATACTTGATGTAATCCGCGTTCGGCTTCTCCTGCTTCAACATCAACGTGATCGCCGTGAGCGCTTCCGCATGCTGCTCGTAATCCAACTCGGTGATCAGCGGCAACACGATGTCGATCGAGACATCGTGCGCGTTCACCAACTGCCAAAAGAAGAACTGCTCAATACTCTCCCAATTCAGGCTGATCTTCAACAACGGCAAAATGTTCTCGTTCTTGAACATGACCAAATGGCCCTGCAACACTTTGCCCACCAACGTTTGCAATTGTCGCGTATCAATCGCCGATATTATCACCCGTAAAATTTGAGCATTGTTCACCGTTTGCTGCTTGAAATCGCGATACAAATCCGGCACGATCCACATCATCAATTTCGTATCGTTCACATGACACGCATACAAATCGTCAAACAAACACAGATCCAACTTTTTCTCAAGACTCGAACAGAACTCCTTGTACACACTGATCTTTAACGCACTCGCTTTCGTCAAGTCCTCCTTTTTATTCTCCGTCCGTATCTGCACTTTCAGAAAGTACAGAATCAAATAGCCGAGACCTTTGATATAGTTCGCCATTTCGGCCGTCAGCCGCACTAGAATGTCCTTGCCAGTTTCGTCTTGCTTGCCGTAGCCGTACAACGTTTTCAGCAACACGAACAACGGCGATTTAATACTGTCGACCAGGTTCTCTTCCGTTAACACTTCCGGAAACATTTCCTCCTTCAGATCGTCCTGAATGCAAGTGGCGAGATTCTTCGCAATCAGTGGCACAGCATCGTCTTCGTCCTCCAACTCGATCATTTGTTCGATAAACTCCTCCATCACCGCACACCGTTTCGGCATCTCGACTTCCGCGCTAAGTCGCACCAGAATATCACCGATAGGACCCTCGATAAAACTATCGTCGCCCTTTTCATTTTTCTCTTTCAATCGCACTTTCGACAAGGGAATATCGTCGTCGTCGGTATCGTCCTCTAAACTCGAATTTATTATCGTCAAGCCCGGATCGTCCTCTTCGTCACTAAACGCCGGCTCATTGTCTAACATAATGTGATTGTTGATATTATTCAAAGTGTGCTCGTTGTCTTGGACCATATTCAAATTGAAATCGTCCAATTTCGAGGAGCTTTCCACCGGTGACGCGGTGCAGAACTCCTTGAACGTTTCGCGCACCATGTTCCGCAACTCGCGATCGAGCTTCGAATTGTCGAACAGCGGGAGTAAAGATGGCAGCACGCGTTTGTCTAAAATTTGGCGCAACGAACAGAAGATTCCCGCGCGTACTTTTTCGGTTAAAGGCGGGTGAAAGTTTGTGATGATGCGACAGAGGAAGTCGAGTAGAGTGGCGGAGACGGCGGGATGCGAACGCATTGAGTGGTGCATGACAAGGATGGCCGGTTCAATGTTCATTATGTTGTCTTTTTCACTGTCGAAAAAGAGCCAGTCGTAGAATAGGGCCAATTTGGCGTTGGACACGGCCACACTTGATGTACAGGTGGTTAGTAGCCAACCGATTACGGCCCAGCGTGGAATTATATCGGAACACAGTAATTCATTGGTTGGATGGATGACGCCGACGATGAATCGGATTATGTCGCATCGGAGACTTTGCGATTCGGGCGTTGCCAAGTATTGTCGTTGGAACCAGTCTTGGTATCTGGAAAAATTTAAAAAAAATTTAATCATGATAAATTTCACTGTAATTTCATTGTGGTATTGTAGTGCATTTACCACTACAATACCACAATTAGATTTCCCTAGAAATTTTTATGTTTTGGATGAATTATGCTCTTATTTTCGATTTTTTTAGAAAACCGCAATTACAAAAATAATTTGTATTCAAATTTTACACTGGGTAGCAATAACAATTTTTTTTAATTTTGATTTTTTTTAAAAATTAGAAACTAAATTAATTAAAAATTCATAAAAAAAACTCTTCTAACTTTTGTAGAATATTAAAATATTAATACATAAAATAAACTAGGTCAATATCTTGAAAAACAAAGTCATAATTACTTCTCTCGTAGAGGAAGTATTGTATTCATGAAAAAAAAAATTTCTCCAAATTTCACTTTTTTCTACTTAATTGAATGCGTAGATTACGAAAATCATATTCACTAATTTCCGTCTGTCGGTCTGTCTGTCGGTCTGTCGGTCTGTCGGTCTGTTCGTTTCTTTAAACCGCTATATTTCGGAATCTACTGACCCGATTAAAGCAAAATTTGCGTCCTTTTTTTCTACCTGCCCACTGATTAGGTCAAAGGAAAAAAAGTTAGGAAATTCTCAAGGACCTGCGCATTATTGGCCAAAAACATGCCAAAAACAGCAAAATCGGTGCATCCACTTAATCTTCTAAAGTTGCAGACCGATTTTGACCAAATATTAAACATATGTTTCGTGTATACCCCAAGTGGTGAATGCTTTCAAAAAATCTGTAGTTTTTTTAAGGGTTGACTTTTTATTAAGGGTTGAAGGGTCAAAAAGTTGTAAAAATGCATAAGTTGTAACGTAAATATCTGCCAGGAGGAATATTTTATTTGAACCAAATTTGGCATACATATTAGGAATACATTGAAGCAAATGCTGGTAAAAGTTTCATCCCCTAAAAATGAACCCTAGTGGCCTGTTGGGTCTTTAAATTAATTGTTCAAAAGTTGGCGGTGTTTTTATTTTTATATGTCAGCATAACTCACCATTTTCCGTCAGTAATTTTATATATTTTCACATATTGAGTAACTAAAAATAATTTACGACCCTAACCACACACCCCCACCCCCCAAATATACAGTTTGAGTTATATGGATCGGATTTTCTTCATATTAGATTTCTACTATACATTTAAAACAGATTTAAGAATAATCTAATTAAAAATAATATGCGACCCTTATTTTTCAACTTCAACCCTTAACATACCCTTTACTGTCAAAATGTTCGGATTTCTTTCAAATTTGGTAGTAGTAATTTTAACATATTTAACTTATCATTACTTATTTAAATTAATTGAAGTTAGGCTAGACCTACATTTTACAATTGTAACCCCTAATACCCCCCTCATAGTTAGAATTGACAAATTTATTTAAATTTTAGTATATATAAACGAGAGAAGTACTGTGGAATCTCATTTCCAGCGAATTTTTATTTCCATTTGGAAAACAATTCACCCTCAAATTAAATTTTATTTTAATTACAGTCAATTAGTTTGTAAATATCAAACATTTCGGTAGTCCATTTAATTTTTTCGGTCATTTGTGCCCAATCTAAAAAGTATGCGCCTTTTGAATGATTGATTCGAATCGATATTGAATTTACAGCTGCAGATTCTCAAGTTGCGTTCAAAACTAAATGCACCATCGAGCTTTTTAAAAAACTTTCAAAGTACAGCTTAAGTGAAAGTTTTGTTAAATTGCCTGCATAAATAGCAACAATATTAATTTTATCAAACAACGTTAGTACTGTTGCAAAGAAAATAATGTTTGCCAAGTTCCAGAAAGCGTCATAGTATACAAGTAGAAAAAAATATGGGTGGAAAATTAATTTAGTTGAAAACTTTGCAATTACTTAGTCGGTAATGACACAAGCTACGAACTTTCGTATGCTAGTGTTTATTAGCATTAAAAATATATTTAGCAAACAAAGTTGATTAATGTAAGATAGAATGTTTATTGTTATAAAATAAAACTGGAAACGAATTCATCGTTTTGTGATGTCAATCTAAAATGAATTAATTACACTGGTAATTAAAGACCTGCATAATATTCGAAAAACTACAACTAAAACGTGAAACTGCTGTTTATTTATTCAATTAAGACGTAGAGCTAAAATTAGCGCACACTTTTACCCAATTATAAATAACTTTAATTATCCGGCATATAATTGTTAGCGATTTACCACCATCTATCGGATGTTGGCGGACTCTTGAGAGATTCATGTGGGCCACGGGAGGGAGAAACGGCATTCGGGAGAAAACGGTCGAACAAGAAGGACGTGCATTAGCATTTTGTATTTGAGCTTTTCGAATAAGAATAATAAATTCACTTTATAATTTGAAATCGGTGTGTTTATTATAGAGCAGCGGTAGGATTCACCTCGTTTAATCCGATAAAGTAAATGAAAGTGTGTGTTATAAACAATTGCCTGTGTAAAAGAATTTTTATTGAACAAAGAAACACGTGGTGCGGAAAAGTACCGTACAAACTTTGTGCAGTTTTAAACATTGTGTTCATAGAGAAATACGTTCTCTAACTAAATTTGCATTCAGATCAATACGTTGATTCAAATTTAGTGTCAAAATGGGCAAACGGTCCGCAAATAAACGTTATCATTCATCCGATTCTGATGATGACTCAGACGGAAACTTTCGCAGACGGCGAGAGAGACAAGGTGGGCCAGCTTTGGTAAGAAATCGACGTGATGGTTCTGAAAAACGATACACGCCACCAAAACAAAACGAAAGTCTTACTACAAGTACAGAAGAAAGCACGGCCGACCGAATTAAGAAATTAGAAGACTTAGTTTCAAAATTGTCAAACCAGGTTTCAAATGAAAACACCCAAAACGATTCAATGGGAATAATTTCGTACAGAACTGCTGCTGATTGCATTCCGGAATACGATCCGGCAGATAAGAAAATGACAATTTCCAAATGGATTAATAAAATTGACCAACTGGGGAAAATTAACGGTTGGAACGATCGAATTATGATTCAACATATGCAAAATCGTCTAACCGGTGTAGCTAGAACCTGGTACAATAACCTCACAACATATAATTATACGTGGAGCGAATGGAAATCTTTGCTGAAAAAAACGTTTCCCGAACACAAAGATTTTGCAGACCTTTTGCAAACTATGATGAATAGAAAGAAATTATACGACGAATCATGGGCAACATATTATTTTGACAAACTAGGGCTAATTAGGGCTTGCGAAATTAGCGAGAAGAACGCGGTTTCATGTATTATTGCTGGAATAAGTGACTCGCTCATTAAAACTGGAGCAAAAGCAGGGCGTTACGCAAGTCCTGAAGAACTGTATTCGGAATTTTTAGTAACTCTACCTGCAACTACTGATGGGAACAAAGAAAATAGAAGTGGAAACCGAAATCGAGAACTAGTAAACAGGGTGAGTTCAAGATTATTTTCACGCGATAGAGTACATCCGCACAAAAGTAACGATTACCACAAACATGAAGAAAAGAAGAAATGTTTCAATTGTTCCGAAATCGGGCACCTGTCGAGTAAATGTTCGAAACCTAGAAAAGAATGTAGCAACTGCAAACTATTAGGACATTTAGCGATAGATTGTCGTAGACCGAAAGTACCTTCGAAAATATCATTGAAAGCTACATGCTCGAAAAAGGAGCCATCAGATCAAACTAACCAATGTTATTACATGAACTGCGAGATAAATGGGAAACAGTTTTGTGCATACGTAGATACTGGTTGTTCAGGAGTGCTAATTCGCCTCACTACTAGCAAGGAACTTGGTTTAAAATTGGAACCATGCCCTCTCATAATAAACGGTTATGGCAACGGAAAAGCAACACCTGTTGGAAAAGCACTCATTCACATTAAGGTTGACCTAGCAGAAGACGACGTGGAAGCATATGTGGTTGAAGATTGGGTGCAAACGGTGCCTGTACTTATTGGACAGATATTTATCAACAAGGATAAAACTGTTATTATAAAGCAAAACGAACTGCGAATCTTTAACGATGACATGTTTGCAACCACCGAGTACAACAATCTTCCTCTAAAGAAAGTAACACTCCATTCAAAGGACATTGCAGTTATTCCACCAAATTCGATAGGCTTCATTTCAGTAAATTGCAAGGAGGATTACACTGGTGACGTTTTCATTGAGTCACAGGTAAGGACGAATCCATTTAAAGAACATTTTATATCGCCATGTATAATGTCATGTCCAAACGGTATGATTTCAATCATGAATTCGTCCAAACACGCGATAACTTACAAGCCTAGTCAAGTAATAGCTCGTGGTACGATTTGTGAATACGAAAATCCAATAGAGAAAAGAAGCGTATCGGTATTAAGTACGGAAACGATCAAACTGTTTGAAATGTCAGACATTGAACCCCAATTATGCGACTTAAACGATGAATATAAAAAGCGTCTTCTAGATTTGCTTAATGAATATCGCTGTTGCTTTGCAATGAATACTAGCGAACTTGGAAAATGTTCGGGGGCTGAAATTGCAATTAAACTAATAGATGATAAGCCAATCACATACAGACCTTACAGACTTTCTTATAATGAACGTGCTTCAGTTCGAGATATTGTTGATGATCTACTCAAAAATGAGATTATCAGAGAAAGTGAGTCTCCTTATTCGAGTCCTATACTACTCGTAAAGAAAAAAACTGGTGAGTTACGCATGTGCGTTGACTATCGCGCTTTGAACCAGAAGACGATAAAAGATTGTTATCCACTACCGAGAGTTGACGAACACCTTGATCGACTTGCAAACTGTTCATTTTTCACTAGTCTGGATTTAGCTTCAGGCTATCACCAAATACCAGTTGCAGAAGACTCTATTGCCAAAACTGCATTTATCACACCGGACGGACATTATGAATATTTACGAATGCCATTCGGTTTAGTCAATTCTCCAGCTATATTTCAAAGAACAATGAACAGAGTTTTGGGACCACTACGATTTACGCAAGCACTTGCATATATGGACGACATACTCATACCATCTTCTGATTTTGAGTCAGGATTGATTTTCTTAAGAAATGTTCTAGACGAGTTTAAAGAAGCTAATTTGACGTTACGGTTATCAAAATGTTCATTCTTTAAGACAAAAATAGAGTATTTGGGACATGAAGTCAGTAAAGAGGGAATTCGACCAGGGATCGGAAAAACAAAAGCAGTTGAACAGTTTCGCGTACCTAAGAACGTCCATGAAGTTCGACAATTTACAGGACTGACCGGTTATTTTAGAAAATACATTCAAAATTACGGTACTATTGCAAGGCCATTGACAATGTTAACACGAAAAGATGTAGTATTTGAATGGGGCAGTGAGCAACAGAAAGCGTTTGATCTACTAAAACATAAATTAATAAACAGACCAGTACTTGCACTTTACAATCACGAAGCTGAGACTGAAGTTCACACCGATGCCTCAAAATGGGGAGTCGGAGGAATACTTTTACAAGCGCAGAACGATTCGTCACTTCGACCGGTCTTATATTTCAGTAGGCAAACATCAAAAGAAGAACAAAGATACCATTCATACGAGCTCGAGACTTTAGCAGTGGTAAATTCTTTGAAAAATTTTAGAGTATATTTACTAGGGATTAAATTTAAAGTCGTTACTGATTGTAATGCATTGCGGACAACCTTAACTAAACGCGATTTAATACCACGAATTGGACGTTGGTGGTTAACTACATTAGAGTACGACTTTAGTGTCGAATATCGGGCCGGTACAAAGATGTGCCACGTAGATGCTCTAAGTAGGAATCCAGTCGAAAGTCATGAGGAATATGACCAAGTGGACATTCTTAGCATCAACCTAACAGACGACGATTGGGTATTAACTGTTCAGCTACGCGACGAACGTTGTAAGTACATTAATGAAGTATTACATCGGAAACCTGTTGATAAAGAGGAGAGATGTATTCACGACGAATACAAACTTCAAGACAATAGGATTTATCGTAAAACACCTAGTGGGCTAAGGTGGGTCATTCCAAAGCACGTACGACGACAAATTGTGATGGAGAATCATGACAATAAGGGTCATTTTGCCGTTGACAAGACGTTTGAGCTAATAAGTCAAAGCTATTGGTTTCCAGGCATGCGGAGGTATATAAAGAGGTACGTGAGCTCTTGCTTAAAATGTTTATATAACAAAAGTCAAAGCGGTAAAAAGCCAGGTTTTCTGAACCCTATTGAAAAGAGCTCCACACCTATGGACACAATTCATGTCGACCATTTGGGGCCATTTATAAGAAGCAAGCAGAAAAAACTCATTTTTAATTGTAGCAGTAGAAGCGTTCACAAAATTTACGCTCATAAAGGCCGTTCAAAGTAGCAAAGTAGGTCCTGTGATCAAGTTCCTAGAAAATATATTTAATATGTTTGGAGTCCCTAGACGAGTCATATGCGATAGAGGGGCCGCATATACCAGTAAGCAATTTGTTGCTTTTACGCAAAACAACGGCATTAAGACGGTATATAACGCTACAGCAACTCCAAGAGCTAATGGGCAAGTGGAGCGATTTAATCGTACAATTTTAGAGAGTATAATGGCTTCTATGGGTCAGAATGAAGAAACGTGGGACAAAGTAGTACAAAAGGTACAATTTGGCATAAACACGACAGTAAACGCTACGACAAATAAGTCACCATACGAATTGCTTATGGGTTTTAGGCCTAGACATCCAGACGATGCATTCTTGCAGACAACTGTTACGGTGGATGCCCCTAGAAAAAGTTTAGACGAACTTCGGCAAAAGGCCGATAAGCAGATTAAATTTAAACAAGAACAACAAAAACGAAGATACGATTCTAAACGATGTTGTCCGAGAAAATATACAATCGGTGAACATGTTCTAATACGTAGAAACGTTGTAGGAAACGACGGGAAAAGTAGAAAAACGATGCCTAAATACGATGGGCCGTTTATAGTGACGGCCGTATTACCGCATGACCGGTACTATATTGAGGATATACCTGGATCGTATAGATCTCAGAAACCTTACAAGGGGGTTTGTCCGGTAGACAAAATGAAATTATTTCTTACAGAAATAAGTGATTCTGATACAGACTCAGATAAAGATGACGACGGTTCTGAAGGTGAGCCGGATTAGGATTCTCACGAGAGTCAAAACTAAACGATGATTTAATACGTGCTCAATTGATTCCATGGAATCTTGAGGTTTCTTTTGCAGCTCTTATACTACAAAATAATAAATATTCAACAATTAAAATGTTTTGTGATTTACAGTTACTGAAAATGACACGGTGGTCTGCGAGGACGCAGAGCAAGGGTAGCCTGGCCGAATCTGTTAGCGATTTACCACCATCTATCGGATGTTGGCGGACTCTTGAGAGATTCATGTGGGCCACGGGAGGGAGAAACGGCATTCGGGAGAAAACGGTCGAACAAGAAGGACGTGCATTAGCATTTTGTATTTGAGCTTTTCGAATAAGAATAATAAATTCACTTTATAATTTGAAATCGGTGTGTTTATTATATAATTATCAATTTTTTTTTCTTCGTGTTTAACTAATCTAGTAATGCTATTGGCCTAATTATATTACGCGACTAGATTAAACCACAAAATCGTTTGTTTTGCTAAAATGCTTGCACTATTTATTGCTAATACTGTAATTAATTATCTTGTGAAACATTCAATTAATCTATCCGAGTACGAAATAAAAAATAAAATAAAACGTTATGCAAGTCGTTTTATTGTCGATTCATTCACGTAATTCTCTGTCGCATCGAAGTAGAATTGCGAAATAGCGAATTTATTTGGAGAGCAAAAAATTAGCCGTTAATCAATAATTAACAAACTTTTAATTGTCGTCACAATTTCCTTTTTATTTTTTCACGCCATAATTTATTTCTAATCTCAATAAAATTAAAATCGTCATGCATGTTGGTTATGATTAAGGATTAAAGTACAGTTTAAAATATATAAACCAATGACTAGACCACTAGTATGAAATCAATCGGATATTGTCGAGTTTAAACTACAGTTAGCACGTTTAAACGGAAGTTTCTAAAATGCTTCGTTAAAGTTCAATAAAAACAATATAAACATGACCTACAATTAATAATAATCAAAACAATTACTTCTTTCCCACACATTATGTAGAAATTCTTATTAGTTTTATTAATGTAGCCAAACTTGTTATTGTAGAAGAAACGTATATAAAAATCCAATCACGAGTTCAAATGTACATTTGTAATATACTGGATAAAAACCGTTGATTTTATCAAAACAATTAGAAGTAAATAAGTCGGTTAATTCAAATTAAAAGTACCCTTAAGGGATGCCGCCGTATTATGCAAATTAGGGGCACATTATACATAAATTTAATGAACATGCAATTTAATAGAAGGAAAAATGGGGCTTGATTTTTTTTAAAAATCCTTGAATGTTCTGAAACCGAAGTGTGAATTTTGAAATTTCACCCTGACATTGAATTATAAATTAATATAATATAATTGATAGTTTAAATAATAGTTTGTTATTATATTTAATTTGTTTATTTATTTATTTAGCTATTGTGAAGTTATTTGAGTATATTATTTGCGATATAAGTTAATTATTGATAATAAATTAAAATAAAAAATTCTCAAAAATTTTCAAAAAAAAAACCCAAAAACCAGAATTACAAAAATTGTAAAAGAAAAGAAAATTCACATTACCTTTTGTGATTGCCGAACCGAACTTGCGACGTGAGAAAAACGAGTTTCCTTTCCATCTCCGGCGTAAGCCTCGACTGCAAAAACCTGCGCGACGTCCTGATCTGCATCAACTGCAAGACGCCTGCAAACGTCGGACTAAGCGTCTTCGGCGTAATCAACATATCCCTCCACAACTGATCGAATTCGGGTATCCTAGCTACATTCTGCAACAATCTGACTAAATCCCGGCCGATCACTAAACAGTCTTGAAATCGTTCTCGCATGATACTAATTAAAAAATTCACTTCTTTCTGTCTTAAATTGGCTAAGTAAGGCGCATGATGGTCTTCAATGAGTCTGAGATACGTATAAACAACCGAGGCGATCAACAACGGGAACTTTTCGAGCCAGCTTTTGTAGTCGATGAACACGTCGAGCAACGATTCGATAAGCGTAATATTTTTCGGGGAGATGTCGCCACCGGCCGCATGTCTCAACAAGTTCCAGCACAAATTATCCACACTAGTCACTGCATTTTTGATCATCTCCCGTAGGAACCACACCAATTGCGCCTTGACCACATCGTTGAATCGCAGATATTTGTCGAGCACCAATTGGGACAAGTAGGTGACGACTAGGCTGAAGCCGTCGCGACTAATTAAGGTTAAGTCGCGATAGCTTTTCGGGGCGTTTTGGGGCTCGGTGAGAATAGTGACTAAAAGACCGAACGACACTTCCTCGTATCCTTTCTCCTTCAGCAGTGCTTTGTTCAATGCTTCGTGTGCATCTTTATCGCTTAGTCCAGCTGTTACGCTTTGCAGGAATTGATAGCTGCGGTCGAGTTTCTGAAAAATTGAAAATTTCTTACTAGTTTCGTCAAATTTTGAATTAGCCGCCATGCGACTACTGTCAGCAGTCAAATACAAATAGAAGAAGAAGGCAGGGCGAGATTCACAATGGCGGACAAAGCACCATCGTTTTGCTAATAATATGATTTCAATTGATTTACCTCTTCGAATTCGTCTTTCGTTTCCACAGGAGACGTTAAAAATAGCCGTGAGATGGGTATTGGCTTTGCTTCCATGTCGTAGAATCGATATGAACGGCTGCTATAATTTTCGCACTGTTGACAAATACAGGAGGGTCTGCATCGTCCCCGTCCTCGGAAAATGTTTGTGAAAATCAAGCGCGCACTCATATATACGGGCATACAAATCCGAACTTGCCCGAAGTGCCGCTACTTCGGATGGCTTCGTTTGCTATCTAACAATTTTTGAATGAATTAATAATATATATTGCAGCTTGATTTTTTGCTTTTTTACTTTCAGTTTCATGTATTCAAATAATGATGCACTTGATATTCTAATATTACATTTTCATATTTTAATCGAAAAATTTCAATGGCAAAAATACGCATTTTCCCTGCAATTAATTAATAACTACATAATACTAGCCTGCTGTTTTGCTTTCCTATAATACTCCTAATTAAACTATTTAATTGCAACTTATAGTTTGTTCATTACCGTAATTGTTTTAATTATTATAGCTTTATCAGTTCAAATTTACCGCTATAAATTACTACCAACTTAAACTTAGTAGTGCACATTTTTTTACGTTTACTTTTAATAAAAGTAGTTAATCTTATTAAACTTATACGCATCTATCTTTTAATGTATTATTAAACTCATACATAATGTGATTTCCTTTAATATATAATTATAAAAAATGTTATTGTATTATAATTGTAACCAAAATAACCAAATATCCCTAAATTAGCAATGGGTGTGTTTGTGTGTCACTGTCAGCTGTCACATTTCTTGACAATGCGTTCGACTGTCCGTAGTTTTTTTACTTTTAGTAGTTTTAATTAATTAATTAGTGAAAATTACATCTTGCAAACTCATTACGTAATAGATAAGACTGTAATTAAAGTGCCTCAATTCGTTTTCCTATGAATTATACGCGTTAATGTGATAAAACCACAACATGAGTTTTTACGGGTTTTTCAAACGAAAACCAAATCGCGAGGAAAATAACACAGCAGCTGTTATCGGGACACCCACAAATGTAAACCATGATATTCATGTAACCGTGAACGCTGAAGGTATTTTGACGGGGCTTCCATCAGCATGGATGCGACAAATTGGTACACAAATCACCAAGGATGAACAGAAAGATAATCCACTTATCGTCAAACAAGTGCTTCAATTCTACAATTATTCAATCAAGAAGCAGGAAAATGACGTGCAAGGCTTCAAACTGTTCACCGAAGATGACATTATCGAGGAATCCAAGGAAATCGACCTTTATATGCATTCCAAAGATGCACACAAAAGCAAAGAAGCTCTCATTGACGATTTTCCAAACAGGTAAGCTTGATTTCCATCAATTTATGGTAAAAAATACTATTTTTCTATTTAAATTATTAGATCTTCCGTTCCGCCTGCAATCCCAGCTCGCAGCCACCTCAACAAAACCAACAACCTCACTAAAACCAAGCATTTAGCCAAAAGCACCGAAAACCTATCGCTAGACGACGACATAATCGAACTCCGCCGCAAATCCGACTTCTCCGACGACACGTTCATCCGATGTCAAACCGGCCTAAGCGACGACGACTACATGCTAGAAATTAAGAAAATCTGCAACCCTTGCGACCCGTTCGAGTTCTACGATCGCAGCAACAACGACTTGGGTTCGGGAGCTTCAGGTATAGTTTTCTCCGCTACGGATATCGCCACCGGCAAATTAGTCGCAATCAAAGACATCGACATGACGCGACAACACAAAAAGAATCTGCTCCTAAGCGAGATTAGGATAATGAAAAATTTCCGCCACCATAATTTAGTGAATTTTCTGGACGCGTTCGTCGTGTACGACACGCATTTATGGGTAGTTATGGAACTGCTGGAAGGCGGTCCGTTGACGGACGTTGTAACGGAGACGGTGATGAAGGAAGGGCAGATAGCGGCCGTTTGCTACGAAGTGTTGCAAGCGATCGATTACTTGCACGAGCGGAACACTATTCATAGAGATATCAAGTCTGATAATGTGCTGTTGGGGATGGATGGTGCGGTGAAGGTGACCGATTTCGGGTTCTGTGCGAATGTGATTGGGAACGAGCAGCGCGAGACGATGGTGGGCACGCCGTTCTGGATGGCGCCCGAAGTCGTCACGCGTCAGAAATACGGCAAGAAAGTGGATATTTGGTCGTTGGGGATTATGATTGTTGAGATGTTGGAAGGTGAGCCGCCGTATTTGAAGGAGCCCCCCATTCGGGCGCTTTATTTGATCACGGTGAATGGTCGGCCGCAGATTAAGAATTTTGCGTCGTTGTCGCAGAAGTTGCAGTATTTTATCGATCGTTGTCTGCAAGTGGATGTTGATAAGAGGGCGACTGCTGCCGAATTGTTGGAGCATCCGTTTTTGGATGTGAGGATGGAATTGAGGACGCTAGTGCCGTTGATTCGGGCTGCCAAAAAGATTTTGCATAAGACGTAGAAATGGTTGGATTCGGTCCAGGTTTTATGCAGCTTTAGGTTAGTGTTCGATTCTTTGATTATTAAGCAGATCCGGTTATTGTTAAGTTTGATTGGAGATTAGGTTTTAATATTGTGGAAGAAATTTGGCATTTTCTAGAATTATTTTCAAAAGACTACTACTTACAGGAAAATAAGACTCTTATTGTGATTTAGTTTTTAACTAACAATCAGATGATTAAATGCAAATTTTGTAGGTTTAAGGCGGTTAGGGTTTTTTCTTTAGGCATATTTAAAACATTTTGCATTTACATAGAAAACTTTATTATGGTTTTTTGTCGTGATTTACATTTAAGGAAAAAGCCTAGTCCCAACTTAGTACTAGTATTACATGCATTTTAAAAAATTGTTAAACATAGTTTTTATGTATTTTATACCAAAAAAATTGGGTCCAAAAGCTTGTTTACTTATAAACATATTTTTATAAGAAGAAACTTTTATATATCTATATATATTTACAAAAAAAAACCTATAAATGTAATTATAATTAAAATGAGATCGTTTCAATCTACCAAGAATCCACGAGGTATCGTCCTTCGCGCGTAAGAACCTGAAGCGCTTCTTCAGCCTGTCCCACATGCATATCAGCAAATTCCGTAAAAATGAATATCAAAGCATGACGAACATCTTTCCCCACGGTTTTCGGATTACCGCAAACATAAAGCACTGCTTTCTTGGTCAACAAATAGAAGACCAACTCGGCTCCATTCTGCCTCATACTGTGTGTAACGTAAATCGGCTTGTCCTCGTCGCGCGAGAAAGCCATATACAACTCGGTTAAGCAACCAGGAGTTGTTGTCATCAATTCAAGCTCATTCTGGAACAAATAGTCCCTATCCGAATAGCGAACTCCGTAATACAGAAAGGCTTCGCCCAATTCCTGTCCGCCTTTCAGCAAATAATAGCGATGTCGCAAGAAACTCATGAACGGAGCGATTCCCGTTCCAGTGGCGATCATTATAATCGGCTTAGTGACATCGGTCGGAAAGCGGAACGCGGAAGGTTCGCGCAAATAAAACGGAATGGACTCTCTGCAATTTTTGAGAAAGGTCGTGCAAACACCTTTTAGTTGCGAATCGTCGGATTTATGATCCACGAATGTGATCCCGACTTTCTGGTGTCTCGAAAGTGGCGACGTAGTAATTGAGTATGGTCGCGGTAGCAGCGGTTTCGAGAATTCGAGAACGGTTTCAATCGGCGGATTGCACGACGGGAATTTATCGAGAAACATTTGTAAAGTTCTTACTTCTTCGAGGAGTTCAACGTAGGCTGGGGATCCAGGAGAAGAGAAGATTTTCATCAAATAATCTGCTTCGTCGCAAGTTTCAGTGTACATGATGAGGGCTCGCAAGAAACGCTGGAATTTAATGCATTGTTAAATATTGTCTACCATTTATGATTGAATATAATACCTTTTTCAAAACAAAGCGCAAATCAATGTTAAATGTGAACACCTCGTGCAAACAACCAACTGTCGGCAAATGATTCGGAATATTTTGCCATTTCTTGGGATTATCCGGCAAAACTTTCAACTTGAAAGTTGTGAAAGCATACTCTTTGTAATTCAGTCTTGATATTAGTCTCTTAACTTCGTCGGGATTGTTTTCCGGTAACACGCCAATAGTATCGCCGGGAAGATAATCGAAACTTGTAAAATCTTCCATCGTCATACTACCAGAGAGGGCGCCCTGTTAATTGAAGTGTGCAATAGTTGATTGAATATTTTTAATTGTATAGGGTGTAAATTACCTGTTGCAATGAAATAGATAGAGAGTAGACTGAACTCTCATCGTCAACAGCATGTTCATCGAAATTGGTGACAGGTGCTAGAATTGGTTGGCTTTTCTTGAACGGCAATACACTTCGAGATCGCAATGTTTTGTCCTGAAAGGCAACAAAACATGTTTTATTAAGTTATTAATAGTTTTGAACAACTTGCTATGTAGTCATGGTATAGTTTTTCTTTGACAAATTCAATATCTAGCGATTTTACGTAGCTGGGTGAAGACATGTTTGCGGTTTATAACCTCACTTTATACCAACTGTTGAAAATGATTGCTGCACATGACATTTAGTTTGACATGTTTTGATATGATCTTCTATCAAATCTAGTTAGCGATTTTAACAAATTACAATCAATCGAACTGCATTAACAGAAATAATGCAATTTGATTTGCAAATGGTAAGAACTGTTTATACTAATATTAATTTAATTATTTGTTTTAGGCTGAATTTTTATGAAAACCTGAAATTCGATTATTAACCTTCATAATTATACGGGTTACAATTTGTAATTAGTGAAGCATAATGTAGATCTTGGGTAAACCAATATTACTATATTGGTTTACCTAATGCAGAAGCGAGCGTAATTATTAGTTGGCCGCAATTAGGTATATAATTCATAATTCGCAAGTGCGGCTTGAATTTACTTCTAGTACATTGCAGCTACTGTAATTACTAAAGGCAAATTCATTCCGTTAATTTAAATCACAAAATTGTGATTATTGTCATTAATTCGGATGTCAAATTCAAACTTGCCGCTGAAATGCAATCCGGAACCAGCCGCCATACTTCTTCTAGCTTATTTAAATTTGTTATTCAAAACTGATACCATTAATATTCACTAGCTTTAAACTGGGATAATTAATATCAAATTACAATTTAATTAAATTTCCAAGCAAATTAAACCAATGACGACAACACACGAAGACTACCGAAGCCAATTCGCAGCCATGGCGCCAAACTTGATTATCAATACCATCTCTACTTTCATAAAACCATTTCAACGAACCGAACGTGGAAACTCCAATTCAAATGCTACAAAGAAAAATGCGCTAAAAATTAATCAGCCCTTAAAACCGCTTGATAAAAGTGTTAAATCAAAGAAGTGTAAAAGTTGAGTTGAGCAGTATGTGGTGAAGTAGGCCTTGGCCGGTGCGCGTCGCAGCGGTTGTTATTGGTTGCAAATGGAGTGCGTTGTTCAACTGCTAAACAGGAACGTCGCCATTGTTGTTCAATAAAATACGTCTTAAACGCAACGAAAAATCGACATTGCAGCATTAAAAAACGTGCAAATTGTCAAGCTTTTGCAGTAAATTCGATGTGCTCAAACGCAGTGAGAAGGAAATACAGCGTTCGTGAACCGTGCTAATAAGTGCTGGCTGTGGTGCAATGTTTGTTAGGTGCGTTTTCTGCTGTCTATCATCGTTTAGTTCGTTCTACGTTTCGTAAGCTTCAAACTCCCCGTCACGTGGACCAGACCAGACTCTTCTTTGTGCTGGACAAATCTTCAACAGCCGAAAAAAGGTATAATATTACGTGTGAGTGTGGATGAAAATGTGGCGAATTTGCGATCAAAGTGTCGTTAAATTAGTGTGCCCTAGTAGCATTTTAATTACTCACTTGTATGATTTCGATGTGGAATTAGCCGGTGACTGTTTGATTTTTGCATTAGTGTTTTAGTGAAATAGTAGATAGTAATGTTTCCAGATTTAATTTAACGCGGTAAAACAGCTTAAGAAAATATTAGGAATTCCGATTTGAATTATTGCATGTGGCCGTATAGTTTATTACTCGGTTTATTATTAATTGGATTTAATTTAGGATGGATTAGCGTAAGCTGGGTTGATTTTAGCAAACCAGCTTTTAAGCCGGTAGTTCAATTAAAGCAATTTTTCTTTGGTAGTTATTGATTTGATGCACTTAATTCGGTTTAATTAAATTGTTTGTGTTCGCGCGATTATTTTGAATTCGCGAACGTTCGCGAATATTCACTAATATTCGAATATAACGACTTTTTGATTGCGAGTTATAATTAAAAGGTGTTAAATAGTTAACGATGACTATACAAAGACGGTAAAATAAGTTGTGACACTCATTAATTACTTCTAGCACTTAATTAGGCACATATAAATTAAAACCCAATTATCCGAGTGCAAAATGCATCATCGATTAGAATTTTGTTGCACTTAATTAACGTCTTCTAAAATTTGCTTATTGTTTGATATGCAATATTTATTAATTTGACTATGACCTTGACCATAATAACAGTTTAAATTGCATTATAATAGTAAATACCAGTCAGGTAATTTTTTATCCTAGACAGCAATTTTTATAACAGATTTTACAGACGATTATGTAATCTATTGTAGCATTTCAAAATTTTTGCCCACTTGAATTGAGAGCGATGCAAATTTTGGCGCCTGTTTTTATTTTGAGTGCATTTGATGCTGATGATAAGGCATTTATTATTTAATAAAATAATCGAAAGCACGTTTTATTTTGAGCTTAGATAATGGAAATTTAATATTTTGTTGTTATATACTATTTATTTTTCGATTTAAAATGAGCGATTTAAACAATTTAGCACCGCCACTTTCAATTACTACGTTAATTAGTCTAGATTCTATTTTATTTATACAAGAAATGTGATTGGTGATTCTAGAATTACATAATGTTGCACAAAAATTTACTAAATATCATTACATAAAGAAAAAAAGTGTTTTCTCTTACAACTACAGCGCAGATAAAAATTGTTGCATTTTCCTGTTGATAGTTTGTCTCGGTTTACTAATGAACGACGTTTTCTGAAATACAATTTAGAATGGCAATTCCAATTTCACTGCTCTATTAATTAATTATTCATTATCTTCGTCAAATATTTATACAAAAAAGTTACGGCTTCAAATGTGCATTATGCAGTAAAAAGGTCATTCTCCTATAATTTTAATACAGGGGTTCTTGAAAATTAAATTTTAAAATAGCCCACTAGATTTAAATTTTTTAGCATAATAATCTAGTAGCTATTGCAAAAGAACCATATTGTTTCCATAGTGCTTATTACGGGTGTATATTTGAATTTATGTCGATTTAATCGAATGTTTAATTATCACGTTCTAATCGTCGAAATTTTAACCAGTGTATTTTTAGTGACATGAGGAGCCACTGCATGTAACACTGGATGAATGGGATTGCGTACAGCCTCGGTGAGGCGTCCCCATGTGGCGGTCATGGCCCCAGCCCTAACCGACTCATCGCAACCTACCAATTTTAAGCTCGTCTCACCGGAAGAAGCCCACCTCGAACTCGCATCGCCTATCAACAATTTCCGTCGTCCATGTGTACAACAACAGCTGAAGAGAAAACCTTTGCCTGATTCTAGTGGTGCCTCGGACAACACTTTAACGAACCCGCCGCCACCCTGTATAATGAGTAGTCCATTGCCTATGGCCGACGAGCAAACCATGGGTCTTCACAAATCAACCGCCGGACTCGACGACTTGCACGACAAATCGAAAGCGAGCAGCGATGTCGATCAGCTATTCGCCGACGATCTGCTGCAAGCGTTCAAATCGCACAACGACAATCTCGATGTGTTTTCCACGCCGGGCGAATTGACCAGCTTGGAGCGGGAATTGCTCGACGATGTCGGCAATATGATGAACCTTTCGCTGAACGAGTCCGAATTGGAGGCGGAGGTCGATTTAAAGGAATCTCAAGCGCAAAATGACATTGGTTTCTTGAGGAAGCGCAATGTGTCGCTCGAACGGCAATTGGACTTTTTGCGAAGACGTGTTGCCAAGTTGCAGACCAAACGTATGGGCCAGCATATTAGTGACGAGATTGTGGGGGTGTTCGAGTATGTGAATGGGTCGCTTAAGCGCGATGCGACAAGTGCGGAGGCCGATGTGTCGAAGCCGATGTCCGTTGGCGCGGCTAAGATATTGACGCGTAAGTTGGAGATGACCAGTGCCCAGCAGGCGATTAATGCCGGACGGCAAAAGCCGAGTGCCAGGTATTTTGGGTCGGGTTCCTTGGAATCGACATCGACATTCCGGAGTAGTTTGAATGGGACGATTAGTGTGCCGCTTTGGCCGGTTGAGCGGAAGAAAGAGTTGGCCAAGGTTGCGGGTATGTTGAAAACTGAACTGTGTATAGTGCAAAATAATTTTGACTCTGAGGCGACTGACAGTAGTTCGGGTGGTGAGAGCTGTGATGAAATGCAAACTTATAATAATAACCACCAGCAGTACCTTAGTATGTAAGTAGTAGTTTTAAGATTTTTTCCAAAATAGTAAAAAATTCCAAAATAGTAAATTAATATTTTTAAAGCTCAATTCTAAAGTGAAGACATATTTATTTCTCGATAAAAGCGCTTTAAATATTTAATATGATGAAAGTCGATTAAATTTTTATTTTCCCGCTCTTCCTTTATGTTCCAACTTTTTTAATAAAAATAAGTAACTTGTTTATTAAAGTTGCCTATATTAACGGCGGCACCCTCTTAAGTAATGAACCTTTAAAAATCAAATAAAAGGATCGTCACATTGTACACAACATAATCAAATATTATTTACTCAAGCATTTCGATTCATTTTTTTTCATATCATGCGAGTTTTTATTAATTAATTGTGCAGCATATAAAATGTTGTTAATCTAGTTTATAAATGAATCAGTTGCGCAATATTCATGGAAGCATTTTTTTTTTCGTTCAATAACTGCTGTTCATACAAATATGTCTTTATAGCTTAATCTCGCTATGATAATATTATGAATTTCAGAATTTATGACCAACTACAATAATAGTCTAGCTAATTAAAACCATAATATTGGCGGAGTTGTAAAAAATGACTAATCTAAACTAAAAACAATGTATTTTATATTCAAGATTTAATTTTTACTTTGTCAATCATCTAGACAAATAAATACTGCGAGGCTTTTTAGATAAACAAAAACAAATCTTGCATTAATTTGATGATAACAATTTTATAAGCGTTTTAATTTAGTTAAATTATTAATATTTAATTTCGACAGAGAAAAACGAGCATTATGGAAATTCACGACGGAACGTGCATCGATTGCCGCACGATGGACGTGGCTCCAAGCGCAAATCGCGGATTTGGAATGTCGCATCCGCCAACACACCGAGTTGTACAAAAGAGTACGCGCTCGAAAAGGTTTGATCAAATTGCACGGCCCGTCACCGCCACCTATCCACCACAACAACAATACCTCGCTCCCGAATACTGTCAATGGCTATCGCGGCACTTTGCCCGGTAACCCGCCGGAAAAGCTCCTGGAAAGTGGTGCCGCAACTACGACGGCCAATGGAAGTTCGTGTCCCGATTATCAGTGTGCCAGAACGCGACCTTTAGTAGGTATGCGCAAGAGGAAATTATTACAGTTGGCCGGATTGCATGCCGTATCGAAGAAAGCGGCTCGGCCGACTAATGTGCGGTGTGGTTGTGCACCGCCCGAAGTTCCTTCTTGTGCCTTGTGTACGGGCCGCACCGATCCGACGTATCCGCGAGATCCGCCGGGCACGATGAGTCGGTCCGAGCGGATCGCTATGGTAGATCCAGGGTTTCATCCAGTTTTTTCGTTACCTGAAGGTATTTTCTATCTATTTAATTAGGGAATTGTTTTAAAAATTTGGGATTTGTGTAGATACGTCACAAAGTATCCACTTTGACGCGATTATGAAAACGGCGGAATGGCAACAGCGCTCCGCGCGCATGAAGTCCACCAAAATCATGATGGCGAAAACGGATCGGGTGGAAAAGACATCGTTGGAGCATCGAACCAAGAAACTAGACCATCGGAAAAAATTCGGACGCTTATTGAAACCCAGTACAATTTCAGCTTTATCCGCCAGTAAGTTTTTAAAAACAAATTTATAATCTAGAGTGCTTTGCATTCAAATTAAAAACAAAAGTCAAATAAACGTCAAACGCATAAGTTACTTTTAAAACTACAAACGTATTGCATGAAATTATTAAGTTAAATTGTTAATTTGTGCTTTAATTTTGCAGAAATAAAAAATAGAAACAGAAAAGCTGGTCGGCATTCGATAAATCGCTTGAATAAACGTCGACGTACAGCGAAAATGGCCCTGTCACAACTCCACTCATTGTCGGCCGATGGTGCTGATGAAGAAGTTGAAGCAGCCATTGGCAATAACACCAATACACTCACGTATGACTCGCCGAACTCATCGCCGTTGTTGCATACGCAAACGATTTCTGGATACAATCGAAGGAATCGGTCCGACTCGTATGACATTGACAACATTGTCATACCGTACAGTGTTGCCGCGTCTACGCGAGTTGAGAAATTGCAGTATAAGGAAATATTAACACCAAAGTAAGTGGATTTGTGGCGATAATTATTGAGTGGTGCTAATTGTTGCGGTTTGCAGATGGCGCATTGCTGATCCTGAAAGTGCGAATTCTAAGTATGAGAATAAAAACAACGGCGTTGTCAAAGGTTCTAGTCAAGGGAGTGATGTAAGTTTATTATTATTTTATATTGTTTGCAAATTTAATATTGTTTCGTCCAGGGTGAAGAAGACATGTCAGAAGAAGCTGTCATTGCACGACACGATCGTTGCGAATACGACGAGCGCAAAAAGTTCCAAAGTTATGTGCGGCCCTCGAATTACGGTCGGCCGCGTTCAAATAAACGCACCGACAGTCGCGCGGAGTCGAGTGGTGCCAATACACCCGATGCAATGTCACCACATCCCGTTGATCATCAGGAGAATACTCATTCGCCGATTACATCGCCGCCAGCCACGCCGCTTTCACTGCAGCACGATGAGCCGCTTATTCCTACTACGAGTGCAACGTCGATCAATATGATATCGGCACCGCTTCCAATCTTATCGGTCAGTGCTCTACGACGTCGTACGATCTCGCAGACACGGTTCGGTCGAGAGCGACAGGAAGTTAGGGAGGAGGGTCGCTGCAATACGCCGGAAGCGGTGGAGGTATGTAGTTTTAGTTTGTTTACTTTGGGAATTAATTGTGGAATTTGTTAGGTGGTGCCGTTTGAGCGTAGAGTGTTTCCATTGAGTGACGAGACGTTTGGTGGCATGCTGCAACATATGCCCGAAGATCATCAGTTCAAAACGAACATTCGGGCGCAGGATTCGAATTTAATGGAGTTAGATTTGGCATATATAGATCGAAAAGTGGGTTCGCCTGATAGTGAATCGACGGAATCCGCATTGGGTGACGAGGATCCAAACGATCCCGAGTGGTTTGAAATAGAAGAGGCTCCGCTGCCGAGAGATAGATTTAAGAGATAAAAGGTTCGGTGTTTTTATTTTCTTCCTTTATCTTTTGTAATTTGTAAAAAATGTGTTAATAGTTTTTTTGTTTCGTTTTATACTGCGGTTCTCATTTATATATATATACTTTTTTTCTTTGTAAATTACTTAGTTACTTTTAGTTTGAAGTAATCGTTTCTTTTTTGTAGTTTTTCGATAAATGAAAGACGAGTGAACTTTTTTAGCGGCTTTTTTTGTTTGTTATTGTTTCAAAAGAATAAATTGAAAAATTGTAACTTTTGTTTTATTGGGATGTAGTTAAAGCAAGATGTGTGATTTTGATTGCAGGGATCGGACAACTTGTTATTAAAAGTATCCACTCTAACTTACTGCAAGACCAAACCAACTTAGTTTTATGTTTAAATGAAATTTAGTTATTAAGGGCTGGTCCAATCACTTATTATGATTTTTTGATTCA
The DNA here is from genome assembly GCA_963556235.1 of Cryptophagus acutangulus. NCBI lineage: Eukaryota > Metazoa > Arthropoda > Insecta > Coleoptera > Cryptophagidae > Cryptophagus > Cryptophagus acutangulus. Next base: position 10,544,466 of record OY744559.1, on the reverse strand, counting down.
CTTTTACTAAGCTTCGGATTTTGTATTCTCCAGTCTGTGATTGTCATTTGTATAAAAATTATATTTCAATACCGTTGTTCTTTTTATCGTATTGTAATATATGTTTAGTTGAATATAATACAAAATTCAGAGCTTTCCATCTCATTTCTTTTACTGAGCGCACTAAAATTGTTATTTTGTTACCTTGGATTTTATGTGATGCTGATATAATTCCTCATCCAGTTTTCATTTCGATTAGACGTTGCAAAGTTTCTGTTATATTTTTCAGCTTCATAACAAATCAATTGAAATGTAAACTTGTACTCTTTATAAGAGTAATTTGTATATTATAATTATGAATTTGACAAAAAAGTGTTTTAAATTTGTATTAATAGTTTTTTTTATCATAAACCATAAATACAGAAATACTGTTAGAATAAAAACTATATTATATAAATATTTCAACATGTATTTCTATTTAACTAAAAAATAAAAATAAATAAAAAAAAAAACCAAAATGACACATGTTACACTAAAGAGAATCTACTTGTAAATTGTATTATATAATAAATATTAACATAAAAGAATATAAATATTTATTTTCAAACGCTTATGTAGCCAAAAAAAAATGAAAGAGGACATTTATGTTACTCGTAGAGGTACAGAAAATTTTTATATGCAAATATGTTTTAATATTATGAATTAAATAAAAATTTAACTCACTTAAAACGCTTATTCATTACCGCACGAATAATACTCAACGAATTATTCAAACAAAAAGTTTAATACGAATAATATTACATGTAAAAAAATCTTAAATTTAACTTAAACTAATGAACGAGATACTAAACACTTAACTGACACTTCCACACTCTCCAGATAGCGTTTAAATTCGGAATCAATCACTGCCTTTTCATCCACGGATTCGGTTGGCACCATCCTTGCATTATTACATAACCGCTTACTGCCTTGACTTTCTCTCTGCAAACGAATATTATTTGAAATATACGTATGCAAAGTATACCTGTAAATCAAACCTCAATTTCATTGGTAATTCTGGTCCTAATCGTATTAACGAATTGCGTATAATCGTCTTTATTCGATCGCTTCGCAATCAAACAGCCTAAAACATCGTACACCTTCTGACACTGTCGCTTACAAATTTTCAATCCACGCATCAATTCGAAAACTTTCTTTTGGTTCATTAGCTTCGACGCTAAACCGGACTTGTTCAGTTCTTTGTGAACCAAAACTGCATCGTAGCAGTCTCGAATTTTTTGGAAAGTCGCTGTTGGTTCTTCGACTATAATTAAGTTCATCGACTATAAATTCCGCAAGTTATGAATTGTTTTCAACGACTTACCCGTGATATCTATAACTTCTGGAATAGCTGTAACGGCCTTTGCTACTGCTGCGTACAGTTCCGAGCCGATTCCTTTTCGTTGATGTGTCGGCAAAACGAAATACTGGCTAATTCTCGCTCGAATGTTCGAAGGATATGCGAAGAATTTGTATACAGCACAAAAACCAATCGGGCTTGTGTAGCTACGATTGCTCTCAGCATTCGTAAGTTCTTCGTAAACGTAGAAAATCATCCAACGTTCGTCTTCTAGATCGATAAAGTTCGCAGCATCAATGTACCAGACTATGAATGTTTCGAAACGTTGATGGAAATCCGTGAATTTGTTGTCTTTGATATCGCATTGAGTGATTTTGTAGCTGCGTTGGAAGTTTTTACCATCGATTGTGGCGAAGTCTGGAACAATTTGGATGAGTTAAGAATCTTGTGTTTTATTTATTTTTTACCTTTATAATTCACTTGAAATTCGTGCAAAACTTCGCCAAAAACTTGATTATGCTGTTCGTTCTTGAGCAACTTTAGAAAGTCTGCTTTATTCGTTGTGTAGTTTTCTGGGAGCCATGGATCGAGGCTTTTATATATATCATCGGCTTTGCACACCTCCGTTGCTGGTATTTTGCCGGAGCTGTGGAGATCGACGAAGCAACGTGCGGAATTGTGCAAGTAGTTTAAACGGATTGATAAAGAGCGGTAGCCGAAAATCGATTCACTGCAAATTTAAGAATATTATACACCAAATTGAATAAACATTAACAAAATATTAGACTGCTTTTTTCAATTAGGTGTATATTGAGTTGCTTAAAAACGTTGAACTTACCTATCGCCGAAAACTTGATGGGCCATGTCCGGAGGAAAGCGGTTTGAATCCTCTAGATCCTTTTCATCATACACTTAAAAACCAATAGCTTAAATGATTTAAAGTACAATTCAATCCCATGTATTACCTGTTTTAAAAGATACTACATTCAATGCATCCTTTTTGTAGACACTCATTTCGGTTTCTTCTTCGATGATCGATGTGCCGTTTGATTCGTTTGACAAGGACATCTACAACAAGATTCAATTGTTTCACTAATTAACCTACATGATTTCAATATATTACCTTGCTTTAATCTAGTACTAACGCGAGGGTGAAATTTGTTACAATGAAAAGAGCGCGGATTGTCGTTGTTCTAGTCGTAAATCTGACAGATAATGACATCTGTCAAAAACTGGTATTTGGAGCTACTGTAAAATGAAAATCCCTAAAAAGGCGAAAATTTTAAAATTATGTTATTATTATTGTAATGTTTTTATTTCTTATGGTAAATAAAGTGATATATTAATAAAGTTGTAAAGGATTTAGTGTTTTATATTCGTAATAATTGCATTCCTTGAATTAATGGTTATAAAACAATTAAATTACTGCAACCAGTAATACAGTATTTATAAAAATGGCGACAAAATCAATTTCAAATATTTTTAGATTATTAATTGGGTATGGTTTTTTGTGATAGATAAATGAGATTAATAAAATAACAAGTAATCGATCATGATAAAACATTTCTAGGAGAAATAATGTTTTTGAATTTCACAATCTTATGAATCATTTCAAAATAATTCAATACTATAATAAAATAACAATAACAAATTCAAAAAAAAAATTACGAAAGCTTAATTATGATTAGTAATAAATATAAAACAGCATTTTTGTGTATTTTTATAAACACTACATTAGAATATTCAAATGTAGTATTATTATTATAGGACTTGCACTGCGAATTATTGTTAAATAAATTTACTTTTATTAATTAATTAATTATTTTATCATTTAATTGTCTGTAATTTTTACATTCATATCTATTGCAGCCATCATACCTACCATAAATATATATTATATTAAATATGACTAAAACGGATTAAGATAAAAAGGATAATGTTATAAAAGACTTATTTCACTTCAAAAATGAATTAGTTCTAGATTGGTTCTGAAAAAGTGAACGAGAGGTATGAAATTTATATTTAATTTTGAAAAATTATGGTTGCAATAATTATTATTAAAAAAAAAATTAGTTTGTCCCTCATTTACAAACAAGACCATTTTTTTAATTATGATTTATTAATTTTATTTAATTTTTTTATATTTTTTTATTTAGTTAATTTAATAATAATTAATAACTTTTGAATGTTTAATTAACGTTGACTATTAATTAATAATTTCCAATTTATTTTTTCTTAATTCTCTTTGTTAGGAAATGTTTGAAAATATAGAGAAGTTTTTCGAAAGTTGAATTTCCTAAAAAGTCAAAAAATTAGTATTTTCATCTAAAAACTTTTTCTCTTGCTTCAATTGACTCAACAAAACATTTTTTAATCTAAATTAATTTTTTATCAATTATTTTCTTTCATCTTTTCCAAATTTTTATAATTTTATATCTGATCTAATTTAGCAAAAAAAAATTTCTATACAATAGACAAACATGTTTTTAATATAAATAGATTAGATTCAACGCAAAGGCTCATAAGATTAAATAATAATCTAGATAAATACCAGAACACAAAAGTTCACTTATCAGACCGCAAAGAATTAAATAATAAATACGCACTTATGCAACTAAACGATTACAGAACAGGATAAAAAAATAAAATCCACCCAAAATGAAGCGTTGGACTCTTAGCACTGTGGTGCTAGTATTCGGCTTACTTTTTGGCAGCATTCAAACTGCTCCATCTCCAGCTCCACGTGCAGACGAACCCCCAGTATACCGACTACCCGAAATTGTAAAACCAGAAAGTTACAAAGTCGAATTAAATCTACCTAAAGAAGCATTAACAACCGCCGACAAAAATGATTATTCTGGAAAAGTTACGATCACATTTAATGTCGCAGAAGCAGAAATACCAAATCTTAAAAACGTAATTCAATTGCATGCAGAACCAAATGCAATTCCAAAAATGAATAGCATTAAGATAAATGGTGTAGATGTAACTGAAATAAATAAAGATACTAAAGCAGATTCTACTACATCGATTTATGGAATGAAAATTGATGACACTGTGACTATTACACCTGAAGCTAACACTTTGGAAATTGAGTACGATGCCATTTTGAGTACTCAGGATATGTATGGCTTATACAAGAGTACTTATAAAAATGAAGCTGGTGAAACAAAGTACTTAGCGACCACACAATTCGAGTCAGTTTACGCTCGCAGAGTTTTTCCTTGCTTTGATGAACCGATTTTCAAAGCTATTTTTGAAATAAGTGTCACCATTTCAAGTGATCTGGCTGGGTACCATGTTTTGGGGAACACTCCATTGGTTGCTACGCCCATACTTGATGCGTAAGTTATTAATAATTATTAGAAAAAAAATTGATAACATTCATTAAACGATTTGGTAATAAGTCCGACTCGTAAAGTACTTTAATTGTCGAAATATGTAATCAGTATTACAAATTCTATATTATCAAATTCGAAACCAAAAAATTCCTTTTAAAATAATTCCCTATCGGAATTATTATCATTAATAAATATTTGCGATCAATTTTCAATCAATATCAAAATATTTGATTATTTTTTTTCGAACAGTGGAACCAAAACTGCAAAATACCAGTTCAAACCCACACCAATCATGTCCACGTACTTAGTGGTCATCGTCGTATCCGACTTCACTTCGACCAAAAGTCCTGTAGATCCCGCACATCCTTTCGAGGTTCCCCATTCCGTTTGGTCCCATCCCGCAAGCACCACGACCAACAGAGACTTGGCAGTCGAAAACGGTCCCAAAATTCTGAACGCCTTGAATGAATACACCGGAGTTTTTTACAAAAGCTTCAAGCTGGAGAAACTGGATCAAGTTGCGATTCCAGACTTTGCAGCTGGCGCGATGGAAAATTGGGGATTGGCCACTTATAGAGAAACTGCGTTGCTTTGGGATAAAGAGCATTCGTCAAATCGCTACAAACAGCGAGTGGTCACGGTAATCGCTCACGAATTCACTCATATGTGGTTTGGGGATTTCGTAACTTGCAATTGGTGGTCGGAAATATTTTTGAATGAAGGTTTTGCCGCTTATTTTGAGTTCCATATTACTGATGTAGTTTTGCCCGAATGGGAATTGAAAAAGCAATTTGTGCTTGAGAAACATCAAGCTGCTTTAGACGTTGATGTTGCGAAAAGCGCTCAAGCTTTGCAATCGGATGCAAACAGTCCGGTTGAAATTAGCGCCAAATTTGGTACCATTTCATACGGCAAAGGTAATTTCTGTTAGAGAAATATAACTTTGAGTTCTCATGGAGATTGTTAACTGATTTTAGGTAGTAGTGTTTTGCGAATGGTTGAACACGTTTTGGGAACAGCAGTTTGGAAAGTAGGCTTAAACAAGTACTTGACAGATAAGTAAGTTTATTTGCGCAAAAATGCGTCTGGTTAGCTAATTTTTTTCCATTGTAGTCAATATGGCAATACTTTACCAGAAGATTTATGGAACAGCTTCACTCCAACAGCTGTTTCAAACTTACCCGCAGGCAAGACTTTAGGAAATGTTATGGAGAATTGGGTGAAGAGCGCAGGATTTCCTTTAGTCACCGTAAGGAAATTAGCAACTGGAAAATTCGAAGTAACACAGGTCAGTAAAAATAACGACTTAATCCAAATTGCTGTGCTAAATCAATTATTTTAGGAACGATATTTAGTCAACGATCATGATGATACCACAAGATGGTACGTTCCGTTAAGTTACACCACATCGGTTGACAAAGATTTTACTACCACTGCTCCAAAGCAATGGTTATCACCAGAAGTTGATAGCAAGGTTGAAATATCAGCAGAAAATGCTGAATGGGTTCTTTTGAACATCCAAAGCTCTGGTAAAATTATTTCCAAATAAACATCCAATTTTAATACGTAAATATTCATCTAGGTTACTACAGAGTTCATTACGAAAACTTCTGGAAGGAAATTACCTCAGCTATTATCAAAAAAGAAATAACTGAAGACTTAAACATAGCGGCAATTGTCGATGACATTTTCAGTCTAGCTAAAATTAATAAAATCAAATATCCTGAAGTTTTCGAGTTGCTCAGTTTCTTGAACGCCCAATCATCCTACTACACTTGGTACCCCGCCTTCAAAGGATTCGATTATCTTCTTCGACGTATTGGAACTGAATCTACTCTTGGTGCTTCAATTTCTGTAATTTATTTATTTCGTCCTTAATAGTTCCTAATGATACGAAAACTTCTCTTACAGGACTATATTCGATCCACAATGAATACGTTGTATACAACTGTGAAGGATTCAACGAGTGAAGAACAAGTAGACGTTCATAATAAAGTTCAAGCCACATCTTGGGCTTGCAAACTGAAGAACCAGGCTTGTATTGAAGACGCGATAGCTAAGTTCCAGGATTACAAGACTAATAACAAGGAGTAATGAAGATGGACGTCTTAATTCTTATACTGATAATTTTTTTGTAGACCAAACAATAACGAAAAATTAACAGTTTATTGCTACGGATTGAAAAACAGTGCAGAAGGTAAAAGTCAAGAAGATTGGGACTTCTTATGGGGAAAATATCAATCCACTGATCTTGCAACTGAACAAGTCACCATCCTTTCTGCTCTTGGATGCACTTCCGATGAAGATATCCTCAAAGCGTATAAATATTAATTCTTATACCCTTTAGATCCATTATTTGAGATATTTTGCAGGTACTTGGAGAAGTCTATCACTGCTGGATCAGGAATTCGTCAACAAGATGCACTTTCAGCTTTCACGGCAGTTTACACCAGTGGTGATGTCGGTTTGAATATTGCGTTTGATTTCTTGCAAGAAAAACCCCAAGAAATTGCTAGCAGGTGAGAAAAATTGCCCCTCCAATTAGTCTCCAAGCTAATCAATTAAATTCCATGTAGATACGCCAGTATGAATTCTCTAATCAACTTAATTAACGGAATCGCTGATCGCTTTACCACCAAAGAGCAAATCGACAAAGTAATAAGTAACTTCATAATTAGAATAATAATTTTACTAAAGAAATGACGTTCCAGTTGGAAGTATTTTCGAAACGCTCCGATTTACCCGAATCCATAACATCAGGAGCCAAAAACGCCTTAGATACGGCCAATGCGAATTTGGAATGGTTAAACAACCGCAAAAGTGAATTGGACGTCTATTTTGCAAACCAAAAATACGTTCTACCAAAAACATTGGACCCTCAAAATTACAAAGTTGAGTTGAATTTGGATGAGAAGGTTTTAACAAGTGCAACCGACAACACTTACTCTGGAAAAGTGACCATCACTTTCGACATCCGAGAAGGTCATACAATTCCTGAGCTAAACGGCGCAATCCAATTGCATGTAGCTCCAAAATATATCTCAAAACCATCCAAAATTATATTGAATGGCGTTCATGATTTGACGACTCTTAACGTTAATACGAAACCAGATGATACGACCAGCATCTATGCGTTGAAATTCGAAAATGACGAGCAAATAAAGGCCAATGGAAATATTTTGGAAATTAGTTACTCGGCAATTTTGAGTACTACTGATATGTATGGCTTCTATAAGAGTACTTACAAAACTGCGGATGGTGTGACGAAATATTTAGCGACCACTCAATTCCAATCCGTGTACGCTCGCAGAGTTTTCCCATGTTTGGACGAAACCTCTTTCAAAGCTACGTTTGATGTTACCATTACCATTTCGAGTGCGCTTAGTGGGTACCATGTTTTGGCGAATACGGAATTGACGGGTGAACCTGCGGTTGATGTGTAAGTTCATATTTTTCGTAACCACTTAAGGCTTCATTTTTTTTTCTTTACTCAGGAATGCGAAGACCAAAACCTACCAATTCAAACAGACACGTAAAATGTCCACCTACTTGGTGGCCTTCATCGTATCCGACTTCACTCAAACCAAGTCAGATCCCGCTTTATACCCCGATCAGGTTCCTCATTCCGTTTGGTCCCGAGCAGCTGCAGCCCCAACCACGCACTTAGCGCGAGATGAAAGTGTGAAGCTTTTGAACAAACTCGACGAATACACTGGAGTTAAATATAAGGATCACATGCCCAAAATGGATCAAGTTGCGATTCCAGACTTTGCAGCTGGCGCTATGGAAAATTGGGGATTGGCCACCTATAGAGAAACTGCGTTGCTTTGGGATGAAAACCTCTCGTCAAATCGTTACAAACAGCGTGTGGTTACTGTAATTGCTCACGAGTTTTCGCATATGTGGTTCGGTGATTTGGTGACGTGCAATTCGTGGTCTGAGACGTTTTTGAATGAAGGTTTTGCTACGTTCTTTGAGTTCCATATTACGGATGAAATTTTGCCCGATTGGGAGCTGACCAAGCAATTTGTGCTGGAGGAGCATCAAGCGGCTTTAGATGCGGATGCGTCAAAGACCGCTCTTGCGCTTCAATCGGAAGCTAAGACTCCGGAACAAATTGACGCCAAATTTGGAACTATTTCTTATAGTAAAGGTAATTTGTATTGAAGTAAAAGAGTTTCGGATTGTTATAGGAGTTGATGTTGACTTATTTTAGGTGGTAGTGTTTTGCGAATGGTTGAACACATTTTAGGAACTTCAATTTGGAAAGTAGGCTTAAACAAGTACTTGACAGATAAGTACGTTTATTTGCGCAAAAATGCGTCTGGTTTAGCTAATTTTTTTCCATTGCAGTCAATATGGCAATACTTTACCAGAAGATTTATGGAAAAGCTTCACTCCAACAGCAGCTTCAAACTTACCCGCAGGCAAGACTTTAGGAAATGTTATGGAGAATTGGGTAAAAGCTGCAGGATTTCCTTTACTCTACGTAAAAAAATTAGAGACTGGGAAATTCGAAGTAACACAGGTCAGTAAAAATAACGACTTAATCCAAACTGCTGTCCTAAATCAGTTATTATAGGAACGCTATTTAGTTAACGATCTTGATGATGAATCGAGATGGTATGTTCCTTTAAGTTACACCTCATCGGTTGACAAAGATTTTACTAGCACTGCTCCAAAGCAATGGTTATCACCAGAAGTTGATAGCAAGGTTGAAATATCTGCAGAAAATGCTGAATGGGTTCTTTTGAATATCCAAAGCTCTGGTAAAATTATTTCCAAATAGACATCCAATTTTAATACATAAATATTCATCTAGGCTACTACAGAGTTCATTACGAAAACTTCTGGAAGGAAATTACCGCAGCTATTGGTACAAAAGAAATAACTGGAGACTTAAACATAGCGGCAATTGTCGATGACATTTTCAGTATCGCCAAAATTAATCAAATCAAATATTCTGAGGTTTTCGAGTTGCTCAGTTTCTTGAAAGACGACACATCCTATTACTCTTGGTACCCCGCCTTCAAAGGATTCAACTATCTTCTTCGTCGTGTTGGTACTGAATCCACTCTTGGTGCTTCAATTTCTGTAATTATATTTATTTCGTCCTTAATAGTTCCAAATAATACGAAAACTTCTCTTACAGGCCCACATTACAACTTCAATGAATAAATTGTATTCATCATTAAAAGATTCGACGAGTGAAAACCAAGTGGACATTCATAACAAAGTTCAAGCCATATCTTGGGCTTGCAAACTGAAGAACAAGGATTGCATCAAGGACGCTGTAGCTAAGTTCCAGGCTTACAAAACTAAAAACAACGAGTAATGATGATGGACGTCTTAATTCATATACTGATATTTTTTTTTGTAGACCAAAGAATAATGAGAAATCAACAGTTTACTGCTACGGATTACAAAACAGTGCGAAAGGTAAAAGTCAAGAAGATTGGGACTTCTTATGGGGAAAATATCAATCCACTAATCTTGCAACTGAACAAGTCACCATTCTTTCTGCTCTTGGGTGCACTTCCGATGAAGAAATCCTCAAAGCGTATAAATATTTAATTCTTAATCGCTATAGATCAATTATTTGAGATATTTTGCAGATATTTGGAGAAGTCTATTACTGCTGGATCAGGAATTCGCCAACAAGATGCACTTTCAGTTTTCACAGCAGTTTACACCAGTGGTGATGTTGGTTTGAATATTGCGTTCAAATTTTTGCAAGACAAACATGAAGAAATTGCGGCCAGGTGAGACACTTTAGCGGGTTCTTAATCTCGATACATGATCGATTTTGTTTTATAGATATGCGAGTATGAATGCACTTAGCAACTTATTGAATGGAATTGCGAGTAGATTCACTACTAAAGACCAAGTTGATGAGGTAAATCAAAACCTCAAAAATATTCTTGTTTGGTACTAATAAGCGCGATATTTTTGCAGTTGAAGCTGTTTATTGAAACGGTGCCCGAATTGAAGGAAACTGCCGAAAGCGCTTTAGATACTGCTAACGCTAACTTGGATTGGATTAGCAAATACAAATCAGATTTGGAGAATTATTTCAAGAAGAAAGGTACTGGAGGTGCAAGTACTCTTCAATTTTCGATGCTATTTTCCGCAGTAGCGTATTTGTTTATTTGTTTGTTTAATTAAGCTTTAATACAATAGATTTGTAAATAAATGACATTATTTAAAAATATTACAATAAATAAATATTTTTTCCTTCTTAACAAAGAATATTGATAAGTCATTTTTTGTTATATAATTAAAGTAGTATATATTTTTGTGAATGCAATCAAACGGACGTTATCAGAAATCAATATATTAATTACTTCTCAAGTGGATCCTGATAACATATTATTTTTGGAATAATAATATAAAAGCACAATCTATTAATTAATTAAATTAGTTCTACATTTTCTTTGAAAAGTGAACGACAGGTACGCATTAACTTTACTTAAGTATCTTTGAATCTCAAATTATATCTTTAAACTATTTCTCTTACTTTAAATATTTCGAAACTATTTTTTTACCAGACGCGCGAGTTTTTTCCAAATTTGAAGAGATATATTTTATTGATTGAATAAGATAATTCGCAATAAACGATCACCTAAGTTAAATGTTAAATATCCACCCTTATAGTAGCTAAATAATTTCAGAACAGAATAAGAACAAAATCGAAAATGATGCTTTCGAATATTGGCACCGCGGTGCTAGTTTTTGGCTTGTTTTTTGGCAGCATTCAAACTGCTCCACCTCCAGCTACACTTGAAGATTCAGGATACCGACTACTCGATATTGTAAAACCACAAAGTTACAAAGTCGAATTAAATTTACCTAAAGAAGCATTAGAAACCGCCGACAAAAATGATTATTCTGGAAAAGTTACGATCACATTTAATGTCGCAGAAGCACAAATACCAAATCTTAAAAACGTAATTCAATTGCATGCAGAACCAAATGCAATTCCAAAAATGAATAGCATTAAGATAAATGGTGTAGATGTAACTGAAATGAATACAGATACTAAAGCAGATTCTACTACATCAATTTATGGAGTCAAGTTTGATGACACTGTGACTATTACACCTGAAGGTAACACTTTGGAAATTGAGTACAATGCCATTTTGAGTACTCAGGATATGTATGGATTATACAAGAGTACTTATAAAAATACAGCTGGCGAAACAAAGTACTTGGCAACCACCCAATTCGAGTCAATCTTTGCTCGCAGAGTTTTTCCTTGCTTTGATGAACCAGCGTTCAAAGCCACTTTTGAAATAAGTGTCATCATTTCAAGTGAACTAGAAAATTACCATGTTTTGGCCAACGCAATTAACTCAGGAGAACCGACCACTGAGTAAGCTATTGAAACCTTAACTAATCAAACTAATGATAATTTACAAAACACAACAATGTACTTGAAAATGTCTAAAGAATCATGATTTATCAAAATTCCAATTAAATTAAAAAACGAAATGTCACGCAAAATCCACCAACTTGAAATCATGAATTGAAGTTATTTGTAAATTGATCAGACGTTTTGATATAATACACTTAAGATAAACGTTTCCATCACTTTAATATCCAACTCGATAGGCTACTGATTTATATTTTTATTTATTTTAAAACAGCAAAGATAAAAAAACGACCTACAAGTTCAAACCAACACAAAAAATGTCCACGTATTTAGTGGCTATCGTTATATCGGACTTTACTGCAACCTCAACAGATCCCACTTTAAATCCTAATCAAGTTCTTCATAATGTTTGGTCCCATCCTGAAAAAGATATGAGCAACCGAGACTTAGCAGTTGCTCACGGTATCAAAGTTTTGAATGCAATGGATGCATACACCCAGGTGGCATTTAAAAGTTTCAAACTGGAGAAACTGGACCAAGTAGCGATTCCAGATTTTTCGGCTGGTGCTATGGAAAACTGGGGATTGGCCACTTATCGAGAAACTGCTTTACTTTGGGATCAAAAGCATTCCTCAGATCGCTACCAACAGCGCGTGGTTACTGTAATTTCTCACGAATTGGCTCATATGTGGTTCGGTGATTTGGTGACATGTAAATGGTGGTCCGAAGCCTTTTTGAATGAAGGTTTTGCTACGTATTTTGAATACTATATTAGTGACGAAATTTTGCCTGACTGGGAGTTCAAAAAACAATTCGTTGTTGAACAACATCAAGATGCTTTAGATGCTGATGTTTCAAAAACCGCTCTTCCCCTTAAATCTAAGGACGAAGATGTACAAACACTAAAAGACATTGAAGCCAAATTTGGTACTATTACATACGGCAAAGGTACTTATAATTAGAAGATCATTTTTAAGATTTCATGTTATGGATGTTTCAGGTGGTAGTATTTTGCGAGTGGCTGAAAATATTCTGGGAACTGAACTTTGGAAGAAAGGCTTAAATAAATACCTAACAAATCCAAATCTGTAAGTTAATTTGTTGGAAAATAAATTACTTTCTAGCTAATTTATTTAATTTCAGTATGTATGGTAATGCGGAACCAGACGATTTATGGTCGAGCTTTGAACCAACATCCGTATTATTACCACAAGTCAAAGACATCACTTTTAACATGGTAATGAAGAATTGGGTAGAGATGGCTGGATTTCCTTTAATCACCGTGAAAAAATTAGATAGTGGAAAATTCGAAGTATCACAGGTCAGTAAAAACAATGAATTACTCCAAATTTCTAAGCTAAATTAGTTGTGCTTATTATAGGAACGTTATTTAATAAATGATAAGGATGCTTCAACCAAATGGTATGTTCCTCTAAGTTACACCACATCGATTGACATTGACAAAGATTTTACTACCACTACTCCAAGACAATGGTTAACACCAGAAGATAAAGACAACAAAGTGGAACTTAAGATAGCATCCGAAAGTCCTAAATGGGTTCTTTTGAATATTCAAAGCTCAGGTAAAATATTTCACAAAAATAGGAATAAAATCCTAAATAACTAATAAATTGTTCCTTTACAGGATACTACAGAGTTCATTACGACAACACCTGGAAGGACATTGTAGGAGCAATTTCCGATGGAATCATAACTGATGACTTAGCTAAAGCCGCAATTGTCGATGACATTTTCAGCGTAGCCAAAATTAACAAACTGAAATATTCTGAAGCTTTAGGCTTACTCGGTTTCTTGAAAAACGACACATCCTACTACTCTTGGTACCCCGCCTTCAAAGGCTTCAATTATCTTCTTCAGCGATTCAATTCTGACGCTGCGCTAACTAAAGTTATTTCGGTAAATGGAAAATGAATGTCTAGTTTAAAAAAATATACTAAAATGATTATTTGGATACAGGGTAGAATTAGTGAGTCAATGGCCAAATTGTACGAGGAAGTTCAAGCAGAAAAAGATGTCACACAAGTGCAAAAACACAATAAAGTTCAAGCGACATCTTGGGCTTGCAAATTGAATAAGAAAGAATGTATTGATGACGCTGTAGCTAAATTCCAGGATTACAAAACTAATAACACGGAGTAATGGAGATGGACGTCTTAATCCCTAAATATATTAATTTATTTCTTTTTAGACCAAACCAAAATGAAAAAGCCACCGTTTATTGCTATGGGTTACAAAGTGAAGAAGATTGGGATTTCTTACACAAAAAATACGATGACACTAGTCTATCTTCTGAACAAGTTACTATTCTTTCTGCCCTTGGTTGTACTTCCGACAAAAAAATTCTCCAAAAGTATAAATATTTGACTATTAAAATCTGTGACGACATTATTCAATATATTTTCCAGATACTTGGAAATGTCCATTGCTCCTGGATCAGGAATTCGTCAACAAGATGCACTTTCAGTTTTCAACGCAGTCTACACTGGTAGTAATGCTGGTTTGGATGTTGCATTCCAATTTTTGAATGATAAGTTTGCAGAAATACAAACTCAGTAAGAAAAATATTGCACAATGCATATTAATTGTTAATCTTGACATCGAAATGATTTTTTGTGTAGATACGGAAGTCTGAATGCTGTAAGCACTTTATTGAATGGTATTGCTGGTCGCTTTACTACTAAAGCTCAAGTTGATAAGGCAAGTACAAAATTTCATTAAAATATTCCTCCTGTACTAAAAACCATATTTTTGCAGCTGAAAAAATTTGTTGGAGCACACAAAGACTTGCCAGACGGAGATGTCGCTGTAGCTACAGCCCAAGCTAACGTGGATTGGATAAGCACAAACAAAAAAGATTTTAACGACTACTTCCATTTGCACAGTTCTGCAAGTGCTGTTCAATTTTCAGTTATTCTTTCAGTATTAGCATACCTGTTTATTGTTATATTCCATTAATTTTAATATTTAATATTTTCTTTAATTTATATATTATTGTTATCCCGAAAAGTATCTAGTACTTTTAAAATATCTACGTTATTAAAATAAAAATAATTTTAGTAGTCTGTTGTGAATTAATTAATTTCCAATTAATCTATTAAGTTAAGTATAAAAGTTCCTAGAAGAATGAAAGAAAAAATCCGATCCGAATTTACCGTTCGGATAAGATTTTGTCAATTTAAAAATAGTATCAACTAATTTAACCAAAAATTAACCACAAGAAATCCTTAATTCATTTTTTTAACCTTCAACACACCAATTACCGGATTTTACTAAAATTTACTTCTCAAAATCTCAAAAATCATTTTAAATAACTGGATTAAATATATTCCACAATAGAGTACTACGAAAATCTAAAAATTTGAATACAATTTTTTAATCTAACAACAAGAGAAGTACCGTAGAATCTCATTTCCAGAATTGTCTATTTTGATCAAATCAACGTTATCAAAAATAATAGTAATTACTTGTAAAGTGAATCTTGATAACAAGTTATTTTTGGAATAATAATATAAAAGCCCCTTCTATTAATTAACTAAGTCAGTTCCAATTTTTTTCTTGAAAAGTGATCGACAGGTACGCTTTAACTTTACTTAACTATCTTTGAATCACAAATTATATCTTTAAATTATTTCCATTACTTTAAATATTTCGAAAATATGTTTTTACCAGACGCGCGAGTTTTTCCAAATTTGAAGAGATATATTTTATTGATTGACTGTGATAATTGGCAATAAACGATCACCTGAGTTAAATGTTAAATATCCACCCTTATAGTAGCTAAATAATTTCAGAACAGAATAGGAACGAAATCGAAAATGATGCTAACGAATATTGGCACCGTGGTGCTGGTTTTTGGCTTGTTTTTTGGCAGCATTCAAACTGCTCCACCTCCAGCTCCACTTAAAGGTTCAGGATACCGACTACCCGGCAATGTAAAACCACAAAGTTACAAGATTCATTTAACTCTACCTAAAGAAGCATTAACAACCGCCGACCAAAATGATTATTCTGGAAAAGTTACGATCAACTTTAATGTCGCAGAAGCAGATCTACCAAGTCTTAAAACCGTAATTCAATTGCATGCAGAACCAAATGCAATTCCAAAAATGAACAGCATTAAGATAAATGATGTAGATGTAACTGAAATGAATAAAGATACTAAAGCAGATTCTACTACATCGATTTATGGAGTCAAGTTTGATGACACTGTGACTATTAAAACTGAAGGTAACACTCTGGAAATTGAGTACAATGCCATTTTGAGTACTGATATGTCAGGACTATACAAGAGTACTTATAAAAATGAAACTGACGTAACAAAGTACTTGGCAACCACCCAATTCGAGTCAATCGACGCTCGCAAAGTTTTTCCTTGCTTTGATGAACCTGCTTTGAAAGCCACTTTCGATATTAGTGTGACCATTTCAAGTGAACTCGAGGATTACAATGTTTTGGTAAACGCAAACCAATTTGGAGCACCAATTCTTAAGTAAGCTATTTTGCTGATTTACCTTTAAAACGAATGATAATTTATAACAATAACACTTGAAACTTTCCAAAGAATCATCATTTATCAAAATTCTCATTAAATCACGCAAAATCCATCCACTTGAAATTCCGAATTAAAGTTGTTTATAATGATCAAATTGATGAGACAAAAATAATACACTTAAGATAAATAGTTGCATCACTTTATTATGATTCGATCAAAATTCGATAATTTACATTTTTATTTTTCAAACAGTGACGTCCAAAAAACGAAAACCTACCATTTCCAAACATCACCAAAAATGTCCACCTATTTAGTGGCCATCGTTATATCGGACTTCACTGCAACCTCATCTGATCCCAGTTCATATCCCGATCAAGTTCTTCATAACGTTTGGTCCCATCCTGAAGGAGACACTAGCAACCGAGACTTTGCAGTTGCACACGGTATCAAAGTTTTGAATGCATTGGATGCATACACCCAGGTCGCATTTAAAAGTTTCAAACTGGAGAAACTGGACCAAGTAGCGATTCCAGATTTTTCGGCTGGTGCTATGGAAAATTGGGGATTGGCCACTTATCGAGAAGCTGCTTTGCTTGTGGATGAGGATCGTACCTCAGACCGAAATCAACAGCAAATAGGTACTACAATTGCCCACGAATTGGCTCATATGTGGTTCGGTGATTTGGTAACTTGTAAGTGGTGGTCCGAAGCCTTTTTAAATGAAGGTTTTGCTACGTATTTTGAATACCATATTAGTGACGTAGTTTTGCCCGACTATGAGTTCAAAAAGCAGTTTGTTCTTGATAAACATCAAGACGCTTTAGATGCTGATGTCTCCAAAAGCGCTCTTCCTCTTAAATCCGAGGATGATAAAGTACAAACTCCAGAAGAAATTGACGCTAAATTTGGTACTATTACATACAGCAAAGGTAATTATAATTTGAAGATGAATTTCAAGGTTTCATGTCATGGATATTTCAGGTGGTAGTATTTTGCGAGTTGCTGAAAATATTCTGGGAACTGAACTTTGGAAGAAAGGCTTAAATAAATACCTAACAAATCCAGATCTGTATGTTAATTTGTTGGAAAATAAACTACTTTCTAGCTAATTTATTTAATTGCAGTGTGAATGGCAATGCCGTACCAGACGATTTATGGACGAGTTTTGAACCAACATCCGTATCATTACCCCAAGTCAAAGACATCACTTTTAACATGGTAATGAAGAATTGGGTAGAGATGGCCGGATTTCCGTTAATCACCGTGAAAAAATTAGATAGTGGAAAATTCGAAGTATCACAAGTCAGTAAAAACAATGAATTACTCCAAATTTCTAAGCTAAATTAGTTGTTCTTATTATAGGAACGTTATTTAATAAATGATAAGGATGCTTCAACCAAATGGTATGTTCCTCTAAGTTACACCACATCGATTGACAAAGATTTTACTACCACTACTCCAAGACAATGGTTAACACCAGAAGATGACAAAGTGGAACTTAAGATAGCATCCGAAAGTCCTGAATGGGTTCTTTTGAATATTCAAAGCTCAGGTAAAATATTTCACAAAAATAGGAATAAAATCTAAAATAACTTATAAATTGTTCCTTTACAGGATACTACAGAGTTCATTACGACAACACCTGGAAGGACATTGTAGGAGCTATTTCCGATCAAATAATAACTGATGACTTAGTTAAAGCCGCAATTATCGATGACATTTTCAGCGTAGCCAAAATTAATAAACTGAAATATTCAGAAGCTTTAGGATTACTCGGTTTCTTGAAAAACGACACATCCTACTACTCTTGGTATCCTGCCTTCAAAGGCTTTAACTATCTTCTTCAGCGATTCAATTCTGACGCTGCGCTAACTAAAGTTATTTCGGTAATTGCAAAATAACTATCTAGTTTGAAAATTTTTACTAAAATCCTTATTTTTATACAGCAAAGAGTTAGTGACTCAATGGCCAAATTGTACGAGGAAGTTAAAGCAGAAGAAAATCCCACCCAAGTGCAAAAATACAATAAAGTTCAAGCCACATCTTGGGCTTGCAAATTGAATAACAAGGAATGTATTGAAGACGCTGTAGCTAAATTCGTGGCATACGCTAGCGGAACGGAGTAATTAAGAGATGCAATTCTAAATTCATATACATAAGTATACTAACATATTTAATTTTTTTCTAGAGTAAACAAAAATGAAAAAACTATTGTTTATTGCTATGGATTGAAAAACAGTGAGAATCCTACAAACGACTGGGGGGTTTTATACGAAAACTACAAAAAAAGTAATCTAGCGTCTGAAAAAACCACAATTCTTTCTGCCCTTGGTTGTACTTCCGACAAAGATCTTCTCAAACAGTATAAATATTCGAATATTAAAAACTGTGACGACTTTATTCAATATATTTTCCAGATACTTAGAAATGTCCATTACTATTGGATCAGGAATTCGTAAACAAGATGCCCGATCAGTTTTCAACGCAGTCTACACTGGTAGTAATGCTGGTTTGGATGTTGCATTCCAATTTTTAAATGATAGGTTTACAGAAATAAAAGAACAGTAAGAAAAATATTGCATAATGCATATTAATTGTTAATCTTGACAACTAATTGATTTTTTGTGTAGATATGGAAGTCTGAATGCTATAAGCGGATTATTAAATAGTGTTGCTGGTCGATTTACTTCTAAAGCTCAAGTTGATAAGGCAAGTGCAAAATTTCATTAAAATATTCCTCCTGTACTAAAAACCATATTTTTGCAGCTGAAGAAATTTGTTGAAGCACACCAAGAGTTGCCAGACGGAGATGTCGCTGTAGCTACAGCCCAAGCTAACGTGGATTGGATAAGCACAAACAAAAAAGATTTTAACGACTATTTCCATTTGCACAGTTCTGCAAGTGCTGTTCAATTTTCTGTTATTCTTTCAGTATTAGCTTACCTGTTTATCGCCATGTTCCATTAATTTAAAATTTAATTTTTTTTTAATTTATATATTATTGTTATCCTGAAAAGTAACTAATACTTTTAAAATATCTATGTTATTAATATAATAAATACCTTTAGTTGTTAAATAATTAATTTCTAATTACTTACCTTATTAACAAATTTAAATTTGTGTATGCAACCAAACATACATCATGTACGAATTAATGCACTTTTTGTGTTTATAGATGCACAAATTGGTTTCAAAATTAGCACACGTGTGCATTATACGCGTGGACAGGATATAATGTCATAAATAATTAAAATAATAATTAAAAAAAAATTAATAGGACAAATTAATAAAAAGTTAGTCGATAAAATGCAACCAACAATACACTGCATAGTCAAATTTGAAATTATCTTATCAAAAGTGTTTACTATAGCTAGTACACTTATTTATTAAAAAAAATATATAAAATTAACTTAATATACACAGTCGTCAATGCTAGAACAGCATAAATAAAACTAAATTGAAATACATTTACATAGTGGCGTTTAGCAAAATAGTGGTTTCACATTTGACAATATTAAAAAGCTACAACAATCTCTTACTAAGTAATAACATTTAATGTGTTGCGCTTGTTTGTAAAAAAAGAAATAGTAGTACTTACCTTAAATTTGAACACAAAGATGCAGAAAATTATCGGGATAACTCAGATGCTCCGACATCCATTGCAAGGGAGTTTCCAATGGAGGAATCATACCATGAGTGGTAACAATAACTGCAACCAGAATTATTTAAATAATTGCAATAAACAGTACAATTTATTAAGTGTTTACCAGTTTTAGTGGTCGGAAACATTTCGTCCAACAAATCCTGCAAAGTTTTCCGCCTGCCATCTTCATCCGTCGGTTTGATTAATTTCTGCCGGTAGCCATCCTCCAAGTAACATCTAAATGGAATGTATTTAAAATGCTCATTTTCACCGGCAACTTCCATGAGCTTGCGATTTACAGCCCAGAATTGATCAAACTTATCTAAAATCGAAACAAATAAATACAGTTCGCAAAATATGAGTCGATTTCGCACCGTTTTGCAGTCCCATCCATAGCTGATTGTGGTCCTTCTTCTGCATACTGCTCACAATTTGTCCGCGATGCTTCAAAACATCCGCTTCTTTAAGACAAGCCATAAAATACGATTCCACTGTTTCCCTGAATAAACAAACATTATAATCTAGCTGAAATCGTATTCAAATGAGCGTACTTATTGCTGAATTTGTAGATTTGCGTTTCAGGAAACTTATCGAAATGCACAACGATATTCCAGGGTAATTGGTCGTCATTTCCAACCAGTAAATCGAACAGTACTCCGATAGGATAATGCCATTTTATGGCTTGTCCGTTAAATTGCAGCCACATTTCTTGGTCCTGCTTATCACTTGCAATATATTTAGTGAAATGTTTACGTACTTTATCAGTCACTAAGGGGAAATAGCTCAATCTAGGAACCATCAAATAAAAGGGATCGGGCTGCGTTAATTCCACTACTTCATCTGGGTCCAGACGAAAACAAACGGGTAGTTTACCTTCCCACACTTCGCGTAGTATTTCGCGATCATTTGCCATTGCTTTTAATGCAATTTACAAACAATCTGCTCGAAGAAGATTTTTGTTGATCGAAGTGTTTAGGTTATGTTGCAAACTAAACGTCAAATTATTGACAGATGATTATTTGTTAGATATTAATTTATAAATATTGATTATATTATGTTCGGTGAATAGAAATAGTAATTTAATTTATAAACATCATTTTTATTTAAATTATAACACATTTTGCACTATGTAAATAATAATTTTTGATAAATCTTGTATTTATTGGTTTATTTATTGTGGCACACCTGTTTTTTCATCAAATGCCAACTTCACTCTAGTTGATTCTAACCTAACAAATCAAATGCACGTGTAGTTTACATTTCGTGAAAGAAACTGAACGAAAACATGTCTATTCAAGATAGAGTTCTTATGAGAAAGATTAAAAACCGCGAGAAACAGAAATTGAAATTAGTGCAGTTAAAAGAAGCAGAAAAAAAAGTGAAAATACAAATAACAGAACCAGTTGTTGATTCTGTTAAATTAGTGGAAAGCAATGGCGCAAATAACAAGAAACGGAACCAAAAAGCCGAGAATGGCCCAAGGAAAAGTAATTATAAGTCTTGATTGCGTTGAATTGAAATTAATTGTGATGTTTACAGAAAAGGCAAAGAAATCGAAGAAGGACTTGAATTTAGAAGGTCCCGAAGAAGACGAAGACGATACAATCCATGAAGAAATCGAGGAGAATGAGACCGAAAACGACCTAAACACGAAATGTAAGTTACTAAATTAGTGCAAGATTATAATATATTCTTAATTTTCTGCTAAAATGATGAGCACAAAGGCGAATCTGAGAGTTTCCTCAAAACCGAGTCGAGATTAAATGAATTCCAAAATTACTGAACTAATTTAATAAAAATCATATTTTCTTAAACAATTAATTTTTTAATAAAGAATATTTTTATGTGTGTTTAGTGCCAGGATCCTCTACAACTCTCGAAATCTTGAGCAGCTCCACATTCGACTCCCTAAAAGAAAAAGTGTGCGAAAACACACTGAAAGCAATAACCGACATGGGCTTTGAAACTCTGACCGAAATCCAAGCTCGTTCCATCCCACCACTTCTAGAAGGCCGCGATTTGGTCGGCGCTGCTAAAACAGGCTCTGGTAAAACATTAGCATTTTTAATCCCAGCAGTTGAACTCATTTACAAGCTAAAATTCATGCCACGCAACGGCACTGGCGTTATTATAATTTCCCCAACGCGAGAATTGTCGATGCAGACGTTCGGCGTTTTGAAGGAACTCATGAAGTACCACCATCACACCTACGGGTTAGTTATGGGCGGCGCAAGTCGACAAACTGAAGCGCAAAAGCTGTCGAAAGGTATCAACATTTTAGTGGCCACTCCGGGACGATTGCTCGATCATTTGCAAAACACGCCCGATTTCTTGTACAAGAATCTGCAGTGTTTCGTTATCGATGAGGCCGATCGTATCTTGGATATTGGATTCGAGGAGGAATTAAAGCAAATCATTAATCTACTTCCAAAGCGACGTCAGACAATGCTCTTCAGTGCAACGCAGAGCAAGAAAACCGAAGCGCTAACCAGTTTGGCGCTGAAAAAGGAACCAGTCTACATTGGCGTCGACGACTCGAAAGACGAAGCTACAGTTTCCGGCTTGGAACAAGGCTACGTGGTTTGTCCCTCCGAAAAGCGTCTCTTGGTACTTTTCACATTCTTGAAGAAGAACCGCAAGAAGAAGGTGATGGTTTTCTTCAGTTCGTGCATGTCGGTCAAGTACCACCACGAATTGTTCAACTACATCGATCTGCCGGTTATGTGCATCCACGGCAAGCAAAAGCAGACGAAACGGACGACTACATTCTTCCAATTTTGCAACGCGGAGTCTGGCATCTTGCTCTGCACGGATGTGGCTGCAAGAGGCTTGGACATTCCCGCAGTGGATTGGATTGTGCAGTTCGATCCGCCAGATGATCCGAAGGAGTACATTCACAGAGTTGGCCGGACGGCAAGAGGCGAAGGCAGTAGCGGACATGCTTTGCTGATTCTGCGGCCGGAAGAATTGGGCTTTTTGCGCTACTTGAAACAAGCGAAAGTGCCGTTGAATGAGTTCGAGTTTAGCTGGACGAAAATTGCGGATATTCAAATGCAGTTGGAGAACTTGATTGGGAAGAATTATTTTTTGAACATGTCTGGCAAGGAGGCGTTTAAAGCGTACGTCCGAGCGTACGATTCGCATCATTTGAAAACCATTTTCGATATAAGTACGTTGGATTTGGCGAAAGTCGCGTTGTCGTTTGGGTTTAAAATTCCGCCAGCAGTTGATTTGAAAGTGTCGGCGAAGAAGACGGATCGGCCCGAGAAGCGGAACGGTGGTGGTGGTTTTGGATATTACAAGCAGATGAATTCCGTTGGTGATAAGCAGTTTAAGAAGGATACGGTTTATAGGCAGCCGAAGAGGAAAAATGGACCGGATCGACGACAATTCGCACGATAATTACTGTTGGTAAGAAATGTATCATTTTACGTTTTGCTGAAATAAAAAGTATATTAATTATTTCTATAAATTAAAGCAGTGAGTTTAAAGGAAATATTGTCCGGATATTTTTTTTAAATTCGCTGCAGTATATTGTAATACTTTGGTAATTAATAAACACAGTTTTTAAGTTACATAAATTTTTATTTAAAAAGTAAATTCATTATAATAAATTTTGAATACTAAGCTTATATTACAATGCAACAATTAATTTTCATTTGTTCAACATAAGAAATTAGCATTAACTGTCAATAAATGGTAGTTTCTTTTGCAACTAGTAGTTCTTGGTTGATTTTAAAGTCGAAAATGCCTACTAGTATTTTAAACGCGAATTAATATAAAATATCTACAAATGTATCGGCTTCTTAAGACTGCTCTCCAATCCGTATAGAATTTTTGATTGGTTAATCGAAGAGCAGCCTTAAGAATATTTCTAGAAAAAAAATCACAATATTTTTTAGTAATTATTGTAACCAGAATTAAATACTACACACCACTTGGTTTGTACAGATAAAGCGCTATAGATTTAAAGCCGAACGATGGTGTTGTGTACTTTCCAAATACAAAACATTTCTAACAGTCACTTGAATAATATTTATATATTCTAACTAGATTGATGATTTGCCAAATTGTTTAATTAGTTATAGCCACATTTATCAAACGTAAACGTTGAAGAAGAAAAACAACAAAAATATAAATTTTGTTTAAATATATATATAAAAAATTAAATATTAATATCTTTCATATACACAGAATCCTTTAACATACGCACCTTATTAAAAATTAAATGTATGTTTATATAGTACCACGGTTACATCAATAATAATATTAATAATATAATCACATGCCAATTTAAGCATTCATGTATATTTAAATAAACAATTCGTTACTTATAATACCTAGAATATTTATGGAAGAACAAAAATAAAGAAAACATAAGGAAACAAAAGAGCATAAAGTGCGTAACGCGCAAACAGTTGTGAAACTATCGAATTAAATTAAATTTATCTTTAGCATGGCATAAGAGTTGAAAACAAAAATAACGAAATAGTTAAATCACAACAATTTGCTGTTTAATTTAATCTACTACTTGATGCTGAAATCTGCAAAAGATATTACTTAGTTTATCAGCAAAACCCAGGCCGTATTACCAACCTGTGGATTTAGTGACATACTTAATAGTATTGCTTTAGATATTACTGGC
This sequence comes from Cryptophagus acutangulus, assembly GCA_963556235.1. Lineage (NCBI taxonomy): Eukaryota > Metazoa > Arthropoda > Insecta > Coleoptera > Cryptophagidae > Cryptophagus > Cryptophagus acutangulus. Next base: position 10,519,634 of record OY744559.1, on the reverse strand, counting down.
AACACTGTTTACGAACACCATCTGAACTCATTGTTGGCTTTACATCTATTGGTTCTATATTCTGTGGTCGGATCGTGTCGCCCTCGGGTGGATCTCGGATTTGCTTTTGTGACACGATTCTGTAGATTTCTAAACAAACAAAAACAATAAACAATCGCCCATACTAACGTTGTAAACCGAGTTTACCTGTGAGTATATTCTGGAAAGCCATATCCACATTGGTAGAATCGAGTGCCGATGTTTCAATGAACGACAAGCCGTTCCGTTCGGCAAAGCCACGAGCTTCTTCGGTTAAAACGGCACGCAGATGCCGCAAATCGGACTTGTTTCCGACCAACATAATCACAATGTTTTGATCAGCATGATCGCGCAATTCTCGCAACCAACGCTCCACATTCTCGTACGTTAAATGTTTTGCAATGTCATACACTAGGAGGGCGCCGACTGCTCCACGATAATAAGCGGCCGTTATGGCACGGTATCTTTCCTGGCCGGCAGTGTCCCATATTTGAGCCTTGATTGTTTTGCCATCAACCTGGAAATTAAATTACAATTTGTTTTATTGCCATTAAAAAATTTTAAAGGCGTAATTAAGTAAATTTGTTTATGAAACTGTCAGTTGGTTAATTACTGGACTTTTAACGAACTGTGAAAATTTCAGATAATTTCCTTTCGCAGATCTCGATTTAATTACAAAATTTCAAATAATTGGTCCTAAAATTATGAACAATACCGTATTATACAATAGAACAATGTTCAAATGCTTTACATATAATAAATGAGTCATTTCTCTACTGTTATGACCTAGAAAATTGAATAACCACTGAATAAGCTTTAATATGATTATAATAAAATTGTACAATCAGTGCATGATTGATATTGAATTTCGCGAATATATATTTTTCGTTTCACTGATACCCAATTGTCATACATGAATAATGCATACAAACATACTTTAATTTCGTTCTATTTATAAGAAATCAATATTATAGTCAATAGATTAAAAATAATCAAGTACCTGTATAC